>CP106689.1:29857421-30482421 GCA_025502765.1 Gossypium herbaceum | reverse complement strand
CCAAACTTAGATAACTATACCATTTGTTTCTATTAAAAGTAGAGTCAATAAATAATCTATAAATATATAGTATGACTCATAATTATTTTTGTACAATTTGTAGTGAATTTATAAAGTCGAATAGGGAGTCAAAATTGCTCTAACTCTGTTTCACTAAAACTCAAATATCTCATAAAATACAACTCATTTACCTATTTTGTTTCTTCCATATGAAAATATACTCAATAAGATTCAATTTAATATTTTATTCATCATCTAATTCTATCTCTACTATTTTAGTGATTTTCAAACTCACATCATTCTTTCTTTGTGTAATCTTGTTTTATAGCAAATTTCACCTTTTAGGAATTTCCATGGATTAGATAGCACATTAAGCATACAAAACACCAAATATGATCTTGATTAGCCATTCCAATGGCTAATCATTATCAAAAATTTCCTTACCACCCAATCACCATATCATAAGATCATATACACAAAATGATTGTAATGATATACGTGCCATACTCAAAATATACAAGCCACTATACCAAAATAGTCTACGGATAGTGTGAGCGAGCCTCTGACCGTTACCAGTTTCTGAGCTGGCTTGTCAAAGCTACAAAGAATGGAAAGGAGGGAGTAAGCATAAATGCTTTGTAAGTTCACATGTAAATAGCAAGTAACATAATCATGCAATCCAACATAAAACATCATTTGTATAAATATCAGCAAGACATTCATGTTACATTTGCATTTACTATCTTACCACGATTTCATCATACCAAGTTCTCAACCCAAGGGTTTAAGTGTTACCTATCCAAATTTTCTCATTCACCACACTTACCAACATGTCACTTTCGTCTTAAGTATTCTCCTTATTCACTTAAGATTCACCCGTTGAGCACATCGGAATATAATTTGGACACACGGATTGCATGCACATAAGTGCCATACCGGAAGCTAGACAAACTCAATAGCCTGCGAAAATTATGTAGCCCAGCTACCATGTAACCTGTCCATAAGCAAACTCAGACTCAACTCAACGAGCTCGGGCATTCATATCCATAAGTGAACTCGGACTCAACTCAACAAGTTCAGATGCCTAGTTACATCTCACGAACTCGGACTCAACTCAACGAGCTCGGAACTCAAATATCCTAGTGACATGTCACTTGTATTCTAATCTATTTTCAAGGTTCAAACGAGATTTTCCTCAATCACACATCTTTGCTGTCTTCCACGGAATGTCGGAATCGATACTTGATAGCATTTCATATTTATCAAGTAGCTCACATAATTTGCATATTACTAAATAATAATCCACAAATCATAATATTTCGTGATAATAATCATCACATCATATAAATAACATTAAATTACTTAAAATGACAATTATGTTACTAAATTTACACTTGAACTTACCTTGGTACAAAATGTTAGAAATCGAGCCTATTCCTCGTAAACTTTATTTTTCCCTCGATCACGACTCGAATCTTGTTTCTCTTGATCTAAAATAAAAAATTTACCTTATTTAATACTCACATTTATTAAACTTTGGAAAAATTACATTTTTGCCCCTAAACTTTTACATATTTACACTTTTGCCCCAAGGCTCAGAAATTAAACTTCATCCTATTTTCTTATGTTTTTATGACATGCTGATTATTTTTCCCTTCTATGGCAGCATCAAATTCTCACTCTAACATGTACTTATGAACATTAGGTATTTTTACCGATTATGTCGTTTTACTCGTTTTCACGTAAAATCGCTTAGCAAAGGTTGTTTAACACAATTTCAAGCTTCATATTCTACCATAAAAAATCAAAATAAACATATTTCACCTATGTGTATTTTTCCAAATATAAACCCTAGGTTAAATTATTGCTAGAATAAGCTTAATCAAGTTACTAGGACTCCAAAAACGTAAAGAACATTAAAAACAGTGTTAAAATGGACTTAGAATCGAGCTTGGAAGCTTGAAAAACCCTAACTATGTCTTCTTCATGTCAAATTCAGCCAAGCGGTTGAAGATGGACAAAAATTGGCTTTTAATTTTGTTTTTAATTCATTTTAATAACTAAATGACCAAAATGCCCTTAATTAAAAACTATGGTGTTTTGTCTTCCTTTAGGTATTTTTTTCCAAACTAGTATAATGGTCTAATTACTATCCAAGGATCTCCACTTTAAAATCCCATTACTCACAAGTACTTAGTAGCTTTGTGAACTAGAACACACATTTTACAACTTTTGCAATTTAGTCCTAAATATCAAACTGGACCCTCTATCTATAAAATTTCTAAACGAAATTTTCACACAATCATGAAATCATACCATAAACCTTAAAATGATAATAAAATAATTATTTCTATCTCAGATTTGTGGTCCTGAAACCACTATTCTGATTAGGCCCTAATTCGGGATATTACACTCACAGTCGTCTCGGGCAACCTGTGCAACCTTAACAGTCAAATAATGATAATGGGCCCAAGCCCATAATTCGGCCCCTATGGGCCCACACACTTGCGTGGTTCATAAAGCCCCAAAATGACCTTGGCCGTCTGAGCTACACAGTCTGGCCCAATAATCTCCACACGTCCATGCGGTTTACCCGTGTAAGGCCCACACAACCCATTTCGGCCCAACGTGGCCCAAAACAACCTAAGCCCATGATATCGCTCATGGTGGTCTCTTCTATCGAACGCCCACATTTTATGCATTTGGGTCACTACACGAGCGAGCGTACGCTCGTATAGTGTCTATAGCCAAATTTTTCGGCTTTTACCAATTAACAGTTTTTGCAGTGTGATTACACACCTGTTTGCGAAACCGAGCCGAAGGTGTTAGAAGTCCACGAGAAACAATCCTACATTCATTCAAAATATTCTATTAGTCACTTGGCAACTATGCAAAACACCCACTTCTTTAATACCTAATCCCAAAAACATTAGGTACCTGCCTTGAATGAACACAAGTGGTTTAATCCACTGAAACTACTGAATAATATTGATCACCTAAATCTCCTAACAAATCGACAGTAAAAGAAGTGTTAGTCACTCGATTAGCACAACAGAGAGAAAAACTAAAAGGAAACTGGCCAAACAGAGACCTACCAAAAACACAAAACCAATTCGGGGGAAAGAGTAGTCGATCAACACCCAAAAGAAATCCAAAAGCGCCCCCTTGACACAGGTAACAAAGGCACAACTACCCTCCTGTTAGAAATCGGCAGCACAAGGAGATGATAAATATAAGACTAAAAATACAATGAGGGGAGAAAGAGAGGAAGAGCATAACCGAGAAGATACCTTACCACCTAAGTCGACAGAAGGTAAAATAGAATTAGCACAGAGAGGGAGAGGAGCAATTGATCACCACAAAATTGATTGGGGAAAGGAGGAAGGAGAGGTTCAGCCAACAAAACAGAATGGATTTTAGAGAGAAAGAAAAGTATTCTACTATAAGAACAATAAGGGAAAACAATTTGTGAAAGAGTAGTGGTAAATGGACAAAAATTGAACTAAGTAAAAGAAAATACCTCAAAGAACCCCAAGCAGAAATCAGCTAATTGGGAAATGCAGAAAAGACCCCAACAACCAATGTTGCAAAGAAAAGTAATGGGAAGCGAAAAGAAAAGTGAAAAAAAAGGCCAAGAGTGCATTGTCTCTAAACTAGCTAAAGCCGATTCCCCCTACACAAACAAATTGCCTTGAGTGCCTAGAGTCCAAATTCAGCCCTCTACCCTCTCTCACCCCAACTCCCCCTAATCCTCTCCTCAAATCTCTCCACAATCTCCTCCTAAGATTTGGCTGCCCACTCCCCACTCCCCTCAATACTCTCAACCATCCAAGAGTATCAATATCCCACTGACACACAACCTCCTACACAGCACAGTGGAAACACGAAAATTTATATAATTTTTCATACCCTTTTTAACTTAAAACCAGGCTATTCCGGTTAAATTCTTGTCGAAAAATAATTAAATATTATAAAATAATTAAATTATGTTTAAAATATGAACATTATGAACTTTAATTAATTTCATAGTTAATTTTGATTAAATTTGGTTATTTTTGACAGAATTACACAATTGGACAAAAAGGGCCCGGTGAACACTGCGAGAAGAACAAAACCGAGAGTAATTTGAAGTATCGAGGCCAGTTAATTTCCAGCCCAAGACGGTCCAGAAATGTGTATTAATTCATAATTAAATTAATATTAATTTATTTCCTATTTAATTTAGGTTAAATGGATTAATTTTAATTAATTATGAAGAAAGGGCCTAGTGAATCGCACTGGTTGAACCGAATGGAGTGAGCCGAACCAGCCACTAATTGGGCTGACCAGAACCGTCCATTGGCTGGCCCAAATCATAAAATTAGATGATAAAATATTCTTGCAAAAAGGCCCTTGAAAAACCTCCAAATTACGTTCAAACCCTACCTTTATTTTAGGCTTTGTAGATTTGCCCCAGCCTATTTTTAGCAAGGTTGAAAGCTTCAACCTTGCCATGTGTGTGGCTGGCCATGGGAGGGTTCTCTTGGCTGCTGAATTTTCTATTTTTAGCAGCCCTCTTCAGCTATAAAAGCCACCCTATGCTACCCATTTCAAAGCATCCCTCAACATCCCTCATTCCACAATATTCTCTCATCCTCTCTTCACTTCTCTCAAGTTTCCTCTCCATTTTTCCCTCCCATTTTCCCTTCCTCTTGTGCCGATTTCCTCTCTTGAGAAAGAGGTGTTCTTCAGCCATCTTGGGCAGCAATCAAGGATTCGTAGAAGCCTTGCTCGGTGAAGACAATGGAGACTAAGAACGGAGCAACAATCGAGCCATGAGAAACACCTTGGATTTGCTACATTCCCTTTCTTTTTAATTTACATTGTTTTTATGATGAACATATCTATGAAAAATATTGTTGATGAAATGGTTATTTTAATCAATTTATCCTGAATTTAATTCGTGTTGGGTTGATTATATTTTGCCTACTTGAATTATTAAAATAGTGTTTATGTTGTTATAGGCCTCGGTGAAATGCTTGATTAAGTAAAATCATGCTTAGGTTATCGACATTATAATTGTTTAGATAACTAAAGAATTAATTGTTTAAGCGGATTGAAATTGCAATTAATGGACTCGATACTTAATCGATGCATGTTTAATTCTTCTAAGGTGGCGAAAATTAAATCGACATTGTATTTGGCGATACATATGCCTTGCATAACTTGCAAGATTGTTGTGATTAAATTGTTTCAAGGTATGGCTACTTTGTTACTTCACATGATCTTTTACATGTTTTATGACAACCCGAATTAGGGCCTAATCGGAATAGTGGTTTTGTGACCACAAATCCGAGATAGAAATAATTGTTTTATAATTATTTTGGGGTTTATGATATGATTTCATGATTTCGTGAAAATTTCGTGATGAAATTCTATGCATTGAGCGCTTAAGTTGAGATTAGGGATTAAACCGAATAAATTGTAAAACTCGTGTTTTAGAAGTTTTTAGTATGAAATTGCTTTGGGATATTAACTAGGAGGTCTTAAATAGCAATTTGACCCATTCCTAAGTTATGGACAAAAGTTGGACATGGAGGGAATTTTTGGAAAGTTTAGTAGTAAGGGTATTTTGGTCATTTGTATATTAAATGAAATAAAATGGGAAAAATAACACAAAATTGGTCATCATCTTCACTAGTTGCTGCCAAAATTTGCTCTCCTCCATAGCTAGGGTTTCTTCAATTTTCAAGCTTCATAATCAAGAAAAGCGTGGAATCGACCTCGAACGGGGGAAGGAGAAAGTTTTGGACTAAATTGCAAAATTCCCATCTTTTGCACCGAGGTAAGTTTGTATGTAAATAATACATTAATTTCATTTACATTCTTATATTTCAGCCTATTATATATATTAGATGATGTTGAAGTATAAATCGACTATTGGAAGAATGGAAATAAGTAATAGAGAGACAGATCCCGGTTGAACATTCGGAAAGATCGAATAAAATAGAGGGGGTGTAGCTAGGTCACATGTATGGTGCCGAGTGCACATCATGTGTACAAGAAAGCTACGAGATACTATGTAGTATCTAGTTCACATGTGTGATACGGGATGTATCCCATGTAGACAAGAGAGCTACGTGAGAGATAAATGTAGCTAGGTCGCATGCGTTATTCCAAGTGAAGGACACCATGTAGACAAGAGAGCTACGAGACAAATCGGCTAGGTTGCATGAGTGGTACTAAGTGTTCACCATGTGTACAAGAGAGACGAATTAAATGAATATTGATGGTGGGGCTGTGTGCTGAAACCATCAAGTATCGAGGATTAATCCGAATTGTTCAATGGGATGGCTTTGTGGTGACATTGTAGTCATGGGCCTATACTTGTGATGTATGAAATGTAGTGAAAATGATTTGTGATATATATATATATATATAAGTTAAAATGAGGTTTGTACAAAGAATGTGTGAAAGAGTGAAATTAGCATTAAAACTGTTTTGGACAGTATCAGTGACGTGATTTTCAAAAATCACCAAAAATAGAAGGAATTTAATTAGAGGTTGAATGAGATGTGAAATTAAATCTTAATGAGTCTATTTTCATATAAAAGAAACAGAGCAAGCAAAGGATTCTATATCTTGAGATATTTATAATTGTGTGTGACTTGCTCAGAATGACTATGTGATCCCTATTCCAACTTTGAAAAAATATAAAATATTGTACAAAACAAATTAAGAAATATATTTTATATGCCTAAATGCCTTATTGAGTCCAGTTTTATATGAAATAGGTTTCATGGTTATTTGAATTGTGTCTTGAGAGAAATTCAATTAAGTAGTGAATAGAGGTCGATCGGTTGAGTCAGTATAATGGGAAATTTAACTAATAAACTGTACTAATTGGCGAACCAAAATTCTAGAAAAAATTAGTAAGAATTTTATGAGTCTAGATTCAGGAAATTTTACGGATTTGAATTTAGAGTTTAAGTAACTCGAGTTATGATTTATTTAGTGATCATGATGCGGGAGGGACAACTTGATCAAACCGGAGTAAATAGTAAAAAATTAAAAATATGATATAATTGAGTTATCTTTGTAGACATATTAGATTCCTTATCATTATTTATATACTTACTTACTAAGCTATAAGCTTACTTTCTTTTCTCTCCTTTGTCTTATAGTGTCATCCAGCTAGCACAGGAGTTAGAGATCGTTGAAGATCCGCCCGCACTATCAATACTCTTGGTATCTGAAATCAACATTTTGAAATATGGCATCTATAGCAGACTTAGTTATTTTATTACGTGTCATAATTGTCTAGGTTTAAAATACTACTTACAGTATCAAACTAATCACTTTGTACGAAGCCTTTGAAATTGGTTTGTATTGTTAATGGCATATGTTATAATGATTCATGATCAAATTGCACGCCATATTTTTGTTGGGTTTTATTTAATAGTATATACTATAATTTGTTAATACCTCGTACTCTGTTCCGGCGACGGATACGGGTAAGGGGTGTTACATGTTTATTAAGTTGAATTAATTGGTTGAATTGACATAGGAATATACGAGAAATAATGTAATTCAATAAGTATGTATGTACGATAGCATGTTTGCTTTATTAAATCTGTTTAGTCGGTTGAATTGGCATAGGGATATGTTCAAGAGATAAATGGAATTCTTTTAATTAGTAAATATGTTCATAAGTTAGCAAATTACTGGGTTGCCGTGAATTTATTCATAACAGACATAAGCACAATTTAATATTTCTAAGTTAAGCAGTATAATTAATCTAACACAATTATATCATCTTGATTAAATCTTAATTGAAATCGTGCACTAGAACTCTTTTGTTTTATTTAAATTGTTTGCTTAGTTTTAAAATCTTAGTTTATAAATCACTTTTTTCAAACCAAAATTACTTTTACCTCACCAAAGTGTTTTAATTAATTTCATAAATATTGCTTTTTACAATCCCTGTGGGTATGATAACTCGACATTTACTTGTCACTTTATTACTTGTTACGATTGTGTATTATGCTTGCATTCATTGGAGTTTGGCAGACGGGTTCTGGGGAACCCGTGGTGTGTAGCGGATGGTTTAGGTAGGAACTTTTTTACATTGCATCATGCTCACGACATACTTGAATGTTATTGATTTATGCTACGTATTGTATTGTGTTGTGTTGTATTGAATGGTACCAAAATTTATGTTTGTTACTCGAATGAATGATAGGACATGCTCATATACTATGTGACATCGATTTGATAATGGCTAAGTAATGATATGAAATTACAAGGATGGTTATGTGTCCTTCTGTTAATGCTAGTATGTTCCACTGTATTTGATATTTTTGATTTTTTAAATAACTGTTCGACTCACACTGAGCTTTCATAAGCTCACCCTATAGTGTTTAACTTTTCAGGTAAACCTTGAAACTAGGACCGGACCCGGCATACAGAGAATCACCTTGGACCTTAGACTATTTTGAATAAGTATTAATCAATCTCTATCGATTTTGGATTGTAATTTTTTAATTATATTTAGTCTGTGGCTTGGTAACTTTTTATTTGGGGATTTTTTCATGCACGAATTACTCAAGCATAATAATCGAGAAATGTATGATATTTGACTTAAGTAAAATTTGACATTGTTCCCTAATTATTGTTGCATTACAAAGGAACCGTTTTTGAAAAACAAACGATAAGGCACCTAGGTTTCCAAAATGACTTGAAAAATGATTTTTTTCACTACATTAGTTTAACATTGAGTTTTTACAAAGATGAGCGACAAGCAAACAGTTTTTGCTAAAACAACACTATTAACAATAAAATGAATATTAAGAGCAGTTGACCTAATAAATGAATGTTTTAAACTAACACAAAGGTACAACAACGATTTTTCTCTAAAATGAGTTGATTTAAAGTCTGCAAAGGTAACGTGAGTTAGCTTAGCCATTTCGGTGGCTAATGTAGCCTTCTCAATCTAGCCCTAACATCTAGGCCGGGTTTGGGAGGTTACAAAGATGTTTGGTTCAAAATTCTATCAAGTATTAAACTTGTCACAAATGTTCTTTTAGTTCCTGACATAGACCAAAATCCATTAAGTGTAAGATAGTTGCTCGGGAAAAATTAATATGTGGCATTCAAGAATAAAAAATGTCTAATCCTTGATCGCGAGATCTTGTCAACAAAAATTGCAGATATAAGTTTTGCAGTCAATTGGAACTTAGAAACTTCAGTCGCATATACCAGCTCCTTGGATGAAACTATGTTATGGCATTGAAGGATGGGACATGTTGACTAAAAACCTTTAAGTCATTTCTCCAACAATAACCTAGTTGAAAATTTATCAAATATGACTGATCATGAAAATGTATGTGAGGTGCACTAGCTTGGAAAATAGGCGAAGTCTCTATTTCTTGTGAATACAGCATGGCGAGCCACTGAAAAATTACACTCTGTACATACTAACATTTGTGGAACCATGAAAAAAGTTCGCTAAATGGAAGTAGGTACTTTATGTTGTTTATAGATGATAATACAAGGTTTTTTTGGGTGTTCTTCATGAAGAACAAGTCTGAGGTGGCTGAAATCTTCTTCAAGTTAAAAGCCATGGTTGAGAACCAAAGTAACTGCAAGCTGAAAATGGTAAGATCAGAAAATGGCACAAAATACACCATAGAAAAGTTTAAAAAATTCTACGAAGAGTTTGGTATTCATCATCAATTAACCAATGTGTACACTCCACAATATAATGGAGTAAGTGCAAGAAAACATATAATTGTGATGAACATGGCTTGCTGTTTCAAAGTAAACTGTGAAATGATTTTCGGGCAGAGGTAGTAAACACTGTTGTTTACTTGCTAAACAGACTACCTACTAAAGCTGTAGCAGGGAAGACACCATTTGAGGCCTGGTATGGTTTTAAATCTTCTATTTCACATTTAAAAGTATTTGGTTGCACTTTTTTTGTTTATGTTCCAAAAGAGAAAAGAAGCAAGCTGGACAATAGATCGCATCTAGAGATATTTGTTGGATATTCCAGTGTTAAGAAAGGATACAAAATCTATAATCCTTTCACCAAGAAAGTTATCACATTAAGAGATGTGAAGTTTGATGAAAGAAAAATATGGAATTGGACTGCAACAGAGGAGGAGATATGTGAACAAGGGAGTCTAAAATATGATATGAGAGCCACTGGAGACCAACTGAAAATGATGCAGTTGATGAACAACCAGTACAAGGAACCAGGTCTGTCATTGAAATCTATTAATAGTGTAATCTAGCAAAGCTGAAACCAATAACTTTTGAAGAAGCTACTTAACAAGCTAAATGGCAAACAACTATTAAAGATAAAATCATCATGATCAAAAAAAATAAAATATGGGAGCTTGTGCATAGACCAGGTCTTAAGAAAGTAATTAGAGTCAAATGGGTGTTCAGAACCAAAATGAATCCTGATTGATCGGTTAATAGATATAAAGCGAGGTTGGTTGCTAAAGGGCTTAGCCAACAATATGGAGTGGACTTCAGTAAAACCTTTGCCCCTATTGCAAGGTTAGACACCATAAGGCTGCTACTGACTCTTGCTACTCAAAAGGGTTGGAGAATACATAAGATGGATGTGAAGTCAGCCTTCCTAAATGGTTCTCTGAAGAAAGAAATTCATGTTGAGCAACCACAAGGATTTGTGGTATCTAGGTGTGAGGCTAAGGCTTATAAACTAAATAAAGCACTATATGGCTTGAAGTAAGCACCAAGAGCATGGTATGAAAGAATTGATAGTCATCTGACAAAGATAGGTTTTGAAAGAAGCATCGGTGAGCCCGCTTTATATGTGAAGAAAACTGGTAATGAAATACTTTTCATTATTTCATTATATATTAATGGTTTACTTGTGATCAGCAACAACAAAAAATTGGTAGTTGTATTCAAGGATCAGATGCAAGACAAGTTTGAAATGTCAGACTGAGATAAAATGACATACTTCTTTGGTATGGAGGTGAATCAAGCTAGTGATGCAATCTTCATAAGCGGAAGGATTTCGATAAAAATCCTCTGAAGATGTAGCATGGACAATTGTAAACCTGTGAGCACCCCTATTGCTCAAAGAAAGAAGCTCTCTAACAATGAAGATGTTGAGAAGGTTGATGAAACAAGCTACAAAAGCTTGGTGGGATGTTTGCTTTACTTGAGCGTCCAAGCCTGAAATAATGTTTGCGTTGTAAGTCTGTTATCTAGATGCTTGCATTGTTGTAATATGAACCATTTCAACGCAGCCAAAAGAGTCCTGTGATATGTGAAAGGAACTCTAAGCTTTGGAGTGAAGTTTATGAAGATAGAAAAACTCAAGTTACTTGGTTATTCAGACAATGATTTGGCTGAATCTACTGAAGACATGAAGAGTACTTCTGGCTATTTCTTCACTCTGGGATCAAGTGTTTTTTTGTTGGATTTCAAAGAAGCAAGAAACTATAGCACAATCAACAGTTGAAGCTAAATATGTTGCAGTCGTAGCAGCAATAAATCAAGCTATCTGGTTAAGGAAATTATTGAACGATTTGATTTTAAAACAAGAAAAAGTAATAAAGATTAAATGCGATAATCAATTTGCTGTTGCAGTTACAAAAAATCCAGTGTTCCATGGAAGAACAAAACACTTCAAATCAAGTATCATTTTGTGGGAGAAGTGGAACAAGCCAAGGAAATCACATTGGTTTGTTATAGTTCATAAGATCAGTTGGGTGAAATTATAACAAAACCTCTTAGGAAAATAAGGTTTGAAAAGTTGTGTTATAATATTGGGGTGTGAAACATGCAGGCCAAGAAGGAGTATTGTAAAATGGCCATCTATGGATTAACAAACTCGACTTTGACTTTGCGAGCTCACCATATCTACAAGCTCACCAACACTGCAAGCGCACCATATTTGCTAGCTCAGCAAAACTACGAGCTAACCAAGATTGCGAGCTCCTTACCTTGCAAGTTGCCAACTTACTAACTTGCATAGAAACAGTGATGATTTCTTTATTAGACGATTTGGTTGTAGATTAGACTAAAATCAACCAATAAAGTAGCAAGTTAACTGAATCTAGTTACAAGAGTAAGCAAGTTGTAATTATTTTATTATTATTTTTAGCTTATTTAATATTTCTTGTTCTTTTAAGCATAGCAATCAATTTTTATGAAATAGTTGATCACAAGTTGATCTTTCTCCAATTTTTTATTCTTTTTGCTTTTGTTTCAAATCTTTTTTCATAAAAAATCCAACAGTAGCTAATAAACCATAATATATACATGTTTTTACCCTATGCTCGGCATATTTTTGGAAGGATTATCATAAGAATTAATGAATTTGATGCTCCTAATCCGTTAATTTCATGTTTTATACTTAGAAGAGCTTAAAGTAGCAAAAAGAGTGAGAAACGAGCCAAGAACGGACAAATTAGGGCCTAATTCAATGTTTCACACAGCCTAGGCACTTCTACAAGGGTAATTCACACGCCCGTGTGTGACACACGGGCAGGCCACACGCTCGTGTGTCATGGTCGTGTTGTCATTAAACCAAGTTAGACTTGCACATGACCTGTGCACCTTTACACGGGGGTAGCACACAGCTATGTCCCTATTGAGCCCAAGTCTAATTCTACTTGGAAAAGGCTAATTTTGGGCTATTTTGGCCATTCCAAAGTCTATATAAACACCCTAGAAGAGGATCAAAGGGGGGGATACAGAGTAGAAAGGAGAAAATACTCAAGGACAGCCATCGGAATCAGCTCGGAAGCAGGATCTACTTCAAGATTGAAGATCTCCATTCAATTTCCTTAGAAGTTCTTTGGGTTCTGTATGTTTTGTTGTTTTCCAAATCTTGAGATGTTTTCCATTATTATGAACTAAACTCCCTAAATACCTAAGGGAGATGAAACCTAAGACAGATATTATTACTATTTGAATTATATGATAAGTACTTGTTCTTATTCTTAATTGTGAGTTTTAATCCTTATTTTAATATTTTAGGATATTAATTTAGGTTTTGATGTGCTTATTAGATCGTTCATAATTAAGCGGAGTTGCATGCAATCCTAGAGATAGGATGACATAAATATGTCAGATTAGAGTCAAATCTAATAAAGGAATCCATAGACCAAGTTAATGCGACAATTGGGGTTTTAATTAGAAAGAGATTTCGATTAATCAACCTAGAGTTAGTTGTTTTTAGTCCCGAGAGAGATAATAACATAAGCTAGGGATTTCTACGGATTAAGTTAAGTGAATTAATCGTCTAATTCAGAAGTAATAAGTGAAGTCTAGGTGGATTCTTCCTTGGGTATTCTCTTCTCCATCGGTTTTCCAAAAGTATTTTTCAACTTCCATCTCTGTCGTGTTTTTAGTTAATTAGATAATTATGTTTAGTTTAGAAAACATCCTTTCAATTCTTAGGCTAGATAATAAAAAATAGTAATTACTAGTACTTTTAGTCCTTGTGGATATGATATTTTCGGTCTCACTATAACTATACTACTGTTCGATAGGTGTACTTGCCTTAGTCAAATTTTTAGTTACTTTAGTGACCATCAAGTTTTTGGCACCGTTGCTGATAAACCGTAATTTATACATATTTTTACCCCATGCTTAACACATTTTATGGATGATTTTCCCTTAGAATTGGTGAATTCGATGCTCCTAATGCCTTAATTTTATTTTTTATGCTCCTAATGCCCTAATGCGAAAGGAACGAGAAACGGGCCAAAAACGGAGAAAATGGGCCAACGTACGAAATCAACACGGCCTGGACTTCCTCACACGGGCAGACCACAAGGCCGTGTCAATTTGGCAGGCTCGAGCACGGCCTAAAGTAATCGCACACGGGCGTGTCACACAGGCGTGTCTCTACTGAGCCCAAGTTGAGTCCATTTCAGAAAAGGCTAATTTTGAGAGTTCTTAGGCATTCCAAAGCCTATAAATACACCCTAGAGGAGGAGGAAAAGGGGAGACAGAGAGAAAGAGGCAGGGAACTGCTTAAGGAAAGCCAATTGATCCATCTCAGAAGCCAGATTCACCATCAAGACTGAAGATCTCCCCTCAATTTCCCTCCAAGAGTTTTGGGCTTTCTTTATGTTTTGTATTCATTATTCTTCTGAGATGTTTTCCTTTTTAGTTAAGAACTAAATCCCCTAAATACCTAAGGGGCATGAAACCTAAGACCAATCTTGTTATTATTTTCTGAATTGTATGATAAATATTTAGCTTGTTCTTAATTATGTGTTCTTAATTCTTGTTTTGATATCCCAGGATACTAATTCAAGATAAGCTCTTATTCAGAGGAGGAATAGACCTTGTCTACTAGTACATTTGTTATAATCAAGCGGAGTTGATTGCGCACCTAGAGATAGGGTGACAAGATTTTGCCGGATTAGGATGAATCCTAATAAGGGGATCCATAGATCGAGTTAATGCAACCCTAGGGTGTTAATTAGAGAAAAGTCTCAATTATTCAATCTAGGGATTAGACGTTATTATTCTTGAATAGTTATAATAGCATAACTTAGGGATCTCTATGGAATAAGTTAAATGAATAAATTGTCCGATTCAGAGTCAGAATAACAAGTGAAGTCTAGGTGGATTCATCCGTAGGTATTGTCTTAATTCAATCGTTTTTCCAAAAGTAATTCCCCAATTCTATTTTCTGTGAATTCTTAGTTTAGATAATTAGTTAGTTAAAACAAAACCCCTTATTCTTAGGCTAGATAATAAAAAGATGGTCATTACTAGTACTTTTAGTTCCTTTGGGTTTGACAATCCGGTTTTGCTAAAACTATAATACTATTCAATTGGTACACTTGTTGATAAACCGTAATTTATACATATTTTTACCCCATGCTTAACACATTTTATGGATGATTTTTCCTTAGAATTGGTGAATTAAATGCTCCTAATGCCTTATTTTCATGTTTTATACTTAGGAGAGCATAAGAGAGCGAAAGGAACGAGAAAAGGGCCAAAAACGGAGAAAATGGGCCAAAGTATGAAATCAACACGGCCTGGACTTCCTCACACGGGTAGACCACACGGCCGTGTCAAATTGGCAGGCTCGAGCACGGCCTGAAGTAATCGCACACAGGCGTATCACATGGGCATGTCTTTGCCGATCCCAAGTTGAGTCCAATTCGGATAAGGCTAATTTTGAGGGTTCTTAGGCATTCCAAATCCTATAAATACACCCTAGTGGGGGAAGAAAGGGGGGAGGCACAGAAAGGGAGGAAGGAATACTCAAAGAAAGTCGATTGTTCCATCTCAGAAACTGGATTCATCATCAAGACTGAAGATCTCCCTTCAATTTACCTTCAGGAGTTTTGGATTTTCTCTATGTTTTGTATTCGTTATTCTTCTGAGATGTTTTCCTTTTTAGTTATGAACTAAATCCCCTAAATACCTAAGGGGGATGAAATCTAAGACGAATCTTGTTATTATCTTCTGAATTGTATGATAAATATTTAACTTGTTCTTAATTATGTGTTCTTAATTCTTGTTTTGATATCCCAGGATATTGATTCAAGATAAGCTCTTATTCAAAGAAGGAATAGACCCTGTCTAAGAGCACATTTGTCATAATTAAGTGGAGTTGATTGCGTGCCTAGAGATAGGGTGACAAGATTTTGTCAGATTAGGGTGAAACCTAATAAGGGGATTCATAGATCGAGTTAATGCAACCCTAGGATGTTAATTAGCGGAAAATCTCAATTATTCAATCTAGGGATTAGACGTTATTAGTCTTGAATAGGTATAATAACATAACTTAGGGATCTCTACAGAACAAGCTAAATGAATAAATCGTCTGATTCGGAGCCAGAATAACAAGTAAAGTCTAGGTGAATTTTTTCTTAGGTATTGTCTTAATTCAATCGTTTTTCCAAAAGTAATTCCCCAGTTCTACTTTCTGTGAATTCTTAGATTAGTTAATTAGTTAGTTAAAACAAACCCCATTATTCTTAGTCTAGATAATAAAAAGACGGTCATTACTATTACTTTTAGTTCCTTTGGGTTCGACAATCCAGTCTTGCTAAAACTATACTACTGCTCGATAGGTACACTTGCCTACATCGCGATAATAGCTAGTTTCAAGAACGATTAATTATAAATATTTAAAATTTACTTGTCACGAGAATCGTGATCAAGTTTTTGGCACCGTTGCTGGGGAACTAAGATATTAGAAACGCTCAATTTTTATTACTTTAGCTATTTACTTTTCTTACAATTTAATTTAATTTAATTTTTTATTATTTATTAATTTATTTTTTCTTTCTCTTGGCAGGTTTTTATAGTTTATGACTAGAATAAACCTGTCAGGACCACTACTCGTTGACGAAGAAATCGATTGCACAGTTTGCAGAAACCAAAGGGAAATAAGGCGAAGCTTAAGATACACAGAGAACGAGCAAGAGGACGAACCGAAGAGATGGCTAAAAACCAAGACAATCAGCTACCTCCTGCAATTGCAGTTAATCAGAATCCTGCTCCACGCACTATGTATGATTATGCTAAACCTTCTTTAACAGGAACTGAATCAAGCATAGTTAGACCTGTTGTCGTTGCAAATACTTTTGAACTAAAACCTAACACTATTCAAATGATACAGCAATTTGTTCAGTTTGATGGTTTGCAGGATGAGGATCCCAATGCTCACTTAGCAAACTTTTTGGAACTATGCAATACATTTAAAATTAATGGTGTTTCTGATGATGCCATTCGTCTTCAGTTATTCCTTTTTTCATTGAGGAACAAAGCTAAACAGTGGTTGAACTCGTTACCACGAGGGTCAATCACTACTTGCGAACAAAATATCGAAAAAATTTTATTAAAATATTTCCCGCCGGCTAAAACGGCCAAATTACGTAATGATATCTCTTCGTTTGTGCAGATGGACTTAGAAACTCTTTACGATACATGGAGAGATACAAGGACTTACTATGAAGGTGCCCTCACCATGGGTTACCGCTTTGGCTACAGGTTCAAACGTTCCATAATGGCCTAAATCCTTCGACTCGGTAAATGGTTGACGCAGCTGTTGGCGAAACCATCAATAATAAAACACCTAAAGATGTTTATGAGTTTATAGAAGAGATGTCACTGAATAACTCTCAGTGGCAAGTCATGAGAGCAAAACCAACGAAAATAGCCGGTGTTTATAACGTCGATACAGTCACCATGCTCTCTAATCATGTAGAACTCTTGAATAAGAAAATTGATTATTTTCTTAGTTCTTCACAGGTTCACCCAATAATGCAGTGCGAAGCAAGTGGAGGTGGATCAAACAATTCGAAATACCAATCTTATGGCCACAAAATGGATAATGAGCAGTTAAATTACATGGTTAATAATCCTCGATCATAAAACAACCCATATAGTAACACTTATAATGCAGGGTGGAGGAACCACCCAAATTTCTCATGGGGAGGTCAAGGAAATTAGAGACCACCTCCAGGCTACCAACAACCACCATACCAACAAGAGAAGAAGCTAAACCTTGAAGAGATGCTGTCTAAATTTATCTCGATGTCAGAAACCTATTTTCAAAACACCGAGACAACACTTAAAAATCAACAAGCATCAATCCAAGCGCTCGAAACTTAGATAGGCCATCTGTCCAAACTAATTTCTGAACTACCACAAGGTAGCTTGCCAAGTAATACTGAACCCAACTCAAGGGAACAGCTCAATGCGATTAATGTTCAAGATAAAGAAAAATTCATTGAGCCTGAGCCAGAACCGAAGCAAGAAACTGTGGTGAGCAGAGATCAAGATGAGGTAGGTCATAATAAAAACAAATCAATGAATGTCGAATATAAACCTCGTGTGCCATACCCCAACATGACAAGGAAAGACCGCTCAAATGAACAATTTGGTAAATTCCTTAAACTCATAAAAAAATTACATATTAACTTACCGTTTATTGAAGCCCTATCGCAGATGCCAAACGCAATAAAATTTTTAAAGGAGCTTTTAGAAAATAAATAAAAGTTGGACGAGGCGTCGCATGTGGAGCTAAACGTAGTTTGCTCAGCTATTCTACAGAATAAACTACCTAACAAACTAAAAGATCCAGGGAGTTTTACAATTCCTTACTTAATTGTAGTTTAGATGTTAATAATGCATTAGCTGATTTAGGGGCTAGTATTAACATCATGCCCTACAAAATGTTTAAACAATTAGGTCTTGGGAAACCCAAACAGACAAAGAAGAGCATTCAATTAGCAGACAAAACTATAAGATTCCCTAGGGGTATTATTGAAGATGTGCTAATTAAAATTGATAAATTTATATTTTCCGTTGATTTTGTTGTTCTAGACATAGAGGAGGATAGCAACACTCCTTTGATTTTAGGACGGCCCTTTTTAGGAACTGCTAAAACTGTTATTGATGTTGGCACAAGTGAACTCACACTCCGTGTGGGAGACGAAACAATCACCCTTCAAGCTTGCAATTTTGGCAACACATCGGAAATTGAAGGTAATCGTTTAAACCATTCTACTAAAATTGACAATATGGTACAACTTACTTTGCAGGAAATGAGTCTGAAGGAAGCACATGTGTCATTCTCAAGCAATAGCAGAGGATCTGTTCATGAAGATCGAAGGTTACAATTCAAGGAGCTAGATGAATGGCGGACGCATAAACTGAGAACACGTGATAAACAAAAACTACGCCAGAACGAGCTCAACACCTTCCCACATCAACTTAAGGTTGGAGATAAAGTCTTATTAGATGCCGCAAATCCTCACATTGTCACTACCATACCGAATGAAGAAATCCCTCTTACGGTACTTAGCATTTTCCCATTCAGTACAGTTGTGGTAAGTCATCCCAAGTTTGGCACTTTTAAGGTAAACAACACCCGCCTGAAATCTTATTTTGATGAGAATGATAGTAGGAATGAGGAGTATAAACTCCTCGAACCACCATGACCATTCAATGGAGAGGTAAGTCGAGCTTAGGCTATAAATAAGCGCTTCTCAGGAGGCAACCCGAGCACTAGCAATATTAATTTCTTTAAATTTTAGTATTTAACACCTAACTTACTAACAGAGATCTTGAATACAGGTTTTTCCACACAGACACGGCCAAGAACATGGGCGTGCTTAGGGCTGTGTAAAAATAGGGCAAAGATTTCCCCAACACGGGTTATTATAAATCGCCACGACTGTGCGCCATGGCCGTGGGCTAACCTGCCAAAACAACACGGCCGTTCGACACACCCGTGTCTATAACCCGTGGTCGAACCTGTCAAATTAACGCGGGCATGCGGCATGCCCGTGCCAAGCAACCGTGGTCGAACCTGTTAAACTAACAAGGGCATGGGTCTACATACACAGGCATGGGAGAAGCGAACGAAGCCAGGCACGGTCGTGCGACAAGGCCGTGTGCACCCACAGTCCCAAGGAACACGGGCGTGGACTAACTGTTCAGAAGCGCCCAAATTCAAAATTTGTGAGTCACACGGGAAAAAATTGGGAAACACGGGTGTGCTCCATGGTCGTATGTCCCAAAATCTATAAATAGGCTGCACTATTCATTGTTTTCTTCACCCAGAAACCCTAACCCTAGCCGCTACAAGTCCACACGCCCCCCTGCCATGCCCGTGCGCTGCCTCCAACTTCATTTTTTATGTTCATTCTCCCCTTTCTAGCGTTTGTTTACTCTTTTCCCTTTAATTGCACTCATTTTCATGATAAGTTATCATAGTACTATGCACTTCTTATGTTCTTTTCATCTCTTTATCTCTTACATTTCATATCTAGAGTACTTATTATCTTTTCCTGTTTAAATTCTTATGCATTACATGATTTCTCTACTCCATTTGATTAGTCATAGTTAGGATAGTTGAAATATTCATGCCTCTTGTGTTGAAATTTCTGTTCATTCATATAGTATGTTGCATTCTATTCTTTGTCATTTTTCACTTATATCACTATACTAATGCCACAAAAGTATGCCATTGAACTTAATATTTTCGTTAAACTTAGTACTTGTGGCTGAACATATTTACGGATTTTTCCTCATCGAATTTAGTCGCATTTTCCCTTGTCTACTCATTAAGTCGAAATAATGTTTCCAATTACAGGTACCATGTCATCTTCAAGTGGTAAAAAGGCTGCTGTCCATGCTTCAAAGAAAAGGAACGGAGCGTCATCTTCCTCAGGTCCTACCGTGAAAGTTTGTCACCCTTTCCTAAGGTTCCCCATTGGGCCCCAAGAAGAAATTTTCCAAATACTCCGGGCTCGACCTTTAATTGCGGGCCGTTAAATTGACTGGGCTGTAGTAGAACAAGTTCAGTTGGCTGATGCGATTCGAGCCCTCCTGACCACCAACCCATGTGAGCTTTTCTTTGGGATCATCAAGCCTACGTATCTCGAGCTTACGATGGAATTATGCTCCACATTTCATCTTCAGATCGTGATGACGAACTACGATGATCCCAGCACGGTGTAATTTCACCTTGGTGGATTTTTTAGCCAGCTCAGCATCCCAGAATTCGAACTGCACTGGGTTTATATACGAAGGAATTCAAAAAGAAGAATGATTTACATGCTCTCAACCGCCACATCCATCGTTCTCCTTCACGGTGCTAGGACGCACTAGTACTAGGTGGGGCTACCAACAATCCTAGCCACTCCAAGACATCACTTGCCTACATCGTGATAATAGTTACTTTCAAGAATGATTTTTTATAAATATTTAAAACCTGTCACACAAAATTGCAATCAGTTGCCGGGGAACTAAGATATTAGGAATGCTTAATTTTTATTACTTTAGTCATTTTTTATTTTTATTGCAATTTATTTTTTGTTTTTAAGATTAATTTTTCTTTTCTAAATTTTTCTTTTTAATTGCTTCTGGCAAGTGTCTCTAGTTTATGACTAGGAGAAACCCGTCAGGACCGTTGCTTTTTGACAGTGAGATCAAGAGCACAACTCGTACGAACTGAAGAGAAATAAGGTGAAGTCTACAATACATAAAGGAAGAGCGAGAGGACGATATCCATATTACAACCGAGGAGATGGCTGAAAATCAAAATAATCCGCTGCCTCCTGTGGTTGCCGCAAATCTAGTGAATCAGAATCCCGTACTATGTACGACTATGCTAAGCCTAATTTAACGGGGGCTGAATCGGGTATTGTAGACCTATAATTGCTGTAAATAATTTTGAACTGAAACCTAACACTATACAAATGATTCAACAGTTTGTTCAGTTTGATGGTTTGTAGGATGAAGACCCAAATACTCATTTGGTCAATTTCTTAGAGTTCTGCGATACTTTCAAAATAAATGGCGTTTCTGACGATACCATTCGCCTTCGGTTGTTTCCCTTTTCATTGAGAAATAAGGCTAAACAGTGGTTAAACTCGTTACCACAAGGGTTAATCACCACTTGGGTGCAAATGACCGAAAAATTTTTACTTAAATATTTTCCGCCGACTAAAACGGCTAAATTGAGGAATGATATCTCTTCTTTTGTACAGATGGATTTAAAACTATTTATGACACATGGGAGAGATACAAGGACTTATTGAGACGGTTCCCTGACCATGGGTTACCTCTATGGCTGCAGGTCTAGACTTTTTACAACGGTGTGAACCCTTCAATAAGGCAACTGATCGATGCAGTTGCTGACGAAACTTTAAACAACAAAACACCTAAAGAGGCTTATGA
Source organism: Gossypium herbaceum (assembly GCA_025502765.1). Taxonomy (NCBI): domain Eukaryota; kingdom Viridiplantae; phylum Streptophyta; class Magnoliopsida; order Malvales; family Malvaceae; genus Gossypium; species Gossypium herbaceum. The sequence goes on along the minus strand of CP106689.1, from coordinate 30,460,725 downwards.
ATTTATTGAAGAAATGTCACTGAATAATTATCAGTGGCAAGTCATGAGAACGAAGTCGGCAAAAGCAGCTGGTGTTTTCAACCTCGACGTGGTCACTATGCTATCCAACCAGGTAGAACTTTTAAATAAAAAGATTGATGGTTTGTGTGTTTTACTCAAGTACATCCAGTGTTGAGGTGTGATTCAAACGGAGGAGGAGTACACAACACAGATTATCCATCCTTCAACTCTAGCACCGAGGAGGAATAAGTCCACTATATGGGTAATAATTCTAGACCTCGAAGTAACCCGTATAGTAACACTTATAATGTAGGCTGGAGGAACCATCCCAATTTCTCGTGGGGTGGTTAAGGAAATCAAAGACCACAACATCCTCTAGGTTATCAAATTTGAATGTGGAGGAGTTGTAACCGAATAGGTTCTTTGACCACTCAGGAATTCGGCCTTGAGTAGGGTAGTCTTCTCTCTATTTTTGGGTTTTTGTCAAATTTTTGGTCCCTTTCACTCTGTGTTTCTGAAGCCATGTATTGTTGTTGTTTTTCGTGTACCTTTCGGTTCATGTTTGTTTCCATTCTTTCTCTTCCCTTTTATCCTCTAGCCACCGATTTTCTTTCCTTTTATTCCCTTTCCCAATCGATTTCTCGCTGGCTGAATATCTTTGTCTTCCCTCTCACAAACTCTTTCGGTTTCTAACCATGCTTGTTGATCAATTCTCTCTTTCTTTTCCCTTGCTCTCAATTGACTCCCTCTTTGATCATTTACATCTCCTCTCTTTCTCCCTCAATTGGTCCTATCTTGATTGAATGCCACTACTTCTTCCAACTTCTCTAGGCCGATCTCTCTTTCCTTTTGTTCTGTCAATTTTGGGGGTAAATACAAGAGACTAATTTTGAGATTTGGTAAGTTATCCTTTCGGCTTGGGGCACGGTTCTTTTCTTTCTCCCACCTTGCCATTTTTTTCTGTCACCCAACTTTTCCTGTGCTACCGTTTTATGATAGAAGTGCAATTGTCCAGTTCTGGCTCTATCATAGTGTGTGCCTTCGGCTCTTGAGTGGGTATAGGTTGATTGTTCTGTAACATCTCGAAATAGGGACTAAATAGAATAATGGTTGCGAAACCATGAATTCGAGGTCAAAAAAAATTATTCCGATGAAGTTTTAAGGTTTATTCATTGATTGAATAATTGTGTGAAAATTTTTTGAAGAAAATTTATGTATAAGTGCCTAAGTAGATAATTAGGACTAAATTGTAAAATTAGCAAAATGTCTTTCTAGATAATAAAGGGGATTTAATTGAAATGGGTTCTTAAAGTGGAGGTCCTTATTTAGTAATTAGACCAATATATAATGGGCAAGTATAAGACAAATTTGAAAGAAAAGCCTTTAAGGGTATTTTGGTCATTTCGTAATTAAAAGAATTAAAAAGGGAAAATAAAGCCAATTTTGGTCCATCTTCTTCATGGGGGTCGAATATAGCATGGGCGAAGCCATGGTTAGGGTTTCCAAGCTTTCCAAGCTCAATAGCAAGTCCGTTCTGGCCTCGTTTTTAATGTTCTTTACGTTTTTGGAGTCTCGGTAACTTGATTTAGCTTATTCTAGCAATAATTCATGCTAGGGTTCAAATTTGAAAAATACCCATAGGTTAAATGTGTTTATTTTCATGTTTTATGGTAGAATATGAAGCTTGAAATTATGTTAAACAACTTTTTCTAAGCGATTTTAAGTGAAAACGAATAAAACGACACAATCGGTAAAAATACCTAATGTTCATAAGTACATGATAGAGTGGGAATTTAATGTTGCCAAAGAAGGGAAAAATGTCCAGCGTGTCATAAAACATAAGAAAAATGGATAAATTTTAATTTCCGAGCCTAGCGAAAAAATCATAATTCTGCAAACTTTTAGGGGCAAAATTGTAATTTTGCCAAAGTTTGAGTTAGGGAATATTTTGAATATTAAATTAATTAAATAAGTGAAATATGATGTTTTAGATCCCGGAAAGTGAGATTTAGACCTAGAACGGGAGAAAAATTAAAAATCGAGAAAGTTGGTAAAATAGTCGTTTTGGTATCGACGTAAGTTCATATGTTTAATAAGCATTTAATTATGCATATTTGAATGATAAATTGATAATTTGGCCATAAATACTTTAGTATTGAGTTTGAGATATAATGATTAATGTTCGATAATAATTTGATATTGGAAAGAGAACTTGTATAATTTATATGTAAGACCATATTTTGTATTATGGCTTTGTATGATAACAAGAAAGTATTGACTAGAATAGTTTGATGAGAATAAGTTAAGTTGATGATATGATGAGATTGAGAATGTAAGTATGTAAGTTGAGTAGCATTTTATTATTATGCAATTATTGTTATTAGTATTGTTATTACTGAGTTATGCGACTAACTTTGAGAATTTGAGCAAATATGTTTCAGCTATGACTTGACAAGGCTTTCATATCTCAAAGTCCATGGTTGTACCATGGAAATTAAGGAAGAATTGACAAAAAATTCCATGTTCATAACTTGGCATTTAGGGAGGAATTGACGGTTAAGGATACCATGTAAGAATATGTCAAGACATGGCATTGGTAAGGCAAGGATCCTGTGTAAGACCATGTCAAGACATGGCATCAGCATTGATTAAGGACTCCATGTAAAACCACATCAAGATGTGGCATTGGCATTAAGACAAGGATACCATGTAAGACCATGTTTGGAACCTAGAATTTGGTAAGACAAGGATACCATGTAAGACCATCTTTGGAACATGGCATTTGGTAAGATAAGGATATCATATAAGACCATGCCAAGGAATGGCATTGATAAGTTCTATAACGCAATGAAATCATGTAAGACCATGTCAAGACATGGCATTGATGAGTTACTATAAGGCAAAGCTCCCATGTAAGACCATGCCAAGGCATGGCATTGGTGAGTCCATAAAGCAAGGATACCACGTAAGACCATGTCAAGACATGGCAATGGTAAGTTCAAAAAGGAAAAGGTTCCCGGGTAATCCAAAGAGTAAGTCAATGAAACGACAAGGTGAGAACATGAAGAAAGAGTACAGGTATGCATTTAAGGCTTATTTAATATTGAGATTGTAAGTAATTGAGATTAGCAAGTATTAAGTAAGTGATGAGTTTTCAGTTATGCTTGTGACACTTTATGACATGATTGGCAATATGCTTATATTATGAAAGAGTACTAATGTATTAAGTGAGATGTTGTAGGTATGTAAGCAAGCTATTAAGTAAGGTGCCTTTTGTATTCTGAGCCTTGGGTAAGGTTACCAATGAGTAAGATGGGAAAGTAAGAACTAAACATTATTTAAGCAAATAATGACAGCATAGTAGTAAGTTAAATTGATTGCTAATGCTTATTATCTTACATGTGAACTTACTAAGCTTTATAAGCTTACTTCTTTCATTTTCCCATGTTTTAGAGTACTTAAGAGCAAGCTTGGGTTGGAGGTCGTCGGAGATCACTTCACACTGTCGACTATCAAGTTACCAAATGGGTACCTTCGTTTACAAACGTTCTAGTTTATGGCATGTATAGGGACTTAGCCATTTTGTGTGTATGTCCTTATGATATGGCTAAAGAATGGTATGTAAATATTTGATAATGATTAGCTATTTAAATGGCTAATGAAGAACATGTTTCGGTGTTATGTATGCCTAAATGGTTGGTAAAACAAAGAAATCATGAAAAAGTGAAATTAGCATTAAAACAGTATTGAATAGCAGCAGTGACGTGATCTTGAAAAATCACCAAGAATAGTATAAATAAAATTAGGTGATGAATGAGATATATAATTAAATTTTGTTGAGTCTATTTTCATATGAAAGAAAGCGAGTAAGCAAAAGAAGTGTATATTAAGAGATATTTGAATTTTAGTGAGGCAGGGTTAGAGCAATTTCGAATACCCTATTCTTACTTTATAAATTCACTAAAAATTGAAAAAAAGAATTTGGAGTTATAGTTTATATTTCTAGATTCCTTAGTGAATCTAATTTCAAGAGAAACAAACGTCATGGTAATTTGAATTTTGTACAGGGAGAAAATTGATTTGTAGTGAGGAGAGGTCAGAGTAGTCAAATAGTGCAACAAGGTAACTTTAACTAATAAACTGTACTAATTCGATGACCAAAAATTCTGGAAAAAAATTATTAAGAAGATATATGAGTCTAGTTTTAGAGAAAATTCACAAATTTAAATTTTGGGTTTTGTGACTCGAGTTTTGATTTATTTAGTGACTATGACGCAGATGGACAGTTTTATAAGGAATAATGAAATAAATTGTTTTGATTTGTCTAAGTATTCGAAAAATTTTTAATGTTCCCGGTTTGATCCCGAACCATTTCAATTGCATGTTTTAGGGTCTCAGGGCCCTTTTTAGGGACATATTGAATGAATGTAAATAAATTAATTTTAAAAGAAAATTTTATGCCCCGAATTAGCAAGTTAAGTCAGGTAACGCCTCGTGCTCGACTCCGGCGACGGTCTCGAGTAAGGGGTATTACGTTTGTTGGTACAAGAGCAAAGTTTAATCGGTTCTCAGAATATTCAATAGGAGTAAGAGTCTAGCTATACATACCATATTGAACTATGATAGTGTGACGACTCCCGACCCAGATATAAAATGTTGTGCCAAACAGATGTGCACTCCAACCGAGCTAAGTTTGATAGAACAAATATTATGTTTATGATGAGTTGAGGTTCATAAAATGTAAGAATAATTGTTCATGATGTTTATGTGATAATGAATAAATTGTGAATAGGAATTGTTCGAGAAATATGAAATATGAGATAAGATGAAAGGAAAGTTTTTATTGAGAGAAGTGTTCATGTTAAATAGGCATTTGTATGATGCTATATGTATAACTAGAGAAGTTAAGTGAATGCTATAAGTAATTTTACTCGAGATTTATTAATGCATGTATAAGTGCAATAATTTGCATAAGATGATCATGAAGTCATTGTATTATGAACGTGCATGTTAAGTTGCTTGAAGCAATTTGTATAATTGTGATAATATTTTAATATGATGAGTGTTAAGTTATATGCATGAGTATGTAAGAGGTAAGTCAAAGGTAGCAAGGTAGTTCAGAATGAGATTTCATGAAATTCAAACTGAATAGGCTAAAGTGGAAAACTAAAGAGTTCAGTGACAGATTTAGTGATGATGTAATCAGAGTTGAGAATGATTTAGCAAATGAACACAGTTGCAGAAAGGATGCTAGGTTAATAATAAAATCATCCGAATAACTAAAATGTCACAGTAAAAGAAAAGTCAGGCTTAGCTAATGCACTCATTCAAGTATGATGTGTAAGGTATATGATTGCTAGATTTTCTTTTGAATAAATTCCAACTGTGAATTGGATAATGTGAATTCAGTAATGGCAGAATTAGGCAGAGGAATAATAATTGAGTTGTATTAATAGTTGAAATTAAAGTTTATACTTGAGAAATTTTAGAAAAATCTTTTCCGACTATTATATGTGTACATATACTTTCAGTGATATATATAAATATATGCAAGATCATAGATGCAATTCCTGTAGTATAAGAATGTTGGTGAAATTTTCAGACAGATGAAAGCATTATAGTTTGTTTGAGCTGTGATTGATATTGCTCTATCTATTCCAGTTTTCTACTTCAGCATGCAGATGGAAGGTTGACAGTAAGATCTGTATGATGTTAGTGATTTGTGTTGTTAACTATTGCTTAATGAAAGTAAAGGAAAATTTTATGGCTTTTGTCATAGTTGTTCCCAATGCTTGTGAGTATTATCCTTTCCTTTTGGAAATTTTCTGAGATGCTATTGAAACCTTAACTGTTCTACATGAGATGTTACCAGGAATTCTGTGTAGCTCCATGTTCTGAGATTTTATTATCTCGATTATTTTAATAAATTATTGTTCAAAGTATCAGCCATGAGACATTAGCAGTAAATGCTCTATTGATGAAAATGCTTTCTTCTTATTATGAGTATGTTTATGATGATTACGAGTTTGAGCCTGATAATGAAATTATAGAGGTATAGTTATTAGAGGTAAAAAGATTCTACTTTTGCACTGGTTGTTATTGAAATTTGTGTTTAAATCTCTCAGATGATCAGGATGTTTTATTTTCACCCGGGACAATATTTACTATAGTAATTGAGAAGTCAGTCTTATTATGGCATTATGATTTTTGAGTAGTATGAGTATTGTGGCCTCAATGTAGTTCAGTTCAGACATGTGTATTGATTTTCATTTTTTGCATAATCTTGCTATACATATCAGTGAGTTAAAGACCGAATGCTATGTTCTTTTGAGTTATGTAGTAATAATGATTTGTGATTAGCTCTTTGAAGAAATCACAACAGAATGTATGTTTGAGATATCATAACAACATAGAGTAGAACAGTTTTTGAAAAGTTATTGTCTTTTAGTTGAGACTGATTTAGTTGAGCAGTTGATTGAGTTATATGTATGTTTGAATTATTCATGGCTTCAGAGGTAAATGTTGATTTTTCATGTATAAATAGATAAATGACCCGAGTAAATAGTACATATTCTAGAGGTTATGGTACAGAGTTGTATACACATATCAGAATGGTTGTATCAAAGGAATATTTTTGCAAATCCAAGTTGTCTGATTGTTAAAGTTCTCATTGTATGAAGTTTAGTTTGGCTTGAATTCATGCTAATAAAGTATAAATAGTTGAAGACATTGACAATTGAAGTATCCATTATGATTCAGCTTGGTTTGAATAAAGAGTTTATGGTTTCTAGAAATGTGTTAATGAGAAATCAAGAGATTTTGCAACAGTTATGATGCCTAGCACAGTGATAATTATTTGATTATTTGAGAAGTAAAAAGATGGATGATAACTTGATTTAGTTATATTAGTAAGAGTGTGAAATGTTATGTACCAAACTTTGAATCCAATACCTAAACTTTTAGAGAGTTAAAGTTGATTTTCTAGTATCTCAGAAGCTATTACAGTTAGTATTGAATTTTTGTGTGAAAATATAAGGGTATTTCGAAGAATTGTGCAACAGAATTAGCATTATCACTGAAAGGTTAAATAAGCTATGGTTGATTGCTCGAAGAAGTTTATGTATTCTTCTCAGTACGAATAAGTTTTTCTACTGGATTATTTGAGTTATTCACTTTGAGGTTGTCAATTCATTCAGAGTGTAAATTTTAGCTGTTATGGTTGGAAATCCAAGGTTGCACCATGACTTCAGAAGAAAGCTACAGTAAGTTTTGACCATGAGATTGCTAAATGTTACTGCATGTCACCTTTGTATTGATAGTTGAATTGAGGAAGAGAAATTCATAGAATTTGAAAGTGTTGCTGGAAATCAATTTCGAATCCATTTGTAGGTAAGATTTTCGGGGACGAAAATCCCTAAAAGGGGAGAAATGTAACATCCCAAAATAGTGACTAAACGGAATAGTGGTTACGAAACCACGAATCTGAGGTGAAAAAACATTATTTCAAATAAGTTTTAAGGTTTATTCATTGATTGAATAATTGTGTGAAAATTTTGTGAAGAAATTTTATGTATGAGTGCCTGATTTGATAATTAGAACTAAATTGTAAAATTAGCAAAATGTGTGTTCTAGGTAATAAAGGGGATTTAATTGAAATGTAATTAGACCAATATATTTAAGTTTGGACAAATATGGGCAAGAATAGGACAAATTTGAAAGAGAAGCCTTTAAGGGCATTTTGGTCATTTAGTAATTAAAAGAATTAAAAAGGGAAAATAAAGCCAAAATTGGTCCATCTTCTTCATAGAGGCCGAATATAGCATGGGGGAAGTGATAGTTAGGGTTTCCAATCTTTCCAAGCTCAATAGTAAGTTTGTTCTAGCCTCGTTTTTAATGTTCTTTACGTTTTTTGAGTCCCAATAACTTGATTTAGCTTATTCTAGCAATAATTCATGCTAGGGTTCATATTTGGAAAAATATCCATAGGTTAAATGTGTTTATTTTTATTTTTTATGGTAGAATATAAAGCTTGAAATCATGTTACACAACTTTTTCTAAGCGATTTTAAGTGAAAACGAGTAAAACGACATAATCGGTAAAAATACCTAATGTTCATAAGTACATGATAGAGTGGGAATTTGATGTTGCCATACAAGGGGAAAATGTTCAACGTGTCAAAAAACATAAGAAAAATGGATAAATTTTAATTTCCGAGCCTAGGGGCAAAATCATAATTCTGCAAAGATTTAGGGGCAAAATTGTAATTTTGCCAAAGTTTGAATTAGGGAATATTTTGAATAGTACATTAATTAAATAAGTGAAATATGATGTTTTAGATCCCGAAAAGTGAGATTTGGACCTAGAACGGGAGAAAAACTGAAAATCGAGAAAGTTGGTAAATTGGTCATTTTGGTATCAAGGTAAGTTCATATGTTTAATAAGCATTTAATTATGCATATTTGAATAATAAATTGATATTTTGGCCATAAATAATTTAGTATTGAGTTTAGGATATAATGATTAATGTTCGATAATAATTCGATATTGGAAAGAGAACTTGTATAATTTACATGTAAGACCATATTTTGTATTATGGCTTTGTATGATAACAAGAAAGTATTGACTAGCATAGTTTAATGAGAATAAGTTAAGTTGATGATATTATGAGATTGAGAATGTAAGTATATAAGTTGAGTAGCATTTTATTATTATGCAAATATTGTTATTAGTATTGTTATTATTTAGTTATCGACTAACCTTAATAATTTGAGCAAGTATGTTTCAGCTATGACTTGACAAGGCATTGATATATCAAATCCCATGGTTGTACCATGGCAATTAAGGAAGAATAGATGGAAAAGTCCATGTTCGTAACATGGCATTTAAGGAGGAATTGACGGTTAAGGATACCATGTAAGAATATGTCAAGACATGGCATTGGTAAGGCAAGGATCCCTTGTAAGACCATGTCAAGACATGGCATCAGCATTGATTAAGGACTCCATGTAAGACCACATCAAGATGTGGCATTGTTACTAAGACGAATGCACCAATGACTTTTATGGATCTGATGAATCAAGTGTTCCAGCCCTATCTAGATCAGTTCGTAGTAGTGTTTATAGATGATATTTTGGTGTATTCGAGAACAGAAGATGAACATGATGCACATCTCTGAGTGGTTATGCATGTTCTGAGGAAAAAAACAATTGTATGCTAAATTCAGCAAGTGCAAATTCTTGCTACGAGAGGTAACGTTTTTAGGTCATGCGGTATTTGCTGAAGGAATTAGGGTTGATCCTCAGAAAATTGAAGCTGTTTTGGATTGGAAGCAGCCTAAATCGGTATCTGAGATTTGAAGTTTTCTGGGTTTGGCAAGGTATTATAGATGTTTTGTGGAAGGGTTTTTGTTGATTGCTGCACCTCTGACTAAGTTGTTGCGTAAAGGGGTGTCGTTTAATTGGACCGATAAATAGCAAGAGAGTTTTGAGAAACTTAAAAAGGTTCTGAATGAGGCCCCTGTCTTAATACAGCTAGAGTCTGGGAAAGAATTCATTGTCTGCAGTGATGCATCACATGTTGGTTTGGGATGTGTAATGATACAACAAGGTAAGGTAGTGGCATATGCGTCTCTCCAGTTTAAGACGCATAAGGTGAACTATCTGACACATGACTTGGAGTTGGTTGCGGTGGTATTTGCACTGAAAATTTGGAGGCATTACTTGTACGGTGAGAAGTGTATCATTTACATGGATCACAAGAGCCTCAAGTATCTCCTCACTCAGAAGAAGCCAAACCTTAGGCAGCATAGATGGATTGATCTGCTTAAGGATTATGATTGCTCGATTGAGTACCATCCGGGTAAGGCCAATGTGGTGGCCGACGCACTGAGCTGTAGGGCTGTAACTGTTCTAAGGGCGATGTTTGCTCGTCTTAGCTTATTCAAGGATGGTAGTCTGTTGGCTGAACTTTAGGTTAAACCGACATGGATTGAACAGATTAAGGGTAAACAGATGGAGGATGAGTCACTGGGTCTTCGATTCTGTCAGTTAAAAAGTGGGGAAGCTTCAGATTTTAGACTGAATAGTGAATGAATGCTGTGTTTCCGTGGGAGAGTTTGTGTACCGAAAGATATTGATTTGAGGCAGTCTATACTGTGAGATGCGCATAGTAGTCCTTATGCTTCCCGGCGGGAATAAGATGTACCGAGACCTTCAGGAGTTATATTAGTGGCCAAGTCTTAAGCGTGAAGTTACCGATTTTATGGGTAAATGCCTGACTTGCCAGCAGGTTAAGGCGGAGCATCAGTTACCTTCAGGGTTACTTTAGCCAGTTAAGATTCCGCTGTGGAAGCGGGAAAGAGTGACTATGGACTTTGTTAGTGGGCTACCCCTAACGCCTTCTAAGAAAGATTCAGTATGGGTCATTGTGGACTGATTGACCAAGCCTGCCAATTTCATACCTGTTCGTACTGATTATTCGTTGCAGAAACTGGCTAAACTATGTGTGTCTGAGATAGTGCGACTGTATGGAGTACTAGTTTCCATAATATCTGATAGAGATCCTCGCTTCATGTCTCAGTTCTCGAAGAAGTTACACGAGGCATTGGGTACAAGATTGGACTTCAGTGCTGCATTCCATCCTCAGACATATGGTCAGTCAGAGAGGGTGATTCAGATATCGGAGGACATGTTAAGGAGTTGTGTGATATATTTCCAAGGCAGTTGGGAGGACTACTTGCCGCTAGAAGAGTTTGCTAATAACAATAGCTACCAGTCTAGCATACAAATGGCACCTTACGAGGCATTATATGGTCATAGGTGTCGTAGTCCTTCTTATTGGACTGAGTTGGGTGAACGGCGTGTTCTGGGTTTTGAATTAATTTCTGATACTGAGGATAAAGTTAGACTGATTCGGGATCGACTGAAGGTAGCATCAGACAGACAGAAGTTGTATGCAGATCCTAAACGTAAGGAGATTTAATATTCTATGGGGGATTTAGTTTTTCTCAAGGTCTCGCCTTGGAAGAAGGTACTGAGGTTTGGACAGAAGGGCAAGTTAAGCCCTAGGTTCATTAGGCCTTACCACATACTGAAATGTGTGGGACCGATTGCCTATCAACTTGAGATACCTCTAGAGTTGGATCGAATTCACGATGTGTTCCATGTCTCTATGCTGAGGCGATATCGTTCTGATCCTGTGCATATCGTCTTAATTGAGGAGATTGACGTTAGGCCAAATCTAACCTTTAAGGAAGAGTCGATTCAAATTTTAGACCGTGATGTGAAGGTTCTGAGGAGGAAGTCTGTTCCACTGGTTAAAGTATTATGGAATAATCACAGTTCTGAGGAGGTCACGTGGGAACCCGAGGAGGCGATGCGATAGCAATACCGTCATCTGTTTTGATCAGGTAAATTTCGAGGCCAAAATTTCTTTTAAGGGGTAGATTTGTAACGCCCCAAATCATAGGTGATTAAATTTGTATGTTATGTTGCATATTGGCTTGCTTGCTTTAATGGTTAAGTGTCCTGAGAAGTGTGTGAAGTCTTGGGTTCAAGCCTTGGCTTTAGCAAAAATTTTGTTGTAACTGAATGAAACCATTGCTTCTAGATAGTGGGATTTTAAATAATTGTGGGGAAATCAGGTCATCAAAAGCCTGCTGGTCCAGGGGTGGTGGCTTGTTATTACTTCTAATAGGTCTTAAGTTCGAGCTTTGTTGCGTATAAGAGAAGATTATTTTGCTGCACTGCCGTGTGGGAAGTTAAGGTTGACCGAAACTCTACTAGTTGAGTAGAGTTTGAATTTGGTGGTTGAGGAGATAATGATGGAGTGATTAGGAGAATTATGAGGGAGTTGAATGTGGAGGACTTGTAGCCGAATAGGTTCTTTGACCACTCAGGAATTCTGGTTTGAGTAGGGTAGTCTTCTCTCCATTTTCGGGTTTTTGTCAAATTTTTAGTCCCTTTTACTCTGTGTTTCTGAAGCTGCATATTGCTATTTTTTTTAGTACCTTTCAGTTCAGGTTTGTTTCGACTCTTGCTCTTCCCTTTTGTCCTGTAGCCACGATTTTCTTTCCTTTCATTCCCTTTCCCAATCGATTTTTCCTTGGCCGAATATCCTTGCCTTCCCTCTCACAAACTCTTTCGGTTTCTAACCTTTCTTGTTGATCGATTCTCTCTTTCTTTTCCCTTGCTCTCAATTAACTCTATAACATCTCGAAATAGGACCTAAAAGGAATAGTGGTTGCGAAACCACAAATCTGAGATAGAAAAGTTTATTTCGATTAATTTTTATGATTTACCGAGTGATTAGATGCATGTGTTAGAGTATTGATAAGAAATTTTATAGATTGCCTGTTTAAATGTAACATCTCGAAATAGGGCCTAAATGGAATAGTGGTTGCAAAACCACAAATCTGAGATAGAAAAGTTTATTTCGATTAATTTTTATGATTTACCGAGTGATTTACCGAGTAATTTGCCCATTAGGGCTTATTTACAGAAGTTGCTGTAACAGCCCGATTTAGGGCCTAAACGGAATGATGGTTTTAGAACCACAAGTTCGAAGTCAAAAAATTTATTTCGATTAAGTTTTAAGGTTTATTTATTGATTAAAATATTGTGTAAAAATATCGTTAAGTAATTTTACTAATAAAGTGCTTAATTGGACTTTTAGGACTAAATTGCAAAAGTTGCAGAATAGGTGTTCTAATTCATAAGTACTTGATTGAAATGGGGGGTTAAAGAGGAGGTCCTTAAATGGTAATTAGACCATTATATTTCGTTTGGACAAAATTGGGCATGAATAAGACAAAATTTTAAAGAAAGGCCTTAAGGGTATTTTAGTCATTTGGTAATTAAAAGAAATAAAAAGGGAAAATAAAGCCAAAATTGACTCATCTTTTTAATGGAGGCCAAAATTAGCATGGGGGAAGCCATGGCTAGGGTTTTCAAGCTTTCCAAGCTCAATAGTAAGTCCGTTCTAGCCCCGTTTTTTAAGTTCTTTACGATTTTGGAATCCTGGTAACTTGATTAAGCTTATTCTAGCAATACTTTAAGCTAGGGTTCATATTTGGAAAAATACCCATAGGTGAAATGTGTTTATTTTGATGTTTTATGGTAGAATATGAAGGCTGAAATTATGTTAAACAACTTTTCCTAATCGGTTTTAAGCAAAACTGAGTAAAACGGCTTAATCGGTAAAAGTTGTTATTGTTCATAAATATGTGTGAGATCAAGTGTAAAATGAAATAGACATAAGTGGAGAAATATAGAAAAGTGAAAAGAAACGAAAGTTTACCTCGTTATAAACTCATCCATGTTCGTTTGACATTGACATGATATTATGTGTTTAACTTATTTGATTAAGTGAATGTGATAAATAGATTTACTCAAATTTTTGGAATGTATGTTTGAGTGCATTTGTTTTAAAATATGAATATGTGTGTAAGTCTGTCTAAAGTGAATTATATAAGCTGTGATAATATTAAGATGAAATGAGACTCGTAAAAGGTAAGAGTACTAGTTCATGATGTTTATGTGATAATGGATGAGTCGTGAATAAGAATTTCTCTTGGAATATGAAAGATGAGATGAAGGAAAGTTTATATTATGATAAGTGTACATGTTGATTGGAAATTGTGTGATGCTATGAGTGTAACTTGTGAAATTAAATGAATGTTATGAGTAATTCTATTTGAGAATTATGAGCATGTATAAGTGTATTTGTTTGTATAAGATGATAGGAGGGTTGTGTAAAATGAATATGCATGTTGAGTTATTTAAAGCAAAGTATATATATATTGATGAGTGTTAAGTTATATGCATGAATTTATAAGAGGCAAGTTAGAAGTTATAGCCTCACCCCCTTCCAATAAGATTAATTGACAATGTGATAGCATTTGAGAATGGTTTAATAAATGAACTCAGTTGCAGAAAAGATGTCAGGTTAATATGAAGATTTTCTGAATTCTAAAATGTTACAGTTAAAGAAAGATTAGACTTAGTTAATTAACTCATCCGGTATGATGCTTAAAGTATATGATTGCTGGATTTTTTAAAATAAATTTTGATTTTGAATGAGATAATGTGGATTTAGTAATGATAAAATTAGACGAAGAATAATGATTGAGTTGTATTAATAGTGAATCGAGTTTTGGTTAAAAAAAAGTGAAAGCAAATGTGAGAATTGGAAATAGTTTTCGATTAATATAGAGGTCATACCAAGTTGAAACTTAGTTATATTGGATTTCAATTTGATGGTGGGGTGATTTTGAAAGTACTGCTTTGAAGAAAATTTGTTTGGAGATGTTTAAGAAATTTTGATAAAAGATATTGAATCTTTTTACCAGTAAGATTTTCGGGGACGAAAATCCCTAAAGGGGGGAGAAATGTAACATCTCGAAATAGGGCCTAAATGGAATAGTGGTTGCAAAACCACAAATTTGAGATAGAAAAGTTTATTTCGATTAATTTTTATGATTTACTGAGTGATTAGAAGCATGTGTTAGAGTATTGATAAGAAATTTTATAGATTGCATGTTTAATTTGCCTATTAGGGCTTATTTGCAGAAGTTGCTGTAACAGCCCGATTTAGGGCCTAAACAGAATGATGGTTTTAGAACCACGAATTCAAAGTCAAAAAAATTATTCCGATTAAGTTTTAAGGTTTATTTATTGATTAAAATATTGTGTAAAAATATCGTCAAGTAATTTTACTGATAAAGTGCTTAATTGGACTTTTAGGACTAAATTGCAAAAGTTGCAAAATATGTGTTATAATTCATAAGTACTTGATTGAAATGGGGGTTTGAAGAGGAGGTCCTTAAATGGTAATTAGACCTTTATATTTCATTTGGACAAAATTGGGCATGAATAGGACAAAATATTAAAGAAAGACCTTAAGGGCATTTTAGTCATTTGGTAATTAAAAGAAATAAAAAGGGAAAATAAAGCCAAAATTGAATCATCTTTTTCATGGAGGCCGAAATTAGCAAGGGGGAAGCCATGGCTAGGGTTTTCAAGCTTTCAAAGCTCAATAGTAAATCCGTTCTAGCCCTGTTTTTCAAGTTCTTTGCGATTTTGGAATCCCGGTAACTTGATTAAGCTTATTCTAGCAATAGTTTAAGCTAGGGTTCATAGTTGGAAAAATATTCATAGGTGAAATGTGTTTATTTGGATGTTTTATGGTAGAATATGAAGGCTGAAATTATGTTAAACAACTTTTGCTAAGCGGTTTTAAGCAAAAATGAGTAAAACGGCTTAATCGGTAAAAGTTGTTATTGTTCATAACTATGTGTTAGAGTGAGAATTTGATGTTTCCATAGAAGGGAAAAATGACCAACATGTCATAAAACATAAGAATAAGGGCTGAAGTTTAATTCCCGAGCCTAGGGGCAAAAGTGTAAATATGCAAAAATTTAGGGGCAAAATTATAATTTTTCCAAAGTTTGAGTTAAGGACTGTTTTGAATAGTAAATTAATTAAATAAGTAAAATATGATGTTTTAGATCCCGAAAAATGAGATTTGAATCTAGAATGGGAGAAAAATCGAAAATTAGGAAAGTTGGTAAAATGGCCGTTTTAGTATGGAGGTAAGTTCATATGTATAATGAGCACTAATTTATGCATGCTTCAATGTAAAATTGATATATTTACTATGATTGCCGAGGTGTTGAAAGTAAGTATAATTATGATGATTTAAATGTTCAATATTAATTCGACATGGAAATGAGAAAGTATGTAAGTTTGTATGTAAATAATACATTATCTTTATTATGTTTTTGTATTTCAACATATTTTATATATTGTAGCTGATTTTTGAATCATAATTGACTATTGGAAGTATGGAATCAAGAATTAGAAAGAGAGAGAAATCCTAGTTGAACCTTCGGAAAGATTGGATGATACAGATGGTACTTAGCTAGGTAACATGAATGGTGCTGAGTGCACATCATTTGTACAAGAGAGCTACGAGACATTATGATGTAGCTAGGTCGCATGGGTGATACAATGTGTACACCATGTAGACAAGAGAGTTACAGGATATATGTAGCTAGGTCGCATGCGTGGTTCAAGGTGAAGGACACCATGTAGACAAGAGAGCTACGAGATAAACTGGCTAGGTCACATGGGTGGTACTAAGTGTTCACCATGTGTACAAGAGAGCCAAAATTATGTGTACAATCGAGCTAGGTCACATGAGTGGTGCTAAGTGAAGGCCACTATGTGTACAAGAGAGCTTCGATTTTAAAGGTGGGCTGTGTGCGATACCATCGCGTATCTGTTATTATTCCAAAGCATTCAACTGGGAAATTCATTAAATGAAATCATGTATGACTTTGTGATGATAAGTGTAAGTATATACGTGTGTAACTTATGAGCAATATGCTCGATATGCGATTGGAAATTGGAAAGATTGTTATGGGAAAGTGATGAATACAATTGAAGTGTGAAAGATCAAAATTGACAATAAAACTAATAGTTGCAGTGATGTGAATCTAAAAATTTACTAAAAATAGTAGAAATTGAATCAGAGACTGAATGAGATATCAAATTAGAGCTTAATGAGTCTATTTTCATATAACAGAAACAGAGAAAGCAAAGGAATTCTATATTATGAGATATTTAAGTTTTTGAGAGACAGTTCGAATGACTACGTGATCCCCATTACGACTTGGAAAAATCATTAAAATTGTAAAAAATAATTAGGGGATATAATTTATATTATTTAAATACTTAATGAGTCTAGTTTCAAATGAAAGAACAAGAACATTGTTTGAATTCTGTAAGAGGAGAAAATTGATTCGTAGTGAAGAGTGGTAAGAATAGTTGAGCAGTGAAACAGGGGTAACTTCAATGACTAAACTGTACTAATTGGCTAGACCAAAAATTCTTAAAATTTTATGGTAAGAGTATATTTGAATCTAGTTTCAAGGAAAATTAACGCTTTGTAATTTGGAGTTCTGTAGCTCTAGAAATAAATAATTTAGTTGCTGGTACTCTGCTAGACAACTTATTTTGAACCTGTTTATGATTGTAATAGTGAAAGTTCGTGTGTTTGTGATGGTAATATTCCGGGAACATATTGTGACTTTTTTAAAGTATGATAATGTATTGTTTATTAATATTTACATACTTACTTACTAAGCTATAATGCTTACTCGTTCCTTTCCTTTTTCCTATAGTGTCATGAGATGTTAGCTCGAGTTGGAGGTCATGGGAGGTTAAATCACACTATAACTATTGATCGATATATAAAGGTTTTAAAGTATTTTAAGTCTTTGGCATGTATGCAGACTCGTTTAATTGTTATTAAGTTGCTAGGAATTGGCTTAAAATACTGACCTATGTTATTTGAAGGTCTCTATTGAATAAAGTCATTTAATGTAGATAGTCTTGATTATGTTATTAATTAAATGATGCAATTTATGAATGTGCATACTTGCCTATGTGTGTGGTTGAATTAAAGCATGATATGGGCCTTGTAAGCTCTTTTTAAGGGACAGCTTGAATGTGTTTGAAAATGTTTTAAATTAGAGTGAAATTATGAATCGGTTTTTATACGATGATTAGTGATTAAGTCCGGTAATGCCTCGTACCCTGTTCCAGCATCAAACACGGGTAAGGGGTGTTACAGACTCCCTCTTTGATCATTTACATGTCCTCTTATTTTCCCTCAATTGGTCCTATCTTGATCGAATACCACTACTTCTTCTACCTTCTCTGCATCGATCTCTCTTTCCTTTTGTTCTGTAGATTTTGGGGGTAAATATAAGAGACTGATTTTTGGATTTGGTAAGTTTGGATTTCGGCTTGGGGCACGGTTCTTTTTTTTTTCTCCCACCTTGCCATTTTTGTCACCTAACGTTTTATGATAGGAGTGCAATTGTCTAGTTCTGCCTCTATCATAGTGTGTACCTTCAGCTCTTGAGTGGGTGTAGGCCGATTGTTCCTTTCCTTTAGTCTTAACTTTGCATTTTCGATAAGGAATTACTCATCTTGTTTTAACTATTCATTTGGTTAATGGTTGATAAGGCTCCAATGGGATGCAGGTAGGCTTTAAGGATTTTAAGCGACCTCTTGCTGTGGTTTGGTTTGATTGATCAAGGTGAGCGATAGGTAATCTCTTGAACAAGTGTTGGCTAGGGTTCTTCTCAATTCTCTTGATAAAGGATTAACTAAAGTTTCTATTTGTGATAGGTTAGAGTGCTCGTGGGTTAGTAGCTTTCGCAAACAGATGTGTAACCACACTGCCTTAAACATAGATCGGTAAAAGCCGAAAAAGTATGATCATTGACACTACACGAGCGTACACTTGCTCGTGTGGTAGTCTGAATGTGTAAAACATGGGCGTTTGATAGTGGAGGCCACCATGAGAGATTTCATGGGCTTAGGTCGTTCTAGGCCACATTAGGCCTAAATGGGCTGTGTGGGCCCCACGGACTCAAGGGCCTGACACGGGTAAACTACATGGACGTGTGGAGATTATTGGACCAGGTTGTGTACTCCACACAGCCAAGGCCATTTTTGGGCTTTATGGGTCACACGGACGTGTGGGCTTAGATGGGCCGTATTATGGGCGTTGGGCGCATTATCACTGTTTGACTATTAAGGTTGCACAGGTCGCCCGAGATGACTGTGGACCTACTGTTGGGTCGGTAAGTACACTTAGACCCCATACTGATGAAATGACTGTCATAACCCTACGAGGTAAAATTCCTGATATACCCCTATGATATATAAGCCTGTATTCGAGCATGACATTCTTGCATACACGTATGATATTATTGCATGACATGTTGCATGGAGGTGGGTTTGATATATTCGGAGGAAGTGTACTGTACTGGCAGCTCTGCTCAATCACTGTTTAGTGCCGCAACCGGTGCTATATTTTAGAGTGTAGGGATGGGTGGGTCGATTTTATCCCCACATGGAGTGTAGGGCTGGACGGAGTGGATTATAGAGGATGGATGGGTAGGATTTCTAATTGTATTACTGTTACTGTTATAGTATTGGGCTAAAGCCCACACTGATATTGATACTGTAATAAGCTATGGCCCTAACTGATACTGGACTATCACTAAATCGGGCTTGGGCCCAAACTATTTTTTCCTATGGTCTAGCTGATTAATGTAAAGGGATTACACACAGAGTTTTTCATAAACTCACCCTTCTAGTTTCTTGTGTAAGTAATCCTTAGGCAGGTCAATGCTACAGGGGACTCAATGGAGGCTACACAACTGCTTTTGCTCTATTTTAAACTTTTATTCTTTAAGCTATTTAATTTGGGTATTTGCTATGTAATAAGGCCTCTTTAAATTTTTACTTTAATTTGGGATTTACCTATTTTGATTTATATCTGCTAGTAGTAGGACGCGAGTTTTCAAAAAGATAAATATTTTTCAAAACACCACGCTATTACAACATATTTCAAAAAGCTTCCGCAACAACCATTGTTTTTAAAGTGTAATAACAACCTGAAAGGATTAACTTTTGCTAAACCTACTTCAGTTTTGATATAGCACGAAATTTTTTAACAGAACGATGCTTTCCAAAACACACTTCAATGTGACATCCCAGATTTTCCCATAATGTCCAGGCTGGGTTTGGGGTGTTACAAAAACACATTTTATACCATTTTTACAACTTTCACAAAATGGTCCTTTCGGACGTTTTAATCGAAAATCGCTTAGTAAAAGTCGTTTATTTAACACCCAACACTCGTTTTCTACCATTAGACATCAAAATACATGCATGTCACACATCGATCGATTTTTAAACATGAACCCTAGCTCAAATTAATGGTAGAAATAGATAGATCTTGTTATGGGAATTGCAAAAACATAAAAACCATTAAAAACAGGGATAGAACGGACTTACAATCGAGCTTGGAAGCTTGAAAAACCCTAGCCATGGTTTCTCCATGCAAGTTTCTGCCAAGAGGTTGAAGATGTACAAAATTTGGCTTTTAATTTTGTTTTTAATTCATTTTAGTAACTAAATGACCAAAATGCCCTTAATGAAAAACTTTGGAAACTTGCCTAACCATGTCCATTTTTGTACACCAACTTAACCAATGGTCTAATTGCCATATAAGGACCTCCAATTTAAAACTTCATAACAATTGGACACCTCTAGCATGTAGAACTCAACTTTTGTACTTTTTACGATTTAGTCTTTTGACTAAATTGAGTGCCCAAACATCAAAATTTTCGAACGAAATTTTCACGAAATCATTCCGTGAAATTTTAAACCATAAAAATATAATAAAAATAAAAATTTCCTCATTGAATTTATGGTCTTGAAACCACTATTCTTATTAGGCCAAAAATCAGGATCTTACATTTCTCCCCTTTTTAGGGATTTTCGTCCTCGAAAATCCTACCAGAAAAGTGGTTTTGGTTTTTTTCACTTATTTTTCAAAATCCTATAATCGATGTCAAAGAAATTTCACTCAAGCTGAGCTTTTACTACCTATCTCTTATATTCCACATACAAGAATCATGAGTGGTTTTTGCTTTACAACACTTTCACTGGAACTTAATCTCTATCAGAAAGTTCATGTATTCAAAAGTCTGATCCATACCATCATGTTACATATACATTCATACTTGAATCTTTTTCGAATTCGAATAGTGAAACTAGCCAGTTCATCCTAGCCTTATACTCTTGATAATTTCACACGGTCTGATTATTTATCAATTCAACTCTCAGTTACCTTTAAGTTTCAAAGCCTCTTCTAGCTTTCCTAAGAAATCATGATATGAAACTCGGATCTCAACCCAATTAGTGGAGACTAGAGTCTCAAGATGTCCAACATTCATAAAGACACAAAATTCCTCGAACCTGATGAGCGAAAATTCAGTACATACCAGCATGATTTACATATCTCGTCAAACATTTAACAATAAGCTACATGACATTTTTTTCTCTTTCAAAGATAGGGATGATCCTGATAAGGCTTTGAGGATAATCCTTTCTCATTTTCCATCCTAATATAAATACTGGTAGAGATAACTATAGTAGAACCTGATGCTTGGCTTTAACCCCATTAACATTTCAAATATTCTTACACAAGGATCATACAATAACCATCTCAACATTTTTTAATACCCAAGTCATTTACACTATAGGAAACTCGGGTCTTTCTATGACATCAGATACTTTAAGCTATCACTTGTCATGTTGTCTTAAAACACATCACCATTCAAACAACAATACATCAGTGAAAATCAAGAAGTCTTTGCTCAACACAGACTAGACCAGTTCAAAGGCTTCGGTTAACAATGTTCTCATCTGTCCAAACTTTTCCAATCATGAATTAAGCCATTAATTTCACATGATGAAAATTTTACCACTTAAACCTTTGCCAATGTTAAATCCTTATATGAAAATTTTGAGATATCCAAATACTAAGATCACCAGATTACCATGATCAAACCAAAAGCATAATCATACTTGATATATATATCGCAAGCTAAAAGTCATACTTTAACTATAAGCCATGTTCGACAAGTTACGAGATAAAGATGACCAAGAATTCAAGATAAGGAAATCCATAACGGAGAAATCCAGAATATAGAAATCCAACATAAAGAAATACAAAACAAGAAAATCCAATCACGATACCGTATCAAAAAACCAAGAACAAAGTTCATAAGAAAATATGAAAGACTTCAATGGTTCCTTAGAGAAAAGAAATCCAGAAGAAAATATCATTCTAACCATCAAAGATAGATGTAACAAGAATAATATACCTTCCCATATACATATTGGACAAATCAACTATTAGAAGAAACCAAATCATAGCATCATACGCACCTTTTTGATCAATTGCCAACAGACGGAAGGTAACAGAGTACCAAAAAGAAATGAGATCATGTAGATTATGTACCAATCAGACTGACAATGACTTTTCTATCATTAAGATCAGGGAACATTTCCATATTACAAAAATTTATCAGAGAATATACAACCACTACAACAAATTTCTAGAAATAAATGGACTCATAGAGTGCCTCAAAAAAGATAGCCATCATCTGCTCACTATAATTACCATACTCAAACATCTCACATTTCGAACATTATTCCTTTAACTATTTTCTATATCAAAATTTCCATATTATTCTTTCCACTAAAGGAGATTAGCTCATGAGGGAATTTCAATCAATACATTTCTCGGTATCATACCAGGATAGATCGTTTTACCAAAATTAACCTTTTTCACTAACTGCGATGTTGTAAAAATTAAACAATCTTTTGGTCAATCCGATATCTTTCTAGCTCATGTCTGTACTTATCAACCCATTCTCAATCTCTATTCATGCTTATAACCATTCTATCACTAAACTCGTTGGTTTCTCACTCGAGAACTCATTCAACATAAATCTCAGGAATTTTCATTATAAAACACCACTTTGGTAAGGGGGAGGAGGGTCGTAGGGCCTCTGACTCGACTCTCATATACATATACATGAAACACAACTTTCATCATTATAGCAACATCATACAAGGGTCAAACAAATATGGATACTTACATCACAGTTGCAAATTTCATTTCATGTATCATTATGTTACATATCATTACAATCGTACAAATCAGTTCAAGCAATTTAACACATTTACTTAAATATCAACCATAATCTTTCATATAAGTGCACGTGAATATTCATTCCATCCATATCTTTGGTAAGTTACTTAAACACATGCATTTACTCGAGCAATTTAGCCACATACATCATGGAATTATCAATTAATCACAAGTAAGCTCATTATGCCATATAATCTTTTATCTCATTTCAATAATTCATTTCAATCCATCAAATTTTAATATCCAAATGGGACAATGACATTTTATCTGTAACATGATATTATGAATCTCATTCGTATCTTTCCAAGTGTCAAATCATCATGACTGTACTTTACTCAAATACCTCATTATCACAATCAATATGGTCGGATATAGCTCGGTTGGAGGGTACCTTTGTCTAAACAAAGTGGCTATCATACACGTCGGGAAATGTCACACTATCTCAGATCAGTGGCATTTATAGCTAGACTCTCATATATATGCTAGGTTAGTCCAAGAACTGACTAAACCATAGCTCTGATAGCACTAAATGTAACACCCTTTACCCGTGTTCTACGCCGAGACAAGGAACGAGGCATTACCGGACTTAAACATAACCAATCATGCAAACTGAGCTATAAAATTTCATTCATATTTTAAATCAATCTATCACATGCACATAGTCCCTTATTTGGGTTTACGAAGCCCAAAACATACTTTAGAAAGGGTTCGGGACCAAACCGAGAACTTTGGAAAGCTCTAGAAAAAACTTAGAAATTTTCTCATGAAACAGGGTCACACGTCCGTGTGGACATAGGGGCACGCCTGTGTGCCATTAGCACGCTCGTGTCCTCAGGCTGTGTAACTCTCTGTTTATGACATCAGCAAATAAATTAAGCCACCAGGCCAGGCCACACGCCCGTGTCACCAAATCGTGTCTCTCACACGGTCATGTCTCATCCCATGTAGTTAACTCTTAGGCTATTTTCCAAGCCTTTTTTCACCCATACATGCACACACATAGACATGGATCCAATGGCATTCAACATCCTCAATACTGATACAAACATATCATTTACCTATCAACATGCATGTGTTACACATTCTCACATTAAACCAAGACTAGTCATACCACAATTATCTTTGTGCCAATTTATTTCAACTTATCATCAAACATTCATGTTCAAAGCATTATTGTTTTATCTCCTTATTACACATTTAATTCAGGTCATAAAACATGTATTCAACACACATGACATATTGTCAACTATACAAGACAAACAGACATAATCATATATTCACATCATAAGCAATAAGTCATAACATGACTAGCTAGACTTACAAGCCATAAACAATATGAGCCACATCTCATGGCCATATACAATAGCTCAAAATAGGCCAATACATTTGGCCAATTCATAATAACACATGCCATACAACTAGGTCCCTATACATGCCACTCACTTGATATTGCTAACATATGTATCAATACTCCAAAGGTATTGGCTTGATAGTGTGATGCTGCCTCCGACGATCTCCAACCTCAAGCTGACCTGACAACACTAAAAGAAATGGAAAGGAGGGAGTAAGTTTTACGCTTGGTAAGCTCGCATGAAAAATAATAAGCAATGTATTAACATGCTATTTTCAAATTCTTTCTATTTATTCAAAGTCCAGTTAAGTAATTTTCTCGAGTCACAGTCACTAAATTATTTATATCTGAAGCTACAGGACTCCAAGTTGAGAACTGTTAATTTTATTTAAACTAGACTCACATATCTTCTTGCAAAAAAAAAAAAATTCAGAATTTTTGGTCTAGCCAATAAGTATAGTTTATTCTTTAAAGTCTCCCCTGTTTCGCTGTTTGATAGCTACAACCTTTCTTCACTAAAATTTATTTATCTCATAGTACGGGACTTAGATGATGCTCTCTCTATTTCCCTTGAAAATAGACTCGTTGAGGATTTTAAGCATGTAATTTATAACCCATGATTATTTTCATGCAATTTTTAATGATTTTCCAAATTTAAGACAGGGGAGTCCGAGATCACCCTGACCCTATTTCACAAAAATTTAAATATCTCATAATAGGAGATTCCTTTACTTACATCGTTTCCTTTATAAGAAACTACACCCGATAAGCTTTAATTCCATATTTTATTCAGCCTTTAATTTGACTTCCACAATATTTGGTGGATTTTCAAAGTAGGAATACTACTGCTGTCCAAACTGTTTTAGTACAATATAATGATAACCATCACAAGATTTTTATGAAATTACTCTTATAAGTATCACTCATTCATTTTCGTTCTTATCAAAATTCCATTGGTTTCTAGTACTTACTTGTTCTATCCCATAATACATCCAATCGTTCCTTATATCGGCCATGTACATTATAGAGGTATTCATCATCAAGTAACCACAATCATTCCAAGGTACAAGAAAAATTTCAATATATCATTTACACAATTGATTTCATGTTTCTCATGTCTTGTATGTATGTTTTATCCATTGAACTATTGAATTCCTGATGGATTTTCATCAAGCAGTACACTCTAGGTATACTATTTCATTATCCGTCAATTCATATTAGTGATCATTTTAAGTACGCACTCCCACGAATCTTGCTCTTACGACGGGATTACTAGTCCAGGCTAAATCCCTCATTGTATAAACTCACAGCGTAACGTCGGGATTACCAGTCCAAGCTAAATCCCCTGCAATTACTCTAATAAGCTCTGATCTAAATTACCAGTCCAAGCTAAATTCAGATCCTAGTTTAGGTTGTAACATCCTGATTTTTGGGTTTTTCGCGATTCGTGATATTTTAAGTAAGTCTCTAAAATTTGGTATGTGATTATGGAATTCATAATTTGGGTGTGTAAATGGGCTTATGGAAGGCCCATGAGTTGGCCAAAACCCGGTAGAATTTTTAAATTTTTGACTTAGGAGTTAGGGGTTCTGGCTAGGTGCCCTTATATTAAGTTGTGGGTAAAATGTATCACAAAAAGAGCTTTGGTAAGGTGGAAACGGTGACGCCACTAAGCTCCTAAAAAGTGGCGTGTGGAGCATAGAGGAAGACCTGGGTTCGATTCCCTGGAATGGCAAAGGTAATGTTATTTTTATGCTTGTGCTTGCTAGAGTTTAAAGCTGGATGGAACTCTATGGGAGAGAGTTTAAAATAGTCAAGATGCATGGATTAAGGAGGGATAAGGGGAGAGATTTTAGGGATTTGAGAAAGGGATAGAGCTTAGCCGATTTGAAGGGATTAGAGAGGGATTTTGAGAGAGGGTATTAGGTTAGCAATTTCGGTATTAGGGTCTTAGCTGTGCTGTTTTCTCTTTTGGTTTAGTTTTTTCTCTTCTTTCTTCTTCCCTAGCCGAATCTTCCATCTTTCCTCTCATCTTTTCTCCCTTTTCTTTTTTAAAAACCAGCCTATTACTTTCCTCTACTCATTTATTATTTCTTTCCTTAATCTCTACTTCTGCCGAAATACCGCAAAAGCTGAAATCAGTGAAGATAGTGGGGTGCCAATTCTTTGTGACCAGCAACCTTTTCTTTCCTTTTCAATTGTTGGCATTCAATTCCTTTACCTTTTAGGCATCCGGATTCAAGAGGAGTACGACTGTGGTAAGTACTCGAACTCTAAACAATTCCTAGAGTAACTTTTGGCCAAAAGCTGAAACCCCTCTAGTTTAGGGAGGTGGCCGAATATGGGTATAGGCCTTATGGGGTCTTCTTTTAATATTTTTGTGGTTTATATAGTGGAGGAGCAGCAAGGTGTAGTGTCGACTTGGAGTAGCTTGGATCACCGGAGTGGCTAGACCTAGTCATCAATCGCGACAAGGGTAAGATTCCTAAGGCCATTATGGATGGTGGCCGAATGTGTAAGTATTAGTATTAGGTGATTTTTGGTTTGGTTCAATTATGGGAAGCTGATTATTAATGATGGATTATAGGAGAAATTGTGTAGGAGATCTCGCCGAGGAATATCGCCAAATGTGTGTATGTGAACCCTTTTCATAGCTTAAAGCGATAAAATGCCAAAAAGCGAAATGCCAAATTACGGCATTTCGAGGACTTAATGAGCAATGACGCTCACTAGTTAGTTAGAATCGATGAGATGATGATCGGGAACAATGGAAACGGTAAGGACTTGTTTTTGGCGTTCATGGTAAGTTGGGCCTCGAGGAGCTAAAAATAGGGCCCAATAGGCTTTCGGGCCCATTTGGGAAAAATTGGTAGAAAACGGAAATCTGTTAAAATTGCAAGTTAGAACTGTTAATACTGTTATAGATATAGGCTAAATGGGCCTAGATGACAAAATCGGCTAAGTAGGGCCCGTTAGGGGTTTTAGGCCCAATAACTCGATTTCGCTAAAAAATGGGCCAGGATCACTGTTTACACTCATGAATTGTTAGTAATCGTTAATGAACATGGAAACCCTAATTTTTGGTAAAATTACAAGATTACCCTTATAACATGAAAATGACCATTTTGCCCCTAGGTAAAAATGACTATTATACCCCTAGGGTTTATGTATGAATTTAATACATGGGATTTTGATAAACATGGTATGTATGATATGCACATGACATGTATGATATGCACATGATATGTCTGATATGCACATGATGTAATCATAAATGCATTGGGTTGGGTTTTTATATGAATGGAGGAAGTGAAAAAGGGGTTGTGCCCAGATTATTAAAGGGCTTATGCCCGATTATTAAAGGCTTATGCCCCGATTATTAAAGGGCTTATGCCCGATTATTAAAGGGCTTTTGCCCCGATTAATAAAAGAGGCTAGGCCTCGGATATATGATAAAGCGACTATCTTTGCCGGTGGAGAGTTATGGCGGGGTGGGTCGAGTTAATCCCACATGGTGTCTTTGGTTGAGTGCGTGGTGGAGAGCGTGGTGGTGGGTTGAGTAGTCTCCCAATTGGGCTTGCATT
The DNA here is from genome assembly GCA_025502765.1 of Gossypium herbaceum. Lineage (NCBI taxonomy): Eukaryota > Viridiplantae > Streptophyta > Magnoliopsida > Malvales > Malvaceae > Gossypium > Gossypium herbaceum. The sequence continues at coordinate 30,433,203 of CP106689.1, read as the reverse complement.
CTTTTATTGACATTATATGTGATATTGAAATGGGCCTATGGGCCATACCGTTTCTGATAAAGGCTTGACCGGTGTTATGAAATATGAAATATGAAAAGGGCTATGGCCATACATGTTTGAGATTGGATTTGGGGCTTAGACCCAACAGTCATCATTTTTGGGCTCTGGAAGGGTTTGTCGCTTTGAGTTTCCAAACTCACCCTTTCCTTAACCTTGCGGTGAGCCTTGATGTGGGGACTTGGTAGGAGGGATTGAGTGGCCACAGTGATCGCTTTGGACCTTTAAATAGCGTTGGTTTTCATTTAATTTCCTTTAATTATTATTTATTTTTGGGTTGTAATAAGGCCATTTTTAACTTTTCTTTTATTTCTTCTCGGGATTATTTTATTTTTAATAACTTCAAACCTGGTTGATAGTTGTTCAAATGGGCTAAACTTAGGACGTGTTTTCAAAGCGATGCTTGTTTTCAAAATATCTCAACACCACGATTAATCAATTTATCAAATACGTCCACTTAAACAAATTTAAACTCGATATAACAAAGTGTGGCTATGGTTGTGGGCATGTCTAGGATTGGATCCAATCAAAGAGCTTGGTACTTAAGTAGCCTTCATGGCTCACCTCCTCATCTCGGATACCTACCGGTGCCCGACTTCCATACATCGTGTTAACTCAACAAAATATATGGTTTTAAAACACTAAAATGGAACGTGGGTTTTCAACTCCAATGTGGCACGTCAGATTTGGCCATAACGTCTGGGCCGGGTTTGGGGTGTTACATTTAGTGGTATCAGAGCCTAGGTTGCAACAACTCGACTGTGGATCGGGTCCAAAAATTTTTCGAAAGTTTAGGCCTAAGAAGGGTTTTTTTGGAAATGGTTTTTGAAAAGTTCATTTTAAAGATGTTTTGCGGAGAATATATGTTAAAAAAGGTACCAATTTTTTCGTTTTAAATCAAGAGTTCAAAATAAAGGGAGTTTTCAAATCAAAGTTTTCAAATTTCTATTTTCGGTGATCAAAAACATGGTTTTCAAGTTCTAAATGGATTGGAGAAAGAAGTGGCGCACTGAATCCCCGGCACCAATTCTATAAGTATATTTTCTTTACGATATATGATAATGATATGATATTATGAATAGTGCTGAGACTCTACTATGATAGGATTAAACTGTGAAACGGTAGAAATGAGACTGTAGCTAGACTACGACGATACGAAAACAATTCTTAAACTGCTACATTTCCATAAGACATTTTTCTTAATAAACAGTGGAACATTATACTAATTTCATAAAATTCGTAAATCAGATAAGTCGATATGAGTACAAGAGGAGTTCGTGGACGAGACCGTGGACGTGGTCGCGGAAGGGTGCAAGCTGAATCTTCATCCTCAGGGCATAGGCCAGCTGAGGAGGCATCTGTGCCACCAGCAACGGAGACTGGGTCCTATGATCGGGCTGCGGGGGATGACGCTTTGTCCCAAGCCATGTTAAGGCACGACAAAACTATCCAATCTGCAAAGACTGCAATGGACGTCATCCGGGTGAATGCCATAGGAAGACAAGAGCATGTCTTAGATGTGGGTCCAAGGAGCATCGAGCTCGGGATCGCCAAGTTTATTTTATTTAAATATGTGTTACGAATTGTATGCGTGCTTGATAAATGTTTCTTTACTTTGGTAATTAGATGTTCTGGGTCGTACTAAGAATTATTTTTAATTAGAGTGCGTAGCGGAAGCATAGAGGTTTGACTTGAGTAATACGATTAGTTGATAATTGGAAATTTCGAGGACGAAATTTCTTTAAGGGGAGTAGAATTGTAACACCCCAAATTTGGGCCTAGAAGTATTGGGCCTTGAGTGTGGGTCCGTAAGGAGGTTTTATATAAGTATTTAAATGTGCAATGAAATGACACAATTAAATGTCTACTCAAGTGGTTAAGGGTCCTGAGAGGTGTTGGGAAGGAGGTCAGTCTCGTTAGTGAAGGTACTTCGGAGGAACCATGGCAAGGAAGAAGCTACTTGGGAGACCGAAGAGGCAATGCGTCAGTAGTACCCTCAACTGTTTGGATCAAGTAAATTTCGAGGCGAAATTTCTTTAAGGAGGTAGAGTTGTAACATCCGATTTTCGGGTTTTCGCGATTCGTGATTTTTAAGTAAGTTTCTAAAATTTGGTATGTGATTATGGAATTCATAATTTGGGTATGTAAATGGGCTTATGGAAGGCCCATGAGTTGGCCAAAACCAGGTAGAATTTTTAAATTTTGGACTTAGGAGTTAGGGGTTCTGGCTAGGTGCCCTTATATGAAGTTGTGGGTAAAATGTATCACAAAAAGAGCTTTGGTAAAGTGGAAAGGGTGACGCCACTAAGCTCCTAAAAAAGTGGCGTGTGGAGCATAGAGGAAGACCTGCGTTTGATTCCCTGGAATGGCAAAGGTAATGTTATTTTTATGCTTGTGCATGCTAGAGTTTAAAGCTGGATGGAACTCTATGGGAGAGAGTTTAAAATAGTCAAGATGCATGGATTAAGGAGGGATAAGGGGAGAGATTTTAGGGATTTGAGAAAGGGATAGAGCTTAGCAGATTTGAAGGGATTAGAGAGGGGATTTCGGCAGAGGGGTATTAGGTTAGCAATTTCGGCATTAGGGTCTTAGCTGTGCCGTTTTCTCTTTTGGTTTAGTTTTTTCTCTTCCTTCTTCTTCCCTAGCCGAATCTTCCATCTTTCCTCTCATCTTTTCTTTTTTTTCTTTTTCAAAAACCAGCCTATTACTTTCCTCTACTCATTTATTATTTCTTTCCTTAATCTCTACTTCTGCAGAAATACCGCAAAAGCTGAAATCAGTGAAGATAGGGGGGTGTCGATTCTTTGTGACCAGCAACCTTTTCTTTACTTTTCAATTGTTGGCGTTCAATTCCTTTACCTTTTAGGCATCCAGATTCAAGAGGAGTAAGACTGTGGTAAGTACTCGAACTCTAAACAATTCCTAGAGTAACTTTTGGCCAAAAGCCGAAATCCCTCTAGTTTAGGGAGGTGGCCGAATATGGGTATAGGCCTTATGGGGTCTTCTTTTAATATTTTTTGGGTTTATTTAGTGGAGGAGCAGCAAGGTGTAGTGTCGACTTGGAGTAGCTTGGATCACCGGAGTGGCTAGACCTAGTCATCAATCGCGACAAGGGTAAGATTCCTAAGGCCATTATGGATGGTGGTCAAATGTGTAAGTACTAGTATTAGGTGATTTTTGGTTTGGTTCAATTATGGGAAGCTAATTATTAACGATGGATTATAGGAGAAATCATGTAGGAAATCTCGTCGAGGAATATCGCCAAACAGGTGTGTAACGAACCCTTTTTCATAGCTTAAAGCGATAAAATGCCAAAAAGCCGAAATGCCGAATTTCTAGCATTTCAAGGACTTGTGAGCAAGCGAACGTTCACTAGTTAGTTAGAATCGATGAGATGATGATCGGGAACAATGGAAACGGTAAGGACTTGTTTTTGGCGTTCACGGTAAGTTGGGCCTCGAGGGGCTGAAAATAGGGCCCAATAGGCTTTCGGGCCCATTTGGGAAAAATTGGTAGAAAACGGAAATCTGTTAAAATTGCATGTTAGAACTGTTAATACTGTTATGGATATAGGCTAAATGGGCCTAGATGAAAAAATCGGCTAAGTAGGGCCTGTTAGGGGTTTTAGGCCCAATAACTCGATTTCGCTAAAAAATGGGCCAGAATCACTGTTTACACTCATGAATTGTTAGTAACCGTTAATGAACATGGAAACCCTAATTTTTGGTAAAATTACAAGATTACCCTTATAACATGAAAATGACCATTTTGCCCCTAGGTAAAAATGACTATTATACCCCTAGGGTTTATGTATGAATTTAATACATGGGATTTTGATAAACATGGTATGTATGATATGCACATGACATGTATGATATGCACATGATATGTATGATATGCACGTGATGTAATCATAAATGCATTGGGTTGGGTTTTTATATGAATGGAGGAAGTGAAAAAGGGCTTGTGCCCTAGTTATTAAAGGGCTTATGCCCCAGTTATTAAAGGGCTTATGCCCCAGTTATTAAAAGGGCTTTTGCCCCAGTTATTAAAAGAGGCTAGGCCTCCAGATATATGATAAAGTAGTTATGCTGCCAGTGGAGAGTTATGGCGGGGTGGGTCGAGTTAATCCCCACATGATGTGCTGGTTGGTACGGGTGGAGAGTAGCGAATGGTGGGTTGAGTAGTCTCCCCAATTGGGCTTGCATTCTTTTATTGACATTATATGTGATATTAAAATAGGCCTATGGGCCATACCGTTTACAGTAAAGGCTTCGGCCCAGTGTTATGAAATATGAAATATGAAAAGGGCTATGGCCCAGTACATGTTTGAGATTGGATTTGGGGCTTAGACCCAACAAGCTGTCATTGTTTTGGGCTCTGAAAGGGGCTTGTTGCACACTGAGTTTCCAAACTCACCCTCTTTCCTTAACCTTGCAGGTGATCCTTGATGTGGGGACTTGGACCGGAGGGGATTCAGAGTGGCCACGGTGATCGCTTTTGGACCTTTAAATAAGCGTTGGTTTTCATTTAATTTCCTTTAATTATTATTTATTTTTGGGTTGTAATAAGGCCATTTTTAACTTTTCTTTTATTTCTTCTCGGGATTATTTTATTTTTAATAACTTCAAACCTGGTTGATAATTGTTCAAATGGGCTAGACTTAGGACGTGTTTTCAAAACGATGCTTGTTTTTAAAATATCTCAACACCATGATTAATCGATTTATCAAAGACGTCCACTTAAACAAATTTAAACTCGATATAACAAAGTGTGGCTATGGTTGTGGGCATGTCTAGGATTGGATCCAATCAAAGAGCTTGGCACTTAAGTAGCCTTCATGGCTCACCTCCTCTGTCTCGGATACCTAGCTGGTGCCCAGCTTCCATACACTTTGTTAACTCAACAAAATATATGGTTTTAAAACACTAAAAAGGAACGTGGGTTTTCAACTCCAATGTGGCACTTCAGATTCGGCTATAATGTCTGGGCCGGGTTTGGGGTGTTACATAGGTTACCCATCCGGGCTAAATCCATAATGCACACATATTCTTCAGCAGGCTAGATCACCTAAGGAACACTCGTCCGGGCTAGATACTTTCTATACTAAGATCAACAGATTACCCATCCGGGCTAAATCCTTTTCTGCAACACATGCAGGATCTCATATCATGTCAGAAATGACTTATCCATCGGGGTACAATATTCAAATGGATTTTTTTTACGTTCTTTTAATCAATTTAGGGATTATGAATGTTCTTAGACAGTTCATTCTTTGTACATTTCACATAATCATGATAATCACAACAATCACTTCTTAGCACCAAAAATCATAATTCATCACATTGACATCATATATCATAGACATATCTTAAATCATTTTTTTATGTATAGCATACAATAAACCTTCATAGGTTATGTCATCAATACATACAAAGCGTCAACAACCTTTAACTCACAAGATCGAGTTGACATACCAATCTAGGGTCAATCACAAACAACAATAACATCGTCGCATATACTTACTTGTTGAATTCTCGTAGGGCACATTCGTATAGCGAATCACACATTTCATATAATAGTAATTTACCATTCATTCTCATAACATAGCATCCATCACATTTTCCATATCATACTCATCATCCATAAATTCTTCTAATATATTAAATCATACAATTTATGCCATAATAATAGGAAATTTCAATTCAAGCATATATTACATTATTATTACCATACGAACATACCTCGGGTTCGAGTATAACTATTTATTTCGAATTAGTCCATAACCTCGTTCAATCCATTCTAAGCCCAAACCTTATTTTCTTGATCTAACATTTCAAATATAACTCATTTATTACTCACATTATTCAAATGGGTCCATAAATCATACTTTTGAAAATTTTCATTTTGACCCCTAAACTTTGTCAAAATTACACTTTTGCCCCTAGGCTCGTAAAATTTTTTTTTATTCAATTTTCTCACTCTATAGACCTAGCCGAACCATTTTCATAACTATAGCAAACTACAATTCTCATCAAAATACCATTTTATACCATTTTTACAACTTTTAAAAAATGGTCCTTCCGGACATTTTCATAAAAAATCGCTTAGTAGAAGTTGTTTATTTAACAGTCAACACTCGTTTTCTACCATTAGACATCAAAATGCATGCATGTCACACATGGGTCAATTTTAAACATGAACCCTAGCTCAAATTAATGGTAGAAATAGATAGATCTTGTTACGGGGATTGCAAAAACATAAAAATCATTAAAAACAGGGCTGGAACGGAGTTACAATCGAGCTTGGAAGCTTGAAAAACCCTAGCCATGGTTTCTCCATGCAAGTTTTTATAACAACCCGATTTTGGGCCTAGTCGATACAGTGGTTTCGAAACCACTATTCCTGAGTCAGAGAAATTATTTTTAATGATATTTTATGCGTTATATCATGATCATATGAGTGCATGAAAATTTTGGTGAAATAATTTTAACGATTTCATGCTTAATTGCGAAAAAGGACTAAATCGCGTAAAGGGTAAAATTTTTGTTTTGCTAGCTAAAGGTGTCAAATAGCTATAGAACATTAAATTAGGGTCTTTATTGAGTAAATAGACCATAAATATGTTAGTGGCTGATCAAGGAGACAAAAAAAGGTTGAAAAGTCAAAGTTGATGTGCATTAGGTGACTTTTTTGGTAATAAAATAAAACAAAAAAAATTGTTGTTATCTTTTCGTCTTCCTTCTTCCCCATCGAAAATATCAGAAAAGAGGTGGTTTTGGAAGCTCAAAAATTTCAGAAACTTATATCCCCTACAAGTGATTTAGATGCCTATTTTTGATAATTTTTGTACTTTTGGAACCCTTGTAGCATGAACTAGCTAATGAGGGGACTATTTTGTGAAATGGTTGATAGGCTAGGGATTTGCCATGAAAGAATTTATGTTGTTTTCTGAATTTTTATGGAAGAAAATGAGTCTTGGTTGTGTAATAAACCACTTTTGTGAACGAATTTTCATGGAAAACACCTAAAAGGGCCATTTTGTAAAAGTTATAAAATTGGTTGTAATTGTGTGAATTAGTGGAAATTTGGGGTTGTCATAAGAGTAATAATTGGTCGGTTAGGCTTGGATAATAAGGAAATTTGATAAAAGTCAATTTCCAGGTCTAAAGGTAAAATGGTAATTTGTGAAAGTCTGGGGCAAAATGGTCATTTGTGAAAGTCTAGGGGCAAAATGGTCATTTTGCCAAAAATGTGTATTTTGATTGTCCAAATTTATTTAATGATTAAATGAGTGAATTTCATTATGTTAGATCAAGAAAATCAAGATTTGGGCTTAAATCAAGAAAGTGCGTGTAACACCCCTTACTCGAGATCGTCGCCGGAGTCAAGCACGAGGCGTTACCTGACTTAACTTACTAATTCGGGGCATAAAATTTTATTTTAAAATTAATTTATTTACATTTATTCAATATGACCCTAAAAAGGGCCCTCGAGACCCTAAAACATGCAATTAAAATGGTTCGGGACTGAACCGGGAATATTAAAAATTTTTCGAATACTTAGACAAATCAAAACAATTTAATTCATTATTCCTTATAAAACTGCCCACCTGCGTCATAGTCACTAAATAAATCATAACTCGAGTAAAAAAAACTCAATTTAAATTCGTAAATTTTCCCTGAAACTAGACTCATATATCTTCTTACTAATTTTTCTCCAGAATTTTTGGTCTAGCCAATTAGTACAGTTTATTAGTTAAAGTTTCCCCTGTTGCACTATTCGACTACTCTGACCTCTCCTCACTACGAATCAATTTTCTCCATGTACAAAAGTCAAATAACCCTGACGTTTGTTTCTCTTGAAATTATATTCACTAAGGAATCTAGAAATATAAACTGTAACTCCTACTTATTTTTTTACAATTTTTTAGTGAATTTATAAAGTCAAAATAGGGGATTCAGAAATTGATCTGACCCTGTCTCACTAAAATTCAAATATCTCTTAATATACACTTTCTTTGCTTACTCCGTTTCTTTCATATGAAAATAGACTCAATAATCTCTAATTCTATATCTCATTCATCACCTAATTCCATTTCTACTATTCTTGATGATTTTTCAAAACACGTCATTGCTCCTATTCAATACTATTTTAATGCTAATTTCACTTTTTCATGATTTCTTTGTATTAACTACCATTTAGGCATACATAACACCGAAACATGTTCTTCATTAGCCATTTCAATAGTTAATCATTATCAAATATTTACATACCATTCTTTAGCCATATCATAAGGACATACACACAAAATGGCTAAGTCTCTATACATGCCATAAACTAGAACGTTTGTAAACAAAGATACCCATTTGGTAACTTGATAGTCGATAGTGTGAAGTGATCTCCGATGACATGCAACCCGAGCTTGCTCTTAAGTACTCTGAACCATTGGAAAGTGAAAGAAGTAAGCTTATAAAGCTTAGTAAGTTCACATGTAAGATAATAAGCATTAGCAATCAATTTAGCTTACTACTATGCTGTCATAATTTTCTTAAATAATGTTTAGTTCTTACTTTCCCATCTTACTCATCGGTAACCTTACCAAAGGCTCAGAATACAAAAGGCACCTTACTTATACGTACTTGCAACATCTCACTTAACACATGAGTACTCTTTCATAATATAGGCATATTGCCAATCATGTCATAAAGTGTCACAAGCATAACTGAAAACTCATCACTTACTTAATACTTGATAATCTCAATTACTTACAATCTCAATATTAAATAAGCCTTAGTTGCATACCTGTACTCTTTCTTCATGTTCTCACCTTATTTTTTCTTTGACTTACTCTTTGGTTTACTCGGGAACCTTTTCCTTCTTGAACTTAACATTGCCATGTCTAGACATGGTCTTACGTGGTATCCTTGCTTTATGAACTCACCAATGCCATGCCTTGGCATGGTCTTGCATGGGACCTTTTCCTTATAGTAACTCATCAATGCCATGTCTTGTCATGGTCTTACATGATTTCCTTTCCTTATAGAACTTATCAATGCCATGCCTTGGCATGGTCTTACATGGTATCCTTGTCTTACCAAATGCCATGCCAAACATGGTATTACATGGTATCCTTGTCTTAGTGCCAATGCCACTTGTTGATGTGGTCTTACATGGAGTCTTTAATCAATGCTGATGCCATGTCTTGACATGGTCTTACACAAGATCCTTGCCTTACCAATGCCATGTCTTGACATGGTCTTACATGGTATGCTTAACTGTCAATTCCTCCTTAAAGGCATGTTATGAACATGGACTTTTCCGTCAATTCTACCTTAATTGCCATGGTACAACCATGGACTTTGAGATATCAATGCCATGTCAAGTCATAGCTGAAACATACTTGCTCAAATTCTCAATGTTAGTCGCATAACTCAATAATAACAATACTAATAATAATAATTGCATAATAATAAAATGCTACTCAACTTACATACTTACATTCTTAATCTCATCATATCATCAACTTAACTTATTCTCATCAAACTATGCTAGTCAATACTTTCTTGTTATCATACAAAGTCATAATACAAAATATGGTCTTACATATAAATTATACAAGTTCTCTTTCCAATATCGAATTATTATCGAACATTAATCATTATATCTAAAACTCAATACTAAAGTATTTGTGGCCAAAATATCAATTTATCATTCAAATATGCATAATTAAATGCTTACTAAACATATGAACTTACCTCGATACCAAAACGACCATTTTACCAACTTTCCTGATTTTCAATTTTTCTCCCGTTCTAGGTCCAAATCTCACTTTCTGAGATCTAAAACATCTTATTTCACTTATTTAATTAATTTACTATCCAAAACATTCCCTAACTCAAACTTTGGAAAAATTACAATTTTGCCCCTAAACCTTTACAGAATTATGATTTTGCCCCTTGACTCAGAAATTAAAATTTATCCATTTTCTTATGTTTTATGACACGCTGAACATTTTTCCCTTCTTTGGAAACATCAAATTCCCACTCTATCATGTACTTATGAACATTAGGTATTTTTACCGATTATGTCGTTTTACTCGTTTTCACTTAAATCCGCATAGAAAAAGTTATTTAACATAATTTCAAGCTTCATATTCTACCATAAAACATCAAAATAAACACATTTAACCTACTGGTATTTTTCCAAATATGAACCCTAGCATGAATTATTGCTAGAATAAGCTAAATCAAGTTACCGAGACTCCGAAAACGTAAAGAACATTAAAAACGAGGCCAGAACGGACTTACTATTGAGCTTGGAAAGCTTGGAAACCCTAAACATGGCTTCCCCCATGCTATATTTGGCCTCCATGAAGAAGATGGACCAATTTTGGCTTTATTTTCCCTTTTTAATCCTTTTAATTACTAAATGACCAAAATGCCCTTAAAGGCTTTTCCTTCAAATTTGTCCTATTCTTGCCCATTTTTGTCCAAACATAAATATAATGGTCTAATTAATAAATAAGGACCTCCACTTTAAGATTCAATTAAATCCCCTTTAGTATCTAGAACACAGATTTTGCTACTTTTACAATTTAGTCCTAATTATCAAATTAGGCATTTATATATAAAATTTCTTCACGAAATTTTCACACAATTATTCAATCAATTAATAAACCTTAAAACTTAATTGGAATAAGTTTTTTTAACCTCGAATTCATGGTTTCACAACCACTATTCCGTTTAGGCCCTATCTCGGGATGTTACCATGCATGGTTAAAGACAAAAAGAGAATAATTAGCCGAAATTGCATTTGAGGTATGTCTATGTGATTAAATGAGCATGATATTTATGCCATTTTTATTATACTTGAAAATCTATCTAGTCATGATTGTGTTAAAGTTTATGTTGATGATATTGTATATGAGAAAGTGATATCAAATGCAAATAACATTTATGTGTTGATTGAATGCTTGGAGATTTGATGGAATATGATATTCCATTGAAACGAGTAAGCTGTATGTAAATAATACAACTACATTGTTATTATATGTGTTTAAATTGATATAGTATGAATTGCTTGGCTGTCGAAATGATTGTATATGATGAATATTGAGATAGTAGAATTCCCGTTTGAACCTTAAGAAACAATTCGGATATTCATGCCATGACATTCAGGTTATTTGTATGCTAGTGTAAGACATGTCTGGGACATGCATTGGCCACATTATGAGAGCCAGTGTAAGACCATGTCTAGGACATGGCATCGGCATTGAAACAAGAGTAGTGTAAGACATGTCTGGGACATGCATCAGCCTCGAGATGTAAGCCAGTGTAAGACATGTCTGGGACATGCATCGGCTACGAGATGTGTTAGTATAAGACCATGTCTGGGACATGGCATCGACACGGATATGTGAGAGCTAGTGTAAGACCATGTTTGGAACATGGCATCAACTTGATGATGAGCCAGTGTAAGACCATGTCTGGGACATGGCATCGGCATTCTACCCTACGTTTGAGGCTCATTGAATATTTGGTAGTGTTCCGAATGGTTCAACAGTGAGAGTTACGGTTTAAGTTAAATGAGAAAGGTTATGACCATATTGTGAGTGGTACAGGTACTTACATGAAATTGATGAGATGTGAATTCAATTCATGTTATATGATTAGTACAGAATGAATATGAGCATGTTGAGTAACACAGGTATGTATGCCAAGCTCATGAGAAATGGTTTCAATTTATGATGCACATTTAGTGAAGATGTAAATAGGTAATTCATGCTTATGAGAATGATTTTGTGATGACCTTGTGATTATAGGTCTATACTTATGATGTATGAATATGTAACCTTACCAATGTGGTGAAAATGAATTAATATGGTGTGATAAACGTAGTATCGTTAATTTACACTAAAATAGTTTTGGACAGTAGCCATAGTCTGACTTTAAAAATCTACCAAAAATTATGTAAATGGATTTAGAGGCTGAATAAAATATGGAATTAAAGCCTAATCATTCTAATTTCACATAGAAGAAATGGCATAAGCAAAAGAGATTCATATTATGAAATATTTTAATTGTTGTGAGACAGTCGAATGACTTTGAAATCCCATATTCTAAATTGAGAAAATCATTTAAAATTTTACAAAAATATTTCGAGTTATAATTTATATGATTAGAATTATTAATGAGTCTATTTTTAGTGAAGAGTGGTCAAAACTGTCAGACAGTAAAAAAGGGTAAATTTAAGGAATAAAATGTACTAATTGGCTAAACCGAAAAATTCTAAAACTTTTATGGTAAGAAGATATGTGAGTCTAGTTTCAGGGAAAAGTAGTATAACTTAATTTAGAGTTCTATAGCTCCAGATATAAATAATTTAGTGACTATGACTCAAGAAAACAGCTTCACTGGAACATGAGTAAAAATGCTAACAGGGTTGTATTACTATGAGAAACAAGTTGTTAAATTGCTTATTATTTTCATACAGTCTTACTATGCTATAAAGTTTACTTTCTTCCCTTCCTTTCCTTTAGTGTTTTCAGGTTAGCTCAGGGTTGGAGATCATCGGAGACAGCATCACACTATCAAGTCCCTACCTTTGGAATAATGAAGCATATATTAGAAATTTCAAGTGAGTGGCATGTATAGGGATCTAGTTGATTGACATGTATTATTTTGCTTTGGCCAAATGTGCTGGCTTATATTGATTTATATGTATATGGCCATGAGATGTGGCTCATATTGATTTTGTCTTGTAAGCCTAGCTATTCATGTCATGTCTAATGTTTATAAGGTGATTATGTTTGCTTGCCATGCATGGTTAGTACTATGACAGGTATGTTGGATATATGCTCTATGACCAATTGAGGTGGTCATAGCCATGTAGTAATCGCACGTTATAAACACAACGTGATAATGTTTGAACTTGAGTGCTTGATGGATAAGTTGGTAACCATAGTATAATGGTAAAAGTGGTCATCAAAATGACAAGTCTTATGAATGTGAAATAAGGAATCTAGACTTGGTATTGCATGAGTAGATGCTTTAATTGTAAGATGACATGTTAATTTTAAGGATATGTCTTAACAAAGAGTGTTTAATCACTAAAATAATGTCATGATTTGCGATTTTGATGTGCATAAGGTTGTAAGAGATTATGGGTAACATGAAGGCTTGGAAAATAGCCTATGTGACAGCCCTAAAGTGACCCTAGTCGAAAAGCGGTTTCGGGACCGCTAGACCGAGTCACCAAATTATTTGGATGTGATATTTATGGTCTAAAATATGTGAATACGAATGTGCAAAAATCTTAAGCTTCGATTTAGTAAATTGCATGTGAATTTAGTCCAAAGGACTTGTGTGACACTTTTGAAATGTGATAGGCTAATCTACAAGGATCTAATAGTGCATGTAATCAAAAGGAGGACTTGCATGTCAAATTTCCCCCTAATAGCTCTTGGCCGCCATGACAAGGGATTATGGGTAAAACATGTCATAAAACATGTTGTGACAATGGTGTATGGAAGAAAAAATAAAATAATGAGCATGGGAATTGAATAATGAAAAAGGAAAAAAAAAGGGAGATGGGTGTGATTGTTTCTCCCATTGCCGTGAGTTGAGGAAAAGAAGAAAAAAAAGTGTTCATCAATTGTCACTTCTTTTGGCTGAAAATTCTAAGGAAGAAAGGAAACAAGTGTGTCCTTTGGTTCATCCTTGGCCGAATAGAGGAAAGAAAGGAAGGGGAGGAGCTTGAAACAATCGGCTATGGTGATTTGTTAGTCTAAGGTATGTTTGATGTTGTCCATGAGATGCATGCATGTTTTAGTTGGTAGCTTGAGTTCTACCTAGCCCATGGTCAAAATCTTGTTAGGTGATGGAAATGACACTCGGCCATGGATGCATCATTCTTACTTGGTGTTGATGTCATTTACATGCTAAAATTTGATATTTTGATGGACGATTGGAGCATTCGGCTAGGGTATAAAGGAAGGGATTTTGATTGTTTCATCTATGTATTGATGATGAATGTGTTATGGAAAGAAATCGGTCTTCCTAAGAATATGATTTGTGAATGTTTATATTAGTAATAGCCGAAATTAAAGGGGTTGATGTCTTGAACAAATGTTGATTATATGATTCAAAAATGAGGTATGTTAATGATGGAATATAATAGGCCATGGAAGTAGCTCATTTTGGAAGTGTGATTGTGGTATATTTTCATTGTGATTGATTATAAAAATTTGGCTTAAGTGAGGTAATTGGTAAAAGATGTGTTTATGATGTAATACATATGTTCTCATAAGCTAAGTTATGTATATGTGATATCTTGCATATTGGTGGTTATGGTAAGGTTTGAGATATTGACATATGAATATGTTTTGTTGTGGTTCGCAACTCATGGTTAAGTTGTTAAGTTACATGCTTGAGTAGTAAATGTGTTAAGAATGGTTCTAAAATGTATATGGATGCCGTGTGATTGTGTTTGATTGGGAAGTAAATTGTTTGATTTAGCTCAAGAGCCTAGAGGATCAAGTCGGATAAGGGAAAAGAGGAAGTAAGCGAATAGCCGTGGATATCTAGTCGTCGACCACTTTCGAGGTAAGTTCTAAGTGATTAAACGTTGAGTAAATTCAATCATAATAGGACATAATGAGTTGATTTAATAAGATATGATGTGGCCATGATATGCCTTCAACCCAAATGGTAAGTTCATAAGTGTTTGGACTTGGAAATTTAAGAGCAAATTGTAATAATTTGCTTGGACAGTAGCAGTAATGTGATTTTAGAAAATCACTATAATTTGTACAAAAATGGTTACAAGATAAAATTTATATGCTTGGACTCCTTAATGAGTCTAGTTTCAAATGAAATCAAGTAGAACATACTTTGAATTCTGTACAATGAGAATTTTGATTCGTAGTGAAGACTGGTCAGGTTAGTCAAACAGTGAAACAGGGAAACTTTAAGAAAAATCTGGTATTGATTGGCCAAACCTAAAATTCTGAAAATTTTATGGATGGAAGATATATGAGTCTATATTCAGAGAAAATTAACGGCAAGTGAATTGGAGTCTTGTAGCTCGGTTATAAATAATTTAGTGACCATTGCTCAGGAAAACAGCTCGTAGCGAATATGTGATTTTGTTGTAAACATGGATAAAAACTTGTTTTGGTTGCTCATAAGCTATTGATGGAACCCATACTTGAATTCTAAATCGTGATATTGTAAAATGATATATGAGGGTTAGATGGATCTTTGATATTAAAATTTGTGAAAATGTATATATATGTGATAAGGCCTAATGGCCGATGTGATGAATGTGATAGTGTATATATATGTGATAAGGCCTAATGGCCGATGTGATGAATGTGATAGTGTATGTATATGTGATAAGGCCTAATGGCCGATGTGATGAATGTGAAAGTGTATATATATGTGATAAGGCCTAATGGCGATGTGATGAATGTGATAGTGTATATATATGTGATAAGGCCTAATGGCCGATGTGATGGATGTGAAAGTGTATATATATGTGATAAGGCCTAATGGCCGATGTGATGAATGTGATAGTGTATATATATGTGATAAGGCCAAATGGCCGATGTGATAAATGTGAAAGTGTATATATATGTGATAAGGCCTAATGGCCGATGTGATGAATGTGATAGTGTATATATATGTGATAAGGCCTAATGGCCGATGTGATGAATGTGAAAGTGTATATATATGTGATAAGGCCTAATGGCCGATGTGGTGAATGTGAAAGTGTATGTATATGTGGTAAAGCCGAATGGCTAATGTGAATGTTGTAACATGTGATTAAATGTACATGAAACTTGAAATATGTTCCGGTGAGACCCGATGACTACGTGTGGAGATTATGGTAGGCAAGACCCGATGACTACGTGTGGAGATTATGTCCGGTAAGACTTAGTAATAAGAATTGCTTATAAATATACGCAATGTGAAAGGTTAAACAGTATGTACTCCAAGTTTATATATGATGCATACGAGAGCAATCTATGGGACTATTCCTATGATTATGTGACATAGGATTAGTGTGAGAGGTTATGTGAAATCATACGATATATCTATGTCACATGAGCTCACTTTTATGTGAGAGTTTATTTGCCTATTGTATATGATAAGATGTGCATATTCGGTAAAGGGATGGTGTGACATCCCTAATTTGACCCTAGTCGGAAAGTGGTTTTGGGACCACAAAACCAAGTCATAAAAATAATTAACTGTTAAATTCTATGTTTATTATATGTGTAAATGCATGTGTGAAAGTTTCATGCTTTGATTTTGTCATTTGTATGTAAAATTTATAAGATAGGACTCATGTGATAAAACTTGAAAGTGTGATAGGTAAATTTGTAAAGTGTCAAATAATGCATGAAATGTTAACATGAGGGATTTGCATGTCAAATATTCCTTTTTGGTTATAGTGGCCGGCCATGTTGAGGAATTTATATTAAAAATAGACATAAATAATTACTTATGATGGTTGTATAATTTTATATTGTTAAGGAATAAAAAAAAAAAGAAACAAATAGCTCAGTGGAGAGAGGGAATGAGTTTTAAGTTTCATTTTTCTATGCATGTTGATTTGGGGGAAAGGAGAAAGCATATTCGGCCATTGATGTTTTAGTTTGAAGCTCAAATTAGTTGGTATGTTAATGATCATTTTTGCTTATAATTTATATTTTTGGAACCTTAGGATCATGAACTAGCATACCCATGTTGAAATTTGTGGAATGATTGTAGTTAATAGAAATTACTACGATAGAAAATCTAAGTTCTTAATATTATTATGGTAGATTTTAAAGTTGGAAGTGAAGTGAGATGATTTGCAAAGTCAATTCATGAAATTGCACATTGAGGATTATTATGGAAAATTTTAAAAATATGGTGGATTAAATTGTTTATTTATGTGAAATTATCAATGTATGAAAAAATACATCATTGACATATTTTGAAGTCTTTTATTTGAAAGAGTTTTGTTTGGGTGCTTGATGTTGAATTTGTGTTATTTTATAGAGTAAATTTTACTACATTTAAAAATTAAGGATTTAATTGAGTAAATTATAAATGAGAAGGATTTTATTATAAATTAAAGATATACATATACACGCTGTATATTAAGGGTTAAGTATTTGGCAATAGTGGGTTATGTGTTAATTGTGGAATTAACTTGGTGGATATGACGGATTAAATTGTATAGGATGTAAATGTTTTGGGGAAAATGTGTAAAAGTGTAAATAAGTAGCTAAATGTTTTGAATTAAATGGTATATGAAATTGAGATTAATATTTACATAGTCATTTTAGAAACGAGTAGAATGATAGTTTGATGATTTTTTAATTATTAGTGTTTAATTAAGTACAATGATTAACTTAAGTGGGAGATAAATTAGTAATTAGTATTAAATTTCAAAGTGAGATTATAATAAAGGATTATTTAAATAAATAGTCCATTAATTTGATGAGTTTTGGTTAGTGGATAATTATGAGAGAATTATATATATATATATGTAATATATGTTAAGTTATAATAAGAAAATGAAAATGATATGAAAGTAGGAATAAAATAAAAGAAACAAATAGAGTAGTGGGGAAAGAAAAGGAAAGAGAAACAAAATTAAAGCTTCATCTCTCGCATGCCGATTTGGGGAGAAAAAAAGGGTTAGCATCATTCGCCTTTAAGTGCCATTTTGAAGCTTATTTCATTGGGATGATTTGATTATTTTCAATTAAATTTTATATTTTGGAACCTTAAAATTTTGTAGTAGATTACTCATGTGGAAATTTAGAGAAATTATGACTTTTGTGGAAGTTGCCATTCTTGAAAAACTTTACTTGCTTGAAGTTGTTTTGATAGAATTAGAGGTTAAATTGTTAATTTTGTGAAGTCTAGGGACTATTTTGGTGGATTGTTCTTTTCCTGGAAATTTGAATTGAATTACTAGGTTTAGTGAGTAATTAAAATATTTTGTACCATGAGTTTTGTTAGTATTAGCTTGCAAGGAGTTTAATGCTATAAATTAAATTAGCATGGTGTTAAGTTATAAAATTCAAGAATTTAGGGATTGTTAATAAATTATATGTATATTTGGTTAATTATGGAAATGGTAAATTCAATGATTAATTAGTAAAGTAAATGAAATGAAGTTTTGCGAATGTGTTTATTGGTGTGTGAAAATTTGAATTGTAACGTTAAATCGTTAGTATGTGTTCTATGATTTCCGAATGTGAGTTAAGGTAAATAATGTGGAGAAGGATGAGTTGAGTTGTAAAATTTATGTATATGAATTAGTGGTTAATGGACAATCGGTCAAAGTGGTTAATATGCATTTGTATATGTTATAATGGCGATTGTCATCAAGAATAAAGATGTGAATGAATGGTTGTTAATGAGTTGTCGTATGTTTCTTATTAAGAAAAATTATTAATGTTTGAATCTAAATAAATTAGTCAAGTAATTAAACAAACCAATTTATTTTACCTAGCTCAAGAGCGAAAGGAACTTAACTCGGAAAAGGGGAAAGCGAAACAAATGGAATAGTCGATTCGTAGTTGTCCGACGACATTTAAGGTAAGTTCTTAAGTATTTGAGTTTGATTCCTTTGTAAGTCTTAAGTTTTAAAACGGGATGAATATGAATTATGCATATACGTTAAGGTCAATGACTTTTCTAAATGACGGCATATATGATATTATGTTTTAAATATGTGAATGAGAACTTTACAGAGTAAATTGTATAAATCTGCTAGGGACAGCAGCAGTAGCGTGTTTTGGAAAAATTACCATAAATTGTGGGAGTTGAGTTAAAAGCTGAATAAATTATGTAATTAAATCTTGACGCGTCTAGTTTCGTATAAAAGAAATCGTGTGAGTAAAGGGGTTGCCGATAATGAGATTTTCAAAGTTGTGTGAGATAGAGTCAGAATGGCTCTGAAATCCTCTGTTCAGTATTTGGAAAATCATTATAAATCGTACAAAAATGATTATAAGATAAAATTTTATGCGTAGACTCCTTAATGAGTCTAGTTTCAAACAAAATAAACGAAAACATATTTTGAATTCTGTACAATGAGAAATTAAATTCTTAGTGAAGAGTAGTCAGAGTAGTCAAGCAGTAAAATAGGGGAAACTTAAAGAAAAATCTGGTATTGATTGGCCAAACCAAAAATTCTGAAAATTTTGTGGATAGAGGATATACGAGTCTATTTTCAGGGAAAATTAACGGCACATAATTTGGAATTTTGTAGCCCTAGTTACAAATAATGTAACGACTGTTGCTCAGGAAAACAGCTTGTAGAGAAATTGTGGTCATGTTGTAAACATGGATAAAACTTGTTTTAGTTGCTCATAAGCTATTGATTAAACCCATACGTGAATTCTAAATTGTGATATTATAAAATGATATATGAGTGTTAGATGGATCTTTGATATTAAAATTTGTGAAATTGTAAGTTTATAAGTATTCGAATATGAAATGATAGTATGGCTTGAAATTGAATTATTCATCGGAAAATGATAGATGTAGATTCACCAAGACAAAGTGTATACATGAAAGTATATGTGGTATGTGAAGTATATTTGGATAATTGTGATGTGAATACATGAAAATTTATATTTTGATTTAGGATGTTATGTGATGAATGTGAATGTGTATATATGAGATAAGGCCGAATGGCAAATGTGATGAATGTGAACCTGTATATATATGTGTGATAAGGCCGAATGGCCAATGTGATGAATGTGAACATGTATATATGTGGTAAGGCCGAATGGCTAATGCGAAATGTGTATGAGATAGATATGAGGTAAAGCCGAATGGCTAATGAGAAACGTGTATGAGATGGATATGTGGTAAAGCCAAATGGCTAATGTGAGATATGTATGAGATGTGTATATATATATTGTGGCCAAATGAGAAACGGCGGAAGGTGTGTTTTATTAGATATTTGATAAGATAAATGAATTAAAAATATGATAGTCGATGTGAATGTTGTAACATGTGAATAAATATGCATGAAACTCTATGATGTAAACCTGGGATTAAAGACCAGATGACCATATGTGGTGACTATGTCTGGGTTAAGACCCGCTGACTTCGTGTGGAGATTTCATCTGAGCTAAAGGTCTCGCCGCTAATCCGAGTAGAGTTTAAAGCTATAAGACTTCGTAATAAGAATTGCTTATAAATATATGCAATGCGAAAGGTTAAACAGGTATGTACTCCAAGTTTATATGTGAGCTTGATTTGAACTAAATCATAAGGTAGTTATGTGATGCATACATGAGCAATCTATGAGACTATTCCTATGATTATGTGACATCGGATCAGTGTGAGGGGTTATGTGAAATTATACAATATATCTATGTCACATGAGCTCACTTTTATGTGAAAGTTTATCGCCTATTATATATGATGGGATCGCATATTCGGTAAAGGGATGGTATGTCCGAAGGAAGAGTGAAATAAAAATACGAACAACTATGTTATAATTTGATTGTTATCTGTTGATCTCGCTTAAAACTTACTAAGCATTGCAATGCTTACCCGCTTACTTTGTTTCCTCTGCTTTATAGATCTCATTTGGAAGCTCGGGCTCGGGGATTGTCAACAACTAGTCACACTATCACTATCCACTTTGCTTATTCTTGTTATGTTTTGAATTATTTTATGGCATGTATAGAATGGACTAGTGGCCGAAGAATATTTTGGTTAATGTATATAAGCCATGCGAAAATGGCATCTTTTGAATGTGTACTTATAGAAGTTTAAATTTGTATCCCTGGCTGTCTTTAGTATTTATCTAAAGGAATGTTCTTTACTTCAAAAAAAAATTTCAAGATTTTTACTGTTCTGATATGAGTTTCAAGTCCGGTAATGCCCCTTTACCTATTCCGGCGACGAATACGGGATAGGGGTGTTACAGATGGTATGCCCGAAGGAAGAGTGAAATAAAAATACGAACAACTATGTTATAATTTGGTTGTTACCTGTTGACACTGCTTAAACTTACTAAGCATTTAAATGCTTACTCCGTTTACTCTGTTTCCTCGCCTTATAGGTCTCATTGCGGTTCTGAGGCTCGGGGATCGTCAAGAACTAGTCACACTATCACTATCCACTGTTTGGTACTGCTTTGATTTGGAATATCTTATGGCATGTATAGAATAGACTAGTAGTGAGAGGATATTTGGTCATGTACCCATGGATTTTGTGTAAATTTGGATAGCCATGCGAAAATGGCTTATATCGTTTTAGCATAGTACTATAATCGTGTTGTATGTTGATCATTAAGAGGTATGGAAGTGTTTGGAAACGATTAGCCATTGGAATGGTTAATCATGATCATGCTTTGTGCTGTGTATGCAAAAGGGACTAAGGGAATCATGGAAACTATGAAATAGGTAAAGTCTACCTCAAAGGCAGATGCTGTCAGCTGCAGTGACGTGGATATGAAAACTCACTAAAAATAGTAGGAATTGAATTAAACAGTGAATAAATTATGTAAGCGAACCTTGACGAGTCTATTTTCATAGGAGAGTAACGAAACGATCATATGAACAGTATGTTAAGAGATATTTAAGTTTTAGTGAGACAGGGCCAGAACGGTTTCTGGAGTCCCTGTTCCGACTTTGAAATTCATTGTAAATTAACCAGAGATAATTAGGAGTCATGCCATATATGTATAGATTCCTCTCTGAGTCTAGTTTCTATAGAAACAGACGGCATCAGTATTGAAGCCCTGTACAGGGAGATATCCAATTCGTAACGCACGAAGGTCAGTGTAGTCGATCCCTGCAACAGGGGACACTTTAACTAATAAACTGTACTAATTGGCCCGACCAAAAATTCTAGAAAAAAATCTGTTGATGGATATATGAGTATAGTTTCGGGGAAAAATTACGAATATGATTTTTGAGTTGTGGAACTCAAGTTATGATTTTTATGGTGACAGTGACGCAGTTAGCCAGTCGTCCGAAAAAAAATTTAATTGGACTGTGAGAGTAAATGAATTAAGTCGGTTAGCACCTCGTGTTCGACTCCGGCAACGGTCTCGGGTACGGGGTGTTACAGCCTAAGTGTTGGCCACAAATGCTGAGACACAGTTGTGCGTCTCAACCATGTGAGGGACAAGGCTTGGAGACACGGGTGTGTGGCTCGGCCTGTGGTTCGATGTGCATGCTGGCGTTATAAACGGAGAGTTACACAGCCTGAAGACATGGGCGTGCAAAAGGCACACGGGCGTGTCCCTATGTCCACGCGGGCATGTGACCCTATTTCATGGGAAAACTTTTTAAGTTTTCCTGAAACTTCTCAAAGTTCCCGGTTTAGTCCCAAATCGATTCCGATAAATGTTTTGGGCTTCGTAGACCAAATAAGGGACAACATGCATGTGTTTGAAAGGTTTTGAATTAAAAGAGATTTTATGACTCGATTTTTGCATGAATGTGTATGTTTAAGTCTAGTAATGCCTCGTATCCTGTTCTAGTGTCTGACATGGGTAAGGGGTGTTACAGTTTCGGCGAAGAGGTTGAAGATGGACAAAATTTGGCTTTTAATTTTGTTTTTAATTCATTTTAATAACTAAATGACCAAAATGCCATTAATGAAAAACTTTGGAAACATGCCTAACAATGTCCATTTTTGTCCACCAACTTAACCAATTGTCTAATTACCATATAAGGACCTCTAATTTAAAATTTCATAACAATTGGACACCTCTAGCATGTAGAACTCAACTTTTGCACTTTTTACGATTTATTCCTTTTGACTAAATTAAGTGCCCAAACGTCAAACTTTTCGAACGAAATTTTCACGAAATCATTCCTTGAAATTGTAGACCATAAAAATATAATAAAAATAAAATTTTCCTCATTGAATTTGTGGTCCCAAAACCACTATTTCGACTAGCCCAAAATTAGGATGTTACACTATAGACAAGGGAAAGGAAGGGGAGTAAGCTATATAGCTTAGTAAGTTCCTATGCAAATAATAAGCATCATAACCACACAGTTAACATACAATTAACATGATGAAGATTAGCATGAACGTTATCAAAATCTCATAATCATAACTTACTCAATCACCATCCTACCAAGAGTTAATCACATAATGAGCTCATTAGTTATGAGTTTTACGTACATACCTATACCAACTGGGAACGTAACCATATGCTTTTGCAACTTTGACATTCCCATTGAACACTCAGAATATTAATGGATACTTGGAAATCTTGCACATAAGTGTCATATATGTAGCCGAAGCTACGTTATATCTCATAATACATATGGGCTCGTTTTTGAGCTATTCGTAGGCCTGCTCACACAAGCTATTAGTCAGGACGTAGCTACACAATGCTGCTCACATAAGCTGTCAGTTACCCGTAACACATGCCGGACTACCCAGCCACTGGTAGGACATATGAGACCAGCACCCGGATTACATAATCGGATATACACATGGGTTCCTAGTGACATGTCACTCGTATCCTATTCTATTCCTAAGGTTCAACCGGGATTCCTCGCTTGTCAAAAACTTTGTCAAATACATCCAAGGAGTCAATCACATAATTCATAGAATATTAAAGCATTTAAAACATAAATATAACAATGCATTATTTACATATGAACTTACCTCGGTACAAAAATAGTAGAATTTGACCTAATTGTCCAACACTTTGTTTTTCCCCCGATCTAGGCCCAAACCTCGTTTTTCTTGATCTATAATGACAAATTTAACTCATTTAATACTCACATTATTCAATTTAGCCCAAAAATCATATTATGGTAAAATTACGTTTTTGCTCTTAATGTTTCACATTTTTATGATTTAGTCACTAGGCTCGTAAAATGAAATGTATGCAATTTCTTCAAAACCCAAGCCTAGCCGAACCATTTCCAAACTTATACTAGCCCACATTTTCCACTTAATCACACTTTTACAACTTATTTTATAACTTTTACAAATAGGTCCTTTTGACATTTTTACCGAAAATCACTTAGTAAAAGTTGTTTATCTAACAACAAACATGCATTTTCTACCATTTGCCATCAAAATACACACATATCTAACATGGGTTAAACCCTATACCTTAATCATTCCTCAAATTAGTGCTAGAAATAGGTAGATCGAGTTACAATGACTTCAAAAATGTAAAGAGCATTAAAAACGGGGCAAGAACAGAATTAAAATCAAGCTTGGAAGTGGCCAAACCCTAGCTATAAATTCCCCTTCTAAAATTCAACTATGGTGAGGAAGATGGACAAAGATTTTCACTAGATTTTTTCTTTTTAATTTATTTAATTACCAAAAGACCAAAATGCCCTTTTCTTAAAACACTAAAATTTCTCTTACTTCATGTCCATTTTTCTCCACTAACTTAACAAATGCTCTAATCACCATCTAAGGAACTATAATTTAAAATCTCACAGAAAATAAACACCTTTAGCATATAGAACTCAAGTTTTGCACTTTATGCAATTTAGTCCTTTTTGCTAAATTGAGTGCTTAAACGTCAAAATTTTCAAACAAAATTTTTACAGAATCATTCCATAAAACTGTAGACCATAGAATTATAAGAAAAATAAACTTTTCTACGTCATATTTGTAGTCCCGAAACAACTATTCTGACTAAACCCAAAATCAGGCTGTTACACGTTCTTCATAAGTCATTTTGTTTCCACACATGGACTAGAACATGGTTCAATTACGTTATTTCGAGGAATTTCCTGCAAAGAAGTTTGAACCACAATATTACTCATATTACCAGAACTCATATAATCATCTTGATTACTAAAAGTCTTAACAGAGTCACGAGCTTGGAGTTTAATCTTGTCAATTCTATTAACAAAATAAGGTTTGAGTCAAAAAATATTTACCCAAAAAGTGCCGAATTCAAAATGATTTACCTCGACCGTACTTAATGGAAGACATTCAGTACCATAAATGTAGTTGCTCCGCTTGCATTAAGCTCTGAAATGACAATACGTGGGTCCATTTTATCTAATAATACCTTGTCTCCAACCTTAATTTGGTGTGTTCCATCCGTATGCTTATCATGGTGGCACTTTAGTTCTGCATTGTGTACCCTCAGTTTCTCCTTGACATGTGTCCGCCATTCATCTAGTTCATCGATTTGCAACATTCGTTATTCATGAGGCATACTATTTCCATCACATGGACTGGAACGTGGTTCCATTACGTTCTTCTGAGGGATTTCCTGCAAAGAAGTTTGAGCCACAATGTTACTTATATTAACAGAACTCGTATAATCATCTCTATCACTATATGTCTTAATAGAATCACGAGCTTGGAGTTTAATCTCATCAATTTTATTAACAAAATAAGGTTTGAGTCGAGTAATATTTACCCTAAAAGTGCTGAATTCAGAATGATTTACCTCGACTGTACTATATGGGAAGACATTCAGTGTCATAAAAGGAGTTGCTCTGTTTGCATTAAGCTTTGAAGTGATAATACATGGGTCCATTTTATCTATTAATACCTTGTCTCCAACCTTAATTTGGTGTGTTCCATACATATGCTCATTATGGTGTCACTTTGATTCTGTATCGTGTACTCTCAGTTTCTCCTTGAGATGTGTCCACCATTCATCCAGTTCATCAAATTTCAACATTCATTCTTCATGAGTCATTCTTTTTTCGTCACATGGACTGGAACTTGGTTCCATTACATTCTTCTGAGGGATTTTCTACACAATGTTACTCATATTAACAGAACCCATATAATCATCTAGATCAATAGATGTCTTATTAGAGTCCCGAGCTTGGAGTTTAATCTTGTCAATTCTACTAACAAAATAAGGTTTGAGTCGAGTAATATTTACCCTAATAGTGCCGAATTCAAAATGATTTACCTCGACTGTACTGTGTGAGAAGACATTCAGTACAGTAAAAGAAGTTACTCTGCTTGCATTAAGCTCTGAAGTGACAACACATGGGTCCATTTTATCTATTAATGCCTTGTGTTCAACCTTAATATGGTGTGTTCCATCCTTATGCTTATCATGGCGGTGCTTTAGTTCTGCATCATGTACTCTCAATTTCTCCTTGACATGTGTCTGCCATTCATCTAGTTCAGTGATTTGCAACATTCGTTATTCATGAGTCATTCTATTTCCATCACATGGACTGAAACGTGGTTCCATTACATTCTTCTGAGGGATTTCCTGCAAAGAGGTTTGAGCTACAATGCTACTCATATTAACAGAACTCATATAATCATCTCGATCACTAGATGTCCTAATAGGATCACGAGCTTGGAGTTTAATCTTGTCAATTCTATTAACAAAATAAGGTTTGAGTCGAGTAATATTTACACTAAAAGTGTCGAATTTAGAATGATTTACCTCAATTGTATTATATAGGAATACATTCAGTACCGTAAAAGGAGTTGCTCTGCTTGCATTATGCTCTGAAGTGACAATACGTGGGTCCATTTTCTCTATTAATACCTTGTCTCCAACCTTAATTTGGTGTGGTCCATACATATGCTCATCATGGTGTCGCTTTGATTCTGCATTTTGTACTCTTAGTTTCTCATTGAGATGTGTCCACCATTCATCTAGTTCATCAAATTGCAACATTTATTCTTCACGAGTCATTCTATTTTCGACACATGGACTGGTACTTGGTTCCATTACGTGCTTCCGAGGGATTTCCTGCATAATGTTACTCATATTAACAGAACACATATAATCATCTCAATCACTAGATGTCTTAATAGAGTCATAAGCTTGGAGTTTAATCTTATCAATTATACTAACAATAAGATTTGAGTCGAGTAATATTTTCCCTAATAGTGTCGAATTCAGAATGATTTACCTCGACTGTTCTGTATGGGAAGACATTCAGTACTGTAACGCCCCAAAAACCCTTAAATTTATTTTTTTATGTTTGTGTTGTGTAAATTCATGCTTGCTTCAGTGGTTAAGTGTAACGCCTCCATGCCCGAAACCGTCACCGGAGTCAAGCTTGAGGTGTTACTAAACTTATCTTACCTTTTAAACAACTCTAAACCACTTATTTTAATTTTCGGAATAAACTATTTTTCTGCATCATGGTTGCTTAAAAATTCATTTCTTGAGTTTCAAAACTCAAAATTAAGATCCGTAAATTTTTCCTGAAACTAGACTCATATATATATCTACTAATATTTTTCTATAATTTTTTGACTTATCCAATTAGTACAGTTTATTAGTTAAAGTTACCCATGTTCTAGAATTGACTGCACTGACCTCTACTTACTACGAACCGTTTTTCTCCCTGTACAAAATTCATATGACTATAACGTTTGTTTCTATTTAAACTAGATTCAATAAGGATTCTAATAATATAAAGTAAACCACCTAATTATTTTTTTAACATTTATGGTGAATTTCCAAAGGTGGAATAGGGGATCCAGAAATCACTCTGGCCCTATTTCACTAAAACTCAGATATCTTATAAAATACAAAAGCTTTACCTGTTTTGCTTATTCCATATGGAAATAGAGACAATGAGCTTTAATTTCATATATTATTTACCATCAAAACATGTCTTTACAATTTTTTGTGATTTTTCAAAGTCACGTTATTTTTGATACTTGAATCCTTTTTAAGTTACTTTCACATTTTCATAGTTTTCATGTGATAGTTACTACTTAATCATACATACTATTAAACATGTATATCATCAGCCATTCTATTAGCTAATCACTAGCAAGTATTTACACATCATTCATTGATCATATCATATCAAAAGAAACCAAGTTCCTATACATGTCATACACAAAACGAAACGTCTAACTATACCAATGTGATTTCTTCGATAGTGTGATCGGGTCTCCAACATTTCCTTCGATCCCTGAGTGGCTAGATAAAAAATATAAGAAAAAGAAAATAAAGAGAGTAAGCACTAGGCTTAGTAAGCTTACAAGCAAATAAATTACAACATTCAACATAATGAATAATTATACATAATGTCACCTAGCCTCATAAACTTTCTTTACTTCTCATTTTCTACCTTCTTCTTTACTCACTTACCTTCTTTCTTATCTGACCTTTCACTATTCATAAATATAATCTACCTTCCCTTTTGCTGATAATTCACTGTAATTTAACGTGTACAATGACCCGTTGAACCACTCGGAATACTAAGGATAGTAGGGTCGTTCCTGTCTATCAATATCCTGCCAATGCCATGTCTTCGACATAGACTTACATGAATTATTCCTGTCTCCAATGTCATATATATATCTAATATGGGCTTACATGGCTCATTCTTGTCTCCAAAGCCATATATATGATATGGACTTACATGGCTCATTTCTGTCCTGTCCTGTCCTGTCAACCCCAATATCCTAACATTCCTAAGGTTCAAACGGGGCTTCCTAATGCTTTTTCTCTGTCACTTTACCTTTAATTCGACTTTAAATATTCTCAAAAAATAAGTATATAAATGTTGGAAATTGACAATAATAATGTAAAATAAAAGAATATTGCATTTATTTACTGTAAACTTACCTCGATACAAAATGTGACTAAACTTTACAATTTAGTCCTTTACTTTTTCTTTTCCCCGATCTACTCCCGAATTTCGCTCTTCTTGATCTATAATAGAAAATTTAACTTATTTTATTCACATTTATCAAAACAGTCCTTGACCCAAACTTTGGCAAAATTACATTTTTGCCCCTAAACTCACATATTTGTCACTTTTTCCCCAAGGCTCATAATTTAAACTTCATCCTATTTTCTTATGTTTTATGACATGCTGATAATTTTTCCCTTCTATGACAACATCAAATTCGCACTCTAACATGTACTTATGACTATTAGGTATTTTTACCGATTAAGCCCTTTTACTCGTTTTCACTTAAAATCGAGTAGCACAAGTTGTCTAACATAATTTAAAACCTCATATTCTGTCATAAAACATCAAAATAAACACTTTTCACCTATGGGTATTTTTCCAAATATGAACCCTAACTTAAATTATTGCTAGCATAAGCTTTATCGAGCTACCGGGACTCCGAAAACGTAAAGAACATTAAAAACGGGGCTTGGAATCACTTACTATGGAGATTGAAAGCTTGAAAAAAACCCTAGCTATGGAGAACCCTTGAAATTTCATGCTAATGAAGAAGATGATGAATTTTGTGTTATTTTTCCCTTTTTATTTCATTTAATATCCAAATGACCAAAATGCCCTTCCTTATTAAACTTTCAAAAATTCCATCCATGTCCTATTTTGTCCATGAACTTAGAAATTGGTCAAATTTTATTTAAACCCTCCTAATTAATATTCCAAAGCAATTTCATACTAAAAACTTCTAGAATGCAAGTTTTGCAAATTATTCGATTTAGTCCCTAATCTCAACTTAAGCACTTTATGCATAGAATTTCATCACGAAATTTTCACACAATCATGCAATCATATTATGAACCTCAAGATAATAATAAAATAAATTTTTCTACCTCAAATTTATGGTTTCGCAACCACTGTTTCATTTAGGACCTATTTCGGGATGTTACATTAAGTGTCCTAAGAGGTGTCTGAGAATTCTTAAGTTCAAGCTTTTGCTTAGGCAAAAATTTTGTTTTAATAGGAGTAAACCCTGCCTCTAGTCAGTTGGCCTTTTAAATAAATGTGAGTATTTCATGACAGAAAAGGGCCTGCTAGTCTAGGGGATAAATGGCGTGTGGTAGTTGCTTGAGGTCTGAGGTTCAAATCCTGGTGGGTGCAGTGGAGTGTTTTACTTTACTGTCATGACATGGGAGTGTTGTGGTTTGAAAGAAATACTGAACTAGTTGAGGGGAATTTGAATTCAGTAGTTGAGGGATCGGTTTGAGTGATTTGAATAGAGATTTTAAGAGAATTTATAGGGATTTGAGTTGGGGAAGAGTTGGTTCCGAAATGGTAATCTGCCCACTCAGAATTCAGCTTTGGGTTGGTCATTTACTCTCCATTTTGATGGCTGGTAACATTTTGGTTCTTTTCTCTCTACTTGGAGGCTGAGTAGTGTCTAAGGTTCTTTCGGGTATCTCTTTTTCTGCCTTATCGACTTTGTTCTCCCCTTCTTTTCCTCTCAACACTTTCAGGTGTGGCAAGTTCCTCTCGATTTTTTGTTCTTTTTGTGGTCTTTCATTGAAAGATTATTTCGGCTTCTCCCCTCTCTTAATCGATTCTTGGTTGGCCGATTCTCTTTTTCTTCTTCCCTCTCTCTCAATCGGTTTCTTCTTGACCAATTGCTTCTCTTTCTCTGGCTCTCTCAAACGGTTGTACTTAGCCGAATATTACTGCTTCTCTTACCCTCACTGTGCTGACTCTCCCTTCATTGCTATTTGTCATTTTTGTAGTCATTCCTATTCATCGGTTTTGCATTTTGGTAAGTCTAACTTTCAATATGGGTGCAATTATTTTTCCTTCTCCCTTTTTTCCATATTAGTCTTGCACCTAACATCTTCCTGTGTTGTCGTTTTATGATAGGGGTGCAATTGTTCCATTTTGCCTCTATCATATTATGTACTTTCGGCTCTTGTTTGGGTGTAGGCTGATTGTTCCTTTCTTCTAATCTTGACTTTACATTTTTGGGTAAGTGATGATTCATCTAGTTCAAACTGTTCATTTGATTAATGGTTGATAAGGTTCGGTTGGAATGCAGGTAACCCCTTAGGCCTCGTGATTAGTCTCTTGCAATAGGTTAAGTGTGCAAGCCTTAATCAGCCGATCTAAATAAGCTATAGGTAATCTTTTGGATACGTATTTTGGTTAGGATTTTTTTTAATTCGATTAGTAAGAAATTAACCAAATCTTGTAATTGAATATAGGTTTGAGTGCTTGTAGGCTATTTGCACACTTTCGTAGACAAGGTGTGTAAACACTATCTAATCTATATATCGGCAAAAGTCAAAACAAGCAAATGATGACGCTACATGGGCGTCCGCTCGCTCGTGTGGTGGTCCGTGTGACTAAACATGGGCGTTTGATTGATGAGGCTGGCCATGAGCGATTTCATGGGCCGAGGCCATCGGCATTTCTGGGCTATATGGGCCACACGGAAGTATGGGCCCATATGGGCCGTAATATGGGTAGTGGCCCCATTTTCACTGTTGGACTGTTAAGGCTGAACGGGTTGCCCGAGACGATTGTGGACCTACTGTTGGGTTGGTAAGTGTACATAGACACCCTAAGTGATAGAATGACTGAAATGCCCCTACATGGTAAAATGACTGATAAGCCCCATTTTATATATACTGATCACATGTATGATATTATTACATGATGCATGATATGTTGCATGCGGATGGGATATATTGTGATTGGAGGAAGTGGACTGTACTGACAGCTCTATTGCCAATACTGATTAGTGCCGCAATCGGTACTACTTGGAGTGTAGGGATGGGTGGGTTGATTTTATCCCCACATAGAGTGTAGGGTTGGACGGAGATGGAGTGTAGAGGCTGGTAGGATTTATTGATTGCATATCTCATCTGATCACATCGAGATGGGCTCAGCCCCACCGACATCGACATCTTGTAATAGGCTAAGGCCTAGACTAAAACTAAACTATGACTGAATTAGGCTTAGGCCCAGATTGTATATGCTCTCTGATTGATTATTCGGTACGAGATTACACACTGATTTTTCAAAACTCACCCATCTATTTATCTGTACAGGTAATCCCGAGGCAGAGGCGGGTCGGTGCTACGAGGGACTCGAAGGTGGCCATACAACTGCACAGACTTTCTTTTTGGATTTTAATGTACAAATAGTTTTACTTTGGGTGTTTTAAATGTAATAAGGCCTCTATAATGTTTAATCTTTAAGTTTGGGTTTTTTTTTTTATTTTGATTTATATCTGCTAGTAGTAGGATGCAAATTTTTAGAAAGATAAATGTTTTTCTTCAAATCACCACATTTACGGATCATGTTTTTAGAAGCGTCTGTAAGAAATAATGTTTTAAAATTAATAACATATTTAATATGGTTAACTTTTTGTCAAACGACTTAAGCTTTGAAATTAAACAGGATATCCTTAAACCTTTGCTAAAGATCACAAAGAGGTTAAATATAGGATGGGTTTTTCAATGATATTATACTTTACGAAAAACACTTCAATGTGACATCGCCAGATTCGTCCATAACGTCTAGGCCGGGTTTGGGGTGTTACATTTAATGGTATCAAAGCTAGATTGTAACACTCGACTATGGATTTGGCTTTCTTATAAAACTTAAATTTCAAAAAGAACTATGTTAAAATGATTTGAAGTATCTTGAAAAGTTTTACTGAATGTATGGTACACTGATAAACCGTAATTTATACATATTTTTGCCCCACGTTTAACGCATTTTATGGATTATTTTTCATTAGAATTGGTGAATTCGATGCTCCTAATGCTTTAATTTCATATTTTATACATAAGAGAGCATAGGAGAGTGAAAGGAACGAGAAACGCGCCAAAAACAGAGAAAATTGACCAAAGTACGAACTTAACACGGCCTGGACTTCCTCACACGGGTAGACCACACGGCCGTGTCAATATGGCAGAATCGAAGCACGACTCACACGGGTATAGCACATGCTCGTGCCATTCTAATAGGCTCAAACACGGCCTGAAGTAATCATACACGAGCGTGTCACACGGGCGTGTCCCTACCGAGCCCAAGTTAAGTCCAATTCAGAAAAGGCCACTTTTGAGGGCTCATAGGCATTCCAAAGCCTATAAATACACCCTAGAAGAGGAGAAAAGGGAGACAAAGAATAGGGGGTAAGGAATTACTCCCAAGAAGCCGATTGATCCATCTCAGAAGCCGAATTAATCATCAAGACTGAAGATCTCTCCTCAATTTCCCTTCAGGAGTTTTGGGTTTTCTTTATGTTTTGTATTCTTTATTCTTCTAAGATGTTTTCTTACTTAGTTATGAACTAAAACCCCTAAAACCTAAGGGGAATGAAACCTAAGACGAAGCTTGTTATTATTTTCTAAATCGTATGATAAATATTTAACTTGTTCTTAATTATGTGTTCTTAATTCTTGTTTTGAAATCCCAGGATACTAATTCAAGACATGCTCTTATTCAGAGGAGGAATAGACCCTATCTAAGAGTACTTTTGTCATAATTAAGCAGAGTTGATTGCGCGCCTAAAAATAGGGTAACAAGATTTTGCCGGATTAGGGTGAAACCTAATAAGGGGATCCATAGATCGAGTTAATGCAACCCTAGAATGTTAATTAGAGAAAAGTCTCGGTTATTCAATCTAGGGATTAGACGTTATTAGTCTTGAATAGGGATAATAACATAACTTAGGGATCTCTATAGAACAAGTTGAATGAATACATCGTCCGATTCGGAGCCAAAATAACAAGTAAAGTCTAGGTGAATTTGTCCTTAGGTATTGTCTTAAGTCAATCGATTTTTCCAAAAGCAATTCCTCAATTCTTTTCTCTGTAAGTTCTTAGTTTAGATAATTAGTTAATTAAAACAATCAAGGAAATCAAAGACCACAACATCCTCCAGGCTACCAACAACCACCCTACAAACAGGAAAAGAAGCCAAATCTTGAAGAGATGCTCTCAAAGTTCATATCAGTGTCAGAAACTCATTTTCAGAACACCGAGACAGCACTTAAGAATCAACAAGCGTCAATCCAAGGGCTCAAAACTCAAATAGGCCAGCTGTCCAAATTTAGGAAGTTTACTTAGTAACATTAAAGAGCATGTCAGAGCAGTTACACTAAGGAGTGGGAAAGTGTTAGCGGAATCTGAAAAGAAGTTAAGACAAGAAGCCATGGAAAACGAAAAGAGGGAAAAAAACCCAAAAATAGTGACAAACCAGTACCGGAAGAATACAAACCACCAGTTCCATATCTATCAAAATTAAAAAAAGATCGCATTGATGCACAATTCGGTAAGTTTCTTAAACTTTTTAAGCAATTACATATCAACTTACATTTCGTTGAAGCCATCTCGCAAATACCTACATACGAAATTTTTTTGAAGGAGCTTCTAACAAATAAAAGGAAGTTCGAGGACTTATCTACAGTAGAACTCAACGAGGAGTGCTCAGCCATACTCCAAAATAGACTACCAACCAAACTAAAAGATCCAATAAGTTTTACTATCCCTTGCTTGTAGTCTAAATGTTGAAAAAGCACTAGCTGATTTAGGCGCTAGCATTAATTTGATGCCATATAAAATGTTCAAACAACTTGGTCTTGGGGAACCTAAACCTACTAGGATGAGTATTCAATTAGCTGATAGATCTATTAAATATCCTAGGGGTATTATAGAAGATGTACTCATAAAAGTAGATAAATTCATATTCCCTGTTGATTTTGTTGTGCTCGACATGGATAAAGATGTGGAAGTACCCTTAATTTCAAGGCGCCCATTTCTAGCCATTGTTAGGGCTGTAATAGATGTGGGTGACGGTAAATTGGTACTTAGAGTAGGTAACAAAGAAATTATCTTTAAAATTTAAGATGCTATGAGATTCTCTAGGGAACAGGATGATTCATGTTATTTTATTGACTCTATTGATCATATTACTCAAGACTCTTTTCAGGAAATTGTACAGAAGGAAACGACGGGACCGTATCTAGCTCAAGGCGAGGAGACAGGTGAGGAACCTAATGACCATTCGTCAAGACAAGTAGAATATGAGGACATTAAGATAAACGATGAACTTAAGCAAAAACCCTCTATTGAGGAGCCTCCCAAACTGGAACTTAAACAATTACCAAACCACTTAGAATACGCATTCCTTGGAAATAATTCTACATTACCAGTTATTATTGCTTCTAACTTGCAACCCAAGGAGAAAGAGGAATTAATCCAAGTATTAAAAGAACATAAAAAGGCTATAGCTTGGAAAATTTCTGACATTAAAGGAATTAGCCCTTCTTTTTGCACCCACAAAATTTTGATGGAAGATGAGTACAAACCGTGTGTGCAACCTCAAAGACGTCTGAACCCCAACATGAAGGATGTTGTAAAAGCCAAGGTAATTAAACTTCTAGATGTTGGAATTATTTATCCTATTTCTGATAGTTCTTGGGTAAGTCCAGTGCAGGTTGTCCCCAAGGAAGGAGGCATGACAGTTGTGACCAACGAGAAGAATGAATTAATCCTAACAAGAACAATCACAGGATGGATAGTTTGCATAAACTACAGGAAACTGAATGATGCCACAAGAAAAGATCACTTTCCCTTGCCATTCATTGACCAAATGTTGGAAAGATTATCCGGACACATGTATTACTACTTTCTAGATGGACTCTCTGGTTACTTCTAAATCCCAATAGCTCCTGAAGATCAAGAAAAGACGACATTCACATGCCCATATGGTACGTTCGCTTATCATAGAATGTCTTTTGGATTATGTAATGCTCCTGCCACTTTTCAGTGCTGTATGATGGCCATATTCAACAAACTCGTGGAAGATATCATGGAAGTATTTATGGATGATTTTTCAATATTCGGTAACTCTTTCCATCTCTGCCTTAAAAATTTAAAACGAGTTTTAATAAGATGTGAGGAAACAAACCTTGTGCTTAACTGGGAGAAATGTCACTTCTTGGTTCAAGAAGGTGTTGTATTAGAACATAAAATTTCTAGTAAAGGGATTGAAGTAGATAAATCTAAAATAGAAACAATCGAGAAGTTACCACCTCCTAGTTCGATTAAGGCTATTAGAAGCTTTTTAGGATATGTTGGTTTTTATAGAAGATTTATTAAGGATTTTTCTAAAATAGCTAAACCTTTGACTAAATTGCTAGAAAAAGATATACCTTTTAACTTCGATCAGGAATGTTTAAAAGCATTTAATACTTTAAAGGATAAATTAATTAATGCTCCAATCATAATTGCACCTGATTGGAACTTGCCATTTGAACTAATGTGCGATGCAATTGATTTTACAGTAGGTGCAGTATTGGGACAGCGAAAAGACAAGCATTTTCAACCTATCTATTACGCCAAAAAAACCTTAACGGTTGCACAAGAAAATTATACAACTACAGAAAAAGAGTTGCTAGCTATGGTTTTTGCATTTGATAAATTTTGATCATATCTCATATTGTCTAAAATTGTTGTTTACACTGACCATTCTGCCCTTCGCTACCTTTTAAATAAAACTGATCCAAAACCTCGACTCATTCGATGGATTCTCCTATTGCAGGAATTTGACTTGGAGATTCAGGATAAGAAAGGAACTAAAAATCTCGCAACTGATCATCGTCCATGCTCGAGAAATCCAATACCAGAGAACTGGATGACGTTGAAATAAATGATTCGTTCCCTGAAGAGTAATTTTTCG
Organism: Gossypium herbaceum; assembly: GCA_025502765.1. Lineage (NCBI taxonomy): Eukaryota > Viridiplantae > Streptophyta > Magnoliopsida > Malvales > Malvaceae > Gossypium > Gossypium herbaceum. The sequence goes on along the minus strand of CP106689.1, from coordinate 30,396,794 downwards.
TTATATCTAACTTCGAGGTACCTTGGTTTCCAGACATCGCAAATTTTTTAGCTGCTAACATTATCCCAAAAAGGGTTAACACACCAGCAAAAACAACAATTCTTTAATGATGTGAAAAACTACTTTTGGGACAACCCATTTCTATTTCGTAGATGTGCAGATCAGGTCATTACAAGATGTGTTAGAAGATTAGAAACATCAAAAATATTGGAACATTGCCACTCAGGGCCAACCGGAGGACACTATAGTGGAACTAAGACCGCACACAAAATACTTTAATCAGATTTTTATTGGCCTTCATTGTTCAAAGACGCTATCAGGTATGTTACTTCATGTGACAAATGCCAACGGACAGGTAACATATCTATACGTGATGAAATGCCTCAAAACTATATGATTTCATGTGAAATATTTGACGTTTGGTGTATCGATTTCATGGGCCCAGTCCCTAGTTCATTTTGGAATAAATACATCTTAGTAGCAATTAACTACATGTCCAAATGGGTAGAAGCCCAAGCTCTACCTACTAATGATGCTAGAGTGGTAATACGTTTCCTTAAAAAACTCTTCTCGAGATTCAGAACACCTAGAGCAATTATCAGTGACAGGGGCACTCATTTTTGTAATACCCAATTTGAAAAAACCCTTAAGAAATATGAAGTCCATCATAGAACAGCCACCCCATACCATCTTGAAACTAATAGACAAGTTGAAATAACAAACCAGAAATCAAACAGATCCTTGAAAAAATAGTAAAATCAAACAGAAAAGACTGGGCAACGACAGTTGACGATGCCTTATGAGCTTACAGAACTGCTTTTAAGACTCCCATAGGGACATCACCTTATAGACTTGTTTATGGAAAAAGTTGTCATCTACCATTCGAACTAGAGCATAAAGCTTTTTGGGCTATTAAATTTCTAAACCTTGATCCCAAACTTGCAGGAAAAATTAGGTTGATGCAGCTGAACGAGCTTGATGAATGGCAAGCCAATGCATACGAAAATTCACGTATATACAAGGAAGCAACAAAGCGGCACCATGACATTCGTTTAAAACAACAGAAACAATTTGAAGTTGGAGATCTCGTCTTACTATACAACTCAAGACTCAAATTGTTTCCTGGGAAATTAAAATCACGATGGTCAAGACCTTTCGTAATTCAATCTGTTCTTCCATATGGCACAGTAGAGGTAAGTCACCCATCATACGGTACTTTCAAAGTAAATGGACACCGTCTCAAACTTTATAATGGCAAGAATTTTAAAGTCGATGGAGAGGAGCTACAACTCCACAAACTGCCCTAAATAAACCAACAAGGTAATACTCGAGCTTAGACTATAAACAAGCGCTTTTCGGGAGGCAACCCGAATACTAATGGTTTTAAATTATTTAAATTTCAAGTTTTAAACATTTAGGTCACTAACAAAGTACTTGAAGCACAGGTTCCCAATTCCACATGGCCTAGTACACGGCCGTGCTTAAGGCCGTGTGACTAACATGGATTGAAACACGGCCGTGCGACATGGCCGTGATCGAATCTGCCAAATAAACACGGGTGTGTGTGGAGTTACACGACTGTGGGAGAAGTGATCCACATCATACAGGGCTGAAGCACACAAGCGTGCCAGAAGGCCTTGTGACGACATCTTAATTCGCGACAAACACGGGCAAGCCACGGAACACATGGGCGTGTGCACCGACCGTGCCATTTGAAGAATTAGAATAATCCTTTTATTTTCCTTCCATTAAGTTTTTTTTTTAGATTCATTTCTTTCCCTTTTTAAATACAGCTTATCTTTGTGACTACTATCATATTATTCCCTTCACTCTCTTTTTATCATTCAGAATCATGCGTGACATCCAGATTCATTTCCAGTTCTCGATCTCACCAAACCAAGAAGAACATCCATTCTTAATACAGGAAGTTTCACTTCTCTCCCTATCTTATTTTTATACTCTAATATCTATCTTTGTACATTGAGGGCAATGTACATCTTAAGTGTGGGGAGTATTTATTTCATTATCAGAAAAATCCCTAAATAATTACCTTGTCTTCTTGAAAAGCTCTCATGTCATATTTAGGATAAATTTTAATTTATTTATGATTTTGATTAATATATCTTGAATTAAAACATAGGCATTTATGCGTTGATTGTTTAAACTTTAAAACATTAGAGAATCAAGCATGCTAAGTTGATTTTTAAGAATTTAAAATTATAGGTTATTTCTCCAAGTCTAGGTATTACTTTGAATTGGAATTCACAAGTCTAAACATCAAAAAGCCATAATTTTTGTGAGATTTTTAAGCCTGTTGAGCATCTATTAATCCTCTCATGCTCACTTTTCTTATTGCTTTAAGTGCATCAGTATTGAATTGTTATTCTAGGACTTGCTTGATTATGCATGTCGAGACCACACCATTTGATTTGATATGTCAAAATGATTAAGGCACTTAGGATTAACCCACTCATGCCATGAAAAGCCTACCTTCACGATTAACCCCTAGTAAACCCGCTTGAGCGTAACAAGCCATTTCGTGTTTTACCCTTAATATTAACCTTTAACCCATTATTGTTGAAATCCCCTAAATTAATCCCTATTTTCATCGAGATTTGAGTTGAATGGATTGCTTAGCTATGTTTTGTTCTTAATTGTTAGTCTAACTTGTTCTTAAAAAAAAACTATGTATACATATCTGTAATTTCATATTCTGAGAGAAGCTCTATTGTACGCAAATAAAGACTAACTCTTTTTCTAGTTAGGCAATTTTTCAATTCAATATCGATTCTAACCCTTTCTTTCAGCTTGTGACCACACCCCCTTAACCAAGCCTCACTACAACCCTCTAAAGACCTTTTGATTGATGTATCATCTTAAATTATAGTGGTGGATATTTGATTTTCATACAAGCCTATGGTAATGACTTTTCATTATTGACTATTGAGTGCTTCATTTATTATCCTTAAACACCGCGAGTGATTTGAGTGAATCTTTAGTGATGATGTGAAACTCTATGATATTTTGAATCAAATGCAATTACTTAGATGCAGAGAGACACCTATGTTTGCATGATTAAATACTCAACTTGGATTGTTTGAAACTTTTATGTTCTTTTAGTTGAATTCTCAATGTATGATTACCTATGCATTATTTTGAGATATTATTGATAAGAATTATAAGTTGAGGAGAATTTATTTTGATTATGAGTTGAGGATTTTGCTTGAGGACAAGCAAATGCTTAAGTGTGGGGGTATTTGATAAACCATAATTTATACATATTTTTACCCCATGTTTAACGCATTTTATGGATGATTTTCCATTAGAATTGGTGAATTCGATGCTCCTAATGCTTTAATTTCATGTTTTATACCTAGGAGAGCATAGGAGAGTGAAATGAACGAGAAATATACCAAAAACAGAGAAAATAGACCAAAGTACGAACTTAACACGGCTTGGACTTCTTCACACGAGCAGACCACACGGCCGTGTCAATCTGGCAAAATCGAAGCACTACTCATACGGGTATAGCACATGCCCGTGCCATTCTAACAAGCTCGAATACGGCCTGAAGTAATCGCACATGGGCATGTCACACGAGCGTGTCCCTGCTGAGCCCAAGTTAAGTTGAATTTAAAAAAAGGCCACTTTTGAGGGCTCATAGGCATTCCAAAGCCTATAAATACACCCTAGAAGAGGAGAAAAGGGAGACGGAGAATAGGGGGTACGGAATTACTCCCCGGAAGCCAATTGATCCATCTCAGAAGCCGGATTCATCATCAAGACTGAAGATCTCTCCTCAATTTCCCTTCAGGAGTTTTGGGTTTTCTTTATGTTTTGTATTCTTTATTCTTATGAGATGTTTTCTTATTTAGTTATGAACTAAAACCCCTAAATACTTAAGGGGAATGAAACCTAAGACGAAGCTTGTTATTATTTTCTGAATCGTATGATAAATATTTAACTTGTTCTTAATTATGTGTTCTTAATTCTTGTTTTGATATCCAGGATACTGATTCAAGACGTGCTCTTATTCAGAGGAGGAATGGACCCTGTCTAAGAGTACTTTTGTCATAATTAAGCAGAGTTGATTGTGCGCCTATAAATAGGGTGACAAGATTTTGCCGGATTAAGGTGAAACCTAATAAGGGGATCCATAGATCGAGTTAATGCAACCCTTTAATGTTAATTAGAGAAAAGTCTCAATTATTCAATCTAGGGATTAGACGTTATTAGTCTTGAATAGGGATAATAACATAACTTAGGGATCTCTATGGAACAAGTTGAATGAATACATCGTCCGATTCGGAGCCAAAATAACAAGTAAAGTCTAGGTGGATTTGTCCTTAGGTATTGTCTTAACTAAATCGATTTTTCCAAAAGCAATTCCCTAATTCTTTTCTCTGTGAGTTCTTAGTTTAGATAATTAGTTAATTAAAACAAAACCTCTTTATTCTTAGACTAGATAATAAAAAGACAGTCATTACTAGTACTTTTAGTTCCTTTGGGTTCGACAATTCGGTCTTGCTAAAACTATACTACTGTTCGATAGGTACACTTGCCTAAATCGCAATAATAGTTAGTTCAAGAACGAGTAATTATAAATATTTAAAACCTATCACAGAACCTCGCGATCATACACTGAGTCTTCGGTGCCGATTCTGTAAGTCTTCTGAAATTGTTGTTTAATTAATTGAAATACTGGGACTACTATAGGTAGTAGACGTACTGAAATACTCTATTTAGGGTAAACTAACACTGTAGTAAGACTGTGATCCGCAAAAACGAACTCTGAATTACTAATACTATTTTCCATAAAATATCTGTTAATAAACACTGGAACTGTAAATTGATGCATAAATTTGTTAATACAGATAAAGCATAATTCGATATGAGCACCAGAAGTACTCGTGGAGGGGGTACAAAAGGCCGCAGCGGAGGCTGTCGAGGTGCTCGAGCTGGCTCTTCGTCATCTGGCCACATGCCTAACATTGAAGCTAGAGAGGCACCAGCTTCACCTGTGACTGAGACTAGGTCTCATGATCGTACGGCTGGGGACGACACATTTCCCGGGCCATGTTACGAATTTTGGAAAGGGTCGTTGGGCCCAATACTGGTACTGTGGACCGCGGGTCAGTTACTGAATGACTCCTGTCCAATGGAGCAGAGATTTTTAGGGGAATTGCTGGAGTTACCCTTAATGTGGCTGAATATTGGATTGAGGCAACGAAAAGGATCATGGATAATCTTGACTGCACTCTCGAGCAGAAACTAAAGGTCGCATTGTCACTACTGTGAGATGAGGCCTACCAGTGGTGGCTTACAATTAAAGAGGGCACTCAGCCCGATCAGTTGACTTGGGAATGCTTCAAGACCGTTTTCCAAGGAAAATATGTGGGCGCTAGTGTAACATCCCGAATTAGGGCCTAGTTGGAACAGTCATTTTGGGACCACAAATCTGACACAAGAAAAAAAAATTATTATATTTTTATGGTCTACAATTTCACGGGATGATTTTTTGAAAATTTTGAAGTTTGAGCACTCAATTTGGTCAAAAGGACTAAATTATAAAAAGTGAAAAAGTTGAGTTCTACATGTTAGAGATGTCTAATGTTATGAGATTTTAAATTGGAGACCCTATAATGGTAATTAGACCATTGTATAATTTGTTGGACAAAAATGGAGATGAAATGGGTGAAATAGAATATTTTTAAGTTAGGGGCATTTTGGTAATCTAATAATTAAAATGAATTAAAAACAAAATTGAAAGCCAATTTTTGTCCATCTTCTACCACGTGGCCGAAAATTGCATGGAAAAGACATAGCTAGGGTTTTTCAAGCTTCCAAGTTTGATTGTAAGTCCGTTCTAGCCCCGTTTTTAATGATTTTTACATTTTCGAAATCCTCGTAACAAGATCTACTCATTTCTACCCATATTTTGAGCTAGGGTTTGTGTCTAAAAATTTACCCATGGATGAAATGCATGTGTTTGGATGTCTAATGGTAGAATATGAATGCTCGGTGTGCAATAAATGACTTTTACTAAGTGATTTTCGGTGAAATTGGCAAAAAGGACCATTTTGTAAATGTTACAAAATTTGTAATAAATGTGTGATTCAGTGGAAATTAGGGTCTGCTACAGTTATGAAAATGATGCGGCTAGGCTTAAAATACAAGGAAATTAAATAAAAATCATTTTACAAGCCTAGGGGCCAAAGTACAAATATGTGAAAGTTTAGGGGTCAAAATACAAATTTATAAAAGTATGATTTGTGGACACATATGAATAATGTGACTAATTAGTAAGCTAAATGTGGTATTATAGATCAAGGAAAATGAGATTCGGGCATAGATTGGAAATCAGAATATATAGTCGTACTCGAACCTGAGGTAAGTTCATGTGATTTTAATAATGTAATATTGTATTTGAATGCTAATGCTTCGATATTACATGAGTTATAAGTATATATATGTGAATAATTTGATATTATGCGATTATTTTGATGATATAACATGTTATTGATGTTTTGCTATTATAATGAAAATGTTGCAATCCCATGTGATTATGAGATATTGCTATGTGAATGAAGCCACCATTCGAGCACGTGATGGAATATGATGTTTCTTTGAAACAAGTAAGTTTGTATGTAAATAATATATTGATTCTTTTATGATATTATCTTTTGTTACTATATGAGATGTGGCTGCCTATAGAATGATCAATTGATGTAAACTACGAATTGGGATTGACTAAGAATGAGTTAGTAAAATATTGAAAAATGAAGAATTTCCCGATTGAACCTTCAGAATAGAAGAGATACGAATGATCCGTTGTGAGAACACATGTGTAGTACTATGCGTTTAAGACAATTTTAGGTCACGTGTGTAGTACTAAGTTCAGGCTACTACGTGTACCAGATTGTTAGGTCGCATGTGTAGTACTAAGTGCAGGCTACTATGCGTACCCGATAGTTTCGATCACTTGTGTAGTACTAAGTGCAAGCTACTACGTGTATCAGATGGTTAGGTCACGTGTGTAGTACTAAGTGCAGGCTACTACGTGTACCAAATTGATAGGTCACATGTGTAGTATTAAGTGCAGGCTACTATGCATACCCGTTAACTTCGATCACGTGTGTAGTACTAAGTGCAGGCTATTACGTGTATCAAATGGATAAGTCACGTGTGTAGTACGAAGTGTAGGCTACTACATCTACCAAATTGATAGGTTGCATGTGTAGTACTAAGTGCTGGCTACTATGCGTACCAGAGAGCTTCGGTTACAAGGGTGGTATATGCATAGGCCACCGGGTATCTTTTATTATTCCGATGAGTTCAACGGGAAATTTATGAAGTGAAAATACATATGTACATGACTATGTGATGAATAATTGCAAGTATATCTATGTGAAAAGTTGTGAATAATGTGCTCAATAGTTGAGCGAATCTTTTGGTAAGATAGAATAGAGTAAGTGAAATTATGTAAAAGTGAAATTCTGTAATAAAATAATTTTGGACAGCAGCAGTTGTGTGACTTTCAAAAATCACCAAAAATGGTAAAAATTGAATTAGAGGTTGAAATGAGATATGAAACTAAAGATTAATGAGTCTATTTCTCATAAAAGAAACGGTGAAGGCAAAAGAATTTCATATTCTGTGATAATTGGAGTTTTCTGAGACAGGGTCAGAATGATTTTGGAATCCCTTGTTCTGATTTGGGAAAAATCATTAAAAATTGTAAAAGAATAATTATAGGTCATAATTTTAATTCCTAAAATCATTAATGAGTCTATGTTCAAGAGGAATTGATGGGGAAAACATCCGAGTGTTGTACCATGAAATAAATAATTTTTAGTGAAGAGAGGTCGGAACCATTAGACAGTGAAATAGGGGTAAGTTTAATGAATAAACTGTACGAATTGGATAAACCAAAAATTCTGAAAATGTTATGGTAAGAAGATATATGAGTATAGTTTTAGATAAAAGTTACTGATCTTAAATTGGAGTTTTGTAGCTCTGGATATAAATAAATTAGTAACTATGACTCGAGAAAACAGCATGACCAGAAAATCAACAAAGGTGTAATCATGATTACATTTTCATGGAATCATGTTGGTAAATTGCTTATTATTTTCATATGTACTTACTAAGATTTAAGCTTGCTCCCTCATCTCCATTTCCTTAGTGTTCTCAGGTCAGCTCGGGGTTGGAGACCGTCAGAGACAACATCACACTATCAAGCCAACATCTCCAGAGTATTGTCATATGTGTATTAAATACTTTCAAGTGAGTGGCATGTCTAAGGACTAGTTTTTATGTTAGATGTTGTTATGATTAGCCAAATGTATCGGCTTATATTGATTTATTGTATATGGCCATGAGATGTGGCTTAAATGGTTATGGCTTGTAAGCCTAATTATTCTTACTATGTGTTAATGTTTGTGATGTGTTTATAATTGGTTGTTATGGATGATTAGTATAACACATGTACATGATGAATGCTCTAAGACCATTTGAGGTGGTCGTGGCCATGGAATGAAAGTGTGGCATGGTTGTAAGTTGATAATGATTGGATATGGACAATTGTAGAACGTGAATTAGAATGTCTAACTTGGTGTAACATGAGTATAGGTAATAAACACATGTATGACAATATGTAAATGCTTTAACAAAATTTTTCTAAAGGATGATTAACTATTAAATTGATGTTATAATATGTGTCTATAATGTGTATAAGTATGGGAGAGAATTAAGGACAACATAAGGCTTGGAAAATAGCGTAAGTGTTGGCTACATGGCTAAAGACATGGCCATGTGTCTCAGTCGTGTGGAGGACACAGCTTAGCATACAGGCTTGTGGCTTGGCCGTGTGAATGAATTTGTTTTGCTGATGTCATAAATAGAGAGTTACACGGCCTGAGAACACGGACATGTTGAAGACACGAGCGTGTCCCTGTGTCTACACGGGCATGTGACCCTGTTCTATGAAAATTTCTCTAAGTTTCCCAGAGATTTCTAAAGTCCTTGGTTTAGTCCCAAACCACCCTTATGTATGTTTTAGGCCTCGAAGGCTGTATAAGGGACAATTTACATGTTTTGAAAAGTTTTAATTTGGATGAAATTTTTGTCCTGGTTTTGCATGTTTGTGAATGTTTAAGTCCAGAACGCTTGAACCTGTCCCGACCGGATACGGGTAAGGGTGTTACTGACTAGTTATCGGATGCCCGGAGGAGGAGTTTCAAAATTTGACGCGGGGATAAATCAATGGCGAATACAAGGTGAATTCTTGCGACTTAGCCACTATGTGCGTGGGATGGTGGCAATGAATATGAGCATTGTGTTTATTTTGAGGACAACCTCGTGGATGGTTTAAGGGTTCGATAGCTCCACGAGTGAGTGAGATTTTTCGCTTTAGTGGATAAGGCGAAGATCGCCGAGGATGTGAAGCTACTTGAGCGCCGTAACCGTGAGAATGAGAGAGGTAGGAACAAGAGGGATTCTGTAATATCCCGAATTAGGGCTTAATCAAAATAGTGGTTTTGTGACCACAAATTTGAGATAGAAATAATTATTTTATAATTATTTTGAGGTTTATGATATGATTGCATGATTGTGTGAAAATTTCGTGACTAAATTCTCGCATAAAGTGCTTAAGTTGAAATTAAGGACTAAATCGAATAATTTGCAAAACTTGCATTATAGAAGTTTTGAGTATGAAATTGCTTTTGAATATTAATTAGGCAGTCTTAAATAGCAATTTGACCAATTTCTAAGTTTATGGACAAAAATTGGACATGGATGGAATTTTTGAAAGTTTAGTAAGGAAGGGCATTTTGCTCATTTGGATATTAAATGAAATAAAATGGGAAAAATAACACAAAAATGATTATCTTATCCATTAGTTACTGTCCAATTTTTCTCTCCACCATATCTAGGGTTTCAACACTTTTAAGCCTTGATTGTAAGTGATTTCTATGCCCGTTTTTAATAATTTTTATGTTTTTGAAATCCTGGTAGCTCGATTTAGCTTATGCTAGCAATAATTCAACCTAGGGTTCATAATTGGAAAAATACCCATAAGTGTTGGCTACATGGCTAAAGACATGGCCATGTGTCTCAGTCGTGTGGAGGACACAGCTTAGCATACAGGCTTGTGGCTTGGCCGTGTGAATGAATTTGTTTTGCTGATGTCATAAATAGAGAGTTACACGGCCTGAGAACACGGACATGTTGAAGACACGAGCGTGTCCCTGTGTCTACACGGGCATGTGACCCTGTTCTATGAAAATTTCTCTAAGTTTCCCAGAGATTTCTAAAGTCCTTGGTTTAGTCCCAAACCACCCTTATGTATGTTTTAGGCCTCGAAGGCCTGTATAAGGGACAATTTACATGTTTTTGAAAAGTTTTAATTTGGATGAAATTTTTTGTCCTGGTTTTGCATGTTTGTGAATGTTTAAGTCCGGTAACGCCTTGAACCCTGTCCCAGCTTCGGATACGGGTAAGGGGTGTTACAGCTAGTTATGCGGATGCCCGGAGGAGGGAGTTTCAAAATTTGACGCGGGGGGATAAATCAATGGCCGAATACAAGGCTGAATTCTTGCGACTTAGCCACTATGTGCGTGGGATGGTGGCAACTGAATATGAGCATTGTGTTTATTTTGAGGACAACCTCAGGGATGGTTTAAGGGTTCTGATAGCTCCACAGAGTGAGTGAGATTTTTCTGCTTTAGTGGATAAGGCGAAGATCGCCGAGGATGTGAAGCGCGCTGAGCGCCAGAACCGTGAGAATGAGAGAGGTAGGAACAAGAGGGATTCTGTAATATCCCGAATTAGGGCTTAATCAAAATAGTGGTTTTGTGACCACAAATTTGAGATAGAAATAATTATTTTATAATTATTTTGAGGTTTATGATATGATTGCATGATTGTGTGAAAATTTCGTGACGAAATTCTCTGCATAAAGTGCTTAAGTTGAAATTAAGGACTAAATCGAATAATTTGCAAAACTTGCATTATAGAAGTTTTGAGTATGAAATTGCTTTTGAATATTAATTAGGCAGTCTTAAATAGCAATTTGACCAATTTCTAAGTTTATGGACAAAAATTGGACATGGATGGAATTTTTGAAAGTTTAGTAAGGAAGGGCATTTTGCTCATTTGGATATTAAATGAAATAAAATGGGAAAAATAACACAAAAATGATTATCTTATCCATTAGTTACTGTCCAATTTTTCTCTCCACCATATCTAGGGTTTCAACACTTTTAAGCCTTGATTGTAAGTGATTTCTATGCCCGTTTTTAATAATTTTTATGTTTTTGAAATCCTGGTAGCTCGATTTAGCTTATGCTAGCAATAATTCAACCTAGGGTTCATAATTGGAAAAATACCCATAGGTGAAATTTGTGTATTTTGGTGTTTTATGCTAGATTATGAGGTTTTAAATTATGCTAGACAACTTGTGCTACTCGGTTTTAAGTGAAAACGAGTAAAAGGGCTTAATTTGTAAAAATACATAATATTCATAAGCACATGTTAGAGTGTGAATTTGATGTTGCTATAGAAAGGAAAAATGATAGCATGTCATAAAACATAAGAATAAGGGATGAATTTTAATTCCCGAGCCTAGGGGAAAAATGTGTAAATATGTAAAAATTTAGGGGCAAAATGGTAATTTTGCCAAAGTTTGTACTAGGGGCTGTTTTGATGAATGTATGTATTAAATAAATTAATTTGGTATTATAGATCAAGAGAAACAAGATTCAAGTTGTGATTGAGGGAAAAACAAAGTTTACGAGGGAAAAACAAAGTTTACGAGGAATAGGCTCGACTGCTAATGTTTTGTATCGAGGTAAGTTCATATGTAAATAAGGTAACCTAATTTTATTTTAAATGATTTAATGATATCTGTATGATATGATATTTATTATCATGAAATATTGTGCTTTGTGAATTATTATTTGGTAATATGCAAATTATGTAAACAACTTGATAAGTATGAGATGTTAGCAAGTATCGGTTTTTACATTTTGAAGAAGGTGATCAAAATGTAAAATTGAGAAGAATACCGTTTGAACATTGGAATAGATTAGGGTACAAGTGACATGTCACTAGGATGGTTGAGTTCGGAACTCGTTGAGTTGAGTCCGAGTTCGTGAGATGTAACTAGGCATCCGAGCTCATTGAGTTGAGTCTGAGTTCACTTATGGATGCGAACGCCCGAGCTCATTGAGTTGAATCCGAGTTTGTTTATGGGCGGGTTACATGGTAGCTTGGCTACATAGATTTCAAAAGCTATTGAGCTTGTTCAGTTATGAGTATAGCACTTACGTGCACACATCCGTGTATCTAAAATTATACTCCAATCTGTTCAACGGGAGAATGCTAAGAGAATATGGAGAATACTTAAAACGAAAGTGATTCGATGATGAATGTGTTGAAGAAGTGAAAATGGATAGGTATGAGTTTAATCCTTGGTTGAGAACTTGGTAAGACAAAATTGTGGTAAGATAGTAAGTATTCTTATGATATGAGTGTCTTAATGATGTTTATGTTGGATTTCATGATCATGTTACTTGTTATTTGCATGTGAACTTACTAACCATTTATGCTTACTCCCTTCTTTTCATTCATTGTCGTTTTGACAAGCCGGCTTGAGAATCGGGATAGGTCGAAGGCTCGTTCACACTATCCGAAGACCTAAATTGGTAAAATGGCTTGTATATTTTGAGTGTGGCATGTATAGCTATTAGAATGGCTAATCAGGTTTATAAATGATTAGCTATTGGAATGGCTAATCAGGTTTATATATGATAACATGTATGCTTTATGTCTTAACTAAACCATGAAAATCCTTGGAAAGGTAAAATTGGCCATAAAATGTAATCGAAAAAGAAGTGACATGAATTTGAAAAATCACTAAAAATAGTAGAAATGGAATTAAAGGATGAATAAGTTATGAAATCGAAGCTTGATGAGTCTATGGAACAAAACAGGTAAATGATTTATATTTTATAAGATATTGAAGTTTTGGTAGAACAGGGTTAGAGTGGTCTCTGAATCCCCTGTTCTAAATTTAAAAATTCACCATAAATTTTAAAAAAATAATTAGAAGTCATGTTTTATATGTATAGATTCCTTATTGAGTCTAGTTTTATTAGAAACAAATGACATAAGTATTGAAACTTTGTACAGGGAGATATATGATTCGTAATACACAGGGTTCAGAGGAGTCGAACCCTGAAACAGGGGAGACTTTAATCAATAAACTGTACTAATTAGCTCGACCAAAAATTCTATAAAAAAATTAGTAGATGGATATATGAGTCTAGTTTCAGGGAAAATTTACGGATCTTAATTTCGAGTTTCGAAACTTGAGATACAAATTTTTAAGCGACTGTGATGCAGTTAGCCAGCTTGTCTGGAAATTCTAAAATAAATTGTTTAAGCTGTTTAACTAATGAATTAAGTTTAGTAACACCTCGTACTCGACTCCGGCGACGGTCTTAGGTTCAAGGGTGTTACATTTGGTGGTATCAGAGCAGGTTTAGTCAGTTCTCGAACTAACGTGTTGTATGTACGGGTTTTGCTATACATGCCACAGATATATATTGTGATAGTGTGATGACTTCTGACCTTTTAAATGATTTTTTTTATAGTAAATGGATCCCGATCCATTGTGGTCGATGATGCAGAGTAATGCACCACTCCATGAAGGGGTGGTGCCAACTAAAAATCCACCTCCTACTGTTGGTCAAGGAGGAGGAGAAGGGGCTCGGGAAGCCTTTCTCCAGATGATGAATGCTTGGTATACTAAGTTCGTTCGTACGAACCCGAATACACAACCTCCCCCACCTCCCCCGATTCCTCAACTTGTATCCCCAATGCCTCAAGGTATGGATCTGATGAAATTTCATAGAACACCAGTTGGCAGAATCCGCAAGCAAGGGGCCGAAGAATTTAGGGCAAATGTTGATGATGATGCCGAGAAAACAGAGTTTTGGCTTGAGAATTCTATTCGGGTATTTGATGAATTGTCTTGTACACCTGAGGAATGCTTGAAATGTGCTATATCATTGTCGAGGGGTTCAACCTATCATTGGTGGAAGACATTGATTTCAGTGGTACCAAAAGAGAAAGTGACTTGGGAGTTCTTTCAAGAAGAATTTCGGAAGAAATACATCAGTGAAAGATTTGTTGATCAGAAGTGTAAAGAGTTTCTTGAATTGAAGCAGGGCAACATGACAGTTACTAAATACGAAAGGGAGCTCGCCAGGTTGAGTAAGTATGCTAGAGAATATGTTCCTACAGAGGCTAAAATATGCAGACAATTTGAAGACGGACTCAATGAAGACATCAAAGTATTTGTTGGGATTCTTGAGTTAAAAGAAATGGTAGTACTTGTTGATCGGGCTTGCAAGGCTGAAGAACTACTTAAAGAGAAGAAAAAAGTAGAGCTGATACTAGAAATTGGAAGAAAAGATCGAAGAGCAGTTCATTCTCACAGCAATCTAGAAAATCTAGAAATATGAATCCTCGTTCTCAAGTTTCAGCCGGACAATCATATGGAAATTCTAAGAAGCAAAATGTGGGTCTTAAATCTCAGACTATTTCCATGGCTAGTGTGGGGAATTCAAGATTTGCTAAGCCTAAGTGCCAGCGGTGTGGTAGAAATCATTTTGGCCCGTGTAGAGCTAATGAATGTTTTCGGTGTGGTTCTCCTGATCATTTTATTAGAGACTGCCCAGAGAGAGTTAAGAAAGAAAATTTTCAGAGTGTAAAAGCTAGTGGTGCAGACTCGAGGGGAAGATATTCGAGAAAAGCTGGAAATGAACCAAGTAGCAAGAATGTAGTCAGAGATTCAGCAGCTAAACCTGAAGCAAGGGCTCCAGCTAGAACTTATGCCATAAAAGCATGTGAAGATGCTTCATCACCCGACGTGATTGCTGGTATATTTTCTCTTTATGATGTTAATGTTATTGCTTTGGTTGATCCCAGTTCTATTCATTCATATGTGTGCATGAAATTGGTGTCTAGTATGAATATACCTATTGAGTACATAGAATTTATGATTAGAGTGTCAAATCCATTAGACAAATGTGTGATAGTTGATAAAGCATGCAAGAAATTTCCTTTAATGATTCGGGGTCATTACTTTCCGGCTGACTTTATGTTGTTGCCGTTTGATGAATTTGATGTTATTTTGGGTATGGATTGGTTGACATTGCATGATGCTATAGTAAATTGCAAAGAAAAGGTTATAGAATTAAAGTGTGAAAGTGGTAAAATTCTACGGGTTGAATCAGGCAAATTAGAAGAATTATCTAGTGTGATTTCTTCAATGTCGGCTCAGAGATATTTGAGGAAGGGTTATGAAGCTTATTTGGCATATGTGCTTAATACAAAAGAAATTGAAAAGAAAGTTGAATCAGTGCTGATTGTGTGTGAATTCGTGGATGTATTTCCAGAAGAGTTGCTGGGTTTGCCTCCAGTTAGGGAAGTAGAATTTGGTATTGAGTTGATACCGAGAATAGCTTCGATCTTGATTGCTCCGTATAGAATGGCACCGGTAGAGTTGAAAGAATTAAAGTCGCAATTGCAAGAGTTGATTGACAAAGGCTTTGTGAGACCAAGTTTTTCACTTTGGGGTGCTCCTGTGTTATTTGTGAAAAAGAAAGATGGTTCTATGAGATTGTGTGTTGACTATCAGCAATTAAACAAGCTGACAATCAAGAACAAGTATCCGTTGTTGAGAATTGATGATTTGTTTGATCAGTTGAAAGGAGCGACATGGTTTTCAAAGATTGACTTGATATCTGGGTACTACCAACTGCGAGTAAAAGAGTCGAATGTGCCTAAAATTGCTTTTAGAACAAGTTACGATCATTATGAATTTTTAGTTATGCCATTCGGGTTAACAAATGCTCCTGTTGTGTTTATGGATTTGATGAATCGCATATTTCGGCCATACTTGGACAAATTTGTTGTGGTATTTATAAATGACATCTTAATTTATTCGAAAGATGAGACAGCGCATACCGAGCACTTGAATATAGTTTTGCAAACTTTGAGAAATAAGCAATTATATGCCAAGTTTAGTAAAAGTGAATTTTGGCTTCGGGAAGTTGGAATTTTAGGTCACATTGTTTCAGGTGATGGTATATGGGTTGATCCTAGTAAAATTTCGGCCATTGTTGATTGGAAACCACCGAAAAATGTAACCGAAGTTAGAAGTTTCTTGGGACTAGCTGGGTATTATCGGCTGTTTGTAAATGGATTTCTTATAATTGCTGCTCCTATGACTAGACTACTCCGAAAGGATGTTAAATTTGAGTGGACGGAAGAATGCCAACAGAGTTTTGAAGAATTGAAAAAGTTATTAATTGAAGCACCAGTATTGGTACAACCCGAATCAGGTAAAGAATTTGTGGTGTATAGTGATGCTTCTCGAAATGGCTTAGGATGTGTACTTATGCAAGAAGGAAAAGTGGTGGCTTATGCTTCGAGGCAGTTAAAATCTCACGAAAGGAATTATCTGACTCATGATTTGGAATTGGCTGCTATAGTGTTTGCTTTGAAGATTTGGCGACATTTTCTGTACGGTGAAAAGTGCCGAGTATATACCGACCACAAAAGTCTTAAGTACTTGATGTCACAAAAAGACTTGAATTTGAAATAGTGAAGATGGTTGGAGTTATTGAAAGATTACGAGCTTGTTATTGACTATCACCTGGGAAAAGCGAATATGGTTGCCGATGCTTTGAGCAAAAAGATGCTATTTGCTTTGAGAGCTATGAATACTCAGTTAAAGGTATTAGATGATGGTTCAATTTTAGCAGAGTTAAGAGCAAGACTGATGTTTTTACAAGAGATTTGTGAAGCTCAAAAAAGCGATAAAGATTTGCAAGCCAAAAGAAAACAATGTGAGGTGGATACAAGGTCAGATTTCAGAATCGGTTCTGATGGTTGCTTGATGTTTAAAAACCGGATTTGTGTACCGAAAAATGATGAGTTTATTCAAAAGATTTTGCATGAAGCACATAATGGGTGTTTGGCAGTTCACCCGGGCAGTACGAAAATGTATAATGACTTGAAGAAAATGTATTGGTGGAGTGGAATGAAAAGAGATATCTCTGAGTTTGTATCAAAGTGCTTAATTTTTCAACAAGTGAAAGCTGAACACCAAGTACCTTCAGGACTACTCCAGCCTATCATGGTTCCTGAATGGAAATGGGATTGGATTACTATGGATTTTGTATTAGGGTTGTCGTTAACTTCGGGGAAGAAAGATGCCATCTGGGTAATAGCTGACAGAATGACTAAATCGGCTCATTTTATTCCGGTACGTATGGATTATTCTCTTAATAAGTTGGCTAAATTGTATATTAGAGAGATTGTTAGACTTCACGGAATATCTTTGTCAATCATTTCGGATAGAGATCTGAGATTTACTTTGCGGATTTGGCAAAAGTTGCAAGAGAAATTAGGTATGAAGTTAAATTTCAGCACTGCCTTTCATCTACAAACTGATGGACAATCAGTGAGAGTGATTCAGATTCTTGAAGACAGCTAAGATGTTGTATATTGGAATTTCAAGGTAGTTGGGAAAGATACTTACCGTTGATAGAATTTGCTTATAATAATAGCTATCAGACGAGTTTGAAGATGGCACCTTATGAAGCATTGTACGGTCGTAAATGTCAGACGCCATTGTATTGGACTGAACTCAAGGAAAATCAGATTTATGGAGTTGATCTAATAAAAGAAACTGAAGAAAAAGTGAAAGTGATTCGAGATTATTTGAAAGCTGCTTCGGATAGACAGAAATCTTATGCGGATTTGAAACGAAAGGAAATCGAGTTTGAAGTTGGTGATAAGGTATTTTTAAAAGTATCTCCATGGAAGAAAGTTCTTAGATTTGGACGGAAAGGCAAGTTGAGTCCGTGTTTTATTGGACCGTAAGAAATAATTGAAAAAGTTGGACCAGTATCTTATCGGTTAGCATTGCCATCTGAATTAGAGAAGATGCATGATGTGTTCCATGTATCTATGCTATGTCGGTATCGTTTGGATCCTTCACATATAATTTCACTGACTGAAATTGAGCTACGACTGGATATGACTTACGAAGAAGAACCGATTAAGATTTTAGCTCGAGAGGTCAAGCAACTAAGAAATAAAAGTGTTGCTCTCGTGAAAGTATTGTGGCAAAAACACGGGGTAGAAGAGACTAAATGGGAACCTGAGGAAACCATGAGAAATCAATACCCACACCTGTTTACCGGTAAGATTTTCGAGGACAAAAATCCTTAAAGGGGGGAGAGTTGTAATATCCTGAATTAAGGCCTAATCAGAATAGTGGTTTCGTGACCACAAATTCGAGATAGAAATAATTATTTTATAATTATTTTGAGGTTTATGATATGATTGCATGATTGTGTGAAAATTTCGTGACAAAATTCTATGCATAAAGTGCTTAAGTTGAAACTAGGGACTAAATCGAATAATTTGGAAAACTTGCATTCTAGAAGTTTTTAGTATGAAATTGCTTTGGAATATTAATGAGGAGGTCTTAAATAGCAATTTGACCAATTTCTAAGTTTATGGAAAAAAATTGGACATGGATGAAATTTTTGAAAGTTTAGTAAAGTAGGGTATTTTGGTCATTTGGATATTAAATGAAATAAAATGGGAAAAATAAGACAAAAATGATCATCTTCTCCATAAGTTGCTGCCAAATTTTGCTCTCCATCATAGCTAGGGTTTTAACACTTTTAAGCCTTGATTGTAAGTGATTTCTATGCCCGTTTTTAATGATTTTTATGTTTTTGAAATCCCGGTAGCTCGATTTAGCTTATGCTAGCAATAATTCAACCTAGGGTTCATATTTGGAAAAATACCCATAGGTGAAATTTGTGTATTTTGGTGTTTTATGATAGAATATGAGGTTTTAAATTATGCTAGACAACTTGTGCTACTCGGTTTTAAGTGAAAACGAGTAAAATCGCTTAATCGGTAAAATCACCTAATATTCATAAGTACATGTTAGAGTGTGAATTTGATGTTGAAGGGGAAAATGATCAGCATGTCATAAAACATAAGAATAAGGGATGAAGTTTAATTCCCGGGCCTAGGGGCAAAAGTGTAAATATGTAAAAGTTTAGGGGCAAAATGGTAATTTCGCCAAAGTTCGTACTAGGGGCTGTTTTGATGAATTTATGTATTAAATAAATTAATTTGGTATTATAGATCAAGAGAATGAAGATTCAAGTCGTGGTCGAGGGAAAAACAAAGTTTATGAGGAATAGGCTCGATTACTAATATTTTGTATCGAGGTAATTCATGTGTAAATAAGGTAACATAATTTTATTTCAAGTGTTTTAATGATATTTGTATGATATGATATTTATTATCATGAAATATTGTGCTTTGTGAATTATTATTTGGTAATATGCAAATTATGTGAACAAATTGATAAGTATGAGATGTTAGCAAGTATCGGTTTTTACATTTCGAAGAAGGTGATCAAAATGTAAAATTGAGAAGAATCCCGTTTGAACATTGGGAATAGATTAGGGTACAAGTGACATGTCACTAGGATGGTTGAGTTTCGAACTCGTTGAGTTGAGTCCGAGTTCGTGAGATGTAACTAGGCATCCGAGCTCGTTGAGTTGAGTACAAGTTCACTTATGGATGCGAACACCCGAGCTCGTTGAGTTGAGTCTGAGTTTGTTTATGGGCGGGTTACATGGTAGCTTGGCTACATAGATTTCAAAAGCTATTGAACTTGTTCAGTTATGAGTATAGCACTTACATGCACACTATCCGCGTATCCGAAATTATATTCCGATGTGTTCAACGGGAGAATGCTAAGAGAATATGGAGAATACTTAAAACGAAAGTGATTCTATGATGAATGTGTTGAAGAAGTGAATACGGATAGGTATGAGTTTAATCCTTGGTTGAGAACTTGGTAAGGCAAAATTGTGGTAAGATAGTAAGTATTCTTATGATATGAGTGTCTTAATGATGTTTATGTTGGATTGCATGATCATGTTACTTGTTGTTTTAATGTGAACTTACTAACCATTTATGCTTACTCCCTTCTTTTCATTCATTTTAGTTTTGAGAAGCTGGCTTGAGAATCGGGATAGGTCGAAGGCTTGTTCACACTATCCGAAGACCTAAATTGGTAAAATGGCTTGTATATTTTGACTGTGGCATGTATAACAATATACTCACTTTGTGTAAATGATCATATGATATGGTTATGGTTTGGTAAGAAAAGGGTTTGTAAATGATTAGCTATTGGGATGGCTAATCAAGTTTATATATGATAACATGTATGCTTTATATCTTAACTAAACCATGAAAATCCTTGGAAAGGTAAAATTGGCCATAAAATAGAATCGAACACACAAAGTGACATGAATTTAAAAATCACTAAAAATAGTAGAAATGGAATTAAAGGATGAATAAGTTATGAAATAGAGGCTTGATGAGTCTATTTTCATATGGATGGAACAAAACAGTAAATGAGTTATATTTTATGAGATATTTAAGTTTTGGTGGAACAGTTTAGATTGGTCTCTAAATCCCCTATTCTAAATTTAAAAATTCACCATAAATTGTAAAACAATAATTAGAAGTCATATTTTATATGTATATATTCCTTATTGAGTCTAGTTTTATGAGAAACAAACAACATAATCATTGAAACTTTGTACAGGAGATATATGATTCGTAATACATAGGGGTCAGAGTAGTCAAACCCTGAAACAGGGGAGACTTTAATCATAAACTGTACTAATTAACTTGACCAAAATTTCTATAAAAATAATTAGTAGATAGATATATGAGTCTAGTTTCAGGGAAAAGTTGTGGATCTTAATTTTGAGTTTTGAGACTCGAGATATGAATTTTAAGCGGCGTGATGCGCTTAGCCGACTTGTGCGAAATTCTAAAATAAATTGTTTAAGCTGTTTAATTAATGAATTAAGTTTAGTAACACCTCGTACTTGACTCCGGCGACGGTCTCGGGTTCGGGGCATTACAGATTCGGAGCCCTCAAGTTCATTTTTGGGGCCTAAGAAAACGGCCAGTGTTGATGAGCCAGTCAGAGTTGGGCCCCTGTTACTATTACTGGACTGCAGCCTTGTGCGGATTGTGGGAGACACCATCAGGGTGAGTGTTGGAAGAGGATTGGGGCATGTCTAAGATGCGATCATTGGAGCATCATATCTGAGATTATGTACGGAGGCCCGATCAGATGAAAGTTACTGGTGTGGGTACTGTACAGCCGCCGAGGGGTGTTCAGCAACCACCGAGAGGTTGTCCTCAGGCCAGAGGTGGTAATGGTGTAGGCCATGGTCAGAGGGCACCGGGTAGAGGTGCTAGTCGTACTGAGGTGAGGCAGCCAGCTCTAGTTTATGCTACACATTACCGAGAGGATGGAGATGCCCCAAACATTATCATGGGTACGTTCTTTATCTATAATGTACCTTATCCTGCACTGATAGATATAGGATCTACTTATTCCTATATAGCTTGTAATGTGTCTGAGATTTTGGATATCCTGGTTGAGAGTACTGCAAGTAAGATTACTGTGTTGAGTCCTTTGGGGTAGTCTGTACAAGTCGATAAACTGTTCAGAGATGTGCCATTGGAGGTTTAAGGAGTTATCTTTTTAACGAATTTGATGGAACTTCCTTTTGGATAATTCAACTTAATTCTGGGAATGGATTTGCTGGTGAAACATCAGGCAAACTTGGACTGTGCTGCTAAACGGATGGTACTAAGAACTTCGGAGGAGGACAAGGTAGTTGTAATTAGGGAACATCAGAATTACTTGTCGAATGTTATATCTGCAAAGGCCGAGAAATTGGTTCGTAAGGGTTGTGAGGCGTATCTAGCTTACATCGGTGTTTCAGATTCTGAGGTTTCTTCTGTTAAGGATATCAGAATAGTTAAAGATTTTTCGGATGTTTTTTCTAATGAACTACCTGGGTTACCTCTAAATTGTGAAGTTGAGGTTGGGATTGAGCTCTTGCCTGGTACAGCTCCAGCATCTATCGTTCCTTATATAATGGAACCGAATGAGCTTATGGAGCTTAAGGCTTAGATTCAAGAATTATTGGATCGTGGGTTCATCCAACCTAGTGTGTCTCCATGGGACCACCGGTATTGTTTGTGAAAAAGAAAGATAGATCCATGTGTATGTGCATCTATTATCGGCAACTAAATAAATTGACTGTTAAGAATAATTACCCCTACCGAGGATTGATGATCTATTCGACCAGTTTCAGGGAGCTTCGGTTTTTTCTAAAATTGATCTCCGATCGAGGTACCACCAACTAAGGGTTAAAGATACTGATGTGTATAAGATAGAATTTAGGACTTGTTATGGTCATTACGAGTGCCTAGTGATGCCATTTGGATTGACGAACGCACCAGCGGCTTTTATGGATCTGATGAACTGAGTGTTCAAGCCCTATCTGGATCAGTTCGTAGTTGTTTTTATTGATGACATTTTGGTGTATTCAAGAATTGAAGATAATCATGATGCACATCTCCGAGTGGTTCTGTAGATTTTGAGGGAGAAATAACTATACACCAAGTTCAGTAAGTGTGAATTCTGTTTGTGAGAGGTAACATTTCTAAGCCATGTGGTATCTGTTGAAGGTATTAGGGTTGATCCTCAGAAAATTGAGACTGTTTTGGATTGGAAGTCGCCTAAGATTGTATTGGAAATTCATAGTTTTCTGGGACTGGCAGGGTATTACCGATGATTTGTTGAAGGGTTTTCATTGATTGCTGCATCTTTGATGAAGTTGTTGCGTAAGGATGTGCCATTTAACTGGACTGATGCACAGCAAGAGAGTTTTGAGAAGCTTAAGAAAGTTTTGACTAAGGCCCCTATCCTGATACAACCAAAGTCTGGGAAAGAGTTTACTGTTTACAGCGATGCATCACATGTTGGGTTAGGTTTTTTGTTGATGCAAGAGGGTAAGGTGGTTGCATATGCGTCTCGTCAGCTTAAGAATCATGAGGTGAATTATCCAACGCATGATTTTGAGTTGGTTGTAGTGGTATTTGCATTGAAGATTTGGATGTATTACCTATACGGTGAGAAGTGTATCATCTACACGGATCACGAGAGCCCCAAGTATCTCCTCACTCAGAAGGAGCTAAATCTTAGGAAGCATAGAGGGATTGAGCTGCTAAAAGACTATGATTGTACGATCGAATACCATTCTGGGAAGGCCAATGTGGTGGCCGACGCACCGAGCCGTAGGGCTATGACTGATCTGAGGGCGATGTTTGTTTGCTTCAGTTTATTTGATAATGGTAGTTTATTGGCCAAGCTCCAAGTTAAACCGACATGGATTGAGCAGATTAAGGGTAAGCAGATGGAGGATGAGTCACTGAGTCCTTGATTCTGACAGATTGAAAGTGGTAACACGTCAGATTTTGGATTGAATAGTGAAGGGGTGCTCTGTTTCCGTGGGAGAGTTTGTGTACCGAAGGATACTAATTTGAGGCAGTCTATACTACGAAAGGCGCATAGTAGTCCTTATGCTATGCATCCTAATGGAAATAAGATGTACCGAGACCTTCGTGAGTTGTATTGGTGGCCAGGTCTTAAGCGTGAAGTTACCGACTTCATGGGTAAATATTTGACTTGCCAGCGAGTTAAGGACGAACAACAGTTACCTTTTGGGTTGCTTTAGCCAGTTAAGATTCCACTTTGGAAGTGGGAGAGAGTGACTATGGATTTTGTTAGTGGGTTGTCCCTAATGTCTACTAAAAAGGATTCAATATGGGTCATCGTGGATCGATTGACCAAATCTACCCATTTCATACAAGTTCGTACTAATTATTCTTTGCAGAAGTTGGTTAAACTGTATGTGTCTGAGATAGTGAGACTGCATGGGGTACCAGTTTCCATAATATCGGATAGGGATCCTCGTTTCACGTCTCGATTTTAGAGGAAGTTGCACGAAGCTCTAGGTACAAGATTGGACTTCAGTACTGCGTTCCATCCTCAGACAGATGGTCAGTTAGAGAAGGTGATTCAGATACTGGAGGACATGTTAAGGAGTTGTGTAATAGATTTCTGAGGCAGTTAGGAGGACTACTTATTGTTAACAGAGTTTGCATACAACAATAGCTATCAATCTAGCATACATATGGCACTTTACGAGGCATTATATGGTCGTAGGTGCCGTACTCCTTTTTGTTGGATTGTTGGGTAAGCGGTGTGTTCTGGGTCCTGAGTTAGTTTTGATACTGAGGATAAAGTTAGATTAATTCAGG
Organism: Gossypium herbaceum; assembly: GCA_025502765.1. Classification (NCBI taxonomy): domain Eukaryota; kingdom Viridiplantae; phylum Streptophyta; class Magnoliopsida; order Malvales; family Malvaceae; genus Gossypium; species Gossypium herbaceum. Next base: position 30,372,479 of record CP106689.1, on the reverse strand, counting down.
ATCGACTGAAGGGGACATCAAACTGACAAAAGTCGTATGCAGATTTGAAGCGTAATGAGATTGAATATTCTGTGGGAAATTTCATTTTTCTCAAGGTCTCGCCATGGAAGAAAGTATTAAGGTTTGGTCAGAAGGGTAAGTTGAGCCTTAGATTCGTTTTCCTTTCCGCATATTGAAATGTATGGGACTGGTTGCATATCAGTTAGAGTTACCTCCAGAATTAGACTGGATTGATGATGTGTTCCACATCTCTATGTCGAGGCACTACTATTTTGATCCTACGCATGTTATCTCGGTTGAGGAGAATGTGGTTAAGCCAGGTCTGACTTTTGTGGAGGAACATGTTCAGATATTGGAGCATGATGTAAAGGTCTTAAGCAAGAAGTCTATTCCACTGGTTAAGGTACTTTGGCGTAATCATAGTTCTAAGGAAGCCACAAGGGAATCCGATGAGGCGATTCGACAACAATACCCTCATTTGTTCTGATCAGGTAAAATTTTAAGGCCGAAATTTTCTTTTAGGGGGTAGAGTTATAACGCCCCAAAAACCCTTAAGTTTATTTTTGTATGTTTGTGTTACGTAAATTCATGCTTGCTTTAGTGGTTAAGTGTCCTGAGAAGTGTCTGAGAAGTCCTGAGTTCAAGCTTTGGCTAAGGCAAAAATTTTGTTTTAATATGAGTAAACCCTGTCTCTAGTTAGTAGGCCTTTTAAATAAATGTGAGTATTTCATGACAGAAAAGGGCCTGCCGGTCTAAGGGATAAGTGGCATGTGGTAGTTGGTTAAGGTCTGAGGTTCGAATCTTAGTGGGTGCAGTAGAGAGTTTTATTTTGCTGCGGTGAAATGGGAGTGTTGTGGTTTGATCGAAATGCTAAAGTGGTTGAAGGGAATTTCAATTGAGAAGTTGAGGGATCGATTTGAGTGATTTGAAGAAGGATTTTAGGAGAAACTATAGTGATTTGAGTTGGGGAAGAGTTGGTGTCGAAATGGTAATCTGCCCATTCAGAATTCAGTTTTGGGTTGGTCATTTGCTCTCCATTTCGGTGACTGGTAACATTTTGGTTCTTTTCTCTCTACTTGGAGGCTGAATAGTGTCTAGGGTTCTTTTCGGTATCTCTTTTTCTACCTTATATGACTTTGTTCTCTCTCTCTTTTCCTCACAACACTTTCGGGTTTCAAAAATTCCCCTCAGTTTTCTGGTTCTTTTTGTGGTCTTTCTTTGACATATTATTTCGGCTTCTCCCCTCCCTCAATTGGTTCTTAGCTGGTCGGTTCTCTTTTTCTTCTTCCCTCTATCTCAATCAGTTTCTTCTTGACCGATTGCTTCTTCTTCTCTGGCTATCTCAAATGGTTGTACTTGGCCGAATATTACTGCTTCTCTTACCCTCACTGTGCTGACTCTCCCTTCATTGCTATTTTCCATTTCTGTAGTCATTCCTATTCATCGGTTTTGCATTTTGTGAAGTCTAACTTTTGGTATAGGTGCAATTCTTTTTCTTTTTCCCTCTTTTCCATATTAGTATTGAACCTAGCATATTCATGTGCTGTCGTTTCCAGATAAGGGTGCAATTGTTCCATTTTGCCTCTATCATATTGTGTACTTTCTACTCTTATGTGGGTGTAGGCCGATTGTTCTTTTCTTCTAATCTTGACTTTGCGTTTTTAGGTAAGTGATGATTCATCTAGTTTAAACTGTTCATTTGATTAATGATTGATAAGGTTCGGTTGGCATGCAGGTAACCCCTAAGGCCTAGTGATTAGTCTCTTGCAATGGATTAAGTGTGCATGCCTTAATCAATCGATCTAAACAATGTCTTGGGCCATTTCGGGTTGAACTGGGCCATGTGGGCCCTACGGGCACGTGGGCCCCACATAGGTAAACCAGACGAACTTGTGGAGAATATTAAGTCAGGCTATGTAATCCACACGGCTAAGGCCATTTCTAGGCTGTGTGGGCCACAGGAACGTGTGGGCTTATTTGGGCCGTAATATGGGCCGTGGACCCATTTTCACTGTTTAACTGTTAACATTGTAAGGGTCGCCTGAGACTATTGTGGACCTACTGTTGGGTTGGTAAGTGTACTTAGACCCCTTAATTGATAAAATGATTGAAATGCCCCTACATGGTAAAATGACTGATAAGCCCTTGTGAGATGTATGATTATGTTTGAGCATGCCATTTTATATATAATGATCACATGTATGATATTATGACATGATGCATGATATGTTGCATGGGGATGGGATTTATTGTGATTGGAGGAATTGTACTGTACTGGCAGCTCTGCTGCTAATACTGATTAGTACCGCAATCGGTACTACTTGGAGTGTAAGGATGGGTGGGTTGATTTTATCCCCACATGGAGTGTAGGGTTGGACGGAGATGGAGTGTAGAGGCTGGTTGGGTAGGATTTATTGATTGCATATTTGTATTTGTCATCACATCTTGAAATGGGCTTAGGCCGACAACGACATCGACATCTTGTAATGGGTTAAGGCCCTGACTGAGTGACCCAAAGGACTTAGCACAGATACCCCACTCACAATCTTCTCAAAGTGCACACCCAATGACCCAGATATGGCACATGCAACATAGGAATGAGTAGATCCAATATCCACCAAAGCAGTATACGACATGCTAGAAACCAAAAACGTACCGGTTATGATGTCAGGTGCGTCGCCCTTCTCTCGACGACGAGTTACATACACCAATGCTGGCTGTCGAGCTTCAGCATTTCTGGCACCCCTGCCAAGTGCCCCTCGACCTCAACCATTTCCATTTCTGCCCCTACCTTGTCTACGTCCTCTCGGTGGTTGTGGTCCACCTCTCCTGGGTTGAGCAACCCTCTGTGCAGCAACCTGAGCCTAATCAGCTCTCTGAGGACAGTCCTTAACTCTATGCTCCATAGATCCGCATCGGAAACAAGCACCGTAACGTTTCCTACACTCGCCCAAATGTACCTTACCACAGTCTCCACAGATTGGTGGTCTAACCACATTCATCGGCACTGCTCGAACTGGTTCCTCCACTCTTGATCTCTTAACATTTCTATTAGCACCACCTGAGGGTCCTGAATCCCTCCGAAAATGGTTTCGATCCTTCTCCCGGTTCTGCTTTTCAGCATGCTTAACCTCCTCAGCTATCTTTGCCTTCTCCACCAAGACCGTAAAGTCCCGCTCCCTCTGTGGAGCAATTAGCACCCTAAGGTCATCTCTAAGACCATCCTCAAGCACATACTTCGCTCATATTTCGTAGCGACTATGCCCACTAAGATACTGACTCGACCTCGTAAACTTCGGCCTTGTACTCAAGAATGCTTTTACCTCCTTGCACCAGATTCAAGAATTCCTTTCTACGGGCGTCCACATAACTCGCCCCAACATACTTCCCTTTAAAGGCCATCTTAAACAGTTCCCAAGTTACCCTATCAGCTGGGGTCCCTTCTCTCACAGTGAGCCACCACTGATAGGCCTCGTCCCATAGCAACGATACGGTTCCCTTCAACTTCTGCTCCACAGAGCAGTCCAAGTCGTCCATAATTCATTCTGTGGCCTCCAACCAATATTCCACCACATTCGGGGCTACACCAGACATGCCCTTAAAGATCTCCGCTCCATTAGCCCGAAGTCATTCAAAAATAGATCCCTGAATTCCGTTGCCCGTACTTGCCCCGGCAACCCTTTCCAGAACACGAAGCATTACCTGTGACAGGCATCATCCCCGGCACCGCGGTCATGAGACTCCACCTCTATTGCCTGTGGTACCGGTGCATCCGCCGCCAGTATATGTCCCGAAGACGAAGATCTCACTCGAGCACTTCCTTGGCCCCGTCCACGGCTCTTCCACGAGTGACTCTTGTACTCATATCGTATTATCTGATTATGAAATTTTATGCTTTAATTCAATATTCCAGTGTTTATTACAGATGTTTTATGAATCAGACAGTAATTCAAAGTTTATTTTCGCATAATCGAAGTCTAGCTACAGTTTTAGTCTCTTATCAAATTTTCCTATGGTTTCAGTATTATCCTATCAAGAGTATCCTAGAAGGGTTTTAGTACAGACAGATATTTCAGGAAAATATTCAGAGAAGTTAAGAGCAATACTTACAGGCTTGGGCCAGAGATTCGAAATTCCACCTTCTAAAGATTTAAATTCTGAAAATCGAGTTTTTTTCCAATCTTTATAAAATTTTTGTTTACAAAAATCTTTGTTTTTGTAAACCCATTCCACAGTCGAGTTGTTGCAACTTGGCTCTGATACCACTAAATGTAACACCCCAAACCCGGCCCAGAAGTTATGGCCGGATTCGACATGCCACATCGAAGCGTTCAAAACATTTCATGTTGTTGTTCTAGAAAAACTTACTTAGTGTTTTAAAAGATAATTTCATTGCAGGTTAAAGTGAATGGAAGCTGTGCACCAGGTAGGAAACCGGGAAAGAGGAGGTGAGCCCATCGAACTACTTAAGTACCAAGCTCCCTTCGGATCCAATCCTAGACATGCACACCGCCATTGCCACACCTTAACGTCATGTATATTTCTAGGAAATCAATTTGATTAAGTCCTTTTTAGGTAAAGTGATTAATTTTGGAAAAATATTTTCATTGCAGAAGTTTTGTTTGTTGTCGTGTTATTTTGAAATAAATTACTGTTTTTGGAAAACACGCCCTAAAGCTATCCAATTCCAACAGTTAAATATAAGTAATATCTACCTTAATAAAACATATTAAAACCATAAAAAAAAATTAAGCAGCCTTAGTACATTTTAGAAAAACCCAAAACCTTAAATGTAAATAAAAGGATGTCCAGTTCACCAGAAGAAAATCAACTTGCAGAACGTGTGGCCACTCCGAATCCCTCACAGCTCCAAGCCCACTATGGTTGGGGATTACTTGCGTGGATGAAAGTAAAATGGTGATTTTGGGGAAACTCGGTGTGCAAATTAACCCAACCATAGCCTATATCGGTTCAAACCATAGAGAACAGAATAAGTTGGCCTTAGCCCAGAAAAGAATTCAAAATAAAGCCCATAGGCCCATAACAGAACAGAACAGATATTACATGTTTATGCAAAACCTAACCCATATCCAACCACATGCACCCTCATACCAACCTTTCACCATGTGGGGAGACTACTCGACCCACCCAACCGCTACATACGTAAATATGCAAAGCATGGTCGCAGAGCGAATAATGTGACAGAGTCACCAGATATAGATAATCGTGGCAGAGCCACCAGAACAGATATATGTGGTAGAGCCACCAGATCAGATAATTTTGGCATAGCCACCAGGACGCTTCCTCCATAATATAACCCATGTCCCCATGCAACAGATATACAATCATGGCATACATTATGCAGAATTAAATCATCATGCGTTTCAGTCAAAAGTAACCCTATGGGGTATATTGGTAATTTTGCACCTAGGGGTATATCAGTAATTTCCATACATAGGGGTATTCAAGTAATTTCACTATTCTTAAGGTTTTCATGCATAACATAGCCATTTACGTACGACTAGAAACACTTACCGCATTTTCTTACCGAATTGGGCTAGTTGGTCCACTATCCCGATTTTGGCCCATTAAGCCCAAAAACATAAAAATGCACGGAATCGTGCACTTTGCAATTTTATCACTTTAATTTACCACATACATCAACTCTTAATCTCACGAGCGTTTGCACACTCGCAAGTTCTCAAGATACCGGCTTTTCGGCATTTCGGCTTTTCGGCTTTTACTGATCTAGTCTATAAAAGGGTGTTAGTTACACACCTGTTTGCGATGATATGCTGACGAAATCCACACACGAACTACCTACAGTTGGATTACTAACACGTTAATCTAACTATCAAAAATGAACTACATATTAACCCCTTACCACATTCGGCCAAAAGCACCTTAGGCGCTAGTGATCCTACCTTTGCCGAAGTCCAAGCCTTCGATCAGCAGCCTCTAGATCCCACTATTATCAAAATAAAATAATTATAACAACCCTTAGAGCTACAAGCCCAAATCGATAGCCTCCCTAACCTTTAGGGGTTTTGCCTTTTCTAAAACCCGAAATAAAGATTAAGTTCAAAAACTTACCACCGATTCCTTCAGTAAATGATTCCAATTAACTCCTACTCGATTCTAATGTAGATCTAACCCCTCAAATGATAACAAAAGTTGAGCCTTTAATGAAATTAAAATTCGACTATGCCCCTATGGCTATGCGTTTTCGGCCTTTTGTAACAGTGAAGAAAAGATGAGGGTTTTGTAGTGGCTTTGTCGACAGAAACTTGGGGTTCAGAGGACTAGAGAATCGGTCAAGAAGATGAGGGAAAATAAGAGGGTTTTGACTAGAAGAAAACGGCACAAAAGAAATCAGGCTTTCGGGATTTTGACTTTTTGAGGTAATCGACTATAGGATTAAAAACAACTGATAAAAATAAAGATGAGCAGAATGGTAGAGAGATTCAGCAGACAAGAAGAAGAAAAGAAGTTGATGAAGAGAGAAAAAAAAGAAGAAAAGAAAAAAAGAAAGAGGAAGAATGGTCAGGAAACGACACAACTTACCCCTAATGCCGAACTTATACTTGGCAGTTGACCTAGCCGAAACTTGCCCCCTAAAGAAAACCCTTGACCGGCCAACTCTTGCTCCTCAAGAGTCCACCATTCGGCCAACACTGCTCTCCCTAATCAGCTCCTAAATGCTCTCACTTATCCCCTCCTTACTCAATCCCCTGAGCAACTCAAACTCCTCCTGACAGTCTTTTACTTGAGTTCCATTACTTACCCTTTCTAAACATAAAAATAATTCCCTTAATATGCTCCCATTGTGACTTGAACCTTGGTTCTCCCTAGCATCCACACGCCACTTTTATATCCTTCCCAGTGGCGTCACATGCCACTTTGCCACCTGCTTCTTTGTGTTTTATTTTGCCCAATTAATACTTAAAAGCCCAGTTACCCAGAACCCCTTTTTCTTTCGGAACTATAATTAACTAAAATTACCGAGTTTTAATTTAAGCTTGGGTGTTCTAGAGGCCCACTAACGTAATTAAACCTACGCCAAATAGACAGAACACAGAAATTTTAAATCTTTGCCAACATACACAGATTTCTCGAAAATTGGGGCGTTACAATTTATTACTTTGCTTTTTCTTTTTCTTGGCAGGTTTTTATAGTTTATGACTAGTAGAAACCCGTCAGGACAACTACTCTTTGAGGAAGAAATCGATCACACAGTTTGAAAAAACCAAAGAGAAATAAGGCGAAGCTTAAGATACACAGAGAACGAGCAAGAGACGATACTCAACCCCCAGCCGAAGAGATGGCTGAAAACCAAGAGAATCAGCTACCTCCTGTAACTGAGGTTAATCAAAATCCTGCTGCATGCACTATGTATGATTATGCTAAACCTTTTTTAACAAGAACTGAATCGAGCATAGTTAGACCTGCTGTAGCTGCAAATACTTTTGAACTAAAACCTAACACTATTCAAATAATACAACAATTTGTTAGGTTTGATGGTTTGCTGGATGAGGATCCCAACTCTCATTTAGCAAACTTTTGGAACTATGCGATACATTTAAAATTAATGGTGTTTTTGATGATGCCATTCATCTTCAATTATTCTCTTTTTCTTTAAGGACCAAAGCTAAACAGTGGTTGAACTCATTACCACGAGGGTTAATTACTACTTGGGAACAAATGACTGAAAATTTTTATTAAAATATTTTCCACCGACTAAAATGACTAAATTACGTAATGATATCTCTTCGTTTGTGCAGATGGACTTAGAAACTCTTTACGATGCATGGGAGAGATACAAGGACTTACTGAGAAGGTGCCCTCACCATGGGTTACTACTTTGGCTATAGGTTCACAGGTTCCATAATGGCCTGAATCCTTCGACTCGACAAATGGTTGACGCAGCTGCCTGCGGAACCATCAATATTAAAACATCTAAAGATGCTTATGAGTTTAGAGAGGATATGTCACTAAATAACTATTAGTGGCTAGTCATGAGGACAAAACCAATGAAAATAGCCGGTGTTTATAACGTCGATTCGGTCACCATGCTCTCTAATCAGGTAGAACTTTTAAATAAAAAGATTGATGGTTTTCCTAGTTCTTCACAAGTTCACCTAGTAATGCAGTGCGAAGCAAGTGGAAGTGGAACAAGCCATTCGAAATACCAACCTTATGGCCACAACATGGATAATGAGCAGTTAAATTACATAGGTAATAATCCTCGATCTCAAAACAATCCATATAGTATTACTTACAATGCAGGTTGGAGGAACCACCCAAATTTCTCATGCGGCAATCAAGGAAATCAAAGACCACCACATCCTCCAGGTTTTCAACATCTACCCTATCAATAGGAAAAGAAATCGAACCTTGAAGAGATGCTCACAAAGTTTATCTTAGTGTCAGAAACCCATTTTCAGAACACCAAAACAACACTTAAAAATCAACAAGCGTCAATCCAAGGGCTCGAAACTCAGATAGGCCAGCTTTCTAAACTAATCTCCGAACGACCCTAAGGTATCTTGCCAAGTAATACTAAACCCAACCCAAGAGAACATCTCAATGCAATTAATATTCAAGATGACGAAGGAGTCGTTGGGCCTCAACCAGAACCAAGGCAAGAAACTGTGGTAAGCAAAGGTCAAGGTGAGGTAGGTCATAATAAAAACAAATCAGTGAATGTCGAATATAAACCTCGTGAGCCATACCCCAACGCGACAAGGAAAGACTGCTCATTTGAACAATTTGGTAAATTCCTTAAACTCTTAAAAAAATTACATATTAACTTACCCTTTATTTAAGCCCTATCGCAGATGCCAAACGCAATGAAATTTTTAAAGGAGCTTTTAGCAAATAAGCGGAAATTGGACGTGGCGTCGCGTGTGGAACTAAACATAGTTTGCTCATATATTCTCCAAAATAAACTACCCAACAAACTAAAAGATCCCAGGAGTTTTACGATTCCTTTCTTAATTGGTAGTTTAGATGTTAATAATGCATTAGCTGATTTAGGGGCTAGTATTAACGTCATGCCCTACAAAATGTTCAAACAATTAGGTCTCAAGAAACCCAAACAGACTAGGATGAGCATTCAATTAGCAGACAAAACTATAAGATTTCTTAGGGGTAATATTGAAGATGTGTTAGTTAAAATCGATAAGTTTATATTTCCCGTTGACTTCATTGTTTTAGACATAGAGGAAGATAGCAACACTCCTTTGATCTTAGGAAGGCCCTTTTTACCAACTGCTAAAACAATTATTGATGTTGGCATAGGTGAACTCACACTCCGTGTGGGAGACGAAACAATCACTCTTCAAGCTCGCAATTCTAGCAACACATCAGAAATTGAAGATGATTGTTTAACCCATTCTACTAAAACTGACAATATGGTACAACCTACTTTGCAGGAAATGAGTCTGAAGGAAGCACATGAGTCATTCTCAAGCAATAGTAGAGGACTTGTTCATGAAGATCGAAGGTTACAAATCGAGGAGCTAGATGAATGGCGGACGCATAAATCGAGAACACACGATAAACCAAAACTACACCAGAACGAGCTCAATACCTTCCCACATCAACTTAAAGTTAGAGATAAAGTCTTATTATATGCCGCCAATCCTCACATTGTCACTACCACACTGAATGAAGAAATCCCTCTTACGGTACTTAGCATTTTCCCATTCGGTACAGTCGAGGTAAGTCATCCTAAGTTTAACACTTTTAAGGTAAACAACACCCGTCTGAAACCTTATTTTGATAAGAATGATAGTGGGAATGAGCTCGAACCACCATGACCATTCAATAGAGAGGTAAGTCAAGCTTAGACTATAAATAAGCGCTTCTCGGGAGGCAACCCGAGTACTAACGGTTTTAAATTATTTAAATTTCAAATTTTAAACATCTAGGTCACTAATAGAGTCTTTGAGCACAGGTTCCCAACCCTATACGGCCAATCACACGGTTGTGCTTAAGGCCATGTGACAACCACGGATGAAAACACGGCCGTGTGATATGGCCGTGCGAAAACAGGGTAAAAGTTATCTTTCCCAACACGGGATGCGATAAGTGGCCACAGGCGTGCGACCTAGCCGTGTTCAAATCTGCGAAATGAACACGGGCGTGCGACACGCCCGTGTCTAGCACCCATGGACAACACTGTCAAAACAACATGGGCGAGTGCAAAGCTACCCGACCATAGGAAAAGTAAACCATATCACACACGGTCGTGTAACATGATCATGTAGCCACATGGCCTATACACATGGGCGTGCCCTAAGGCCGTGTGATGACATCTCACTTCACAACAAACACGGGCGAGACACGATCCACACGGGTGTGTGAACCAGCTGTGCCACTTGAAAAATTGTATTATCTATCTTATTTTATTTTTCTTTTATTAATTTTGAAGATTCTTTTGTTTTTAAACATGGTCTATCTTTATAATTACTATCAAATTATTCTCTCAATTCTCCTTTTGTCTTTTAGAATCAGGTTTGTCTTCCAGCTTTATTTCCAACAAATCGATCTCGCTAATCCAGGAATTTCATCCATTCGTAATACAGGAAGTTTCACTTCTCTCCCTATCTTATTTTTATATTCTTATATCTATCTTTGTTCATTGAGGGCAATGTACATCCTAAGTGTGGGGGGTATTCATTTCCCTATAAGAAAAATCCCTGAATGACTGTCGTGTTCTCTTGAAAAGCTCTCATATCATTTTTAGGATAAATTTTGATTGATTTATGATTTTGATTGATATATCTTGAATTAAAACATAGGAATTTATGCATTTATTGTTTAAACTTTAAGACATTAGAGAATCAAGCATGTTGAGTTGATTTTAAGAATTTAAAATTTTAAGTTGTTTCCCAAAGTTTAGGTATTACTTTGAGTTGGAATTCACAAGTTTTAAACATCAAAAGCCATATTTTTGTGAGATTTTGAGCCTTTTGAGCATCTATTAATTCTTTCATGCTTACTTTTATTATTGCTTTGAGTGCGTCAGTATTGAGCTGTTATTCTAGAACATGCTTGATTATGCATGTCAAGACCACACCATTTGATTTGATATGTCAAAATGATTAAGGCACTTAGGATTAACCCACTCATGCCATGAAAAGCCTACCTCCACGATTAACCCCTAGTAAACCCCCTTGAGCCTAACAAACCATTTCTTGTATTACCCTTAATATTAACCCTTAACCCATTATTGTTGAAATCCCCTATGTAATACCCTAAATTTAGGCCTAGAAGTTTTAGGCCTTGAGCATAGAGCGGTTGAAGGCAGCTTATAATATTTTGTTGTGCGTGTAAATTTTGTTAATGAAGGCTTGTTTTAGTGGTTAAGTGTGCTGAGAAGTGTTGGAGAAATCCTGGGTTCAAATTTGGACTCTAGCAAAAATTTTGGTTTAAGGTGAATCAAACCCTGGGTGTACTAGGTAGGCCTTAAGAATATTGTTGGAGGAATTGTGCCACAAAAAGCCTTATGGTCTAGTGGCAAAGTAGCACCACATAAGAGGTAGGAAGGTGGCGTCATAGAGTTGGCAAGGAGGTCCAGGGCTCAAAACTCATGGCAATCAAAGAGCATTTATTTTGTTGTGTTGGGACGGTAACAGTTGGTGTTGGCTTTAAACTCTGGTGATGGAGGGATCCCACATTGGGAAGCTAACATAAGAGTAGATGGAGAGCTAGCTTTAAATAGAGCAAGCCATGAGAAGAGTAGGCATACCCTTCTTGGCTGATCCCTTTCGCTTTGTGACGTGCTTATTTGGGTTGGGCATCAGCGAAGAGTGTTTGCAGCGCGAATTAACTGTAGTCTCCTAACAGGATTATCGCGTGGGAGATATCGTCATCAATCATCATCAACTAGGTGTTTAAACGACTCCCTCCCTTAGACTGAATCGGTAAAAGCCGAAATACCGAAATGTTGGTATTTTGTGAACTCGCGAGCGTGCGAGCGCTCATGAGACAGTTGTTAATGAATATGGTGCATTTGGATGATTAGAGTGCAGAGTGTGCATTTTCGTGCACAACGGTATTTTTGGGCTTAATGGGCCGAAAACGGGCCAATGGGCCAACGAGCCCACTTTGGTAAAAAGACGAGGTAAGTAATTCTGATTACTTGGTAAACGTTAGAATGAGCATGAAACCTTAGCAATAGGTAATAATTACTGAAATACCCTTATGCGTGCAAAATTACGATTTTACCCCTAGGGTTATTTTTTTCTGGAAAGCATGATGTTCTGTTTCTATATACGTATGCCATGACATATTATTTCTGTTGCGTGGGACATGTGTTTATATTGATGGAGGAAGCGTTCTGGCAGCCTCGTTACAATCTGGTGTCCTCGCCACATATATCTGTTCTGGTGACTTCGTCACAATATCCGCGACCTCATTCACGCAATCTGGTGGCTTCTCCACATATATATATATATATACATTACGGTGGCCTAGCCACAATATCAGATCTGGTGACTTCGTCATAATATCCGCGACCTCGCCGCAATTTCGTGGTGTGTAGCGGTTGGGTGGGTCGAGTAGTCTCCCACATGGTGTAAGGTGATGCACGGGTGTTATGGATGGCTCGGGTTGGGATTTACGCATTCATGATATATTTGTTCAGATCGCTATGGGCCTATGGGTTTCATTCGATTTAGATCTTGGGCCAAGGGCCGATAAGTCGACTCGAGCTTTGATCTTTTTTGGCTATGGTTAGGTTATGTTACACACTGAATTCGACTCACCCCGTTTATTAACCTTTCGGTAATTTCCACCTTAGACGGATCGGAGTGTGAGGGGCTCGGAGGAAGCCACACACAATTGTTTATGTTCTGCTTTGATTATTACTTTTAAATGTTTTATGTGGGTTGTAGTAAAGCCGTTGTAATTTTTGGATTTCAAATTTGGAATTTTATTTATTGTTCTTATAATTGGCGTATTAGAACACAGTTTTCCAAAGCAACTACTGTTGTTCAAAACATCACGTATCCGCAATTGTTTTTAAATTAAGCTTTCGCAACTACCAAAATTTTTACAAAGTTGTGAAGAATGTTATTTAGCTGAGGTTTTCTAACAAGGTTTAAAAAGGGTATAAGTTTTTAATTATTAAGAAGGGCTTTTAATGGAAACATGGTTTTCGAAAAATACTTCAATGTGACACGCCAGATTCGAGCCAAACTTTTAGGCCGGGTTTGGGGTGTTACATTTAGTGGTATCAAAGCCTGGGTTACAACAACTCGACTGTGGATTGGGTTTTCAAAGGTTGAATTTCAGAAAATATTTTCAACCACGTGCTCAGTTTGAAGTATTTCTCTTAAAAAGTGTGGCACACCGAGTCTCCGGCTCCGAATCTGTAAGTCTTCTGAATACTTTTGTCTGTTTAGAAATTGAAATACTGTGGATTCTTTAGATATTGTCTGAATTTAAATTTGGTATTTATTTTATGTGGATGTGATGTTTGGATATAGAAATTGTATATTTGTGTGATAAATCTTCAGTGAATAAGTGTTGTATGTATGAGATGTTTCAAGTTCTAGTTGAAGTGTGATAGTGATAGTAGGATCAGAGTACGCAGCGGTAACATAGTGGGGCAGATGTTACATGACCACCCTATTTGATGGAAATTTCGGGGATGAAATTTCTTTAAGCGAGGTAGAGTTGTAACACCCTGAATTTGGGCCTAGAAGTTTTGGGCCTTGAGCATGGGAGCGGTTGAAGGCAGCTTATAATATTTTGTTCTGCGTGTAAATTTCGTTAATGAAGGCTTATTTTAGTGGTTAAGTGTGCTGGGAAGTGTTGGAGAAGTCTTGGGTTCAAATCTTGACTCAAGCAAAAATTTTGGTTTAAGGTGAATCAAACCCTGGGTGTACTATGTAGGCCTTAAGAATATTGTTGGAGGAATTGTGCCACAAAAAGCCTTGTGGTGTAGTGGCAAAGTAGCCCCACATAAGAGACAGGAAGGTGGCGTCATAGAGTTGGCAAGGAGGTCCAGGGTTCGAAACTCATGGCAATCAAAGAGCATTTATTTTGCTATGTTGGGATGGCAAGAGTTGGTGTTGGTTTTAAACTCTGGTGATGGAGGGATCCCACATCGGGAAGCTAACATAAGAGTAGATGGAGAGCTGGCTTTAAATAGAGCAAACCATTAGGAGAGTAGGCATACCCTTCTTAGCTAATCCCTTTCGCTTTGAGACGTGCTCGTTTGGGTTGGGCGTCACCTAAGAGTGTTTGGAGCGCGGATTAACTGTAGTCTCCTAACAGGATTATCGCGTGGGAGATATCGTCATCAATCGTCATCAACCAGGTGTGTAAATGACACCCTCCCTTAGACTGAATCGGTAAAAGCCGAAATACCAAAACGTTGGTATTTTCTGAACTCGTGAGCGTGCGAGCGCTCGTGAGACAGTTGTTAATGAATATGGTGCATTTGGATGATAAGAGTGCAGAGTGTGCATTTTCGTGCACAACGGTATTTTTGGGCTTAATGGGCCAAAAACAGGCCAATAGGCCAACGGGCCCACTTTGGTAAAAAGACGAGGTAAGTACTTCTGATTACTTGGTAAATGCTAGAATGAGAATGAAACATTAGCAATAGGTAATAATTATTGAAATACCCTTATGCGTACAAAATTATGATTTTACCCCTAGGATTATTTTTTTGTTGGAAAGCATGATGTTCTGTTTCTGTATATGTATGCCATGACATATTATTTTTGTTGCATGGGACATGGGTTTATATTGATGGAGGAAGTGTTCTGGTAGCCTCGCTGCAATCTGGTGGCCTTGCCACATATATCTATTCTGGTGACTTTGTCACAATATCTGGCAGCCTCGCTACAATCTGGTGGCTTCACCAAATATATATATATCTGTTCTGGTGGCCTAGCCACAATATCTGTATCTGGTGACTTCGTCACAATATCCGCACCTCATTGCAATTTACGTGGTGTGTAGCGGTTTGGTGGGTCGTGTAGTCTCCCCACATGGTGTAAGGCTGGTACGGGGTGTTATGGATGGCTCTGGGTTGGGATTTCTGCATTCATGATGTGACAGCCCTAAAGTGACCCTAGTCGAAAAGCGGTTTCGAGATCGCTAAACCGAGTCACCAAATTAATTGAATGTGATATTTATGGTCTAAAATATGTGAATGTGAATGTGCGAAAATTTTTAAGCTTCGATTTAGTTAATTGCATGTGAATGGAGTACATAGGACTTATGTGAGAAAAATTAGAAATGTGCTAGGCAAATGTAAAGTGGCCTAATAATGCATGTTATAAAAATGGTGGGTTTGCATGTCAAATTGCCCAATATTTGAGCTAATGGCCGGCCATGCTATGAGTGGAAACATGTCACAAACATGTTATGTAGTGATGTATGTTAGGAACAATAAAATAATGTGTATGGGTAATAAAGAAATGGAAAAAGGAAAGGAATGGAGAGATTGTTTCTCCCCCTCCCCATTGCCGTGAGGGTAAGAAAGAAAACAAAAAAAAAAAAGTGTCCATCTTTCTTCATAGCTCTTGGCCGAATGTTCTAAGGAAGAGAGAAAAACAAGTTGTGTTCTTTGGTTTTTCTTGGTCGAATTGAAAGGAAGAAGAAGGGAGTGAAGCAATCGGTCATCTTAGGTCACTATTAAGGTAAGGAAGATTGTACTAACTCTTGAAATTTTAGTTGATATCAAGTGATTTTTGTAAACCCATGTTGAAATTGTGATTTTGGGAATAAGTAAGGTTTTCGGCTATGGAGATTAATAAGGGTGATGGTCGTGTTTCATGCTAAATCTAGATGAACAATGGTAGTTTGCTTACATCTTGTTGATTATGAGTTCCTTTCTTGGTTCTACCTTAGATCCATGAAGTATATTTTTTTTATTTGGTGTTGTTGGAAGTATCGGCCATGGTATATCCATAAGTATGACTTATGCTTATTGCATGGTAGGTAAGATTTATGTTTTGGATATATGTTTATATTTGGTTATAATCAACTTTGTGATTCGGCTCTTGCACATATATATATATATATGATTGCACACGATGTTTTGGTATGACCTATATATTATCTCAAGGTATATATTTACATGTGATGGTGTTTGGTTATGGAGTAAATGATGGATGCGTATTGAGTTATAATATGTAAAGCATTAGTTAGTAAAATGTATGCCATTTATGTGTGGTATTAAGTATATAATCGGCCTCCACATAGACATGCATATTCGGCCATAGGAAGAAGATTGGGGTTGCATGTATTCGGTTTGAGGCAAGCATATTGATGCTTTTATCTTGGCTTAGAAAAATTCGGCCAAGGGGGTATATTAGCTAAAATGTTGAGTTTGATTCGGGATTCCATATATATATATGTGACTCTAATGCCTAAAGTATATATGGGCTAAGTACCTTGAGGTTTCCTTTTCAATGTTCGAATGAATTGTATTAAATTGCTTGATGTGATTAAAAATGCATTTGACCATTGTGTAGTTGAGCTAGAAGGTGGCCATATGACCTATCAAACTCCTTGTCATATTTGGCCATAAGCTAGCATAACGAGACTTTAATCAGTTAAATTTGTTTGAATTAGCTCAAGAGCTTAGAGGACCACAGTTGGATAAGGGAAAGGAAAAAGTTATCGAATAGCCGCCGAAAACGTTCGACCACATCCGAGGTAAGTTTTCGAGTATTGGAACTTAGATTATGATTTGATTAGATCATGTTTTAAGCAAATCAAAATCATGCTCTTTATATGTGGCTATTGAGCCGAAATTGCAAGTGTGATAAGTGTCTTGTGTTAGAGCTTTGCTAATGAAAATGAAATACGGATGTGTCATGATTTATTGATAAATGTGCATGGTTATTCAAATGATGTCCGGCTAAGTCCGAAGGCTTTGTGCTAAGTGACTATATCCGGACTAGGATCCGAAGGCATTTGTGCGAGTTACTAAATCCGGGTTAAGTCCCGACGGCATTTATGCGAAGTTACTAAATCCGGTTAAGTCCCAAGGCATTTATGCGAGTTACTAAATCCGGGTTAAGTCCCGAAGGCGTTTATGCGAGTTGCTATAACCGGGCTATGTCCCGAAGGCGTTTGAACGAGTAGCTATATCCGGTTAAATTCCGAAGGTACGTGATTCGGGAATGAATGATCTTGCTATAAAAATTTCAGTTATTACGCTTGTAAAATCTCAACAATGAGGTATGTTTCGTATGTGCTTTGGAATAGTTGATTCCCTTCGAATAATATTCGCTCAGTTGATAAATGAGCTACCGGCCTTTGGCTAAGTTGATCTTTGTGTATGAATATAAGGGTTGGTAATGTGAAGTAAGTAAGATATTGAGAATTTGTGCATATGAAATTATCTGTTTAGCTACATGAATGCTATACTTTGGTTGTGTCTAAATTCATGACTCAAACTTACTAACCATTAAATGCTTACTCTGTTTCTTGATTCTCCGTTTTATAGATTTTGGTTCGTCAGCTATTGGACTTGGGATTTTGAAGTCGAAGTCACCCACACTATCAAAGCTCTTTTTGGTATACTTTTGGCTGAACTTTGAAATGGCATGTATAGGACTACCCTTTTTGTTGTGGGTCATGGACCCCTTTGGATTTGTATAATTTTGGATAGCCATGCGAAAATGGCTTATATATGTTTTGAGCATAATGTTATAATCATATGGTATGGATATGGTTATTGAGAGATGTGGATATGCTTGGCAAGGAATGGCCATTGGAATGGTTAATCACTATCATATATTGTGCTATTTATGCTAAAAAGGGCTAGTTGAATCATGGAAACTATGAAGTAGGTAAAGTCTACCTTAAAGGCAGATGCTGACAGCAGCAGTGATGTAGATTTGAAAAATCACTAAAAATAGTAGGAATGGAATTAAATAGTGAATAAATTATGTAAACGAACCTTGATAAATCTATTTTCATAGAAAAGTAATAAAACGATCATATGAATAGTATGTTAAGAGATATTTAAGTTTTCGTGAGACAGGGCCAGAACGGTTTCTAGAGTCCCTGTTCCGAATTTAGAAATTCATTATAAATTGACCAGAGATAATTAGAAGTCATGCAATATATGTACAGATTGATTATCGAGTCTAGTTTCTGTAGAAACAAAGGGCATCAGTATTGAAGCCCTGTACAGGGAGATATCCAAGTCGTAATGCACAAAGGTCAGTGTAGTCGATCCCTGTAACGTGGGAGACTTTAACTAATAAACTGTACTAATTGGCCCAACCAAAAATTCTAGAAAAAAATTTGTAGATGCATATATGAGTCTAGTTTCAGGGAAAAATCACAAAACTGAACTTCGAGTTGTGTAACTCAAGATATGATTTTTAAGGTGACAGTGATGCAGTCAGCCAGCTGTCTGGAAATTTTTTAAAATGAACTGTGCAAGTGAGTGGATTAAGCCCGTTAACCCCTCGTGTCCGACTCCGGCGACGGTCTCGGGTACGGGGTGTTACACATGATATATTTGTTCTGTATCTGCTATGGGCCTATGGGTTTCATTCTGATTTCTGTACTGGGCCAAGGCCCAGATAAGTCTGACTCTGAGGTTTGATCTGTTTTGGGCTATGGTTGGGTTATGTTACACACTGAGTTTTTGTAAACTCACCCCATTTATTAACCTTTCAGGTAATTTCTAGCCTTAGACGGATCGGAGCTGCGAGGGGCTCGGAGGAAGCCACACACACTGTTTATGTTACAGTTTTGATTATTACTTTTAAATGTTTTTATGTGGGTTGTAGTAAAGCCGTTGTAATTTTCTGGATTTCAAATTTAGAATTTTATTTATTGTTCTTATAATTGCTAGTATTAGAACACAGCTTTTCAAAGCAACTACTGTTGTTCAAAACATAACGTATCCGCAATTGTTTTTAAATTAAGCTTTCGCAACTACCAAGATTTTTACAAAGTTGTTAAGAATGTTATTTAGCTGAGGTTTTCTAACAAGGTTTAAAAAGGGTATAAGTTTTTAATTTTTAAGAAGGGTTTTTAATGGAAACATGGTTTTCGAAAAACACTTCAATATGACACGCCAGATTCGAGCCAAACTTCTAGGCGGGGTTTGGGGTGTTACACCCTAAATTAATTTGATCCCCATTTTTGTCGAGATTTGAATTGAAATAGTTTCTTAACTATGTTTTATTCTATTTTGTAATTTAAATTGTTCTTAAAATAATAATAATATTAAATGTATACATAATAGTAGTAGTAATCTTTTGTTTTTGAGCTTAAGTATTTAAATTCCAAATTCTGAGAAGAAGCTCTGTTGTATGCAAGTGATATTAAATCTTTAAGTGATTTTTCAATTGAATCTCGATTCTAACTTTTGCTTTCAGCCTATGACCACACCCTCTAACCAAGCCTCATTACAACCCTCTAAAGACCTTTTGATTGATTTATCATCTCAATTTATAGTGGTGGAGATTTGATTTTTATGCAAGCCTATGGTAATGACTTTTCATTATTGACTATTGAGTGCTTCATTTATTATCCTTAAACACCTCGAGTGATTTGAGTGAATCTTTAGTGAGGATGTGAAACTCTGTGATATTTTGAATCAAAGGTAATTATTTAGACGAGGGGAGACACCTAAGTTTTCAGAATAAAATGTTCAACTTAGGGAGACACCTAAGTTTTCAGAATAAAATGTTCAACTTAGAATGATTGAAACTGTGATGTTCTTTTAGTTGAATTCTCAATGTATGATTACCTATGGATTATTTCGAGATATTATCGATAAAAATTATAAATTGAGAAGAATTTATTTTGATTATGAGTTGAAAATTTTGCTTGAGGACAAGGAAATGCTTAAGTGTGGGGGTATTTGATAAATCGTAATTTATACATATTTTTACCCCATGTTTAACGCATTTTATGTTTGATTTCCCATTAGAATTGGTGAATTCGATGCTCCTAATGCTTTAATTTCATGTTTTATACTTAGAAGAGCATAGGAGAGCGAAAGGAACGAGAAACGGGCCAAAAATAGTGAAAAATGGGCTAAAGTACGTGTGACAGCCCAAAATTGACCCTAGTCGGGATGTGGTTTCGGGACCACAAAACCGAGGCATAAAAATAATTTAAAATTTATTTTGATGCCCATGATATGTGTTAAATTGTGTGTGACATTTTTTTATGATTTGATTTAGTGTTATAAAGGTGAATTTCATTAGAAAGGACTTGTGTGAAAGAACTTAGAAATGAGATAGGCAAATGTTGAAGAGGCCTATTGATGCATGCTAGGAAATGTTGTCCTTGCATGTCAAATTTCCCAAATTTGACTATAGTGGCCGGCCAAGGTAGGTGATGATGGGCAAGGAAACATGTTTCCAACATGTTTGCTTAGTGAGTTATGTATGAAGAAATAAAATAAGAATTAGCATTAAAGAATGGAACAAAAAAAAAGAGATGAGCATGGATCCCCCCCCCTTGCCGTGAGTTGTGGAGAAAGAAAGAAAAAATTTGCTCATCCTTGTTCACCCTTTTGGCCGAAAATACTAAGAGAAAGGAAGGATTTTGCTCCATTTTGGTTAAGAAGAGAACTAGAAGGAGATTTGGCTACACTTGCATCAATATTAAGGTAAGTTTGAGGTGGTGTCATGAGATTCATGCTTGTTTTGGTTGCTAACTTGATGTGCATGTTAGCCATGGTTCAAATCCTTGTTATGCCATGAAAATGGTATTTAGCCAAGGTTGATATTGTGTTGAAACCATTGCATGATAAATATGAAGCTTGCTAATGATGCATGCAATGATGGAATGACTACTCTTGAAATTCCTTTTAGTATTCTTGAGTAGGGCATTGAGTCCCTTGTTTAATCATGACAAAAAAAAATTAAAAGGGTATGGTGTGTGAGGTATTCGCCATGGTATGCTCATGAGCATGGGTTATGCTTCTTGCATGATAGTTAAAATTTGTGTTTTGGGTGGTTAGGGACACCTTGAAATTGACATTGCACCTATATGTGTATATATGTTTGCACATGATGTTTTGGTTAGGAAGTAAATGATAAATGTGTTGTTTAAAGAAGAAATCATTGGAGAATGTCGTAAAATTAAAAGTATATTCGGCTATTAGGGTGAGTGTGTAGGTGATGTTGAATCAAGTTTTGGTGCATATTCGGTTATGTGTATAATCGACCAAAGGGGTGATTAGTGAGAATGGATGCCGAATGTACAAGCATACATATGCATGTGTAGTTGAATTACGAATGTTTTAGCAAGATGGCTAAACTAGTTGAGATAATTGATGAGTGAAGTGGCTAATGGGGATTCTTAATGAAATTATGCTAAGGCCGAATGTGTCAAATGCTAAATGTGCTTATATGTGTGTGTGTGTGTCATTAGTAGCTAATGGCATTCGGCATAGTTTAACTAAAATTAGAAATGAATGCTTGAAAGTTAAATATGGTCGCCCTAGTGACCGAATGCGCTAAAAGCTAATATATGGACAAATGATACGAACAAATTGACTTTTGAAATGTATATGGTTGCCGTGTGTATGTGTCGATTGAGAAGTAAATTTGTTTGATTTAGCTCAAGATCTTAAAGGAGAGGCGTCCGACAAGGGAAATCGAAGGTCATAGAGTAGCCGACTTGGAACTATTTTACCTAGCATGAGGTAAGTCATTAAGCATGTATTTGATGTTGATTTAAATGATCATATTATATATATGCAATCGTGTTTAAATGGAAATGTATGTGTATGGAATGATGCCATTATTGAATGTATAAAGGCAGCAAAATGCATAAGGTGTTGGTTTCGCACTAAGTGTGCGGATCTAAAATTTGTATAGCACTAAGTGTGCGAGCTGAATATATATATAGCACTAAGTGTGCGAGCTGAATATATATATAGCACTAAGTGTGCGAGCTGAATATATATATAGCACTAAGTGTGCGAGCTGAATATATATATAGCACTAAGTGTGCGGATTCACTATATGCTCTTGCATTACAATTGGCACTGAGTGTGCGATATTATTGAATTAATCCCGGACAGCGGATCGGGTAAGTACCTTGAACTCATGATGAATGGGCAATATGTTCATGCTCGGGGTTGAGCTCGGTAAGCTTAAAATCTATGTGATGATTGCAATTGTATGATCGTGGTGAAAATGAGTTGGTGTGTAAAATGCCTCAAATATTTTATTGTATAGAGTACGAAATGTGGATGTGTGACTTGGTATGAGATTGAACCGAAAGGTCCGAGGAATTATGGTACAGTATTGATATGGATGAATATCTAGCCTCGTTTATTGTTTTCGTGTTGTGGTAACTTTTTTTTAAATGGATGGTTATTGAATGCTTATGACTTCTGAGCTTTAAACTCACCCGGTGTTTTCTTGTCACCCATTTTAGGTCTCTTGGACTCGTATTGTTTGCGTGCTCGGAACCGTCGTTGAAGTCATCACACCGGCTGGAAATCTTTTGGTATAGTCTTCATAGTTGAACTAGAAGAATATTTGGCATGTATAGGCTATTTTGTTTTGTTGAATCGTGGGTTGTAAACTTTAAGCCATGTGAAAATGGCCTATGCGGTCGTCGAGTGGGATGCTAGAACCTATAGCCACGAGTCTTAGAAACTTCAATTTTGATAAGGTGGCCATAATTTGTGTCATGTATGATGGATGATTAGTAAGGCCAAAGAAAGATTCATGAAATTGGCATAGTCTGCTGCAGTAACTGTTGCGGACAGCAGCAGTGAGATGAGATTGAAAATCACTAAAAATAGTAGGAGTAGAATTAAATAGTGATTAAATTATGAAATTAAACCTTGATGAATCTATTTTCATATGGACGAAACGAAACGACCATATGAGCTGTATACTGAGAGATATTAAAATTCTCGTGAGACAGGGCCAGAACGGTTTCTGGGTCCCCTGTCGTGACTTTGATAATTTACTATAACTTATCCAGAAGGAATTAGAAGTCGTGCCTTATATGTACAGATTCCCCTTTGAGTCTAGTTTCATTAGAAACAAACGGCATGAGCATTGAAGCTCTGTACGAGAAGATATCCAGGTCGTAATGCACGAAGGTCAGTGTAGTCGACCCCTGTAACATGGGCGACTTTAACTAATAAACTGTACCAATTGGCCCGACCAAAAATTCTAGAATTAAATCCATGAATAGATATATGAGTCCAAATTCAGGGAAAATTTACGGAATCAGTTTCCGAGTTTTGAAACTCGAGATATGATTTTTAAGGCGACTGTGACGCAATTTGTTAGCCTGCCTGGAACAGCAATCGAATATTATCATGAGAGAAGTAAGGGAAATAAGCCCGGTAACACCACGTGGTCAAATCCGGTGACGGTCACGGGTTTGGGGTGTTACAGTACGAATTCAACACGGCCTAAACCTCCTCACACAGACAGACCACAAGGCCGTGTCAATTTGGCAGATTCGAAGCACGACTCACACAGGTATGTCACACGGGTGTGTCCCTGCCGAGCCCAAGTTGAGTTTAATTCAGAAAAAGGCCAATTTTGAGGGCTTCTAGGCATTCTAAAGCCTATAAATACACCCTAGAGGAGGAAAGTAAGGGGGCACACAGAGAGGAAGGAAGGAATTACTCGAAGAAATCCGATTGATCCATCTCAGAAGCCAGTTTCATCATCAAGACTGAATATCTACCCTCAAATTCCCTTCAGGAGTTTTGGGTTTTCTTTATGTTTTGTATTCGTTATTCTTCTGAGATGTTTTCCTTTTTAGTTATGAACTAAATCCCCTAAATACCTAACGGGAATGAAACCTATGATGAATCTTGTTACTATTTTCTGAATTGTATAATAAATATTTAACTTGTTTTTAATTATGTGTTCTTAATTCTTGTTTTGATATCCTAGGCTACTGGTTCAAGATAAGATCTTATTTAGAGGAGGAATGGACCCTGTCTAAGAGTACATTTGTCATAATTAAGCGGAGTTGATTGTGTGCCTAGAGATAGGGTGACAAGATTTTGCCGAATTAGGGTGAAACCTAATAGGGGGATCCATGGATCGAGTTAATGCAACCCTAGAGTGTTAATTAGAGAAAAGTCTCAATTATTCAATCTAGGGATTAGACATTATTAGTCTTGAATAGGGATAATAACATAACTTAGGGATCCCTACGAAACTAGTTAAATGAATAAATCGTACGTTTCAGAGCCAGAATAACAAGTACAGTCGAGGTGGATTTTTCCTTAGGTATTGTCTTAATTCAATCATTTTCCAAAAGTAATCCCCCAATTCCATTCTCTGTGAATTCTTAGATTAGTTAATTAGTTAGCTAAAACAAAACCACCTTATTTTTAGGCTAGATAATAAAAAGACAGTCATTACTAGTACTTTTAGTTCCTTTGGGTTCGACAACCCAGTCTTGCTAAAACTATACTACTGTTCGATAGGTACACTTTCCTGCATCGCAATAATAGTTAGTTTCAAGAACGATTAATTATAAATATATAAAACTTATAACACAAAATCACGCGATCACTCATATTAACAGAATCAAAATTTATTAGCATAATTTATTTGACATTTATTAGTATAATATATTTAACATTTATTAGCATAATTTATTTGACCTACTAATTTATCCTATAAATAGGCTCTTTTACAATCATAGAGAAACATCCATATTTTTTAATTTTTGTTCTTTTGCCACTATAGTAAAATTATCTTTACCCGTGGTTTTTATCCTTTTTTTGGGGGGGTTTTCCACATTAAATTTGTGTATTCAATTTCTCAATTTCTTCCACTATTTTTTACTTATTCGTTGCCTAATTGGGTTGATACCCAACATCCATTTGTTTTTCTTTTGACGTATCTACTTAGTCGTGGACCTCACAGAAATTTTTGACAAGCAAGTTAATTCTTGCCTTACGGAAAGCCTCAATAGGAGCATATGGTTTCATTCAGAGGTTGGTTTGGTTCAAAAATCGTTTAGCATCAGATTGAATAGAAGGATGACCAAACAAATAAGGCTTACCAGTTGGTGAGAAAATAATAAAAAGAATCTCAACACCACATAAAGTGGAGATCTCAAAGATTTTTTGATTAATTTCTGTACACCGTATTGAAAATGAGATAAGCCTATCATCCTCATTTTCAATGATCTTAATCTCAAATTTTCCTTTTCTGCTAGTCTTCTTACTCGAGCTTGCCATTATAGAAAATATCAAGAGACAAAAGAAACCAAAAAGTTAAAAAGGAATGCTTTACTAGCCTTTAAGATGGTTTGGAATGAAGTTCTTGGATGGAATTCATATATATAGGCAAAAAATCAAGATATTAGATGCAAATAAATCAACAAAAAGTGCTCCAAAAACCTATAATGAAATAATGGATATGAAGTTTATTGCATTGCAAATTACAATAAATTTTATAACAGGTTCGGTCGTACTACCATTGAGAGTATGATGATGTTGTTAACAACATTTGAAATGACTCGGATTTTACATGAAAGACTGCAATGTCTGCTTTAGAGTTAAATAGAGAAGAATAGATGAAGAAAATGAAATTATTCTAAGTTTTAAGAATTCAACTCTTACTGTTACTACGAATTTCAGTACTAACAAGTTGTTGAATGAAAATTGAACACCTAAAATTAAAAAACTTCACACTAAATATGGTTATCTAGCTTAGGATTTTCCATGTGAAAAAACTTGATGTGGAATCTTGTAAGAAGAGAGAGAGCATATTAGACTATGATATATTATTCTCTTTATGTTGCATGAAAACTTTTAACAGTATCCTAAAAATGAAAAGTGTATCAATAATATAAGCAAATTCACAAGCTTGAGCTCAAATAATAGCAAAACAGGATGCAAAGATTTTATTAATCACCAGTTTATTGAAAGTAGCTTGTTGATACCTCATGATATCTGGAAAAAAGATAGTCCTAAACCCTAAATAGTCAATGCTCAAGAATGTTAAAATAGAGACCATAAACCATATGTTGGTTGGCTACATGAACTTGCTCTCTATCACGTGGGACAAGAAGGTTCCAAATATTTCCCAATTACAGGATACTGTTAAAGAGTTTTCATGCAACATAAGGAGAAGAATATATCACAGTGGAATATTCTCTCTCTATCTCTCTCTTCTTACATGATTCCACATCAAGTTTTTGCACATGGAAAATCCTAAACTAGATAACCCTATTCAGTGTGAAGTTTCTCAATTTTAGGTGCTCAAATTTTATTCAATAACTTGTTATTTCTGCAATTCGCGATAACACTAAAAGTTGAATTCTTAAAACTTAGAACTATTTGATTTTCTTAATCTATTTTTTTTCTATATAACTCTGATGTAGACATTGTAATATTTCATGGAACCTTAAATAAAACAATAGAGAAGCAAATCCTAGTCATTTTAGATGCTATTGATGATTCATCATACTTTCAATGGTAGTACAACGTAACTTTGATTTAAAATGTACTATAATTTGCAATGCATTAAATTTGATATCACCGATTTCCTTACAAGTTTTTGGAGCCTTATCTCTCGATTTATTTAGAAGTATTTCCTTTTTTTTGAACATTTTATCACTTATTCTAGGGTTAGCTTTTAATTTTACCTAATAAAGTTATCGATTTTTGATACTTTTCAACATTTAATTCAATTAAAATGAACCCTAATATCATGATTTTTTTCATTTTGATGATGATAACCTATAAAAGTAACATATTTTAATCTCATTCTTAATGCATTTTTAGATGATTAATTATGCAAATTAGTGAATTTGATGCTCCTAATCCTATAAATTCATGTTTCTAAACTTAGGAGAGTATTTGGGAGTGAATGGAGCAAAAAACGAGCCAAAATCAGACATATAGAGTTGTTTTCAAGATCCACACAGCCTGAGCATTTCCATATGGGCTGGCCACACATGGGCAGGCCACACACCAATATGCTAGCCTGCGTCAATATCATAGCCTGCTTCCTAAATACATAGAAAAACCCAATTTTTAGGCTTTCTATGCATTCTAAAGTCTATAAATACCAATTAGAAGAAGACATAAAGGAGGCAATCATAGGAGATCAAAGAAAACACTCTAAGAACACCATCATAATCAATTCGGATCAAAGATCTCTGTTTAATTTCTTTCGAAGTTTTATTGAGTTTCTTTATGTCTTGTGGTCATCCTAACTTTGAGATGTTTCTATTCAGGATTATGAACTAAATTCCCTAGATATCTAGGGAGGATGAAACTTGTGATGAATCTTATTATTTGATTTCTGATTTACATGATAAATACTTGATTCTTGTTCTCAATTATGTATGCTTATTTATTGTTTTAATATTTTTGGGATATTAATTCATGTTTAATGCTTATTTCAATGGAGCAAAACTCCCTGTTTAAGAGTAAGTCTAGCATAATTCAGTGGAGTTGCATGCAATCCTAGAAATAGGATGACATAAATTACTAGATTAGAGTCAAATGTAATAGGGGAATCCATAGATCGAGTTAATGCAACAATAGGGGTTTTAATTAGAAAGAGATTTCAATTAAACAACCTAGAGTCAGTTGTTCTTACTCTCGAAGGAGATATTAACATAATTTAGGGATTTCTACAGATCAAGACACAAGTGAATAAATCATTTAACTCAGATTCATAATAATAGGTGAAGTCTAGGTGGATTCTTTCCTGGGTATTGTCTATCTCATTGGATATTATTCGATTATTTTCTTGATTTATTCTCTGTTGCGTTCTTAGATAAATTAGTTTGGTAATTCTATATTAAACACAATCACTCTAATTTTTTAGCTAAATAATAGAAAAACGATAGTTACTTGTACTTTTAGTCCTAGTGTATATGATATTCCCTACTCACCATAGCTATACTATTGATCGATAGGTGCGCTTGCCTTTGTCGTTTATAGTTAGTTTAGTGACCATCAAATTTTTGGCGCCATTGCCGGGGACAAAATATTAGGAACATTTGATTTTTATTAATTTAGCCATTTATTTTTATTGCATTTTATTTTATTTTAGTTTAATTTTTATTTTCTAATTTTTCTTTTGTTTGCTTCTTACAGGTTCCTTTGGTTTATGACTAGAAGAAACTCGTCAGGACCATTGTTATCCGACAGTGAGATTGAAAGTACTGCTCACAGAAATTGTAGAGAAGCAATGTAGAGTCAACATAATATAGTAGACGAAGAGGACATTATTATTATTACTGAGGAGATGGGTGATAATCAAAATCATCAGCTACCTCTTGCAATTGCTTCAAATCCTGCAAATCAAGATCCTGTTCCTCGTATTATGTATGATTATGTCAAGCCCACTCTAACTGGGGCTGAATCGAGTGTTGTGAGACCCACCATTGTTGAAAATAATTTTGAATTGAAGTCAAACACTATTCAGATGATTCAACAGTTTGTTCAGTTCGATGGTTTGCAAGACGAAGATCTAAATAATCATTTGGCTAATTTTCTGGAAGTCTATGATACTTTCAAGATAAATGGTGTTTCTGATGACACCATTAGCCTACGGTTATGCCCTTTCTCATTGAGGTACAAAGCTATATAGTTGTTGAATTCTTTACCACAAGGTTCTATCATTACATGATCAAATGACCGATAAATTCCTACTGAAGTATTTCCCATCGGCTAAGACAACCAAGTTGAGGAATGATATCTCTTCCTTCATTCAGATTGATTTAAAAACCTTATATGATGCATGAGAGAGATATAATGATTTATTAAGAAGGTGTCGTCACCCTGGGTTACCTTTATGGTTAAAAGTTCAAACCTTCTACAACAATTTTAATCCTTCAACTAGACAGTTGATCGATGTAGTAGCCGGTGGTACACTTAACAATAAAACACCCAAAGCTGCTTATGAATTTATACAGGATATGGCACTGAATAATTATTAGTGGCTAGTCATGAGAACGAAGGCGATGAAAGCAGCCGATGTTTTCAATTTAGATGCAGTCACCATGTTATGAAATCAGGTAGAACAATTGAATAAGAAAATTGATAGTTTTTATGTTTCTACATAGGTACATCCGGTGATGCAATGCAATACGAAGGAGGAATGAAAAATCTAGAATTTTTACCCTATGGTCCTAGCACAGAGAATGAACAAATCAATTATATGGGTAATAATTCTAGGCCTCAAAATAACCCTTATAATGATACCTATAATGTAGGTTGAAGGAATCATCCCAGTTTCTCTTGGGGTGGTCAAGGTAATCAGAGAGCACAACCCCCTCCACGCTTCCAAAAAAAAACCTTACCAGCAAGAGAAGAAGGCAAACCTTGAGGAGATGTTAACAAAGTTTATCTTGGTGTCAAAAACCCACTTTCAAAACACTAAAATAGCACTTAAAAATCAATAAGCATCAATTCGAGGACTTGAGAACCAAATCACCCAATTTGCTAAGTTAATCTCAGAACGAACACAAGGTAGTTTGCCTAGCAATACCAAAATTAACCCAAGGGAGCAACTTCATGCAATTACTATTTAAGATGAAGAAGGTTTAGTTGAATCTAAATCAGATGCAAGGCAAGAAAGTACAGTAAGTAACGGTAAGGTTAAGGTAAGCCAGAATGAGCAAAAGCTGGTTGGTAAATAATATAAACCTCAAGTGCTATATCCTAACGCGACGAAGAGAGACCACAGGAATGAACAATTTGGAAAATTTCTTAAACTTCTGAAAAAATTACATATTAAGTTACCGTTTATTGAAGCTCTTTTGCAGATTCTAAATTCCATTAAAATTTTAAAGGATATTTTGGCAAACAAAAGGAAGTTAGATGATTCATCAACTATGGCGCTAAATGCAGTTTGCTCAGCTATACTGCTAAACAACCCAACAAGTTGAAAGATCCAAAGAGTTTTACTATTCCTTATTTAATTGGTAGTTTGAATATTAATAATTCTTTGGATGATTAAAGGGTTAGTATTAACGTCATGCCATATAAAATGTTTAAGCAATTAGGTCTTGGGAAAACCAAACAAACAAGGATGAGTATTCAATTACCAGATAGAACCATTAGATTTTCTAGGGGTATTATTGAAGATGTTCTCATGAAAATTGATAAATACATATTCCTAGTTGATTTTTTTGTTTTAAACATGGATGAGGATAGTGACGTATCTTTAATTTTAGGGTTACCCTTTTTAGCAACTACTAGAACTATAATAGATGTTGGTACAGGTGAATTAGCACTTTGTGTAGGTGACGAAATAATTACTCTCCAAGCTCGTGAAACATCTAATGATCGAGATAATTTTACAAGTTCTATTAATATGAGTAACCATGTGGGTACCCTTTCTTTGCAGGAAACCCCTTGAGAAAACGCAATGTAGCCATGTTCCAATCAATACAGCAAACGATTTACAATGAACGAATCTTGCAAATCGATGAACTAGATGAATGGCAAAAACATGGCAAGGAGAAACCGAAAAAGCACGATGAAGAGCCAAAGCGACACCATGATGAGCATGTAGATAGAACAAAACAATTTCAGGTTGGGGACAAGGTATTGCTAGATAAAATGAATCCTCGAATTGCCACTTCAGACCTTAATGCAAATGGATCAAATCCCTTTACGGTACTGAATGTCTGACCATACGGTACAGTCGAGGTAACTCATTCTGAATTTGGCACATTTAAGGTAAATAGCACTCAACTCAAGCCTTACTTTGATAATAGAATTGATAATGACAAAGAGGAGTTTTGACTCTGCGAACCACCGTAACCATGAAAATGCGAGGTAAGTCGAGCTTAGACTTTAAATAAGCTCTTTTCAAGAGGCAATCCGATTGCTAACACTGCTAATTTTCTTAATTTTATTTCATGTTATTTTTAAAAACCAAATTTTTAGGCTTTCTAAGCAATCTAAAGTCTATAAATACCAATTAAAAGAAGACATAAAGGGGGCAACCAGAGGAGATCAAAGAAAACACTCGAAGAACGCCATCAGAATCACATTAGAAGCAGATATCCCTCAAGATTGAAGATCTTCAATTAATTTCTTTCGAAATTTTATTGACTTTCTTTATGTCTTGTGGTTATCCTAACTTTGAGATGTTTCTATTCAGGATTATAAACTAAATTCCCTAGATACCTAGAGAGGATGAAACCGTAATGACTCTTATTATTTTATTTCGATTTACATGATAAATACTTGATTCTTGTTCTCAATTATGTATGCTTATTTCTTGTTTTAATATTTTTGGGATATTAATTCATGTTTAATATGCTTATTTCAGTGGAGAAAAAGTCCCATTTAAGAGTGGATCTAGCATAATCGAGTGGAGTTGCATGCAATCCTAGATATAGGATGACATAAATCTACCAGATTAGAGTCAAATCTAATAGAGGAATCCATAGATCAAGTTAATGCAAAAATAAGGATTTTAATTAGAAAGAGATTTTAATTAATCAACCTAGAGTCAGTTGTTCTTACTCTCGAAAGAGTTATTAGTATTTTTTTAGGGATTTCTACAGATCAAAACATAAGAGAATAAATCATTTAATTTAGATTCATAATAATAGGTGAAGTCTAGGTGGATTCTTTCACGGTCTTGTCTATCTAATTGGCTATTATTCAGTTATTTCCTTGATTTATTCTCTGTTGCATTCTTAGATAAATTAGTATAGTAATTTTAGATTAAACACAATCACTCTTATTTGTCGACTAAATAATAAGAAAAATGGGAATTACTAGCACTTTTAGTCCTTGTCGATATGATATTCCTTACTCACCATAGCTCTACTATTGTTTGATTGGTGCGCTTGCCTTTGTCATATTTATAGTTAGTTTAGTGACTATCAATGATATATTTGATATAATTTATATCGACCAATATCATAAGATTTATCTTGAATTCAAGAAACATATTTACCTACCTAATTTTTGCACATGGAAAATCCTAAAATAGATAACCTTATTTTGTGTGAATATGTTTAATTTTAGGTGTTCAATTTTTGCACATTAAGGTTTTGCACATGGAAAATCCTAAACTAGATAAACTTATTCAATGTGAAGTTGTTTAATTTTAGATGTTCAATTTTCACCCAACGACTTATTGTTACTACAATTCATAGTAACACTAAGACTTGAATTCTTAAAAATAGAACATTTTGATTTTCTTCATCTCTTATACTCTATATAACCTCGATGCAGACATTGTGATATTTCATGCATCATAAAACAAAAATAGGAGAGAAGAAAATCCGAGTCATTTTAGATCCTATTGACATCATCATCATATTTTCAATGGTATTACAGCCTAACGTGTTCTAAAATTTACCATAATTTGCAATGGAATAAATTTGATATCCATTATTTCCTTATAGGTTTTGGAAGCCCTTTTTCTTGATTTATTTCCATCTAATTTCTTTATTTTTTGCCTATATATGAATTCCATCCAAGAAGAACTTTAACCCAAACTATCGGAGTAAAGCATTCCTTTTTAACTTTTTTGTTGGTTTCTTTTGTCATTTTATCTTTTTTGTAATGGCAAACTGGGGGTAAAGAAAAATTGAGATTAATATCATTGAAAATGAGGATGATAGGCTTATCTCATTTTCAAAATGATGTACAAGAATTTATAAGAAAATCTCTGAGCTCTCCACCTTATGTGGTGGTGAGATTCTTTTTATTATTTTCTCACCAATTGGTAAGCTGTATTCGTTTGGTTGTCCTTCTGTTGAAACTGTCGCTAAACAAATTTTTAACACAAACCAACCTCTTAATCAAACACTCATGCTCCTGCTGAGGCTTACCGTAAGGTAAGTATCAACTTGCTTGTCCAAGATTTCATTGATGTCCACAAAGAAATCTCACTTTTTTTATTATGCATCTAGTTAGTCATCGACCTCATTGAAATCTTGGACAAGCAAGTTGATTTTTACCTTATGTTATGCCTCAACAAGAGCATGAGTGGTTTGATTAAGAGGTTGGTTTGGGTTCCAAAATCATTTAGCGACAGATTCAACAGAAGGACGACGAAATGAACAAGGCTTACTAGTTGGTGAGAAAATAATAAAAAGAATCTCACCACGAAATAAAGTGGAGAGCTCAGAGGTTTTCTTATAAATTCTTGTACATCATTTTGAATATGAGACGAGCCTATCATCCTCATTTCCAATGATCTTAATCTCAAATTTTCTCCTGCCTAGTTTTCTTGCCTAAGCTTGCCATTACAAAAAAAAGATCAAAAGATAAAAAAAAGCAAAAAAGTTAAAAATGAATGCTTTACTAGCCTTTCAGATGGTTTGGAATGAAGTTCTTCTTGGATTGAATTCATATATATATATATATAGGAAAAAAACTCAAGAAATTAAACACAAATAAATCAAGAAAAAGGGCTCCAAAATCTATAAGGAAATAATGGATATCAAATTTATTGCATTACAAACTATGGTAAATTTTAGAACATCTTAAGTTGTACTACCGTTGAAAGTATGATGATGTTGTCAATAGTACTGAAATAAGTCGATTTTGCTTCGCCATCGATTTTATTTTATGCTTCATGAAATATCTCAATGTCTATATCGAGTTATATTGAGTAGAATATATGAAGAAAATCATATGATTTTAAGTTTTAAGAATTTAACTCTTAGTGTTAGCGCGAATTGTAGTAATAACAAGATGTTGAATGAAAATTGAGCACCTAAAATTAAACAACTTCACATTGACAAGGCTTATCTAGTTTTAGATTTCCCATGTGCAAAAACTTGATGTAAGATAAGATGCAATAATTTCATTAAACAAATTAACAAGCTTGAGCTCAATTGGTTGCAAAATAGGATGCAATAATTTTATTAATCATCAATTTTGTAACACACCTTACCCAAGTCCAAGGCTGGGACTGGGCATGAGGCTTTACCACACTCAACCACATGCATACAATCAATTCCGAGCAACAAGACTCGATCAAATTTAAAACCTTTTCTAACCTTATTTAAAACTCCTTAATGTGGTCTTACGAGGCCCCAAACTCTCATTGGAAACCATTCAGAACTAACTCAGGTCGTTAACCCAACTTAATAAAAATAACCCTTGAAACAAGGCACACACCCATGTGGAAGGGTAACACGCCCATGTGTTCATTATAACACGGCCGTGTTGGTGGCCCATGTGAATTAAATTCTAAATTTGAAACTACAGGGCTTTCACACGGCCTGACACATGCCCGTGTCCTAGCTCGTGTCTAAAAACCTTGAATTTTGTTTCTGACGTCAGCAATCCTTAAGGGTCACACGGCCAAGGCACACGCCCGTGTGCTAGGCCGTGTCCTTCACACGGCTGAGACACACAGTTGTGTCTCTGCCCGTGTGTTTACTACCATGCATATTGACTTGAAATTTTTGTGTGCAGGGGACACACGGCCAGACAACACACCCATGGGGCTGGCCGTGTGCATGCCCGTGTGTCTACCTGTGTGGACAACATAAGGCTATTTACCAAGCCCTTTGCCTCTCTGAAACACAGAATAATAACATTCATCATGCTAAAGATTATCATAGTATGATTCATCAATCCAACAACCACATCTGAAGCCTTTATACATTTCATATTTACTAAAACAACCAACAATTTCCCATTCATGAAATAACCTCTTGTATTCGTATAACAATTTTCAACTTTAGCCATTTCTATGGCCTTATACAAAATGAATCCAAATGCTAAAGTACGCTAACACATTTGGCCAAATAACAATGACACAAAATTCTAAAGTCAGGGTCCTATACATGCCATAATCAAAATAAATAAATCTAACTATACCAAGTGCTTCGATTAATAGTGAGATCGATGCCTCCAACGATCGTTGACCCATGAGCTAATTAGGCATCACTATAAGAAAATGGAAAGAAATAGGGTAAGCATAAAGCTTAGTAAGTTGCATGCAAATAAATATAAAAACAACTTTACCATTCATCATCATGCTCATATTACAAAAGTAGGCATAAGTACAACTTACTCATCATTAACTAATACAATTCACATAATTTATTTTGAGCTCACGTCTCTTACAT
The DNA here is from genome assembly GCA_025502765.1 of Gossypium herbaceum. NCBI lineage: Eukaryota > Viridiplantae > Streptophyta > Magnoliopsida > Malvales > Malvaceae > Gossypium > Gossypium herbaceum. The sequence goes on along the minus strand of CP106689.1, from coordinate 30,337,442 downwards.
TTCAAATAGGTACCAGTACCACTCATAATATGGTTATACTTTTCTCGTCTAACTTGAACTGTTACTCTCACCATTGAACCATTTAGAAAGCTATCGGATATTCACTAAGCCTCAAACATAGGGTATAATGCCGATGCCATGTCCCAGACATGGTCTTATACTGACTATCGAAATCGAGGCCGACACCATGTTCCAAACATGGTCTTACACTAGCTCTCACATATCCATGCTGATGCCATGTCCCAGACATGGTCTTACACTGACACATCTCGTAGTCGATGCATGTCCCAGACATGTCTTACACTGGCTTACGTCTCAAGGCTGATGCATGTCCTAGACATGTCTTACACTAACTCTCGTCTCAATGCCAATGCCATGTCCCAGACATGGTCTTACAGTGGCTCTCATAATGTGGCTGATCCATGTCCCAGACATGTCTTACACTAGCACACAAAATAACACGAATGTCATGGCATGAATACCCGATTTATTTCCTAAGGTTCGAACAGGAGTTTTTCTATCTCATTATTCATCATACATAATCATTTCCACAAACAAGAAATTTATGCTATATCAATTTAAACACATCTAATACGATGTAATTGTATTATTTACATACAACTTACCTCGGTATCTAAAATGTAGATGACTAGTTCGGCTTAGTCTACTTGTTTTACTTTTCCCCTGGACGTGTGTCCCCAAAATCTATAAATACCTTTCACTATTCATCATCTTCTTCACCCAAAATCCCTAACCCTAGCCACTTCAAGGCATCGGTTCTCCCTCCATCTCTGAGGTACTTACACGCCATTTTGGCTCACACGTTAATAGGAAGGAGAGAGAGCACTGGCGTCGTCAACAGTCACAGTGCCTACTTTCTATGGTGTTTGTCACACGGGCACATCATAGACCTTGCTTATTTCATTACCCTCTCTATTCAACATCAGATAGAGTGACATCGGATGGGGTTCATCTCAATTGGCCGCTATGTGACTCGACTAGCACGGCACTTCGGGCTCCTCAACACAGCACCCAATCATCCTCCCTCACTCTCATGGGCCAGATGTCCCCACAGGGCATCTCGAGCATGCTAAGTATGAGGATGATCGAGAAACGACATGGCACCTTCCCTCCTCAGTACCGTCTCACCCAATCCACTGAGAAGGAGGCCCACGAGGACATTACTGATGATGTCCCTCCACGTCATGAGGACCCACCGACTCAGCCACCACCACCCTCTCGTCTAGTTCATGCGGCAACTTCACACACTGACATCTTTGAGCACCTTACCTCGACTATACTGAATGGAAAAATGCTAAGTACCGCAAGAGAGATTTGTTCATTCGGTTTGGTATTGACAATGTGAGGATCTGTGGCATCTAATAAAACTTTATCTCCAACCTTAAGTTGATTCGGAAAGTATTGAGCTTGTTCTGGCATAGTTTTGGTTTATCGTGTGTTCTCGATTTATGTGTCTGCCATTCATCTAGCTCCTTGATTTGTAGCCTTCGTTCTTCATGAATAGGTCCTCTACTATTGCTTGAAAATGGCTCATGTACTTCCTTCAAACTCATTTCCTGCAAAGTAGGTTACACCATATTATTAGTTTTAGTAGAATAGTTTAGACAATCACCTTCAATTTTTGATGTGTTGCCAGAACTGCGAGCTTGAAGGGTGATTGTTTCGTCTCCCACAAGAAGTGTGAGCTCACTTGTGCCAACATCAATAATCGTTCTAGCAGTTGCGAAAAAGGGCCTTCCTAAAATCAAAGGAGTGTTGCTATCCTCCTCTATGTCTAGAACAATGAAGTCAACAGGAAATATAAATTTATCGATTTTAACTAGCACATCTTCAATAATGCCCCTATAATCTTATAGTTTTATCTACTAATTGAATGCTCATCCTAGTCTGTTTAGGTTTCCCAAGACCTAGTTGCTTAAACATTTTGTAAGGCATGACGTTAATACTAGCCCCTAAATCATCTAATACAGTATTAACATCTAAACTACCAATTAAGCAAGGAATTGGAAAACTCCCTAGATCTTTCAATTTGTTGGGTAGCTTATTTTGTAGAATAGCTGAGCAAACTGCGTTTAGCTTCACATGCGAAGCCTCATCCAACTTTTGTTTATTTGCTAAAATGTCCTTTAAAAATTTCATTACGTTTGGTGTCTGCGATAGAGCTTCAATAAACGATAAGTTAATATGTATTTTTTTTAAGAGTTTAAGGAATTTACCAAATTGTTCATCTGAGCGGTCTTTCCATGTCGCATTAGGGTATGGCACACGAGGTTTGTATTCTGTACTTACCAGTTTCTACTCATTGTGGTCTACCTCACCTTTACCTTTGCTTATCTCAGTTTCTTGCCTTGGTTCTGGTTCAGGTGTGACTAACCCTTCCTCATCTTGACTAGTAATCACGTTGAGTTGCTCCCTTCGGTTAGATTCTGTGTTGCTTGGCAAGCTACCTTGTGGTCGTTCAGAAATAAACTTGGCAAGCTGTCCAATCTGAGTTTCGAGCCCTTGGATCAATGTTTGTTGATTCTTAAGTGCTATCTCGGTATTCTGAAAACGAGTTTACGACACCAATATAAACTTTGAGAGCATCTCTTCAAGGTTTGGCTTCCTTTCCTGTTGGTAGGGTGGTTGTTTGTAGCCTGGAGGTGGTCTCTGATTTCCTTGGTCCCCCCATGAAAAATTTGGGCGGTTCCTCCAACCTGCATTGTAAGTATTGCTATAAGGATTGTTATGAGATTGACCTCCACTTGCTTCACACTGCATTACTGGGTGAACCTGTGAAGAACTAAGAAAACCATCAATTTACGTATTCAAGAGTTCTACCTGATTAGAGAGCATGGTGACCGAATCAATGTTATAAACACCGACTGTTTTTGTTGGCTTTGTCCTCATGACTTGCCACTGATAGTTATTTAGTGACATCTCCTCTATAAACTCATAAGGTGTTTTATTATTGATGGTTCCGCCAGCAGCTGCGTCAACCATCTGTCGGGTCGAAGGATTCAGGCCATTATGAAAAGTTTGAACCTGTAGCCAGAGTGGTAACCCATGGTGAGGGCATCTTCGCAAAAGGTCTTTGCATCTCTCCCATGCATCATAGAGTGTCTCTAAATCCATCTGCACAAAAGAAGAGATATCATTACGTAATTTAGCCATTTTAGCTAGCGAAAAATATTTTATTAAAAAATTTTCGATCATTTGTTCCCAAGTAGTGATTGACCCCCATGGTAACGAATTCAACCACTGTTTAGCTTTGTTTCTCAAAGAAAAAGGGAATAACCGAAGGCGAAGGGCGTCATCAGAAACACCATTAATTTTAAATGTATCGCATAGTTCCAAAAAGTTTGCCAAGTGAGCGTTGGGATCTTCATCTTGCAAACCATCAAACTGAACAAATTGCTGTATCATTTGAATTGTGTTAGGTTTTAGTTCAATAGTATTTGCAGCTACAGTAGGTCTAACTATGCTCGATTCAGATCCTGTTGGAGAAGGTTTAGCATAATCATACATAGTGCGCGAAGCAGGATTTTGATTAATAACAATCGCAGGAGGTAGTGAATTTTCTTGGTTTTCAGCCATCTCCTCGGTTGTGGTTGAAGTATCATCCTCTTGCTCGTTCTCTATGTATCTTAAGCTTCGCCTTATTTCTCTTTGGTTTCTGCGGACTGTGTGATCAATCTTACTGTAAACAAGTAATGCTCCTGACGTGTTTCTTCTAGGCATAAACTATAAAAACCTACTAGGAAAATGGGAAAAAGAAGAATTAGTAATAAAAGTTAAAATAAAATTTAAATTCCAGTAAAAGTAAATGGCTAAAGTAATAAAAATCGAGTGTTCCTAATATGTTAGTTCCCCGGAAACGGCGCCAAAAACTTGGTACATGATATTTGTGATAGGTTTTAAATATTTATAATGAATCGTTCTACAAACTAACTATTATCACGATGAAGGCAAGTGTACCTATCGAATAGTAGTATAGCTTTAGGAAGACCGGATTATCGAACCCAAAGGAACTAAAAGTACTAGTATTAACTTTTTTTTTATTATGTAGCCTAAAAATAAAAGGGTTTTGTTTATCTAACTAATTAATTAAACTAAGAAATCACATAAAAAAGAATTGGGGAATTACTTTTGGAAAAACGATTGAATTAAGACAATACCTAAGGAAAAATCCACCTAGACTTCACTTGTTATTTGACTCTAAATGGGACGATTTATTCATTTGACTTGATCCGTAGAAATCCCTAAGTTATATTATTATCCCTCTCGAGACTAACAATGTCTAACCGCAGGTTGAATAATTGAAATCTCTTTCTAATTAACTCCCTAGGGTTGCATTAACTCGATCTATGGATCCCCTTATTAGGTTTCACCCTAATTCGGAAAAATCTTGTCACCTATCTCTAGGCGCGCAATCAACTTCGCTTAATTATTACAAATGTACTCTGAGACAGGGTCTATTCCTCCTCTGAATAAGAGCTTAACTTGAATCAATATCCTGGAATACCAAAACAAGTATTAAGAACACATAATTAAGAACAAGTCAAATATTTATAATACAATTCAAATAATAATAACAAGATTGGTCTTAGGTTTCATTCCCCTTAGGTATTTGGGGGTTTTAGTTCATAACTAAAAAGGTAAACATCTTTGAAGAATAATGAATACAAAACATAAAGAAAACCCAAAAATCTTGAAGGGAAATTGAGGGGAGATCTTCAGTCTTGATGATGAATCTGGCTTCTGATATGGATCAATCGGCTGTCCTTGAGGAGTTCCCTGCTTCCTTCTCTGTCGCCCCCCTTTTCCTCCTCCTCTAGGGTGTATTTATAGGTTTTAGAATGCCTAAGAACCCTCAAAATTGACATTTTCTGAATTGGACTCAATTTTTGCTCGACAGGGACACGCCCGTGTGCGAGTACTTCAGGCCGTGGTTAAGCCTGTTAAATAGGCACGGACGTGTGGTCCACCCATGTGAGTCGTGCTTCGATTCTGCCAAATTGACACGGGCATGTGGTCTACCCGTGTGAGGAGGTCCAAGCCATGTTGATTTCGTATGTTGGCCCATTTTCTCCATTTTTGGCCCGTTTCTCATTCCTTTCATTCTCCTATGCTCACCTAAGTATAAAAATATGAAATTAAGGCATTAGGAGTATCAAATTCACCAATTTTAAGGAAAAATCATCCATAAAATGTCCTAAGCATGGGATAAAAATATGTAAAAATTACAGTTTATAAGCTCCCTTCAACTGATCAAACAAATCACCGATCCTTGGCAAGGGGTACTTGTTCTTCACAGTTACCTTGTTTAGCTATTGGTAGTTTATACACAATCTCATCGACCCGTCTTTCTTTTTCACAAAAAGTACTGGAGCACCCCACGGTGAATAACTCGGTCTTGCAAAACCTTTATTTGTTAACTCCTGTAATTGAGCCTACAATTGAGATAGGTGTCGTACCAGGGACTAAATCGATGCCAAACTCAATTTCTCTGGTTCGAGGTAATCCGGGCAACTCTTCCAGAAACACATCCAGATGCTCACATACCACCGACACTGTCTCAATTTTCACTTCCGACTGTATTGTGTTCAACACAAATGCTAGGTAAGACTCATACCCTTTTCTCAACTATTTCTCAACAGTCAAAGATGGAATCAGTACTGGTGAGTTATCCAGTTCACCTGATTCAACTCGATTAATATCCCTATTCTCACATTTCATTTTAATGAACTTGTTACCATAATTCACTATCACATTATGAGAAGTTAACCAATCCATGCCAAGAATTAGGTTAAATTCATCAAACGGTAATATCACGAGGTTAGCTAGAAAATAATAACCTCTAACCATCAAAGGACAATCTCTACACACTTTATCAACTATCACATGCCTGCCAACGGATTTGACACTTTTATCTCAAATCTGGTGTACTCAATAGATATATTCATACTGGGTACTAATTTCATGCATACATAGGAATGAGTAGATCCCAGATCAATCAAAGCAGTAACAGAAATATCATGAAGAGAAAAAGTACCCATAATAACATCTGGTGAAGGTGCCTCTTCACAAGCGTGAATGGCATAAGTCCTTGCAGGCGCTCGGCCCTCGGATCTCACAGCTGAATCTCTAGGAGCTTCTCTATTACTGGCCCCATTGCTAGGGTTCTTTTGTAGTCTACCCCTCAAGGCAGCACTACTCGCCCTCGTCTCTAGCTTTTTCTCTTTCTCATTTAATTCAGGGCAGTCTCAAATGAAGTGGTCTAGTGATCCACATTTGAAGCAACCTCTTTCATTCGTTCGGTATTCGCTGAAATGACGTTTACCATATTGTAAACACTCCGGCCTATTTGGTTGAACATTACCGACTCTTGCGATAGAAGTGGTCTGAGCTTTAGAAGCCGTGTTCTGCTTGTTATTGATCTTATTCGAGAACCCCACTGACACGTTGGATCGGGTAGGAAACTCTCTCGATTTCTTAGCTGAGGTTTGCTGTGATTTCCCCATCTATCTTTTCCTTGAGTCTCGGGACTCAATATCATCTTTTCTCTTCCCTTTGGCCAATTCCTCGGCCTTACATGCTCTCTCCACGAGCACTATGAATTCCCTCAATTCTAAGATTCCAACTAACAATCGAATGTCTTCATTCAATCCATCCTCAAATCTCTTGCACATGATGGCTTCAGTAGACACGCACTCCCTAGCATATTTGCTGAGCCTTACGAACTCACTTTCATACTTTGTTACTGTCTTTCAACCTTGTTTCAATTCTAGAAATTCCTTCCTCTTCTGTTCTATAAACCTTTGAGTGATATACTTCTTCCTGAACTCCTCCTGGAAGAACTCCCATGTAATCCTTTCCCTTAGTACAATCGACACAAGGGTATTCCAGCATTGGTAAGCTAAGTCTCGTAGGAGTGACACTGTACACTTCACGCACTCCTCAGGCGTGCACGATAACTCATCAAATACCCTAATGGTATTTTCTAACCAAAATTTTGCTCTCTTCGGTTCATAATCAATCTTAGCCCAAAATTCCTCAGCCCTTTGCTTTTGTATCCTATCTACTGGGGGTTTCTCTATCCTAAACAACTCCACCCCTTGCGGAGCTACAAGGGCATGCTGAGGAATCGGAGAAGGTGGGGGAGGTGGAGTGTTCAGATTCACACAAACAAACTTTGTGTACCAAGCGTTCATCATGTAGAGGTAAGCCTCACTAGACTGTCCGCCCTGACTCAGTATCATAGGCTCACTGTCTACTCGTACGGTCCCTTCAGCGGGAGCCGGTGCATTACTCTCTACATCATTCGTCGTAGCTATGTTAGGATCCATTTACTATATGAAAAACATAATTTATAATCGTCAGGAGTCGTCACACTATCAATATACAACTATGGAATGTATAGCTAGACTCGTACTCATTCTAGGTTAGTCCTAGAACTGACTAAACCTGGCTCTGATACAACTAATTGTAGCACCCGTTACACGAGTCTGAGGCTGGGACTGGGCACGAGGCATTACTATACTCAACCACATGCATACAATCATTTCGAAGTCACCAAGACTCGATCAAATTTAAAATTTTTTCTCACCTTATTTAAAACTCCTTAATGTGGGCCTAGTAGGCCCTAAACTCTCATTGGAAACCATTCGGAACTAACTCAGGTCCTTAACCTAACTTAATAAAAATAACCTTGAAACAGGGCACACGCCTGTATGGAAGGGTAACACGCTCGTGTGTTCATTATAACACAGCCGTGTTGGTGGCCCATGTGAATTAAATTATAAATTCGAACCTACAAGGGTTTTCACACGGCCTGACACACTCCTGTGTCTAAAAACCTGGACATTTTGTTTCTGACATCAACAATCCTTAAGGGCCACATGGCCAAGGCACACGCTTGTGTGCTAGGCCATGTCCTTCACACGGCTTAGACATACAGTGATGTCTCTGCTCGTGTGTTTACTACCATGCATACTGACTTGAAATTTTTACGTGCAGGGGACACACGGTCGGACAACACGCCCATGGGGTCACACACGGCCTAGACACACGCCAGTCTGTCTACCTTTGTGGACAACATAAGCCAATTTACCAAGCCCTTTGCCACCCTGAAACACAAAATAACAGCAGCCATCATGCTATAGATTGTCATAGTATGATTCCTCAATCCAAGATCCACATCTGAAGCCTTTACACATTTCATATTTACTAAAACAACCAACAATTTTCTATTCTTAAAATAACCTCTTGTATTCGTTTAACAACGTTCAAATTTAGCCATTTTTATGGCCTTATACAAAATGAATCAAAATGCTAAAGTAAGCCAACACATTTGGCCAAATAACAATGACACAATATTCTAAAGTCAGGGTCCTATACATGTCATAATCAAAATAAATAGATCTAACTATACCAAGTGCTTCGATTGATAGTGAGATCGATGCCTCTAACGATCGTTGATCCACGAGCTAATTAGGCGACACTATAAGAAAATGGAAAGAAATAAGGTAAGCATAAAACCTAGTAAGTTGCATGCAAATAAATATAAAAACAACTTTACCATTCATCATCATGCTCATTATACAAAAGCAGACATAAGTCATCATTAACCAATACAATTCACATAATATATTTTGAGCTTACGTCTCTTACATTTCAAATAGGTACTTTTACCACTCACAATATGGTTATACTTTTCTCGTCTAACTTAAATTGTGACTCTCACCATTGAACAATTTGGAAAGCTATCGGATATTCACTAAGCCTCAAACATAGGGTATAATGCCGATGCCATGTCCTAGACATGGTCTTACACTGGCTCATCCATCAAGTCGATACCATGTCCCAGACATGGTCTTACACTAACTATCAAAACCGAGGCTGACGTGATGTCCTAGACATGGTCTTACACTAGCTTTCACATATTTGTGTTGATGCCATGTCCTAGACATGGTCTTACACTGACACATCTCATAGCCAATGCATGTCCCAAACATGCCTTACACTAGCTTACGTGTCGAGGCTGATGCATCTCCCAGACACTATCTCTCGTCTCAATGCTGATGCTATGTCCCAGACATGGTCTTACACTGGCTCTTATAATGTGGTCGATGCATGTCCCAGATATGTCTTACACGAGCATACAAAATAACCCGAACGTCATTGCATGAATACCCGATTTATTTCCTAAGGTTCGAATGGGAGTTCTACTATCTCATTATTCATCATACATAATCATTTCCACAAATAAAAAATTTATGCTATATCAATTTAAACACATGTAATACAATGTAATTGTATTATTTACATACAACTTACCTCGGTATCCAAAATGTAGACTCGGCTTTTGTAATTCTTGACCTAAAATGATAACAATTCATTCATCTCATGAGCATATTACTTTAAACACTCGAGAATTCATAATTGGGCAAATTGACCATTTTGCCTCTAGACTTTCACAAAATGACCATTTTACCCCTAGGTTCAAAAATTGATTTTTTATGTTAGGAAAAACATTCGGGTGGTTTCGCTATGATAGGTTATAGAAATTGGATTGCAGCCCTTGCCTTCCTTGATTTTGGTTCTGGTTACCCATGTAATACACAGATTCTGGGTTCGATGGACATTCTTCGAACAAATGCCCTTCCCCACAATAAACACAGGCTACGTTTTCAAATTGATTTGGTGGTTGTGCTGCAAAACTATTAAACCTATTAGTGGTAAAATTTTTAAGCATTGATGATATTGAGGATACCTGAGATGCGAGTGAAGTAAGAGTGTCTAATTCATGTATTCCAGCGACTCGTCTTCCTAACACTGCTCCATTGGTTGGCTATTGATAATTGTTTCTAGAAATCCTCTCAATGATTTCGTAAGCCTCATTATAAGACTTAAAAAGGAGAGCAACATTAGTAGAAGCGTCCACTACATCCTTGTGTAAGCATTGAGACCATTATAAAATGTCTCAAGTGGATGCAATGTGGGATTCCGTGATGAGGGCACTTTTGTAATAATTTCTTGTACCTTTCCCATGCCGTATGCAAGGACTCATCATCCATTTGTCGGAAAGTAGTGATCTCGTTTCTCAACTTAGCATTCTTGCTAGGCGGGAAATACTTCATAAGGAATCTTTCTGCTAACTCTTGCCATGTGGAAATTGAGTTTGGTGGCAATGAGTTTAACCAAGATCGAGCTCTGTCCCTTAGTGAATATGGTTATAGCTTCAATTGTAATGCATCTTCGAGAACACTGGCTAACTTGAAAGAATGGCTCACCTCCATAAACAGTCTTAAGTGTGGGAGAGGATCTTCGGTAGGCATTCTACTGAATTGGCCCACTGTCTGAAGCATCTGGAACATGACTGACTTCAGCTCAAACTGTTGTTCCTCAATTTAAGGTCCCCTAACACCCGGATTAAGATCATGAAATACTAGCACGACATACTATCTTAAAGCTCTATCCCTATCATTAGCAATAAGGATAGGATCTTGAGCAAGGTTTGCTCCGTTTCCTTGATTCAGATTTTTGAAGTTCAACTCTTCAGTCCTTCTCTAACTTGCTTGTCTTCTTCGTTGTCGAAAAGTTTGTTCAATCTAAAGGTCTATAGGAGTAAATCGATAATTCGGTCAATACTCATAAACACCTAAAATAATCACAGAAAAATTAATTAAGTTAAAAATTAAACAGACAAATAAACCAAAATGCAAAGCTAAAAAAATCACAAATAATGACTTGTTAAAATAGTCCCTGGCAACGGTGCCAAAAACTTGGAAAGACGAAAATGTACAAGTGTACATGATAAACTGTAATTTATACATATTTCTATCCCATGCTTAGCACATTTTATGGATGATTTTTCCTTCAAATTGGTGAATTCGATGCTCCTAATGCCTTCATTTCATGTTTTAAACTTAGGTGAGCATAGGAGAGTGAAAGGAACGAGAAACGGGCCAAAAATAGAGAAAATGGGCCAACATATGAAATCAACATGACCTGGACCTCCTCACACGAGCGGACCACACAACCGTGTCAAATTGTCAAATCGAAGCACGACTCACATGGGTGGACCACACTGCCGTGCTTATTTAACAGGCTTGACCACGACTTGAATAATCGCACACGTACGTGTCACACGGGAGTGTCCCTGTCGATCCCAAGTTTAGTCCAATTCGAAAAAGGAAATTTTTGAAGGTTCTTAGGCATTCTAAAGCCTATAAATACACCCTAGAGGAGTAGGAAAGAGGAGACAAATAGGAGAAGGCAGGGAACTGCTCAAGGAAAGACTATTGCTCCATCTTAGAAGCCAGATTCATCATCAAGACTGAAGATCTCCCCTCAATTTCCCTTCAGAAGTTTTGGGTTTTTCTTTATATTTTGTATTCATTATTCTTCTGAGATATTTACCTTTTTAGTTATAAACTAAAACCCCTAAATACCTAAGGCGAATGAAACCTAAGACAGAACTTGTTATTATTATCTGAATTGTATGATAAATATTTTACTTGTTCTTAATTATGTGTTCTTAATTCTTGTTTGATATTCCAGAATATTGATTCAAGTTAAGCTCTTATTCAGAGGAGGAATAGACCCTGTCTAAGAGTACATTTATCATAATTAAGCGGAGTTGGTTGCGTGCCTAGAGATAAGGTGACAAGATTTTTCCAGATTAGGGTGAAACCTAATAAGGGGATCCATAGATCGAGTTAATTTAACCCTAGGGAGTTAATTAGAAAGAGATTTCAATTATTCAACCTAGGGTTAGACGTTGTTAGTCTCAAGAGGGATAATAATATAACTTAGGGATTTCTACGGATCAAGTCAAATCAATAAATCGCCCGATTCAGAGTCAAATAACAAGTGAAGTCTAGGTGGATTTTTCCTTAGGTATTGTCTTAATTCAATCGTTTTTCCAAAAGTAATTCCCCAATTCTATTTTCTGTAAATTCTTAGTTTAGTTAATTAGCTAGTTAAAACAAACCCCATTATTCCTAGGCTAGATAATAAAAAGACAGTCATTATTAGTACTTTTAGTTCCTTTGGGTTTGACAATCCGGTCTTACTAAAGCTATACTACTGTTTGATAGGTACACTTGCCTTCATCGTGATAATAGTTAGTTTCAGGAACGATTCATTATAAATTTTTAAAATCTATCACGAATATCATGTATCAAGTTTTTGGCGCCATTCCCAGGGAACTAAGATATTAGAAACACTCGATTTTTATTACTTTAGCCATTTACTTTTACTGCAATTTAAATTTATTTCTAATTATTATTACTAATTCTTCTTTTTCCCTTTTTCTAGCAGGTTCTTATAGTTTATGACTAGAATAAACCCGTCAAGACCGTTGCTTTTTGATAGTGAGGTCGATCGCACAGCTTGCAGAAACCAAAGAGAATTAAGGTGAAGCTTAAGATACACAAAGAACGAGCAAGAGGACGATATTCAAACGAGAATCGAGGAGATGGCTAAAAACTAAGAAAATCTGCTACCTCCTGCAATTGTTGTTAATCAAAATCCTGCTCCGCGCATTATGTATGATTATGCTAAACCTAATTTAACAGGAACTAAGTCAAGTATAGTTAGACCTGCTATAGTCGCAAATACTTTTAAACTGAAACCTAACATAATTTAAATGATACATCAATTCGTTCAGTTTGATGGTTTACAGGATGAAGATCCCAACGCTCACTTGGCAAACTTTTTGAAACTATGTGCTACATTTAAAATCAATGGTGTTTCTGATGATGCCATACATCTTTGGTTGTTTCCCTTTTCATTAAGGAACAAAGCTAAATAGTGGTTGAACTCGTTACCACGAGGGTCAATTACTACTTGGGAACAAATGACCGAAAAGTTTTTATTAAAATATTTTCTACCAGCAAAAAGGTCTAAATTACGTAATGATATCTCTTCTTTTGTGAAGATTGATTTAAAAACACTCTACGATGCATGGAGAGATACAAAGACCTTTTGCGAAGATGCCCTCACCATGGGTTACCACTTTGGCTACAGGTTCAAACTTTTCATAATGGCCTAAATCCTTCGACTCGAAAAATGGTCGACGCAGCTACTGGCGGAACAATCAATAATAAAACACTTGAAGATGCTTATCAGTTTATAGAGGAGATGTCACTAAATAACTATCAGTGGCAAGTCATGAGGACAAAGCCAACGAAAATAGCTGGTGTTTATAACGTCGATTCGGTCACCATGCTCTCTAATCAGGTAGAACTCTTGAATAAGAAAATTGATGGCTTTCTTAGTTCTTCATAGGTTCACCCAGTAACGCAATGCGAAGCAAGTGGAGGCGGATCAAGTAATTTAGAATACCAACCTTATGGCCACAACATGGATAACATGCAATTAAATTACATGGGTAATAATCCTCGATCTTAATCCATATAGTAACACTTACAATGCAGGTTGGAAGAAGCACCCAAATTTCTCATGGGGAGGCCAAGGAAATCAAAAACCACCTCCAGGCTACTAACAACCACCCTACCAATAGGAGAAGAAGCCGAACCTTGAAGAAATGCTAATCAAATTCATCTAGGTGTTAGAGACATGTTTTCAAAATACCGAGACAACACTTAAGAATCAACAAGCATTGATTCAAGGGCTCCAAACTCAGATTGGACAGCTTGCCAAGTTGATTTCTGAACGACCACAAGGTAGCTTGCCAAGCAACGCAGAATCTAACCCAAGGGACCAACTCAACCCAATTACTAGCCAAGATGAGGAAGGGTTAGTCACATTTGAACCAGAACCAAGGCAAGAAACTGAGATAAGCAAAGGCAAAGGTGAGGTAGACCACAATGAGCAGAAACTAGTAAGTACAGAATACCAACCTCATGTGCCATACTCTAATGCGACAAGGAAAGACCACTCAAATGAACAATTTGGTAAATTCCTTAAACTCTTAAAAAAATTACATATTAACTTACTGTTTATTGGAGCTCTATTGCAGATGCCAAACGCAATGAAATTTTTAAAGGAGCTTTTAGTAAATAAGTGAAAGTTAGACGAGGCTTCGCTTGTGAAGCTAAACGCAGTTTGCTCACCAATTCTACAGAACAAACTACCCAACAAATTGAAAGATCCAGGGAGTTTTACAATTCCTTGCTTAATTGGTAGTTTAGATCTTAATAATGCATTAGCTAATTTAGGGGCTAGTATTAACATCATGCCTTACAAAATTTTTAAACAACTAAGTCTTGGGAAACCCAAATAGACTAGGATGAGCATTCAATTAGCAGATAAAACTATAAGATTTCCTAGGAGTATTATTGGAGATGTGTTAGTTAAAATCGATAAATTTATATTTCCCATTGACTTCTTTGTTCTAGACATAGAGGAGGATAGCAACACTCCTTTGATTTTAGGAAGGCCCTTTTTAGCAATTGCTAGAATGATTATTGATGTTGGCACAGTTGAGCTCACACTTCATGTGGGAGATGAGACAATCACCCTTCAAGCTCGCAATTTCGTCAACACATCGAAAATTGAAGGTGGTTGTCTAAATCACTCTACTAAAACTAACAATATGGTATAACCTACTTTGCAGGAAATGAGTTTGAAGGAAGTACATGAGCCATTTTCAAGCAATAGTAGAAAACCTATTCATGAAGATTGAAGGCTACAAATCGAGGACCTAGATGAATGGCGGACACATAAATCGAGAACACACGATGAACCAAAACTACGGCAAAACAAGCTCAATACCTTTCCAAATCAACTTAAGGCTGGAGGTAAAGTTTTATCAGATACCGCAGATCCTCACATTGTCACTGCCAAACCGAATGAAGAAATTCCTCTTACAATACTTAGCATTTTTCCATTTGGTACAGTCGAGGTAAATCATCCCAAGTTTGGCACATTTAAGGTAAACAATACTCGCCTAAAACCTTATTTTGATGAGATTCATAATAGGAATGAGGAGTATAAACTCCTCAAACCACCATGACCATTCAATAGAGAGGTAGGTCGAGCTTTGACTATAAATAAGAGCTTCTCGGGAGGCAACCCGAGCACTAACTTATTAACTTCTTTAAATTTTAGTGTTTAAACACCTAACTTACTAACGAAGCTCTTGAATATAGGTTTCCTACAAAGACGCGGCCTAACACATGGGCGTGCCTTAGGCCGTGTGGAAACAGGGCAAAGATTTTTCCTAGTACAGGCTACGATAAATCGCCACGGCCATACGACATGGCTGTGGGTGAACCTGCCAAAATAACACGAGCGTGAGACACGCTCGTACCTTGAAACCGTGGCCAAACCTGTCAAATTAACACAGGCGTGCGAGACGCTCGTGCCAAGCAACCGTGGTCGAACCTGTTAGATTAACATGGGCGTGGGAATACATACACAGGCATGGGAGAAGCGAAGAAAGATAGACACGGCCGTGCGATACGGTCGTGTACACCCATACGCCCAAGGTACACGGGCGTGGGGAAATTGTCAGACGCGCCCAAATTCAAAATTCGCGAATCACACAGGCAAAAATTGGGTAACACGGACGTGTTCCCTGGCCGTGTGTCCCAAAATCTATAAATACCCTGCACTATTCATTGTCTTCTTCGCTCAAAATTCCTAACCATAGCCGCTGCAAGTCCACACGGCTTTCCTGCCACGCCCGTGCGCCGCTCTCACTTCATTTTTGACGCCTAATCTCTCTCCCTTAGCGTCTGTTTACTCTTTGCACTTCTATTATACTTATTTCTAATGTTTATTATCAAAATAATCTTCATTTTTCTCATACTATTTTCATTATGCTTATTATTCTATCATTTAATTTGCATTCTTAGGTTATTTATCATACATTTCATGTTGAATCGAGTTGTTAGGAAAGCCTTATTCTATTGTCAAACCCAGGCCATTACTATGCTTATTCTCATGCTATTACCATGCTAATATCACGAAATTATTCTATCAAATTGATTATTTGGCTGAGTTTGGTTAGTATTAGTAGTTTTGGCTGAAATTGTTAGTTCGAATTCATGGCTTTTTCCTTTTCAAATCTGTTTACCTACTATTATTCTTTTGTATATTGCAGGTATACAATGTCGTCTTCACGTGGTAAAAAGGCCGCCGTCCCTGCTTCAAAGAAATGGAAGGGAGCGTCTTCTTCCTCGGGTCCTACTGCAGAAATTCGTTACCCTTTCCTACAGTTCCCCATTGGGCCCCAAGAAGAACTTTTCCAAATACTCCAGGCCCGACCTTTAATTGTGGGCCGCTACATCGACTGGGCTGTAGTAGAACAAGTTCAGTTAGCCGATGTGATTCGAGCTCTCCTAACCACTGACCCTTGGGAGCTTTTCTTTGGGATCATCGAGCCGACACATCTCGAGCTCATGATAGAACTATGCTCAACGTTTCATCTTCAGACCATAATGACAAACTACGATGATCCTGGCATGGTCTAATTTCACCTAAGTGGATTAGTCCGCCAGCTAAGCATCCCAGAATTCGGTACTACACTGGGCTTATATATGGAGGAGTTCAAGGAGGAGAGTGACTTACATGCTCTCAACCACCACATCCATCATTCTCCTTCACGGTGCTGGGATGCACTAGTACCACGTTCGGCCACCTACGACCCCAGGTCTCCCTCCATCCTTGAAGTACTTATATTCTATTTTATCTCACACCGTGATAGGGCGGAGAGTGAGCACCGGCGTCGTCACCATTCACGACGTCTACTACTTATGGTGTATGTCACATGGGCATATCTTCAACCTCGCCTACTTTATCTCTCTTTCCATTCGCCACCAGATGGAGCGACATCGGAAGGGGGTCATCTCCATTGGCCCTTAAGTGACTCGACTGGAGCGACACTTCGGGTTCCTCGACAGCGCAGCACAAGAATCATCCTTGACCCTCATTGGCCAGATGTCTCCACAAGGCATCTCGAGCATGCTAAGCATGAGGTTGATCAAAAAGCGCCAAGGAACCTACCCTCCTCAATATCGTCTCGCCCAATCTACTGAGGAGGAGTCCCTAAAGGACATTACTGATAACGTCCCTCCACAGCACGAGGACCCAGTGTCTAAGCCACCATGCTTCCATCATCCAGTTCATGCGGTGGGTTCATATAATAACATTGATACTACTCTACAGCAAATTTGTCAGCACTTCCACATCTCATCGCCACCACTACCTCGCGAACCATCTGGCGATGATGATGTTTTATTTTATTTTATTTTTATTTTTATTTTTATCTTTATTTTTATTTTTATTTTCATTTTGATTTTGATTTTATGTTTTTATTAATTTCACCTTTAACTTTTAAATGTTATTTCCTTTTTGTTACTATTTTAGGTTTTATAAACAAATCTCAGTTAATTCTTTATGAGCAATTATTCTTCCTAATATCCCTTAAAAAGTTCCTGATTTATCACAGTTATAAATAGCTACAAAGCTCACCATTACTTAGGAACTTGAAACTCCACTGGGAAAGGTTTTCCACGACTGCCATGTCTTGCTCGACCACGACCATAGCTACCACCAGATATAATATTCTTTTGGCGCAGGACTTATGGACTAATGAACCTCTACCACCACCGGAGTATCCTCCTCCATCCCCAAGTCGATTATTCTCCAAACCTTCAATTCAAGGAAATTCATTCATCACTCAGGAAGTTTCACTTCTCTCCCTATCTTATTTTTATATTCTCTTCTATAGATCTATCTTTGTACATTAAGGGCAATGTACATCTTAAGTGTGGGGGGTATTCATTTCACTATTAGAAAAATCCTTGAATGATTGCCTTGTTCTCTTGAAAAGCTCTCATATCATGTTTAGGATAAATTTTGATTGATTTATGACTTTTATTGATATATCTTGAATTAAAACACAGGTATTCATTGATTGTTGAAACTTTAACACATTAGGGAATCAAGCATGATAAGTTGATTTTTGAAGAATTAAAAACTTTTAGGTTATTTCCTTAAGTACAGGTATTATCTTGAGCTGGAATTCACAAGTTTAAACATCAAAAAGCCATAATTTTTGTGAGATCTTAAGCCTTTAGAGCATCTATTATTTCTTTCATGCTCACTTTCATTATGAGTGCATCAGTATTGAATTGTTATTCTAGAACTTGCTTGATTATGTATGTCAAGGCCATACCATTTGATTTGAAATGTCAAAATGATAAAGGCACTTAGGCTTAACCCACTCACTCCATAAAAGTCTACCTTCACAATTAACCCTTAGTGAACCCCCTTGAGCCTAACAACGCATTCATTGATTTACCCTCAATATTAACCTATAACTCATTACTGTTGAAATCCCCTAAATTAATTTGATCGCTATTTTTGTCGAGATTTGAGTTGGAATAATTGCTTAGCTATGTTTTATTCTATTTTGTAATTTGACTTGTTCTTAAAAATAATTACATGTATACATACTAGTAGTAGCGATCTTCTGAGCTAAAGAAGTTAAATTCCATAGTCTGAGAAAAAGCTCTATTGTACGCAATTGATGTTTAATTACTTTTTCTAGTTAGGAAGTTTCTCAATTTAATATCGATTCTAACCTTTTCTTTCAGCTTGTGACCACACCCTTTAACCAAAGTCACGTTACAACCCTTTAAAGACCTTTTGATTGATGTTCATTTCAATTTATAGTGGTGCAGATTTGATTTTCATGCAAGCCTATGGTAATGACTTTTCATTATTGAATATTGAGTGCTTCATTTATTGTCCTTAAGCACCTCGAGTGATTTGAGTGAATCTTTAGTGAGGATGTGAAACTCTGTGACATTTTGAATCTAAGGTAATTACTTAAACGAGGGGAGACACCTATGCTTTCATGATAAAATGTTGAACTTGGAATGTTTGAAACTTTGATGTTTTTTCAGTTGAATTTTCAATGTATGATTACCTATGGATTATTTTGAGATATTATCGATAGAAATTAAAAGTTGAGAAGAATTTATTTTGATTATGAGTTGAGGATTTTGCTTGAGGACAAGCAAATGCTTAAGTGTGGGGGTATTTGATAAACCGTAATTTATACATATTTCTATCCCATGCTTAGCATATTTTATAGATGATTTTTCCTTAAAATTGGTGAATTCGATGCTCTGAATGCCTTAATTTCAAGTTTTATACTTAGGTGAGCTTAGGAGAGTGAAAGGAACGAGAAACGGGCCAAAAATGGAGAAAATAGACCAACATATGAAATCAACACGGCCTGGACCTCCTCACACGGGCAGACCACACGACCGTGTCAATTTGGCAGAATCAAAGTATGACTCACACCGGTGGACCACACGGTCGTACCTATTTAACAAGCTTGACCACGACCTGAAGTATCGCACACACACGTGCCACACGGACGTGTCCCTGCCGAGCCCAAGTTGAGTCCAATTCGGAAAAGGCAAATTTTGAGGGTTCTTAGGCATTCTAAAGCCTATAAATACACCCTAAAGGAGGAGGAAAGAGGAGACGGATAGGAGAAGGCAGGGAACTGTTCAAGGAAAGCCGATTGATCCATCTCAGAATCCGGATTCATCATAAAGTCTGAAAATCTCCCTTTAATTTCCCTTCAAGAGTTTTGGGTTTTTCTTTATGTTTTGTATTCATTATTCTTCTAAGATGTTTACCTTTTTAGTTATGAACTAAAACCCCTAAATACCTAAGGGGAATGAAACCTAAGACAGATCTTGTTATTATTATCTGAATTGTATGATAAATATTTGACTTGTTCTTAATTATGTGTTCTTAATTCTTGTTTTGATATTCCAGGATATTGATTCAAGTTAAGCTCTTATTCAGAGGAGTAATAGACCCTATCTAAGAGTACATTTGTCATAATTAAGCGGAGTTGGTTGCGCACCTAGAGATAAGGTGAGAAGATTTTGTCGGATTAGGGTGAAACCTAATAAGGGGATCCATAGATCGAGTTAATGCAACCCTAGGGAGTTAATTAGAAAGAGATTTCAATTATTCAACCCAGGGTTAGAGTTGTTAGTCTCGAGAGGGATAATAATATAACTTAGGGATTTGTACGGATCAAGTCAAATGAATAAATCGTCTGATTCAGAGTCAAATAACAAGTGAAGTCTAGATGGATTTTTCCTTAGGTATTATCTTAATTCAATCGTTTTTCCAAAAGTAATTCCCCAATTCTATTTTCTGTTAATTCTTAGTTTAGTTAATTAGTTAGTTAAAACAAACCCCATTATTCCTAGGCTAGATAATAAAAAGAAAGTCATTACTAGTACTTTTTTGTTCCTTTGGGTTCAACAATCCGGTCTTTGCTAAAGCTATACTGCTGTTCGATAGGTACACTTGCCTTCATCATGATAATAGTTAATTTCAAGAATGATTCATTATAAATTTTTAAAACCTATCACGAATATTACGTATCAGTACACAATCGTAACAAGTAATAAAGTAACAAGTGAATGTCGAGTTATAGTACCCACAGGGACTGTGAAAAGAATTATTTATGAATACTATTTAAAACACTTTGGTGAAGAAAATATTTTGTTTTAAGAGGGTGATTAAAACTAAGATTTTAAACTAAGTAAAAAACTAAGATTTTAAACTAAGTAAACTAAATAAATTAATCTCAAATGCACAATTTCAAAATATAATTTTAATCAAGATGACATGATTTTGTTAGATTAATTACAATTCATAACTTAGAATTATTAAACTCATGTTTATATTGTTACGAATAAATTCACGGAAAATCGATAATTTACTAACTTTTGAACATAAACACCTACCAAAATCCATTCATCTCTTGGACATATCCTATGTCAATTCAATCGATTAAACAAATCTTAATAGGCAAATATGTTATAGCACATACATACTTATTAAATTGAAATAATCTCTTAAACATATCCCTATGTCAATTCAAACAATTAACTCGATTTCATAAGCACATAAAAGACTATGTGAGGTAACAAAGCATCCTTACCTTGAAATAGTTTAATCACAATAATCTTGCAAGTTATGCAAGGCAATCGTATCATCAGATACCGTTGCTAATTTAACCCTTAGCTACATTAGATGATTAAACATGCACTGATTAAGTATTGTGTCCATTAATTTCAATTTTAATCCGTTTAAATAATTAATTCATTAGTTACCTAACAATTGTAATGCAAGAATAACTTAGTCATGATTTTACTTAATCAAGCATCTTACCAAGGCCTATAACAACATAAACACAATTTTAACAATTTAAGAAAATGAAATGCAATTAACCTAACACGAATTATATTCAAGCTAAATTGATTAAATTAACCATTCCAACAACATAAATATTCATAGATATGTTCACCATAACAACAACAAAAATAAAAAAGATAGGGAACAAGAATCAAATCTGGTGTTTCTCTGTGGCTTGACTAGTTTGCTCCGTTCTTCATTCTCTATTTGTCCTTGTCGAAAAAGATGCTATGAACACTTCAATGTTGCTCCAAAATGGATGATGAACACCCCTTTTCTAAGGGAAGAAATCGGCAAGCGAACAAGAGAATTTGGAATGGCAAAGAAGAGAGAAAAGATGTGAATGATTGAGATGTGTTGAATGATCAGCCAATGGAGGGTTTTTATAGCTAAAGATGGCTGATAAAATTAGCCAAATATTGTAGCCAAAGATCCATCCCTTGGCCGGCCACACATGTGGCAAGGTTTATGGTTTCAACTTCGCTAAATTTGGCTTGGGGCATATCTACAAAGCCACCAATTGTGGAGGGGTTTGAATGCAACTTGAACAAGTCTTCAAGGGCCTCTTTGCAAGCTTAAATAATCAGCTAATAAGCTGATTTGGGTCAGCTCTTGGGACGACTTTTGGGCTATCCATTTCTAGGTCGGTTCGGTTCACTCGGTTCAGTTCAACTAAATCATTTTTTTCATAATTAATTAATAATAATTTATTAACCCAAATTAAATTGGATATGTAACACCCCGTACCCGAGTCCGCTGCCGGAGTCGGACACGAGGGGTTAACGGCTTAACCATTCACTTTCGCAGTCCATTTTAAAAATTTTCCAGACGACTGGCTAACTGCATCACTGTCACCTTAAAAATCATAACTTGAGTTCCGCAACTCGAAAATCAGATTCGTAATTTTTCCCCGAAACTAGACTCATATGTCCATCTACATATTTTTTCTTAGAATTTTTGGTTGGGCTAATTAGTACAGTTTATTAGTTAAAGTCTCCTCTATTCCAGGGTTCGATTACACTGACCTTGATGTATTACGAATCGGATATCTCCCTGTACAGGGATTCAATACTGATGCCGTTTGTTTCTCTAGAAACTAGACTCAAAAAGGAATCTATACATATATGGCATGACTTCTAAATGTCTCTGGTTAATTTATAATGAATTTCCAAAGTCAGATCAGGGGATCCAGAAACCGTTCTGGCCCTGTCTCACGAAAACTTTAACATCTCATAATATAATGTTCATATGAACGTTTCGTTACTTTCCTATGAAAATAGATTCATCAAGGTTCGATTACATAATTTATTCGCTATTTAATTCCATTCCTACTATTTTTAGAGATTTTTCACATCCACATCACTGCTGCTGCCAGCATTTATTTTTAAGGTAAACTTTACCTATTTCATGATCCTCCATGGATCAACTAGAGTTTGACATACATATACCAAAGGTGATCATGAATAACCATTCCCATGACTAACCGTTACCAATATTTCCATACCTCTCGATGGTCGACATACAAAATAATTACAATGCTATGATCAAAGTATACTTAAAGCCATTTTCGCATGGCTTATATATATTAACCAAAATATCCTCCGCTACTAGTCTATTCTATACATGCCATAAGATATTCCAAAACATAGCAGTACCAAACGGTGGATAGTGATAGTGTGACTAGTTGCTGACGATCCCCGAGCACTGTAGCTTCGCAATGAGACCTATAAGGCGAGGAGACAGAGTAAATGAGTAAGCATTACAATGCTTAGTAAGTTTTAAGCAGTGTCACAGACAACATCCAAATTATAACATAGTTGTTCGTATTTTTATTTCACTCTTCCTTCGGGCATACCATCCCTTTACCGAATATGCACATCTTATCATGTACAATAGGCAAATAAACTCTCACATAAAAGTGAGCTCATGTGACATAGATATATTGTATGATTTCACATAACCTCTCACACTAATCCGATGTCACATAATCATAGGAATAGTCCCATAGATTGCTCTCGTATGCATCATATATAAACTTGGAGTACATACTGTTAAACCTTTCGCATTGCGTATATTTATAAGCAATTCTTATTACGAAGTCTTACCGGACATAATCTCCACACGTAGTCATCGGGTCGCACCTGCACAAATCTCCACACGTAGTCATCGGGTCTCACCGGAACATATTTCAAGTTTCATGTACACTTAATCACATATTACAACATTCACATTAGCCATTCGGCTTTACCACATATATATATACACTTTCATATTCATCACGTTGGCCATTAGGCCTTATCACATATATATACATTTTCACATTCATCACATCGACCATTAGGCCTTATCACATATATATACATTTCCACATTCATCACATCGGCCATTAGGCCTTATCACATATATATACCTTTTCACATTCATCACATCGGCCATTAGGCCTTATCACATATACATACATTTCCACATTCATCACATCGGCCATTAGGCCTTATCACATATATATACCTTTTCACATTCATCACATCGGCCATTAGGCCTTATCACATATATATACATTTTCACATTCATCACATCGGCCATTAGGCCTTATCACATATATATACATTTTCACAAATTTTGATATCAAAGATCCATCTAACACTCATGTATCATTTTACAATATCACAATTTAGAATTCAAGCATGGGATCAATCAATAGCTTATGAGCAACTAAAACAAGTTTTTATCCATGTTTACAACAAAATCACATTTTCGCTACAAGCTGTTTTCCTGAGCAATGGTCACTAAATTATCTATAACCGGAGCTACAAGGCTCCAAATCACTTGCCGTTAATTTTCCTTGAATATAGACTCGTATATCTTCCATCCATAAATTTTTCAGAATTTTAGGTTTGGCCAATCAATACCAGATTTTTATTAAAGTTTCCCCTGTTTTACTGTTTGACTAACCTGACCAGTCTTCACTACAAATCAAAATTCTCATTGTACAGAATTCAAAGTATGTTCAATTTGATTTCATTTGAAACTAGACTCATTGAGGAGTCTAAGCATATAAATTTTATCTTGTAACCATTTTTTTACAAATTATAGTGATTTTCTTAAAACAGAACAGGGGATTTCGGAGTCATTCTGACCCTGTCCCACACAACTTTAAATATCTCTTTATAGGAAATTTCTTTGCTTCCACGGTCTCTTTTATAAGAAACTAGACCAACTAAGCTTTGATTACATATTTTACTTAGCCTATAATTCCACACCAACAATTTATAGTGATTTTCTAAAATCACCTTACTGCTGCTGTCCAAGCAAATTATTACAATTTGCTCTTAAATTTCCAAGTCCAAACACATATGAACTTACCATTTGAGTTTAAGACATATCATGGCCACATCATATCTTATTAAATCAACTCATTATGTCCTATTATGGTTGAATTTACTCAACGTTTAATCGCTTAAAACTTACCTCGAAGTGGTCGACGATTAGATGTCCACGGCTATTCGCTTACTTTCTCTTTTCCCCATCCGACTTGATCCTCTTTGCTCTTAAGCTTAAGTAAAACAATAGATTTGCTTAAGTACTTAACTAATATTATTCACTTAACAATCACATTTGGCACTCACATATCATTTAATCTTTGATTGACCAGTTTAACACATACCAAAATCCAATCATACATCTAACCTTTATCTCAATACCAAACCGAGTTATAAGATCATACATTATACTAAGCATATCATTAAACATACCTATTCAATTTAGCTAATTTTATAGCCGATTAATCACCTTGAAACTTACCTTAATACACATTTTATCCCATTGCGAATACATATATATATATTCAACCCAAATCCCTTTCTTAACTCGTGATTCACTAACTTGGGAGTTATTTTCTAACAAATTTTAACTTACTCTAATACCGAATGCTACTCAAGCTTTAAGCTCATGTCCTTTCATTATTAAACAAATGTTATAACATAACTAACATCCCTTTTTCAATTTGAGCATCAACACATAAAGAAATTAAACACAAAGATTCATAGTCGAAACTTATACATAACATCATTCAAGGTTTAATCCCCTAAATTCATGCACAAAGCCGAACCTATTGAGAGATGTATATACAACAATATCTAGTTAGTACATTCAAGCACCTATGGCATTCCCTTCAATTTAATACTAAGACAAACCAAAAGATTTATTCATGTAAATTCAAAAATTTCAAGTTCATCTCTTTCTCATATAAATACCAAAAATTAAGTATTTACTAGCTTAAACTCTATTAAACCTTAAAGCATCAATCCACCATCACATGCATCATTACAAAGCTTCATTTTTAGCATGTAAATGACATCAACACCAAGCAAGAATGATGCATCCATAGCCGAGTGTCATTTCCATCACCTAGCAAGATTTAGACCATGGGCTAGGTAGAACTCAAGCTACCAACTGAAACATGCATGCATCTCATGGACAACATCACACATACCTTAGTCTAGCAAATCACCATAGCCGATTTTCTCAAGCTCCTCCCCTTCCTTTCTTTCCTCTATTTGGCCAAGGATGTTCAAGGATGAACAAAACATTTTTTTTCTTTGTTTTCTTTCTTCCATTCACGGCAAAAGGGGGCATGGATGAGACCATTTTTTTTCATCACTCCTCCCTTTCATTATTTAATTCTTCCTTACATACATCACTAACCCAACATGTTTGTGACATGTTTCCACCCATAGCATGGCCGGCCACTATGCTTCAATTTGGCTAATTTGACATGCAAGGACAAACACTTTCCGACATGTATTGATAGGCCATTTTACATTTGCCTAGCACATTTCTAAATTTTCTCACATAAGTCCTATGTACTCCATTCACATGCAATTAACTAAATCAAGCTTAAAAATTTTTCACATTCATATTCCCATATTTTAGACCATAAATATCACATCCAAATAATTTGGTGACACGGTTTAGCGGTCCCAAACCGCTTCCGACTAGGGTCACTTTAGGGCTGTCACAACTCTCCCCACTTAAGAAATTTTCGTCCCCAAAATTTCTACCGATGCATAGTTTAGAATAACGTCCTCTTATTGAATTATATTCATATAAACATTAGCTCATCGATAGCAATTGTAATTCATTATTGATTTCACATCGATCTATAAAATCATTTTCTTATCTTAAAACAAATACATAAACATTTCTACAAGTATGCACATATATCTCATTTCCTTGATTTCATAGCGATAATCACTTAATTTAATTCACAATTGCATTTCAAACACATATCAAGCACATACTAACATGTATAATTCACATCATCAACCCACATATTTGTAACCCACATTTTCATCCATGTATAAGTCAGTAACTCGCCGAAAATACACATATACTCAAACATCCCAATAAATATCCTTTATAACTCCATCGTATCTCAATATTCAACTTCCACACACGAACATTTAATTCATTCAAGACATACGAACATACCTCATTGCTGGAATTTTTGCAAGCGTATTAATCGAAAATTTTTACAAGAAGATTGCTCATTTCGAATCACGTACCTTGAGATTTAACCGGATATAGCGACTCGCTCGATTGTCCTCGTGACATAGCCGGTTATAGTGATTCGCATAATTCTTCGGAATTAGCCCGATTTAGTAACTTAGCACAAAAGCCTTGGGACTTAGCCGGATACCATTCAATAACCAAGCACATATATCAACAAATCAATACACATTCTTATTACATTCTCATTACCAAAGCTCAAACACAAGACACTCATCATATTTACAATTTCGCTCAATAGCCACACACCAAGAGCATGATTTCGATTTGCTTAAAACATGATCTAATCAAATCATAATTTAAGCTCTATTTACTCAAGAACTTACTTCACATTACCAACCCTTATGTTCATACACAAAGATCAACTTAGCCAAAGGCCGGTAGCTCGTTTATCAACCGAGCGAATACTTACTTGTAAGGGCTCAACTAATTCAAGCACATATAGCTCGACAATGCCATATCCTAGATATGGTCTTACATATTCTCACATCTTGAGCCGATGCCATGTCCTGCATGGTCTTACACATTATCTCAAATCAATGCCTTCGTCCTGCACGAGGTCTTACATGAATTCCACTTCACACACGTAGTGCCCACTGACCGATCTCGCACTCATAGTGCTCGGTTAAAGGGATTTACACATGCACAGTGCCTCTAATCATTCACACACATAGTGCTCTTATTCATTCGTTATTACACATTGAAATGACTTACCCAAGTCTATAAACATCACGTATGTACACTTTTAAACATATCGTCTCATATAAATTTGAATTTGTATAATAATGAACCTCTAAACTTTGCTCAATTTACCGGTACGAAGCCTACTAGGCACGGAGGCCCGAATACACGTCACCAGCATGATTGCTCTTTGGGATCTAGCCCGGATACATCACTAGCACGAATGCTCCTCGGAACTTAGTCCGGATACATCACTAGCACGAATGCTCCTCGGAACTTAGTCCGGATACATCACTAGCACGAATGCTCTTCGGGATTTAGCCCAGATACATCACTAGCACGAATGCTCTTCGGGATTTAGCCCGGATATATCACTAGCACGAATGCTCCTCGGAACTTAGTCCGGATACATCACTAGCACGAATGCTCTTCGGGATTTAGCCCGGATACATCACTAGCACGAATGCTCTTCGGGATTTAGCCCGGATACATCACTAGCACGAATGCTCTTCGGGATTTAGCCTGGATATATCACTCTCAATTCTCATGTACATATACACATATAGCAATACATATTAGTATATCATTTACATTACTTGAATACAAACACAACATGCTTATCGACCATTCAACTTCCAGTTCCATAGCCACATACAAAAATCACATTTATAGTCATAACACTCTTTCAAAATTGCATCACTTATACCCTTAATTCAATCCAAATCGAAATTCAAATACGAGTACATGATCGTGCACTGATCAACTTAATAATTTAGGCATATCTAAGTGAAGTTATATCGCAAATTCTCATAGTCGAGGCTTGCTACACTCGATCGGGATCAAGATTCATTACAATACAAACAACCACATTTTAATAGTCAAAATCATCACACTATCATTTTATCACTTTATGGCATGTATAAATAGACTCACGCGTGCTACGTTAGTCCTAGAATCGACTAAACCGTAGCTCGATACCAATAAAATTGTAACACCCTGCACCGAGTCCGCTGCCGGAGTCGGACACGAGGGTTAACGGCTTAACCATTCACTTTCGCAATCCATTTTAAAATTTTCCAGACGATCGCTAACTGCATCACTGTCACCTTAAAATCATAACTTGAGTTCCACAACTCGAAAATCAGATTCGTAATTTTTCCCCGAAACTATACTCATATGTCCATCTACATATTTTTTCTTAGAATTTTTGGTCGGGCCAATTAGTACAGTTTATTAGTTAAAGTCTCCTCTATTCCAGGGTTCGGTTACACTGACCGTCATGTATTACGAATCGGATATCTCCCTGTACAGGGATTCAATACTGATGCCGTTTGTTTCTATAGAAACTAGACTCAAAAAGGAATCTATACATATATGGCATGACTTCTAAATGTCTCTGGTTAATTTATAATGAATTTCCAAAGTCAGATCAGGGGATCCAGAAACCGTTCTGGCCCTGTCTCACAAAAACTTTAACATCTCATAATATAATGTTCATATGAACGTTTCGTTACTTTCCTATGAAAATAGATTCATCAAGGTTCGATTACATAATTTATTAGCTATTTAATTCCATTCCTACTATTTTTAGAGATTTTTCACATCCACATCACTGCTGCTGCCAGCATTTATTTTTAAGGTAAACTTTACCTATTTCATGATCCTCCATGGATCAACTAGAGTTTGACATACATTTAACAAAAGTGATCATGAATAACCATTCCCATGACTAACCGTTACCAACATTTCCATACCTCTCGATGGTCGACATACAAAGTGATTACAATGCTATGATCAAAGTATACTTAAAGCCATTTTCGCATGGCTTATATACATTAACCAAAATATCCTCCCGCTACTAGTCTATTCTATACATGCCATAAGATATTCCAAAACATAGCAGTACCAAACAATGGATAGTGATAGTGTGACTAGTTGCTGATGATCCCCGAGCCTGTAGCTTCGCAATGAGACCTATAAGGCAGAGGAAACAGAGTAAATGGAGTAAGCATTACAATGCTAAGTAAGTTTTAAGCAGTGTCAACAGACAACATCCAAATTATAACATAGTTGTTCGTATTTTTATTTCACTCTTCCTTCGGGCATACCATCCCTTTACCGAATATACACATCTTATCATGTACAATAGGCAAATAAACTCTCACATAAAAGTGAGCTCATGTGACATAGATATATTGTATGATTTCACATAACCTCTCACACTAATCCGATGTCACATAATCATAGGAATAGTCCCATAGATTGCTCTCGTATGCATCATATATAAACTTGGAGTACATACCTGTTAAACCTTTCGCATTGCGTATATTTATAAGCAATTCTTATTACGAAGTCTTACCGGACATAATCTCCACACGTAGTCATCGGGTCGCATCGGACAAATCTCCACACGTAGTCATCGGGTCTCACCGGAACATATTTCCAAGTTTCATGTACACTTAATCACATATTACAACATTCACATTAGCCATTCGGCTTTACCATATATATATACACTTTCATATTCATCACGTCGGCCATTAGGCCTTATCACATATATATACATTTTCACATTCATCACATCGACCATTAGGCCTTATCACATATATATACCTTTTCACATTCATCACATCGGCCATTAGGCCTTATCACATATACATACATTTCCACATTCATCACATCGGCCATTAGGCCTTATCACATATATATGCCTTTTCACATTCATCACATCGGCCATTAGGCCTTATCACATATATATACATTTTCACATTCATCACATCGGCCATTAGGCCTTATCACATATATATACATTTTCACATTCATCACATCGGCCATTAGGCCTTATCACATATATATACATTTTCACAAATTTTGATATCAAAGATCCATCTAACACTCATGTATCATTTTACAATATCACAATTTAGAATTCAAGCATGGGATCAATCAATAGCTTATGAGCAACTAAAACAAGTTTTTATCCATGTTTACAACAAAATCACATTTTCGCTACGAGCTGTTTTCCTGAGCAATGGTCACTAAATTATCTATAACCAGAGTTACAAGGATCCAAATCACTTGCCGTTAATTTTCCTTGAATATAGACTTGTATATCTTCCATCCATAAATTTTTCAGAATTTTAGGTTTGGCCAATCAATACCAGATTTTTCTTAAAATTTCCCCTGTTTCACTGTTTGACTAACCTGACCAGTCTTCACTACGAATCAAAATTCTCATTGTACAGAATTCAAAGTATGTTAAATTTGATTTCATTTGAAACTAGACTCATTGAGGAGTCTAAGCATATAAATTTTATCTTGTAACCATTTTTGTACAAATTATAGTGATTTTCTTAAAACAGAACAGGGGATTTCAGAGTCATTCTGACCCTGTCCCACACAACTTTAAATATCTCTTTATAGGAAATTTCTTTGCTTCCACGGTCTCTTTTATAAGAAACTAGACCAACTAAGCTTTGATTACATATTTTACTTAGCCTATAATTCCACACCAACAATTTATAGTGATTTTCTAAAATCACCTTACTGCTGCTGTCCAAGCAAATTATTACAATTTGCTCTTAAATTTCCAAGTCCAAACACATATGAACTTACCATTTGAGTTTAAGACATATCATGGCCACATCATATCTTATTAAATCAACTCATTATGTCCTATTATGGTTGAATTTACTCAACATTTAATCGCTTAAAACTTACCTCGAAGTGGTCGACGATTAGATGTCCACGGCTATTCGCTTACTTTCTCTTTTCCCCATCCGACTTGATCCTCTTTGCTCTTAAGCTTAAGTAAAACAATAGATTTGCTTAAGTACTTAACTAATATTATTCACTTAACAATCACATTTGGCACTCACATATCATTTAATCTTTGATTGACCAGTTTAACACATACCAAAATCCAATCATACATCTAACCTTTATCTCAATACCAAACCGAGTTATAAGATCATACATTATACTAAGCATATCATTAAACATACCTATTCAATTTAGCTAATTTTATAGCCGATTAATCACCTTGAAACTTACCTTAATACACATTTTATCCCATTGCCGAATACATATATATATTCAACCCAAATCCCTTTCTTAACTCGTGATTCACTAACTTGGGAGTTATTTTCTAACAAATTTTAACTTACTCTAATACCTAATGCTACTCAAGCTTTAAGCTCATGTCCTTTCATTATTAAACAAATGTTATAACATAACTAACATCCCTTTTTCAATTTGAGCATCAACACATAAAGAAATTAAACACAAAGATTCATAGTCGAAACTTATACATAACATCATTCAAGGTTTAATCCCTAAATTCATGCACAAAGCCGAACCTATTGAGAGATGTATATACAACAATATCTAGTTAGTACATTCAAGCACCTATGGCATTCCTTCAATTTAATACTAAAACAAACCAAAAGATTTATTCATGTAAATTCAAAATTTCAAGTTCATCTCTTTCTCATATAAATACCAAAATTAAGTATTTACTAGCTTAAACTCTATTAAACCTTAAAACATCAATCCACCATCACATGCATCATTACAAAGCTTCATTTTTAGCATGTAAATGACATCAACACCAAGCAAGAATGATGCATCCATGGCCGAGTGTCATTTCCATCACCTAGCAAGATTTAGACCATGGGCTAGGTAGAACTCAAGCTACCAACTAAAACATGCATGCATCTCATGGACAACATCACACATACCTTAGTCTAACAAATCACCATAGCCGATTTTCTCAAGCTCCTCCCCTTCCTTTCTTTCCTCTATTTGGCCAAGGATGTTCAAGGATGAACAAAACATTTTTTTCTTTGTTTTCTTTCTTCCATTCACGGCAAAAAGGCGGCATGGATGAGACCATTTTTTTCATCACTCCTCCCTTTCATTATTTAATTCTTCCTTACATACATCACTAACCCAACATGTTTGTGACATGTTTCCACCCATAGCATGGCCGGCCACTATGCTTCAATTTGGCTAATTTGACATGCAAGGACAAACACTTTCCCACATGTATTGATAGGCCATTTTACATTTGCCTAGCACATTTCTAAATTTTCTCACATAAGTCCTATGTACTCCATTCACATGCAATTAACTAAATCGAAGCTTAAAAATTTTTGCACATTCATATTCACATATTTTAGACCATAAATATCACATCCAAATAATTTGGTGACTCGGTTTAGCGGTCCCGAAACCGCTTTCCGACTAGGGTCACTTTAGGGCTGTCACAGGATATAAATTAAAATTAATTATATTATGAATTAACACATATAATTTTAGACCGTCTTAGGCTGAAATTTAGTTCGCCTTGATACTTCAAATTGCTTCTCAATTTTATGGTTCTAGCATTATTTGCCGAGCCATTTTTCGCCCTTTGTACAAATCTGTCGAAAATAACCAAAATTCATCAAAATTAATTATAAAATTAACTAAAATTAAACATGTTCATATTTTCAGTGCACTTTAATTATTTTATAAAAATTAATTATTTTTTGACAAGAATTTTATTGAAACTATATGATTTTAAGTTAAAAAGGGTATGTAAAAATGTGTAAATTTTCGTGTTTCCAACCATGCATAATCAAGCTATTCAAAGATGGTACATTTGCATACAACTAATATGCCTAAAGGGCACCTCAATCTCAACACCTAAAATATGTATAACCATATACTCAAATTGGTCAAAATTTTCATTGACTTCTAACTAAGTTTATGTTTGGACATACCATTTGATTTACCTATCAATTACACACCAAATGTACCATTCGACAAGTAGAACCAATAGCCATAGTGTCATTTATAACAAATGTACCAAACCACCATATTCAAACATATCTCAGGACATTTATAACATGCATTATTAACTACCATTCCATCTTAAATCATTCAAGTATCATGAGCCAAAATATCAACCACTTTAAGGCCAAATATTTACATACCAAAACTAATTCCATATCATCACCTAAAAAGCCATAAACACAAGCCAAAACAAATGGCTACTTTAACAACCAAAATACCTATACATGCCATTATAACCAAATTTAGAAAGACCAAAAGTACCAATATAGTCGAGGACAGTGTGATATAACTCAGACAAGTTCACACCCGATCGAGCTTCCGATTCACTAAAAAATAGAAAATTACACAAAGTAAGCATAAATGCTTAGTAAGTTTGTATAATGTCAAACACAACTTACCATTTCAACACATAATAAATAATTTAAACATGGCATAATCCAACCATAACTTGGCCAAAGCCTAAGCATAAACACCAAACATGTTAGCCATTTAATCATATAACATAGGCAATATAATCATGGATGAGCACAGCATTTAATCATGTATAATATGCATATATCAGTCATTTCACTCTCGATATACCATGTATCACCATTTCAATGAAATTCACATATGTCCATGTCTTAGTTCATATCGAACTCCTACCATTTTATTTCCAAATAATTCTCGTTGAACTATTTAGAATACAGTTGGATAAGTGGGATAGCTCACACATAGTGTGCTAAATCATATAATTGTAATCCCTCAATTCCTATACATGTATGCTCACACGAGCTATGAATCAGAATCCTCACATGAGCTGTGGGTCAGAACGTAGCTACACAATGCTACTCACACAAATTGTTGAGCATCCACAACACATGTCAGACCTCAGCCATCGGTAGGACATTCAAGAACAACACCTAAATCATGTAAACCCTAATGACATGTCATTTGTATCCTTCGAATTCCTGAGGTTCAAATGGGGCTCGGTAGTCAATGTAACATCATTGGATAGGCGATCGGTATATGTATTTAGCAATTCACAATACATGTATAATTCAAATAAAGCATATAAACAGAATTTAATTACATGAACTTTCCTCGACTATTAAACGTAGATACGGAGGCGACTAATCTGAAACTTTTTCTTTGCCCCGATTTAAATCCATACAAGGTTTTTCTTGATCTAAACTAGTAAATTCAACACAATTCAATACACATTTTATTCAATTTAACCCAAAGTTGTAACAGCTCGATTTTGGGGCTAGTCGGAATAGTAGTTCTAGGACCACAAATTTGACGTAGAAAAATCCACTTTTATTATATTTTTATGGTCTACAATTTTATGGAACTATTCTATGAAAATCTCGTTCAAAAAATTTGATCTTTAGGCACTCAATTTAGTCAAAAGGACTAAATCGTAAAAAGGTGTGAAAGTTGAGTTCTACTTGTTAAAGGTGTCCAATTACTATGAGATTTTAAATTAGAGGTCCTTAGTTGGTAACTATAGCATTAGATAAGTTAGTGGGAAAAAATGGACACGAATAGGTAAAATTTTAAAGTTTGGCAAAAAGGGCATTTTGGCTGTTTGGTAAATAAAAGAATAAAAAGGGAAAATAAAGTCAAAATTGGTATCCATCTTCTTCACCTTGGTGAATTTTAGAAGGAGACCATAGCTAGGGTTTCTTCAACTTTCAAGCTTGATTGTAAGTACATCCTAGCCCCGTTTTTAATGCTATTTACATTTTTGAAGTCCTCGTAACCCGATTTACCTGTTTCTACCATTATTTTGAAGTAGGGTTCATGTTTAAAAATTTAGCCATGTGTGACATGCATGTATTTTGATGTTTGATGGAAGATATTGTATGTTTAAGGTGTGATAAACAACTTTTACTAAGTGATTTTTAGTGAAAATGCATAAAAAAGGACATATTTGTAAAAGTTGTAAAAATGGGTAGTAAAAATGTGATTTGATGAAAAATGTGGGTTGTTATGAGCATGATTTAGGTTCAGCTAGGCTTGGATAATAAATAACATGGATACATTTCATTTTACGAGCCTAAGGACTAATATATAAATATGTTAAAGTTTAGGGATAAAAATGTCATTTTGCCATAAGTTGATTTTTGGACAGCATTGAGTAATGTGATAATTAAATAAGTTAAATTTACTATTATAGATCAAGAAAAACGAAGTTTGGACCTTGATCGGGGTAAAAACAAGGTTATTGACAATTAGGTCCATTTCCTACTATTTTGTACCGAGGTAAGTTTGTGTGTAAATAACACAATGTTATATTATGTATTTATTTATTAATATCGTATAAATTGTATGATTGTTTCTATGGAAATATTTAAAGAAGTTTCAACAATGAGGAAGTCCCGGTTGAACCTTAGGAATAGTTTAGGATACAAGTGACATGTCACTAGGAAACCATGAGTTATGTGATCTATGTTGTGCTGGTCATGTACGTCCTGCCCGTGGCTGGGTAGTTCAGTATTTGTTGTGGACACCTGACAGCTTGTGTGAGCAGCCTGTGTAGCTACGTATTGACTGACAACTTGTGTGAGCAAGCAATTTGTGTGAGCAGGCCCGTGATTAGCTCGTGTGCGAGCCCTATGTGTTATGATATATGAGGTAGCATTGGCTACATATGTGGCACTTATGTGCAAGAATTTCCATGTGTCCAATAGTATTCCAAGTGCTTAACGGGTAATCCGAATAGTATATCAAAGTTGAAAAAGTATGAAACTATGTTATGAGTTGGTACAGGTATGTATGTAAAACTCATGAGTATGGACTTTAGCATGAGATGAACTCTTGGTAAAAATGCCAATGAGTAAGTGGTGCCTAAGATACATGATGATATCTATGTTACCTTATGTTGAATAATTATATGATTAATGTGTGGTTAATGTTGCTTATTATTTACATGCAAACTTGTTAAGCTTTAAGGCTTACTCCCTTTTCTTTCCATTCCTTATAGTGTCCCCAAGCAAGCTCGGGGATTGAGGAACGTCAGAGCTCGGTTCACACTATAAAAAAAACTATTTTGGGTATACCTAGTTTCATTATTTTGAGTATGGCATGTATAAGGACTTGGTCATTTTGTTATGTGTCATATTGGTTTAGCCAAATATGTTGGTAATGTAATAGTTAATGATTCATTTTGTATATGGCCATTGGAAGTTGGCTAATATTAATCTTACTAGTCATTGGTATGTTTATGTGATGATGCTTATCATGAAGATGAAATTGGCATGAATGGAAAAGAAAGTATGTGATGTTTATGCATGATAGGTACTAGTATGTGCAAATGATGTATTGATATCTTGTTTGTGGCTAATTTGGTTGTATGTATACGCTTGGATTGGTGTTGCTTGTCGTTGTGTAGGTTGGTGCAAGTAAGGGTGGCAAAATGGCTTGGTAAATAGCCTTATTTTTCCACACGGGCAGAGACACGATTGTGTGTCTTAGCTGTGTGAAGGACACGGCCTAGGGACATGGGCGTGTGTCTAGGGCGTGTGAAGGCTGCACCTATTTTATGAAAATTTTAAAAAATTAAAATTTACCACGCGGCCTAGCACATGGGCATGTGACATGGCTGTGTGAATTAATTTGGTGCATGTTAGTAAAAGCAGAGAGTTACACGGGTTAAGGAAACGGGCATGTATGACGACACGACCAACCTACACGCGCGTATGACCTTGTTTTGATAAAAAAATTTCTGAGTGTGGTAAAATTTTCTAAAGTTATTGGTTTACTTCTGAACCACCTCCAATGCATGTTTTGGACCTCGTAGGTTTGTTTTAGGGACGACAAGTTTGTAAATGAAAAGTTTTAAATTTGGATGGAAATTTACATCTCGGTTTTGTATAATTGCTTGTGTATAAGTTCAGTAATGCCTCGTACCCTATTCCGGCGTTAGATACGAGTAAAGGGAGTTACAAAACTCATATTTTAACAAAATTATAATTCTACCCCTATACTTTTGATTTCTTTTCAATTTATTCCATAGCTCATAAAATGGAAATTCATGCAATTTTCCTAAAACCCATCATAGTCGAATTTCATATAGGTCCCTAGCAAGCGCTATATTTCATTTACCCCATGAATCTTTTTCTCACTAAGCTTAGTCTAATATAATAGAGTTCAACACTTACAACGATACAAAGCTTCATACGGTGCAATCTTTATACTTCATTGATAACTGTTATTATATGTGAATTCAGCCAATGGCAAATATTTCTCCCAGTTGCCTTCAAACTTTCATATGCAACAACGAAGCATATCATTGAGTATCTAAACTACTGGCTCAGATTGACCATCAGTTTGAGGATGAAATGCAGTACTAAAATGCAACCGTGTACCTAGAGCTTCCTGTAACTTTTTCTAGAATTGCGATGTAAACAGTGGATCTCTATTTGAAATGATAGAAACTAGCATCCCGAGCAATCTGACAATCTCAGAAACGTATAACTCAGCTAATCTCTCAAGGGAGTAATCTATACGTACCAGAATAAAATGTACAGACTTCATCAGATGATCAACAACAACCCAATTTGCATCATTCTTTCTATGGGATAAGGGAAAACTGATACGAAGTCTATTGTAACTTGATCCCATTTCCATTCCAGTATCAACACTGGCTATAATAATCTGGAAGGAACCTGATGTTCAGCTTTAACTTGCTGATATACTAAACATCTCGATACACAGTAAAAAATCTCACATTTCATTCCTGGCCACTAGTACATCTATTTCAAATCACTGTATATCTTATTACTTCTTGGATGAGCAGACAAGCTACCATTATAAGCTTCGTGCAAGATTTCCGAATGAGCTCTGGATTCTTCAATAACAAATTCTACGTCTGAATAATAAGCAATCACCAGGTCCAACTTGCAATTCTGAATCAGAAGTTGACTATTTCTATTTCTGTTTAGCTAGTAACTCGTCATCACACTTCTGAGCTTCACAAATCTACTGTAAAAATGTTGGTCTAGTTTTTAACTTGACTAAGATTGAACCATCATCAGATAATGTCAATCGCGTATTCATCACTCACAGAACAAATAAAGACTTTCTACTCAAAGCATCAGCAACTACATTCACTTTACCTGGATGATAATCAATGATCAAATCATAATATTTCAATAGTTCGAGCCACATGCGCTATCTCAGATTCAAATCTTTCTGCGACATCAGATACTTCAAACTCTTATAATCAGTAAAGATGTGACATTTTTTTCCATACAAATGGTGTCACCAAATTTTCAATGCAAACACAATAGCTGCCAATTTTAAATCATGTGTTGGATAATTCTTTTCACGTGGCTTTAACTATCTGCAAATATAAGCTATTACTTTTCCTTTCTACATCAAAACATAGCCTAAACCATTCAAAGATGCATCATTGAATATCACAAATTCTTTACCCAATTCAAGCTGGACTAGAACTGGTGCCTCAGTCAATAGTTCTTTCAGTTGATTGAAACTTTGTTGACATTTCTCGGACCATTCAAACTTCACATCTTTATATAGTATTCATGTCATCGGTGTCGCAATCATCGAGAATCCCTTGATGAACCTTCTGTAATAACTGACTAATCCCAGAAAAATTCTAACTTTAGATACATTTTTCAGAGGTTACTAGTCAATAACTGCTAAAATTTTGCTCGAATCAACTCTAATGCCATCGGCCGGTACAATATGTCATAGAAAATCGACTTCTTAGAGCCAAAATTCACATTTGCTAAATTTGGCAAACAATTGTTTATCATGCAAAGTTTGCAACACAACTCTCAAATGTTCGGCATGTTCTGACTCGTCTCATGAATGAATTAGAATATCATCAATAAAAACCACAGTGAACCTATCTAGATACGATTTGAAGATTCTATTCATCAAATCCATAAATACTACAAGAGCATTAGTTAAACCAAACAACATCACAAGAAATTCATAATGCTCGTACTTGGTTTTGAATATAGTTTTTGGTATATCCGAATCTTTAACTCGTAGCTAATAGTAACTAGATCAATCTTCGAAAATACCTTTGCACTTTTCAACTAATCAAATAGATAGTCAATTCACGACAGTGGATACTTATTCTTGATTGTAACCTTGCTGATCTGAAGGTTGTCAATACACAATCTCATTGATCCGTCATTTGTCTTATCGAACAAACAGGTGCACCCCAAGGTAAGAAACTGGGTCTAGCAAAATCTCTATCTGTCAATTCTTGCAACTGTGCTTTTAACTCTTTCAACTTAGTAGGAGCCATTCTGTAGAGTGCTATCAATATTGGTGATGTCTCTGATACTAATTCAATAGCAAACTCAACCTCTCTAATTGGCAGTAATCCAGGAGACTCCTCTGGAAATACATCAGAATACTCACAAACCACAAGCACTGATTCAAACCTCAACTTATATACTTTAGAATCCAATACATATGCAGGATAAGCATCACAACCTTTTCTCACATATTTTTGTGCTGACATAGTTGAAATAATAATAGGCATCCCACTCAAACTATCTGATTCAATCTGAAGCGTCTCACTATTTTGACATTTCACTACAATAAACTTTCATCTATAGTTCACAATAGCATCATGCATAGTTAGCCAATCCATGCCCAAAATCACATCAAACTCATCAAATGACAATAGTATCAAAGTAGCCAGAAAACTGTAACCCCGAGTCATCAAAGGACAGTTCTTGCAAACTTTATCAACTAATACATATTGACCTTGGGGACCCAACACTTTAACATGAATTTAGTGGACTCAACAGGTAATTTCTTACTAGATACTAAATTTGTCCATATATACGAATGGGTTGATCTCGGATCAATCAAAGTAGTAACATCAGTATAAAAAATAGAGAAAGTATAGGTAATAACATCTGGAGCAAAAGCTTCTTCTCGTGCACGAATAGCATAAGCTCAAGGTAGTGCCCATGCCTCAAATCTCACAGCAGAGTCTATTGTAACACAATGACTACCACTCACATTTTTAGGATTACAAGGTGGTCTACTTCTCGCAGTAGTGCTGCTCAGTCTCATAGTTTGAACCTTTTCTTTCTCGGACTTTTTTGGGCAATCTCTAAGATAATGTTAGAAGAAACCACACCTAAAACATGCTCCGTTCTTCAGTCTACATTCGTCATAATATGGTCTTTTAACAGTACTTGCACTCAGGCTTGTTATCTCTGAAACTACCCGCACTCACTACAGATGCAGCCTGAGGCTTTGGACTTGAACGCCAATTACCTCTATCTCAACTGAAATACCCCACTGAAGCTGTGGAACAGTTGTGATGTTCTTTTGGTCTCTTCAACGATGACTAATATGACTTCCCAGTCGATCTCTTTCTCGAGTCTCTAGCGTCAAAATCAACGTTTCTTTTCTCTTTACTAAGCTCCCCGGATTTATGTGCCTGAGTTGTAACAGCCCGTTTTTAGTGAAATCAGAACATTGGTTTTAAGACCACAAATTCGAAGCCAAAAAATTTGTTTTATTATTATTTTATTACCTACACTATGATAGAAGTACCATATAAAATTTTCGTTAAGAAATTTTACCGTTTACATGCTCAATTTGATAGAAAGGACTAAATCGCGTAAAGTGTAAAATTTGAGTTCTAGTAGCTAAAAGTATTAAATAGCTATAAAACCTTAAAGTATGAGTCCTTTTATGGTAATTAGACCATTTATATGATAGTGGAATATGGTGGTTTGTCATTTTGTGTAATTAATAATGTTTTTAAAGGTTAATTATGTAATTTAGCAAATAATGACAAAATAAACAAAACAAAATTAAGCTTTCATCTTTATTTTCTATCTTCAACCATATTTTGAAGAGAAAAAGAAGCCATTGTTGAGCTAGGGTTCGGCCACTTTGGTTTCTTGATTAGTATGCATTTTGTCCCGTTTTTTATGATTTCTATGTTTTCAGAATCTTTGTAGCTTAATCTAACTAGCCCGACGACTAATTCTGGAAACTGTTAAAATATTAGGGTTTTTCCATTAATTCTTGTACATGGGTTTTTAAGTTTGATGATAGAAAATGGATGGTTGTTGCCAGATAAACAACTTTTGTAAAGGGGTTTTTTGGTAAAATTGTCCAATAAGGACTAAATTGAAAAATAAAAAATATTGCATGGTGAAATTGTAAAATAAGTGAAATATAGGGCATGCTAGGGACTAGTTGATATTCGGCCATAGTGGGTTGTGGTAAAAGTGCATGAATTTCCATTTTTATGAGCTAAGGACTAAATTGCAATGGAATTAAAAGTATAGGGGTAAAATGGTAATTTTGTCAAAGTATGATTTTGAGCTAAATTGAATGAGTTAAATTTATCCATATAGATCAAGACAGACCTCGTACGGAGTTAAATCACGATAAAGGGAAAATCTCTAATTAATCGCCTCCATATCTACATATACTTGTCGAGGTAAGTTCGTGTGATTGAATTGTGTTTATATGTTTTACATTGAATTATTTATGAATTCTGAATTGTTATATATATAGATGGTTGCATATTCAACGAAGTTCAACAAATACTGAGTCTCGTTTGAACCTTAGGAATCCATAGGATACAAATGACATGTCATTAGGGTTTACATGATTTGAGTACTGGTCCTGAATGTCCTACTGATGGCTAAGGTCCTACATGTGTTGCAGATACTCCACAGCTCGTATGAGCAACATCGTTTAGCTACGTTTTGACCCGCAGCTCATGTGAGCATACCAATTTATAGCTCTTGAGAGCATACCGATCTGCAACTCGAGTGAGCATACCGATTCACAACTCGTATGAGCATACTGTACATGAATTGACTAATTACAGTTATATGAGCTAGCACACTATGTGTGAGCTATCTTTGGTATCCAGC
Organism: Gossypium herbaceum; assembly: GCA_025502765.1. Taxonomy (NCBI): domain Eukaryota; kingdom Viridiplantae; phylum Streptophyta; class Magnoliopsida; order Malvales; family Malvaceae; genus Gossypium; species Gossypium herbaceum. The sequence goes on along the minus strand of CP106689.1, from coordinate 30,295,257 downwards.
GGTATTTTAAACGGTTCGACGGGCAATATTCTGATATGAAATTATAAGATTTTGATACGAACTATTATAGGTATATACATGAATTACATGGAAATGTTATTACATGGTATATAGAAATTTGAATTGGTTGATTATTGGAACTTAATTGATTGTTGTATTCATCCATATTTATTGGCTTATAGATTTGTTTACATGGCTAACATGGTTAGTAAATATGCGCTTAGAGATTTGGCCAAATTGTATTGCGATATGTTTGTTTATTTACCCATTATATGACTAAATGGTAAGTTAAATTCTATGTTATACGAACTTACTAAGCTTAAATGGTTACTCTGTGTTATTTTCTATGTTTTATAGTGAATCAGAAGCTTGTTCGGGTTGGAAGCTGGTTGGAGTTATATCACACTATCCATTAGCTCTTTTGGTACATACGGCCCTACTTGAGCTCAAGAAATTCTTTACATATCCATCACTAGAATAGACTTACAGAGCATTACTGGAGTTCTCATTTCACAACAAACAAAACTTATAAACATTTCAACTCATATCATTAATCATATCAAAACCAATCCATAACATGCATATCGTCCCTCATACTAGCCTTAGAGGCTTTAAAAACAAGTCGGGACTAAATCGGAAACATATAGAATTTTTCAGAAAACAATGAAAATTTTCAAAACTGCAGTGCTTACATGGCTGTGTGGACATTCAAAGTAGGGATACACGGTCGTGTTCTAGCCCGTGTCAGTTCTTGTATGACTCACTGACTTGAGTCACATAGCCAAGCCACACGCTCATGTGCCAGGCTGTGTACCACTCGAAATGGCCTCACACGCCCGTGTGCTAGGCTGTGTGCTAGGTCATGTAGCAACCTGACTTGCAACCCTTTGAAAGCTCTAGGGGACACACGGTCGTGTCACCAAGCAGTGTGCCACACACGACTGAGACACAAGCCCATGTCTCTACCCGTGTGAATGAAAAATAGGCTATTTCCAAGCCATTTTTCTCACCCATTCATGCATATACCTACAATCACTTTTGCACAAATAAACAAGCAATCAAAATGCACAAAGACCATGCATAGTCAAGCTATTCAAATATGGTACATTTGCATACAACCAATATGCCCAAAGGGCACCTCAATCTCAGCACCTAAAACATGTATAACCATATACTCAAATTGGTCAAAATGTTCACCAACTTCTACCTAAGTTTACGTTAGAACATACCATTTGATTTACCTATCCAAATGATACCAAATGTACCATTCAACAACTAACACCAATAGTCATATATGTCATTTATAAAAAATGTACCAAATGACCACAAACATTTCTCAAGAAATTTATAACATGTATTATTAACTACCATTCCATTTTAAATCATTCAAGTATCATGAGCCAAAATATCAACCAATTTAAGGCCAAATATTTACATACCAAAACTAATTCCATATCATCACCCAAAAAGCAATAAATACAAGCCAAAACAAATGGCTACTTTAACAACCAAAATACCTACACATGCCATTATAACTTTGACAAGCTTCCAACCCAATCGAGCTTCCAATTCACTGAAAACACAAAAAATTTCACAAAGTAAGCATAAATTCTTCGTAAGTTCGTATAATGTAAAACACAACTTACCATTTCAACACATAATAAGTAATTTAAACATGGCATAATCTAACCACAACTTGGCCAAAGCCTAAGCATATACATCAAACATGTTAGCCATTTGATCATATAACATAAGTAATATAATCATGGACGAGCACAACATTTAATCAAGTATCATATGCATATATCATTCATTTCACTCTCGATATACCATATAACCATTTCAATGAAATCTGCATATGTCCATGTCTTAGTTCGTATCGAACTCTTACCATTTCCTTTCCGAATAATGCCAGTTGAATCATTTAGAATACCGTTCGATACCAGGGATAGCTCACACATAGTGTGCTAAATCATATAATTATAATCCGTCAATTCCTGTACATGTATGCTCACACAAGATGTGAATCAGAATGGTCACACGAGCTGTGAAAATGGGCCTGCTCACACGAGCTGTGGGTTAGAACGTAGTTACACGATGCTGCTCACACGAGCTGTAGAGTATCTGCAACACATGCCGCACCGCAACACATGTCATTTGTGTCATACGAATTTTTAAGGTTCAAATTAGGCTCAGTAGTCGACGTAACATCATTGGGTATGTGATCGATATATATACGGTAATTCACATACATGCAGAATTCAAATAAAACATATAAACAATATTTAAGAACATGAACTTACCTTGACGATTAAGCGTAGATAGGGAGGCGACTAATCCGAAACTTTATCTTTGACCCAATCTAAAGCCATTCGAGGTTTATCTTGATCTAAACGAGTAAATTTAGCTCAATTCAATACTTATTTTATTCAATTTAACCCAAACCCGTATTTTAGTAAAATTAAAAAATTGCCCCTATACTTTTTATTTGTTTTCAATTTAGTCCTTAGCTCATAAAATAGAAATTCATGCAATTTTTCGAAAACCCATCATAGCCAAATTTCATATAAGTCCCTAGCAAGCCCCATATTTCATTTATTTCACAAATTCACCATGTATAATTTTCTATTTTTCGATTTAATCCCTATTTGATAATTTCATCAAAATCACTTAACAAAAGATGTTTATCTATTAACAACTAACCATTTTCTTCCATAAATCATCAAAACTCATACACATTCATTCATGACAAAAATCTAACCATTTAACAGTTTTAAGAATTAGTCATTGGGCTAGCTAGATTAAACTACAATGATCTCAAAAATATAAAAATCATCAAAAATGGGACAGACGATACACACATGCAAGCAAAATAGGGCTGGAAGAAATTTCAAGCTTCCATGGCTTTTTTGCCTTCGATTTTCAGTTGAAGAAAGTGTAAAAAGATGATAACTTTGTTTTGTTTTATTTACCAATTTACCTTTTTAACCTTTAAAATATTAAAATTTTCACAAATACCAAGCCATTACATTCCACTATCAACATGAATGGTATAATTACCACATAAGGATTCATACTTTAAGATTCTATAGCTATTTAATACATTTATCTACTAGAACTTTAATTTTGCACTTTATGAGATTTAGTCTGTAACACCCGTATCCCGTAACCGTCGCCGGAATAGGTAAGGGGCATTACCGGACTTGTAACTCATGTCAGAACAGTAAAATTTTGAACTTTTTCTTGAAATAAAGATCGTTCGTTTAAATAAGTACTAAGCACAACCAGAGGTAAAATTTAAACTTCACTAAGTAAACATTCAAAAGATGCCATTTTCGCATGGCTTATATACATTAACCAAACATATTCTTCCGCCATTAGTCTATTCTATACATGCCATAAAATAATTCTAAACATAACAGTAACAAGCGGTGGATAGTGATAGTGTGACTAGTTGCTGACGATCCCCGAGCCTGTAGCTTCGCAATGAGATCTATAAAACAGAGGAAACAGGGTAAACGGAGTAAGCATTACAATGCTTAGTAAGTTTTAAGCAGTGTCAACAAATAACAATCAAATTATAACATAGTTGTTCGTATATTTTATTTCACTCTTCCTTCGGGCATACCATCCCTTTTACCGAATATGCACATCTCATCATATACAATAGGCAGATAATCTTTCACATAAAAGTGAGCTCATGTGACATAAATATATTGTATGATTTCACATAACCTCTCACACTGATCCGATGTCACATAATCATGGGAATAGTCTCATAGATTGCTCTCGTATGCATCACATAACTACCTTATGATTTAGTTCAAATCAAGCTCACATATAAACTTGGAGTACATACCTATTTAACCTTTCGCATTGAATATATTTATAAGCAATTCTTATTACGAAGTCTTATAGCTTTAACCTCTACTCGGATTATCGGCGAGACCTTTAGCTCAAGTGAAATCTCCACACGAAGTTATCGGTTCTTATCCGGACAAAATCTCCACACGTAGTCATCGGGTCTTACCCGGACATAATCTCCACACGTAGTCATCGGGACTTACCCGGAATATATTTCCAAGTTTCATGTACATTTAATCACATGTTACAACATTCACATCGACTGTCATATTTGTAATTCATTTGCCTCATCAAATATCTAATAATACACACCTTTCACATTGGTCGTTCGGCCACAATATACGCACATCGCCTACATATTTCACACTAGCCATTCGGCTTTACCACATATACATATCTCATATATATATTTCACATTAGCCATTCGGCTTTACCACATATACATATCTCATACATATTTCACATTAGCCATTCGGCTTTACCACATATATGCATGTTCATATTCACCACATTGGCCATTCGGCCTTATCACACATATGCGTGCTCACATTCATCACATTGGCCATTCGGCCTTATCTCATATATACACATTCACATTCATCACATAAAATCCTAAATCAAAATATAAATTTTCATGTATTCACATCACAATTATCCTAATATACTTCACATACCACATATACTATCATGTTTACACTTTGTCTTGGCCGAATCTACATCAATCATTTTCCAATGAATAATTCAATTTCACGCCATACTATCATTTCATATTCGAATACTCATAAACTTACAATTTCACAAATTTTAATATCAAAGATCCGTCTAACACTCATATCTCGTTTTACAATATCACGATTTAGAATTCACGTATGGGTTTAATCAATAGCTTATGAGCAACTAAAACAAGTTTTATCCATGTTTACAACAAAATCACATATTCACTACGAGCTGTTTTCCTGAGCAATAGTTACTAAATTATTTATAACTTGAGCTAAAAAACTCCAAATCACTTACCGTTAATTTTCCCTGAATATAGACTCGTATATCTTCCATCCATAAAATTTCCAGAATTTTAGGTTTGGCCAATCAATACCAGATTTTTCTTAAAATTTCCCCTGTTTCACTGTTTGACTAATCTTACCACTCTTCACTACGAATCAAATTTTTCATTGTACAGAATTCATAATGTGTTCTATTTGATTTCATTTGAAACTTGACTCATTAAGGAATCTAAGGATATAAATATTATGTTATAAATATTTTTGTACAAATTATAATGATTTTCCAAATATAGAACAGGGGATTTCGGAGTCATTCTGACACTGTCCCACACAACTTTAAATACCTCTTTATAGGAAATTTCTTTGCTCACAAGGTCTCTTTTATAAGAAACTAGACTAATTAAGCTTTGATTACATATTTTATTCAGTCTATAATTCCACACCAACAATTTATGGTGATTTTCTAGAATCACGTTACTGCTGCTGTCCTAAGCAAATTATTACAATTTGCTCTTAAATTTCCAAGTCCAAACACTTATGAACTTACCATTTGAGTTTATAACATATCATGGCCCCATCATATCTTATTAAATCTGTAACACCCCGAACCCGAGACCATCGCCGGTGTCGGACACGAGGGGTTAGCAAGCCAAGTTCACTTGTTTTGCCCATCCATTGGACATTTCCAGTCAGGCTGGAAAAACTGCGTCACTGTCGCCTTAAAAATCATATCTCGAGTTTCAAAACTCGGAAACTGGTTTCGTAAATTTTCCTGAATTTAGACTCATATATCCATCCATGGATTTATTTCTAGAATTTTGGTCGGGCCAATTGGTACAGTTTATTAGTTAAAGTCACCCATGTTACAGGGATCGACTGCTCTGACCTTCGCGCGGTATAACTTGAATATCTCTCTGTACAGGGCTTTAATGCTGGTGCCGTTTGTTTCAAATGAAACTAGACTCAAAATGGAATCTGTACATATAAGGTATGTCGCCTAATTCTTTCTGGATAATTTATAGTAAATTTTTGAAGTTGCGACAGGGAACCCAGAAACCATTCTGGCCCTGTCTCACAATAGCTTTAATATCTCTTAACCTGTAACTCCTATGACCATTTAGTTTCTTCCATAAGAAAATAGACTCATCAAGGTTCATTTACATAGCTTATTCACTATTTAATTCCATTCCTATGAATTTTGGTGATTTTTCACATTCACGCCACTGCAGCTGGCAGCATCTGTTTTAAGGTAGGTCTTACCTATTTGGTAGTCTCCATGAACCAACTAGTCTTGCCATACATAGGTTCATATATGATCATTTTAACCATGCCAATGGCTGATCATATGACCAACATTCCCATTTCAATCCATAGCCACATCATGACACCAAATATATACATACAAACCACAATTAGTCTAAGTTCATGCTTCCTTTTCGAGCCATTTTCGCATGGCCGTACATACTTACATTACAACATATTTAACAAACAAGAGGTAGTCCTATACATGCCATCTCAAGTTCAACCAAAATTTATACCAAAATGGAGGCTTGATAGTGTGGATGACTTGACTTCAACGATCCCGAATCCGATTGCTATCGGCGAAATCTAGAAAAGCGAGAGCCAAAGCGGCGGAGTAAGCATTTTTATGCTTAGTAAGTCTCAAGGAATATAATCAACTCTAATTACAGCAATACATTCACATAGTTAAATGCATCATTTCATTAATGCACATTCACATAATCATACTTACTTCACCATCCCAACTCTTATGTTCATACACAAATAACGGCTTCATTAAGGCCGATAACTCGTTCCATCATAGGGCGGATATTCACACGCTCTTACTCCTAGCGCGCAAAGCACACACCGCACTTACCTTGTCATTGGGAAATTTCACAAGTGCATTAGCTGAAATTTTCCAGCAAGCTTATAATTTTCAAATCACATACCTTGAGTTTAACCGGATGTCGCTACTCGATCAATCGCCTTGGGACATAGCCCGGTTATGGTAACCCGCACCAAGGCCTCACGGGACTTAACCCGGATATCACGATTTGCACAAATGCCTTGGTCTTAGCCGGATAGAATGACTCATACGAATGCCTTGGTCTTAGCCCGGATGTAGCCACTAGCACAATTGCCTTTGGTCTTAACCGGTTATAATTTCCAGCATAATTGTCTTCGGGCTTAGCCGGATATCATTCAATTTCTCATGCACACATACATCAATAATCATTGGACATACATATTTCATTTTCGTTACTAAGGCTCAAACACAATTATAATCATTAGCATATTCGCCTTCGGGACTTAGCCGGGTGGAATTCAAATACTCATACACACATAATCAATAATCATACACATCCATATTTCATCTCACATAATTCAAGTAAGGTCACTTCTTGAGGACTTACCTCGGATGTTGTCGAACGGCTTTTACGGCTATTCGATTACTTTTTCCTTCCCCTTGTCCAATTGTGGCCCTCTTAGCTCTTGAGCTAATTCAAACAAATTCAATTTATCAAAACCTCATTGTGCTAGCTTATGGCGAATATGACAAGGAATTTAAATGGTCATATGGCCACCCTTTAGCTTGAATACACAATGGTCATGCACATTTTATACTACATCAAGCAATTCAATACAATTTATTCGAGCATCAAGGAAAAGCTAAGGCCTTCAATAGGCTACCCAAGGCGAATATTCATGTACATGTTGAGGTCAATTTTGCACTTAATACCTCACAAAAACAGCATGCAATTTACTAATTAATGCTTTGCACATTGTGGCTCAAAACTTATAATATAGCATCAAGCACTTATATGTGTGCTAGGCGAATTGTGCTTGCAATTTCACAAGCATTCTTCCACATTTTCTTCTTTAAACCAATATATTCATCACTTAGTTCATAACCAAACATAATGTGCAATCATATATATGCATATATGAGCATGGCGAATTTTCAAGGTGTCCATAGCCATCCAAAACACAAATTTTTAACTAACATGCAAGAAGCATGAATCATGCTCAAGAATGCATCATGGCGAATATGACAATCATGCTCCTTTTCAATTTCAATCATGATAAAACAAAGAAAACTCAAAATCTTACTCAAGAGTAGACAATCCATCATTGCATGCATCATCATCAAGCTTCACACTTAGCATGCAATGGCTTTATCACCATAACAACTTTGGCCAAATACCATTTCCATGGCTTAACAAAGATTTGAGCCATGGCTAACATGCACATCAAGTTAGCAACCAAAGCATGCATGAAACTCCTAACACAACCTCATACATACCTTAATCTTGATGCAAACTTAGCCAAATCTCCTTCTAGATCTCTTCCAAACCAAGCATGAAGCAAAAATCCTCCTTCTTCCTTAGTTTTGGCTCAAAGAAAGGATGAACAAAATTTTTTCTTTCCTCTCTACAACTCACGGCAATGGGGGATTACCACACTCACACACATTTTTTTTCATTTTTTATCACCCATACACCTTTGTTTATTATTTCACCCTAATGCACCAACAAAACATGTTTCATGACATGTTTAGCCCATCCTCCTTGTCATGGCCGCCACCACCTATAAAGGGGAATTTGACATGCAAGTCCATTATTTTGCATGCATGCTTTAATTAGTCATCACACATTTCCTATCATACTTTCAAAGTTCATTACTAAGTCCTTTCTTGTGGAATTCACCCTTATAACACTAAATCAATCATCATAAAATGTCATACATGAGCACACACATATTATAGGCATCAAAATAAATTTTAATTATTTTTATGCCTCGGTTTTGTGGTCCCGAGACCACCTTCCGACTAGGGTCAATTTTGGCTGTCACAACTCTCCCCACTTAAGAAATTTTCGTCCCGAAAATCTTACCGTAAATAGGTTTGGATATCGCTCTTTCATAGAGTTCTCGGTCTTCCAAGTAGCTTCTTCTATCCCGTGCTTGAGCCATAACACTTTTACTAGCGGAACCCACTTGTTTCACAACTCTTTCACTTCTCGTGATAGGATACGAATCGGTTCTTCCTCATAACTCATATTAGCTTGAATTTCAATTTCTGATGGACTAATCACGTGCGATGGATCGGATCTATAGCGTCGAAGCATCGAAACGTGAAAGACATCGTGAACCTTTTCGAGTTCGGGGCAAAATCAAGCGATATGCCACTGGATCGACTCGCTTCGGATATCTCATATGGCCCAACAAACCTCGGGCTCAACTTGCCCTTACTACGAATCGAGTATCTTTTCCAAGGCGATACCTTGAGAAACACTTTATCACCCACGATACTCGATATCCTTACGCTTGGTCCGCGTCGACTTCGGCGATCGGAGGCTATCTTGGACTTTCACGGATTACTTTCACTTTTTCTCAGCATCCCTAATCAAATCCACCCGAAAATCTTGCTTTCACCGAGCTCGGTCAAAACAATGGTGTACGGCATTTACGATCGTACAAGGCCTCGTAGGGTGCCATCTTAATACTTGATTGAAAGTTGTTGTTGTAAGCGAATTCAATCAACGGCAAATACCGTTCCCATAAACCACTAAACTCGAGGACGCAACATCTTAACATATCCTCAAGTATCTCGAATTATCCGCTCGGATTGACCATCGGTTTGGGGTGAAAGGCGGTCTTTGAAATGCAACTTGGTACCCAAAGCCTCTTGCAATTTTTTCCAAAATCGCGACGTAATCTTGGGTCTCTATCCGACACGATAGAAATAGGCACCCCATTCAATCGAATAATTTGGGAGACGTATAATTCTGCCAATTTATCGAGCGAAAAATCCGTGCGGACAGGGATAAAATGAGCAGACTTGGTCAGTCTATCAACAATGACCCAAATCGCATCTTTCTTACTTGCCGAACCGGTAATCCGGATATAAAATCCATTGTCACTCGATCCCATTTCTATTCGGTATCATGATTGGTGAAGTAATCCGATGGCACTTGATGTTCCGCTTTCACTTGTTGACATATCAGACACCTTGAAACAAATTCAGAAATATCTTATTTCATACCGGGCCACCAAAATTGGCGTTTCAGGTCATTGTACATTTTAGTACTACCCGGGTGGATTGACATTCGACTACTGTGAGCCTCGCTCAAAATCATCGAAACAAGTTCGAATCCTTGGAATACATAATCGACCCTTGAACGTCAAGCGGTCATTGTCGTCAATCGAAATTCGATTCTTCATCCGAAACACATTCGGCTCGCTTAGCGACCAATTCAGCGTCGACCTTTTGAGATTCAAGTATTTGATGAATCAATAATGGTTTGGCCTCTAATTCGACTACTAGCACCTCCTCGGGTGAAACGGATAAATGAGCATCCATCGCTCTCAAAGCGCAGCGGTGCCTTGCGACTTAAAGCATCGGCCACCACGTTGGCCTTTCCGGTGATAATCAATGCCGAGTTCATAGTCTTTCAACAACTCAAGCCAACGTCGTTGTCGCAGTTTAAATCTTTCGAGTCATCAAATATTTTAGACTCTTGTGGTCCGAATAAATATGACACCTTTCTCCAAACAAGTAATGCCGCCATATCTTCAAGGCGAACACTATGGTCGCTAGTTCAAGGTCATGGGTCGGATAGTTTCTCTCATGCGGCTTTAGTTGTCTCGACGCGTAAGCCACAACTCGACCTTCTTGCATCAACACACAACCTAACCCAAGCAAGGATGCGTCCATGATATGACAAACTCTTTACCGGACTCGGTGTACTAGCACCTGGGGCCTCGGTTAAACAAGTTTTTAGTCGATCGAAACTTTCTTGACAAACGTTCGACCACTCGAACTCAACATCTTTTGGAGTAGTTTCGTCATCGACGCACTATCATCGAAAAACCTTTCACAAATCGTCGATAGTATCCCAAGAAGCCCCAAAAGCTCCTAACCGGTAACATTCCTTGGAGGTTTCCAATTGACTATGGTCGAAATTTTGTTCGGGTCCACCACGACACCGTCACGGACACCACGTGCCCCAAAAAAAAAAAAACTAACCTCTTTCAGCCAAAATTCACATTTACCGAACTTTGCGTATAACTGCTTATCTCGTAAGATTTGCAACACTAGCCTCAGGTGTTCAGTTTCATCTCTCGAATTGACCTAAATGTCATCGATAAATACAACTACGAACCGATCCAAGTATGGTCTGAAAATTCTATTCATTAAATCCATAAACACCGCAGGGGCATTAGTGAGCCCAAACGGCATCACTAGGAACTCATAGTGACCATATCTCGTTCTGAAGGCAGTCTTGGGTACGTCCGAATCTCGGATTCGCAATTGATAATAGCCCGATCTCAAATCTATTTTCGAGAACACTGAGGCCCCCTTTAGTTGATCGAACAAGTCATCGATACGTGGCAACGGATATTTGTTCTTTATTGTCGCTTTATTAAGCTGGCGATAATCGATGCACAACCGCATGGTTCCATCCTTCTTTTTCACGAACAACACTGGCGCACCCCAAGGCGAAAAACTCGGGTGAGCAAAACCTCTATCCACCAATTCTTGCAACTGAGCTTCCAACTCCTTTAATTTCGTTAATGCCATACGATACGGAGCTATCGAAATTGGAATGGTACCAGGTACCAATTCGATGCCAAATTCTACTTCCGAACAGTGGTAAGCGGCAATTCTTGGGAAAACATCCGGTATTCACAAACCACGGGCACAGATTCGGTTTCTTTTACGATTCCTTGTCATCGAGCACGACGCAAGGTATGCTTCGCCCCTTTTCTTACATATTTCGGGCCAACATCGCGATATTACGGTTGGCAACTCCTTTAAGTCCGTAGACTCAACCAGTATTATCTTGTTATTCGAGCTCCTCAAATCGATAGTCTTGCTCTTTCAATTTACAACCGCGATCGTGCATGGTCAACCAATCCGGACCAAGAATAACGTCGAACTCATCGAGCGGCAAAAGCATCAAGTTCGCGGAAAACAAGAACCTCGGAACACTAGGGGACTTTTCTTGCACACTTTGTTGACAAGCACGTAATGACCCAAGGGTTTGACACCGAATTACAAACTCGATGAGACTCAATAGGAAAAGTCTTCTTTGGATGCTAAGGTTTCACATATATAAGATTGAGTAGAACCGGGGTCAATCAAAGCAATCACATTAGTATTGAAAAGAGTGAAAGCACCGTAATGACATCCGAGAGGCGGCATCCTCGCGTGCGGCGTATGGCATAAGTCCTCGCAGAGCACGAGCCTCGGATCCGATGGTAGCATCTCTAGATCCTCTCGACCGCCACCGACATTGCCCATATTTCTAGGTGGCCTACCTTGAGCGGTGAGTACCCGAGTTTCCACTCGACTCACATTCATTCAAGCATCCTCGGGCAATCCTTCCTAAAGTGGTCGGCCGATCCACACTTATAGCGGGAGCGATCACGAAACCAACAGCTCCCCGAATGCCATTTGCCACAATGTTGACACTCCGCCCTCTCTCGCGATCATTTCCACCATGGCGATTGAAGTGACTCGTGTGGTCACAGGGGTCGATCGCGTCCTCGTCTAGAAAAGCCCAAAGTGCCTCTAGACCGGTTCACATCATCTCGAAATCTCTTGATTGCTGTTGAAGAGACTTTCCGAGGACCTCTTCGAATTCTCCGGTTCCCATATCACTTTTTGTTTCTCCTTTCTAAGCTCTTCGACTTTACAAGCTCGCTCAACAAGTACTACGATCTCGTATTTCGAGAATGCCAACGAACATCCTTATATCATCATTCAGCCCATCCTCGAGCGTTTACACATAATAGCTTGGACGAAATGCATTCTCGCGTGTCTGGCTAAGCCTCACAAACTTTCGTTCGTGAGTCGGTAGCGGACATAGAACCTTGCTTAAGATCAAGGAATTCCTCCGCTTTTGGTCGATGAATCTCGACTAATATACTTTTTTGAACTCGGTTAGAAAGAATTCCCAAGTCACTTGTTCTCTAGGCACCACGAAGTCGAGTACTCCACCAATAGTAGGTGGAATCACGTAGCAAGGAGATGGTACACTTTAAGCACTCATCGGTGTACAAGATAGCTCATCGAGCACCGGATAGTGTTGTCCAACCAAAATTCAGCTCGTTCGGCATCATCATCATCCGTAGCTTTAAATTCAGTGGCCCCATGTTTTGAATCCTATCGATCGGGGCTTACTTGACCTTATTTGGTCGATTACGAGGTATTGTAGGTGCGGGGTTGCATTTGTCGGGAATGGAGGTTGTGGGACGGTAGTGTTAGTTCGAATGTATTGATTAAACCATTCGTTCATCACACTATAAAAGGCTTGCCTAGCCTCATCATTCGGATTGCTGGCCATAGGTTGAGAGTCCGGCGCTGTCCCTTGTACGGAGCAGGCGCCACACTCTCCACATCATCAGCTATTGCTCGGTTGGGATCGGGATCCATTGCTATAAACAAACTCAAAGTCAAATTGTCGAAATCACCACACTATCGATTCATCATTTAATGGCATGTATAGCTAGACCCCAAACACCTCACGGTAGTCCTAGAATCGACTAAACCGTGGCTCGATACCAATAAAATTGTAACACCCGAACCCGAGACCATCGCCGTGTCGGACACGAGGGTTAGCAAGCCAAGTTCACTTGTTTTGCCCATCCATTGGACATTTCAGTCAGGCTGGAAAAACTGCGTCACTGTCGCCTTAAAATCATATCTCGAGTTTCAAAACTCGGAAACTGGTTTCGTAAATTTTCCTGAATTTAGACTCATATATCCATCCATGGATTTATTTCTAGAATTTTGGTCGGGCCAATTGGTACAGTTTATTAGTTAAAGTCACCCATGTTACAGGGATCGACTGCTCTGACCTTCGCGCGGTATAACTTGAATATCTCTCTGTACAGGGCTTTAATGCTGGTGCCGTTTGTTTCAAATGAAACTAGACTCAAAATGGAATCTGTACATATAAGGTATGTCGCCTAATTCTTTCTGGATAATTTATAGTAAATTTTGAAGTTGCGACAGGGAACCCAGAAACCATTCTGGCCCTGTCTCACAATAGCTTTAATATCTCTTAACCTGTAACTCCTATGACCATTTAGTTTCTTCCATAAGAAAATAGACTCATCAAGGTTCATTTACATAGCTTATTCACTATTTAATTCCATTCCTATGAATTTTGGTGATTTTTCACATTCACGCCACTGCAGCTGGCAGCATCTGTTTTAAGGTAGGTCTTACCTATTTGGTAGTCTCCATGAACCAACTAGTCTTGCCATACATAGGTTCATATATGATCATTTTAACCATGCCAATGGCTGATCATATGACCAACATTCCCATTTCCAATCCATAGCCACATCATGACACCAAATATATACATACAAACCACAATTAGTCTAAGTTCATGCTTCCCTTTTCGAGCCATTTTCGCATGGCCGTACATACTTACATTACAACATATTTAACAAACAAGAGGTAGTCCTATACATGCCATCTCAAGTTCAACCAAAATTTATACCAAAATGGAGGCTTGATAGTGTGGATGACTTGACTTCAACGATCCCGAATCCGATTGCTATCGGCGAAATCTAGAAAACCGAGAGCCAAAGCGGTGAGTAAGCATTTTTATGCTTAGTAAGTCTCAAGGAATATAATCAACTCTAATTACAGCAATACATTCACATAGTTAAATGCATCATTTCATTAATGCACATTCACATAATCATACTTACTTCACCATCCCAACTCTTATGTTCATACACAAATAACGGCTTCATTAAGGCCGATAACTCGTTCCATCATAGGAGCGGATATTCACACGCTTACTCCTAGCGCAAAGCACACACCGCACTTACCTTGTCATTGGGAAATTTCACAAGTGCATTAGCTGAAATTTTCCAGCAAGCTTATAATTTTCAAATCACATACCTTGAGTTTAACCGGATGTCGCTACTCGATCAATCGCCTTGGGACATAGCCCGGTTATGGTAACCCGCACCAAGGCCTCACGGGACTTAACCCGGATATCACGATTTGCACAAATGCCTTGGTCTTAGCCGGATAGAATGACTCATACGAATGCCTTGGTCTTAGCCGGATGTAGCCACTAGCACAATTGCCTTCGGTCTTAACCCGGTTATAATTTCCAGCATAATTGTCTTGGGCTTAGCCGGATATCATTCAATTTCTCATGCACACATACATCAATAATCATTGGACATACATATTTCATTTTCGTTACTAAGGCTCAAACACAATTATAATCATTAGCATATTCGCCTTCGGGACTTAGCCGGTGGAATTCAAATACTCATACACACATAATCAATAATCATACACATCCATATTTCATCTCACATAATTCAAGTAAGGTCACTTCTTGAGGACTTACCTCGGATGTTGTCGAACGGCTTTTACGGCTATTCGATTACTTTTTCCTTCCCCTTGTCCAATTGTGGCCCTCTTAGCTCTTGAGCTAATTCAAACAAATTCAATTTATCAAAACCTCATTGTGCTAGCTTATGGCCGAATATGACAAGGAATTTAAATGGTCATATGGCCACCCTTTAGCTTGAATACACAATGGTCATGCACATTTTATACTACATCAAGCAATTCAATACAATTTATTCGAGCATCAAGGAAAAGCTAAGGCCTTCAATAGGCTACCCAAGGCCGAATATTCATGTACATGTTGAGGTCAATTTTGCACTTAATACCTCACAAAAACAGCATGCAATTTACTAATTAATGCTTTGCACATTGTGGCTCAAAACTTATAATATAGCATCAAGCACTTATATGTGTGCTAGGCGAATTGTGCTTGCAATTTCACAAGCATTCTTCCACATTTTCTTCTTTAAACCAATATATTCATCACTTAGTTCATAACCAAACATAATGTGCAATCATATATATGCATATATGAGCATGGCGAATTTTCAAGGTGTCCATAGCCATCCAAAACACAAATTTTTAACTAACATGCAAGAAGCATGAATCATGCTCAAGAATGCATCATGGCGAATATGACAATCATGCTCCTTTTCAATTTCAATCATGATAAAACAAAGAGAAAACTCAAAATCTTACTCAAGAGTAGACAATCCATCATTGCATGCATCATCATCAAGCTTCACACTTAGCATGCAATGGCTTTATCACCATAACAACTTTGGCCAAATACCATTTCCATGGCTTAACAAAGATTTGAGCCATGGCTAACATGCACATCAAGTTAGCAACCAAAGCATGCATGAAACTCCTAACACAACCTCATACATACCTTAATCTTGATGCAAACTTAGCCAAATCTCCTTCTAGATCTCTTCCAAACCAAGCATGAAGCAAAAATCCTCCTTCTTCCTTAGTTTTGGCTCAAAGAAAGGATGAACAAAATTTTTTCTTTCCTCTCTACAACTCACGGCAATGGGGGATTACCACACTCACACACATTTTTTTTTCATTTTTTATCACCCATACACCTTTGTTTATTATTTCACCCTAATGCACCAACAAAACATGTTTCATGACATGTTTAGCCCATCCTCCTTGTCATGGCCGCCACCACCTATAAAAGGGGAATTTGACATGCAAGTCCATTATTTTGCATGCATGCTTTAATTAGTCATCACACATTTCCTATCATACTTTCAAAGTTCATTACTAAGTCCTTTCTTGTGGAATTCACCCTTATAACACTAAATCAATCATCATAAAATGTCATACATGAGCACACACATATTATAGGCATCAAAATAAATTTTTAATTATTTTTATGCCTCGGTTTTGTGGTCCCGAGACCACCTTCCGACTAGGGTCAATTTTGGGCTGTCACAAAATCAACTCATTATGTCCTATTATGATTGAATTTACTCAACATTTAATCACTTAAAACTTACCTCGGATGTTGTCGAATGATTTCGGCGGCTATTCGATCACTTTTTCCTTTCCTTTATCCAACTTTGGTCCTCTAAGCTCTTGAGCTAATCCAAACAAATTTAACTTATTAAAGTCTCATTATGCTTGCTTATGGCCAAATATGACAAGGAGTTTGATAGGTCATATGGCCACCTTTAGCTCAAATACAAAATGGTCATAGGCATTTTTAATCGCATTGAGCAATTTAGTACAATTAATCAAACATTTCCTCATGTGCACCTTTATGACCAAATACACACATCATTAACCTAATATCAATTAACTAAGCACTTAACAAATTCTCCTTGAGCCGATTGTCTAAGTCAAGATAGGATCATCATTATGCTTACCTATAGCGAATGTACAACATCAATCTATGCATTCATTTGTGTGGCGAACATGCATGTCTATGTTGAGGCCGATTGCATACTTAATACATTCTACAAGTATGGTCACTTGTATTGACCAAATACCATTTTGTTTCAAGTTCAAAACTTGCCTAATACACATATATGCACTATTAAAACATCCTCTCCATTCCATCAATTCAACACATGCATTACTCATTAATATACAAAATTATATTAGGCCTTAGCACACCTCTTGCTGGCGAATTTTTTCTCCATCTAGCAACATTTTATGTACTATGTCGAACCAAAAGATCAAACACCTAGCTTAATCATTTCCAAAACACTTAACAGGCCTTTGACCAAGACTTTAAACAAGGTCTATGTTGGCTATCACACATATGGGCATTATTAGTTCAAAGTTTTAACAAGATTAATTTCTTTGATCTTAACCTAAATGACAACCCCCATTGTTCATCTAGATTTAGCATGAAACAAACACCAACCAAGAAAACAACCCCCATGGCCGAGTATCATCTTCATCACATAGCAAGATTTAAACCATGGGCTAGGTAGAACTCAAACTAACATCAAAAATATGCATGAATCTCATGGAACAACATCAAACTTACCTTAGTCTAGCAAACCACCATAGCCGATTTCCTCAAAGCTCTTTTTCCTTCTTTTTCTTTCTTCTATTCGGCCAAGAACAACATGAGAGCTTTTTTTCTTTCTTTTTCTTTTTTTCATCATCATTTACCTTCCCATTATTATTTTATTGCCCATACTCCTTATTTTATTTTTCCTAGCATAAAGCATTAACCCAACATGTTCATGACATGTTTTTTTAGCCATAACATTTTGTCCACCCTCATGCTCATGGCCGGCCACTACTAATTACGGGGGAAATTGACATGCAAGTCCACCCTTTTTATTACATGCACTAATAGATCCTTATGTTTTGACCTATCACATTTCAAAAGTGTCACACATAAGTCCTATTGACTAAATTCACATGCAATTTACTAAATCGAAGCTTAAAACTTTCACACATTCATATTCACATATTTTAGACAATAAATATCATATTCAAATAATTTGGTGACTCGGTTTAGCGGTCCCGAAATCACTTTCCGACTAGGGTCACTTTAGGGGTGTCACAACTCTCCCCCCCCTTTAGGGATTTTCGTCCCCGAAAATTTCTACCGATGCATAGTTTAGGATAACGTCCTCTTATTGAATTATATTCATATAACCATTAGCTCATCGATAGCAATTGTAATTCATTATTGATTTCTCATCGATCTATAAAATCATTTTCTTATCTTAAAACAAATACATAAACATTTCTACAAGTATGCACATATATCTCATTTTATTGATTTCATAAGCAATAATCACTTAATTTAATTCACAAATGCATTTCAAACACATATTAAGCACATATTGACATGTATAATTCACATCCTCAACCCACATATTTGTAACCCACATTTTCATTCATGTATAAGCTGTAACCTGACCGAAAGTACACATAAACTCAAACATCCTAATAAATATCCTTTATAACTCCATCATATCTCACTATTCAACTTAACCTATTTCCAACAGAAAATCAACTTCCACATACCTGAACATTGAATTCATTTAGCACATTCAATCACCGTTAACGATACCCGTATACAATCGATTTGGCATAAAGCCTCATATTGTATACCGGCATGGGATTTATTTTAGCACATAACCCATATATCCAAAATTATCAGCATTCATCAAAAATTCTTACAGACTTTCAAATGTCGAAATTAATCGAAATAATTTCTTGAATATGATTAACAAAAAAAAAAAAATAGGGGTCATTTAGCAATAGCACATATGACTTCATATACCAAGCATTCCATAGACTAAATCCGTAACACATTTATAACATGAATTCATTTCTTAACAACATATCCACCATCTTTTTACTTTCATTTGATTTTCTCATACCTTCCGTACATACCTGTATCACTTATTCTGATCTTACTTAATTTATCATCTTAAATATACCCGTTGAATCATTCGAAATCATTACGGATACTCATTAAGCACATATAGCTCTTACAATGCCATATCCTAGATATGGTCTTACATATTCTCACATATCGAGCCGATGCCATGTCCCAGACATGGTCTTACACACTATCTCAAATCAATGCCTTCGTCCCAGACGAGGTCTTACATGAATTCCACTTCACACACTTAGTGCCCACTGACCGATCTCGCACTCATAGTGCTCGGTTAAAGGAATTTGCACACACAGTGCCTCTAATCATTCACACACATAGTGCTCTTATTCATTCGTTATTACACATTGAAATGACTTAACCAAGTCTATAAACATCATGTATGTACACTTTTAAACATATCATCTCATTTGAATTTGAATCCGTATAGTAATGAACACCTAAACTTTGCTCAAATTACCGAGACGAAGCCTACTAGGCACGAAGGCGAATACACGCCACCAAAGCATGATTGCTCTTTGGGACCTAGCCCGGATATAACACCAGCACGAATGCTCTTTGGGGTTTAGCACGGATATATCACTAGCACGAATGCTCTTCGGAACTTAGCCCGGATACATCACTAGCATGAATGCTCTTCGGGACTTATCCCGGATACATCACTAGCACGAATGCTCTTGGGACTTAGCCGGATACATCACTAGCACGAATGCTCTTCGGGACTTAGCCCGGATACATCACTAGCACGAATGCTCTTCGGGACTTAGCCCGGATACATCACTAGCACGAATGCTCTTCGGGACTTAGCCCGGATATATCACTAGCACGAATGCTCTTCGGGACTTAGCCCGGATATATCACTCTCAATTCTCATGTACATATACACATATGGCAATACACATTAGTATATCATTTACATTACTTGAATACAAACACAACATGCTTATCGACCATTCAACTTCCGGCCCATAGCCACATACAAAATCACATTTATAGTCATAACACTCTTTCAAAATTGCATCACTTATACCCTTATAATTCAATCCAAATCGAAATTCAAATACGAGTACATGATACGTGCACTGATCAACTTAATAATTTAGGCATATCTAAGTGAAGTTATATCGCAAATTCTCATAGTCGAAGCTTGCTACTTTCGATCGGGATCAAGATTCATTACAATACAACAAACACATTTTAATAGTCAAAAACCATCACACTATCATTTTATCACTTTATGGCATGTATAAATAGACTCACACGTGCTACGTTAGTCCTAGAATCGACTAAACCGTAGCTCTGATACCAATAAAATGTAACACCCCTATCCCGTAAACGTCGCCGGAATAGGTAAGGGGCATTACCGAACTTGTAACTCATGTCAGAACAGTAAAATTTTGAACTTTTTCTTGAAATAAAGATCGTTCGTTTAAATAAGTACTAAGCAAAACCAGAGGTAAAATTTAAACTTCACTAAGTAAACATTCAAAAGATACCATTTTCGCATGGCTTATATACATTAACCAAAAATATTCTTCCGCCATTAGTCTATTCTATACATGCCATAAAATAATTCTAAACATAACAGTAACAAGCGGTGGATAGTGATAGTGTGACTAGTTGCTGACGATCCCCGAGCCTGTAGCTTCGCAATGAGATCTATAAAACAGAGGAAACAGAGTAAATGGAGTAAGCATTACAATGCTTAGTAAGTTTTAAGCAGTGTCAACAAATAACAATCAAATTATAACATAGTTGTTCGTATATTTTATTTCACTCTTCCTTCGGGCATACCATCCCTTTTACCGAATATGCACATCTCATCATATACAATAGGCAGATAAACTTTCACATAAAAGTGAGCTCATGTGACATAAATATATTGTATGATTTCACATAGCCTCTCACACTGATCCGATGTCACATAATCATGGGAATAGTCTCATAGATTGCTCTCGTATGCATCACATAACTACCTTATGATTTAGTTCAAATCAAGCTCACATATAAACTTGGAGTACATACCTGTTTAACCTTTCGCATTGAATATATTTATGAGCAATTCTTATTACGAAGTCTTATAGCTTTAACCTCTACTCGGATTATCGGTGAGACCTTTAGCTCAAGTGAAATCTCCACACGAAGTTATCGGGTCTTACCCGGACAAAATTTCCACACGTAGTCATCAGGTCTTACCCGGACATAATCTCCACACGTAGTCATCGGGTCCTACCCGGAATATATTTCCAAGTTTCATGTACATTTAATCACATGTTACAACATTCACATCGACTGTCATATTTGTAATTCATTTGCCTCATCAAATATCTAATAATACACACCTTTCACATTGGTCGTTCGGCCACAATATACGCACATCGCCTACATATTTCACACTAGCCATTCGGCTTTACCACATATACATATCTCATATATATATTTCACATTAGCCATTCGGCTTTATCACATATACATATCTCATACATATTTCACATTAGCCATTCGGCTTTACCACATATATGCATGTTCATATTCACCACATTGGCCATTCGGCCTTATCACACATATGCATGCTCACATTCATCACATTGGCCATTCGGCCTTATCTCATATATACACATTCACATTCATCACATAAAATGCTAAATCAAAATATAAATTTTCATGTATTCACATCACAATTATCCTAATATACTTCACATACCACATATACTATCATGTTTACACTTTGTCTTGGCCGAATCTACATCAATCATTTTCCAATGAATAATTCAATTTCACGCCATACTATCATTTCATATTCGAATACTCATAAACTTACAATTTCACAAATTTTAATATCAAAGATCCGTCTAGCACTCATATCTCGTTTTACAATATCACGATTTAGAATTCACGTATGGGTTTAATCAATAGCTTATGAGCAACTAAAACAAGTTTTATCCATGTTTACAACAAAATCACATATTCACTACGAGCTGTTTTCCTGAGCAATAGTTACTAAATTATTTATAACTGGAGCTAAAAAACTCCAAATCACTTACCGTGAATTTTCCCTGAATATAGACTCGTATATCTTCCATCCATAAAATTTCAAGAATTTTAGGTTTGGCCAATCAATACCAGATTTTTCTTAAAATTTCCCCTGTTTCACTGTTTGACTAATCTTACCACTCTTCACTACGAATCAAATTTTTTATTGTACAGAATTCATAATGTGTTCTATTTGATTTCATTTGAAACTAGACTCATTAAGGAATCTAAGCATATAAATATTATCTTATAACTATTTTTGTACAAATTATAATGATTTTCCAAAAATAGAACAGGGGATTTCGGAGTCATTCTAACACTGTCCCACACAACTTTAAATACCTCTTTATAGGAAATTTCTTTGCTCACAAGGTCTCTTTTATAAGAAACTAGACTAATTAATCTTTGATTACATATTTTATTCAGTCTCTAATTCCACACCAACAATTTATGGTGATTTTCTAGAATCATGTTACTGCTGCTATCCTAAGCTAATTATTACAATTTGCTCTTAAATTTCCAAGTCCAAACACTTATGAACTTACCATTTGAGTTTATAACATATCATGGCCCCATCATATCTTATTAAATCAACTCATTATGTCCTATTATGATTGAATTTACTCAACGTTTAATCACTTAAAACTTACCTCGGATGTTGTCGAACGATTTCGGCGGCTATTCGATCACTTTTTCCTTTCCTTTATCCAACTTTGGTCCTCTAAGCTCTTGAGCTAATCCAAACAAATTTAACTTATTAAAGTCTCATTATGCTTG
Organism: Gossypium herbaceum; assembly: GCA_025502765.1. Taxonomy (NCBI): domain Eukaryota; kingdom Viridiplantae; phylum Streptophyta; class Magnoliopsida; order Malvales; family Malvaceae; genus Gossypium; species Gossypium herbaceum. The sequence goes on along the minus strand of CP106689.1, from coordinate 30,272,306 downwards.
CTTATGGCCAAATATGACAAGGAGTTTGATAGGTCATATGGCCACCTTTAGCTCAAATACAAAATGGTCATAGGCATTTTTAATCGCATTGAGCAATTTAGTACAATTAATCAAACATTTCCTCATGTGCACCTTTATGACCAAATACACACATCATTAACCTAATATCAATTAACTAAGCACTTAACAAATTCTCCTTGAGCCGATTGTCTAAGTCAAGATAGGATCATCATTATGCTTACCTATAGCCGAATGTACAACATCAATCTATGCATTCATTCGTGTGGCCGAACATGCATGTCTATGTTGAGGCCGATTGCATACTTAATACATTCTACAAGTATGGTCACTTGTATTGACCAAATACCATTTTGTTTCAAGTTCAAAACTTGCCTAATACACATATATGCACTATTAAAACAACCTCTCCATTCCATCAATTCAACACATGCATTACTCATTAATATACAAAATTATATTCGCCTTAGCACACCTCTTGTGGCGAATTTTTTCTCCATCTAGCAACATTTTATGTACTATGTCGAACCAAAAGATCAAACACCTAGCTTAATCATTTCCAAAACACTTAACCGGCCTTTGACCAAGACTTTAAACAAGGTCTATGTTTGGCTATCACACATATGGGCATTATTAGTTCAAAGTTTTAACAAGATTAATTTCTTTGATCTTAACCTAAATGACAACCCCCATTGTTCATCTAGATTTAGCATGAAACAAACACCAACCAAGAAAACAACCCCATGGCCGAGTATCATCTTCATCACATAGCAAGATTTAAACCATGGGCTAGGTAGAACTCAAACTAACATCAAAAATATGCATGAATCTCATGGAACAACATCAAACTTACCTTAGTCTAGCAAACCACCATAGCCGATTTCCTCAAAGCTCTTTTTCCTTCTTTTTCTTTCTTCTATTCGGCCAAGAACAGCATGAGAGCTTTTTTTCTTTCTTTTTCTTTTTTTCATCATCATTTACCTTCCCATTATTATTTTATTGCCCATACTCCTTATTTTATTTTTCCTAGCATAAAGCATTAACCCAACATGTTCATGACATGTTTTTTTAGCCATAACATTTTGTCCACCCTCATGCTCATGGCCGGCCACTACTAATTACGGGGGAAATTGACATGCAAGTCCACCCTTTTTATTACATGCACTAATAGATCCTTATGTTTTGACCTATCACATTTCAAAAGCGTCACACATAAGTCCTATTGACTAAATTCACATGCAATTTACTAAATCGAAGCTTAAAACTTTCACACATTCATATTCACATATTTTAGACAATAAATATCATATTCAAATAATTTGGTGACTCGGTTTAGCGGTCCCAAAATCGCTTTCCGACTAGGGTCACTTTAGGGGTGTCAAATAGTCATTTTTATCAAATTCAGCATATAAGGTAAAATTTCTGAACAAAATTTTTATACGATAATACTATCATGCTATAGAAAATAAAATAATAATAAAATAAATATTTGGACAACAGATATGAGGTCTCGAAACCACTATTTCGATTTTCTTGAAAACGAGCTGTTACAACTAACATATGGTCTATGGTCTCTAACGTAGCATTCCCAAGCCTTAACTAATTAGGGTCTAGGACTATTTCAATTCCAATTATTATGTTGTATGAACAATATGCTTTCAATAAGTTGGTGGTTAATAAAATTGTTGCATCATGTTTTGCTAACATTTAACCTCAAGCTCGTGATTTTGCATATATTATTGATGCAATCTTTAGTTGCAGAATACAGTTAAAAAGTTTTCATGCAACATAAAGAGATGAATATATTAGAGTGGAATATGCTCTCTCTCTCTTTTTCCTCTTGCATGATTCCACATCGAGTTTTTGCACATGGAAAATCCTAAACCAGACAACCCTATTCAGTGTGAAGTTTTCAATTTTAGATGCTCAAATTTCATTCAATAGCTTGTTCTTACTGCAATTTGTAGTAACACTAAGAGTTGAATTCTTAAAACTTAGAATAATTTGATTTTCTTCATCTATTTTTTTTCATGGATATTTCATGGAACATTAAATAAAAACAATAGAGAAGAAAAATCTAAGTCATTTTAGATGCTATTGATGGACTCATCATACTTTCAATGGTAGTACAACCTAACTTTGTTTTAAAATGTACTATAATTTGTAATGCAATAAATTTGATATCCATGATTTCCTTACAGGTTTTTGAAGCTTTTTTCTTGATTTATTTAGGAAGCTTTCCTTTTTTGAACATTCTATCACTTATTCTAGGGTGAGCTTTTAATTTTACCGAATAAAGTTATCGATTTTGATACGTTTCAACATATAATTCAATTAAAATGCAGCCTAATATCATGATTTTTTTTCGTTCGATGACATATTTGATAAAATATATATACAACCAATATCATAAGATTTATACTGCATTCAAGAAACATTTTAGCTACCTAATTTTTGCACATGGAAAATCCTACACTAGATAACCTTATTCGTGTGAAGTTGTTTAATTTTAGGTGTTCAATCTTTTGCACATCAAGATGTTGCACATAGAAAATCCTAAACTAGATAAACTTATTTAATATGAAGTTGTTTAATTTTAGGTGTTCAATTTCCACCCAACAACTTGTTATTAATACAATTTGTAGTAACACTAAGAGTTGAATTCTTAAAACTTAAAACAATTTGATTTTCTTCATCTCTTATTATCTAAATAACCTTGATGCAGACATTGCGATATTTCATGCATCATAAACTAAAACTAGGAGAGAAGCAAAATCCGAGTCGTTTCAGATGCTACTGACAGCATCATCATACTTTCAATGGTAGTACAACCGGACCTATTCTAAAATTTACCATAATTTGCGATGTAATAAATTTGACATCCATTATTTCCTTATAGGTTTTAGGAGCCCTTTCTCTTGATTTATTTCCATCTAATTTCTTCATTTTTTTGCCTATATATATGTATTCCATCTAAGAAGAAATTCATTCCAAACCATTTGAAAGGCTAGTAAAGCATTCCTTTTTAACTTTTTTGTTGGTTTCTTTAGTCTTTTGATATTTTTGTAATGGCAAGCTCAAGCAAAAGGGAAAAGAAAAATTGAGATTAAGATCATTGAAAATGAGGATGATAGGCTCATCTCATTTTCAAAATGATGTATAGGAATTTAGAAGAAAATCTTTAAGCTCTCCACCTTATGTGGTGGTGAGATTCTTTTTATTATTTTCTCACCAACTGGTAAGCCTTATTCATTTGGTCATCCTTCTATTGAAATTTCCGCTAAACAAATTTTGAACCCAAACCAACCTCTGAATGAAACCACTCATGCTCCAGCTGAGGCTTACTGTAACGTAAGTATCAACTTGCTTGTCCAAGATTTCAATGACTTCAACCAAGAAATCTCCCCTTTTTTTTTACGCATCTAGTTAGTCATGGACCTCATTGAAATCTTGGATAAGAAAGTTGATTCTTTCCTTACAGTAAGCCTCAAAAAGAGCATGACTAGTTTCATTAAGATGTTGGTTTTGGTTCTAAAATCGTTTAGCAATAGATTCAACAGAAGGATGATGAAATAAATAAGGCTTACCAGTTGGTGAGAAAGAAATAAAAAGAATCTCACCACCAAATAAAGTGGTGAGCCCAGAGGTTTTCTTTTAAATTATTGTACATCATTTTGAAAATGAGATGAGCTTATCATCCTCATTTTCAATGATTTTAATCTGAAATTTTCTTCTTCCCTAGTTTTCTTGCCTGAGCTTGCCATTACAAAATGATCAAAAGACAAAAGGAACCAGGAAAAAAGTTAAAAAGGAATGGCTTACTAGTCTTTCAGATGGTTTGGAATGAAGTTCTTCTTGGATTGAATTCATATATATAGGAAAAAAACTCAAGAAATTAAATGCAAATAAATCAAGAAAAAGGGCTCGAAAAACTTAAAAGGAAATAATGGATATCAAATTTATTGCATTGCAAATTATGGTAAATTTTAGAACGATTTTAAGTTGTACTACCATTGAGAGTATTATGATGTTGTCAATAGCATATGAAATGACTCGATTTTGCTTCGCCATCGATGTTATTTTATGATTTATGAAATATCACAATGTCTATATCGAGTTATATTGAGAAGAATAAATAAAGGAAATCATATTATTCTAAGTTTTAAGAATTTAACTCTTAATGTTAGTGCAAATGTAGTGATAACAAATTGTTGAATGAAATTTGAGCACCTTAAATTAAACAACTTCACATTGATGAGGTTTATCTAGTTTGATTTTCCATGTGCAAAAACATGATGTAAAATAGGATGGAATAATTTTATTAAACAAAATCACAAGTTTGAGCTCAAATGGTAGCAAAATAGGACGCAATAATTTTATTAATCATCGGTTTATTGAAAAAAGATTATTGATACAACATCATAATTGGGACTGAAATAATTCTAGACCCTAAATAGTAAAGGTTTTGGAATGCTACAATATAGACCATCAACCATATGTTGGCTTGCTACATGAACATGTTCATGTATGCCTTGAGGGCTCCCAAGATTTATGATACTACTAGAAAGAACTTATGTTTTCTCCCTACTTATTGGTTAATTTGTTCCCATTTAGTTATCTTTGGCACATATTTTAGTATTTTCTATTCAGTAATTTACATTTTTTGACTTAGTGGATCTTAGCCTATTTACCCTTAATATCTTAGCCTATTTACCCTTAATTTTGTCATATTTTGGTATTGATGTCGCTGCATGAGTAATTTTAGATTGCGCCCAGAATTGTCATCGCACCTGATACCTGTTTGGATAGGAATAAAAATACGTAAGCTATCCAATCTAGTACAACTAACTTGTACATACAAAGGCAGCATGATTCTGATGAAAAGACACCTGGGCTATTTGGGGAAAATATAAATATTCACATAAAATTAAAATTAAAAATAAAAGAAGAGAGCTTTTTGGATTATCTTCTTCAACCTATCCCGTGAAGCCTTCTGCTATGGTAGCTTAAGCTCCGACAGGTGAATTGACGTGAAAGGGATGCAGCTTAGCTCTTGATGAGGAGTCCTTAGTGTGACACAATAAGGAATAGAGAGATTCAAGTCGAGTTGTCTAAGAATAGTATTCTCCACTTATTTCTTTTATTTTTCTTTCCTAAACATTGGTGATTACTTTCTATATCATGCTAGTATGGAAGTACACATGATTTCTGGGTTAAATGTCATTTTATTCAATCTTGCTTCTGTGGTTTAATCTTTGTGTTATTGCGGTCATTGACACTGGAAGATGCAGTGAGAGTTTAAATTAACAAGCATGACAACAGAAGTTGCTTGAGGATTAGAGGAATTTAATCCACTTGTTCTTGATAGTGATCCATAGCCATCATCGGAAGGTGTGGCTAATATGCATGTTTAAGTCTTTGATTAAATATAGAAGTTAAGCTTGGTACGATATTCATTGCAATTTAATGCATCAACAATCACCTATCCTTTTATGCCATATGAGCACTTAGCTTTCTGTTGAACATTCACGTTGGGGATCCCATCATATTTTTTCTTATTGTTTTCAAGTTATTGCTTCGACAACTACATTCCCAAATTATCTCATTCCTATCTATTTATTGCACTGACATTGACAGAAAAAAGACAACCATCCTTTTGGGATTGATATTCGACACACTCATATCTATCTACTATACTTACATCGACAATGTACGCTTACACATTATTGTTGTGATGTTAAACAGCTAATCAAGTTTTGGCGTCGTTGTCGGGGATGTGTTTGTTTAATGTTTATTTTTGTTTGTTTTCATTTCATAATATTTAGTTGCTACTAACCAATTTTCTTTTTTTCATTATTTGCACATTTTATTTTAGGTGTTGTATGACCCGAAGCAATTCGAAGTTTATTGCCGATTTTGATCAAAAAATTGAAAGAAACATCCGGACGATACTTTAAAAACAAAGGATTATGGCTTTGCCAAGAAACAATGCAGTCATACCCCCAATGCGGAACCAATAAGCTAATGATCCACCGTTGCAGCAAGACGCATGTAACACCCATTACCAATACTCGGCGTTGGAAAAGGGTACGAGGCATTACCGGACTTATACACAAGCAACCATACAAAATTGAGACGTAAACTTTTCACATACATTCGTATCGTCCCTAAATCGAGCTTACGAGGCCCAAAACATACATTGGAAGCAGTTCGGGACTAACCCGAGAGCTTTAGAAAATTTCACAACACCTAGAAAATTTTTCATGTTTTAAGAGCCACACGCCTGTGTGGCTTGGGACACGCGCGTATGGGCTGGCCGTGTGGTCACACATGCTCGTGTCCCTAGCGCATGTTACTCTCTGTTTGTCACCCAAGAACAAATTGAAGGCACATGGCCAAGTGACACATCCGTTTGCTTGGCCGTGTGGTCGATTTAATTTTCATAATTTTTCATAAAATAGGTGCAGACTTACATGCCCAGGGCACAAGCTCGAGCCTGAGGTTGTGCCATCCACACGGCTGAGACACACACCCGTGTCTATGCCTGTGTGCTAAATTCTGAGCATTCTGTTTGCAGCAATTAAGGTGCAGGGGACACACAGCCAGAACACATGCTCATGGGGCAAGCCGTGTGTCACACACGGCCTAGACAAACAACCGTGTGGATAAAAAGAAGGCTATTTACCAAGCCATATTGTCACCCTTTTATGCATACTCCTACGCAACAAAACATAACACCAATCCAAACAATTACAATTAACTAATTCAGCCAAAATCAAGACATCCACACATCCTTCACATGCTACGATTTACCACAAATAAACATCACATACTTATCAACTTCAATACTACAAACTTCCACAACCATGAAAAACCTCATCATATGAATAAATACTTCAACCAATATTAGCCAATTTCATATGGCCATTTACAAAATAAATTATCAACCAATATAGGCCAACACATTAGGCCAATTCAATTATGACACATAACAAAATAACCAAGTCCCTATGCATGCCATAACTCAAAATATTGAAATCATTTGTTGTAACACCCCAAACCCGGCCTAGACGTTATGACCGGATCTGATGCGCCACATCGAAGCGTTCAAAACATTCCGTATTACTTAGCTTGGAAAAGCTTAGTTGGTGTTGTAAAAGACACTTTAAAAAATAGGTTAAAGTGAATGGAAGTCATGCACCGGTAGGAAACCAGAAGAAGAGGAGGTGAGTCCGTCGGATCGCTAAGTACCAAGCTCCCTTCGGATCCAATCCTAGACATGCACACCGCCATTGCCACACTCTAACATCTCGTATAATTTTGAGAAAACCGTTTGGTTAGGTCCATCTTAAGAAAATGATTAAGGTTGAAAACGTTTGCTTAGCGGAAGTCTTACTCGTATTCGTGTTATTTTGAAATCACTTAATGTTTTTTAAAACACGTCCTAGAGCTAATATATTTCGTTAGTTATCATAGATCAGTTTTATCATAATAGAATTAAATAATAAAGAAACAACCCAAACCATAAAAATAATTAGCGGCCTTATTACAAAAAAGAAAAACCCATAACCATAAACGAAAATATGGAAAATCTAGTTCACCAGAAGAAAACGAATTTGCAGAAAACGTGTGGCCACTCCGAATCCCGCCCAGCTCCAAGTCCACCAACTAGGGCTCACATGCAAGGATGGAAGAAAAAGGGGTGAGTTTGGGAAAACTCAGTGTATACAGAAACCCATCCAAAGCCCAAATCAGCTCGAGCCCATTGGGCCTAAGCCCCATTCAGATAACAGTACACAGTGGACGGAAGCCCTTTTCAGAATACAGTAGCAAGGCCTTAGCCCCTTTTTACATAACAGTGTGGCCCATAGGCCCATTCAAGAACATAGGTAACAATAGTAGTAATGCATGCAAACCCATCCGGGAGACTACTCAACCCACCAACCGCTACACCGCCTGCATCAAATTTCTACACTCCATGTGGGAATATCTCAACCCACCCAAATTTTACACTCCACAGCATAAAGAACGCTCAAATATCGATAAGTTGAGGCAAAGCCTCCAAGACGTGGATGAACCACTTTCAATACTTCCTCCATCAATACCCCAATCCCATGCAATAGATATTAATAAAGCATATAATGTACAATACAGTATTAATCAATCATGCAGTTTAGCTAATTTAAACCCTAAGGGTATTTCGGTAATTATGCTTTTTAGGGGTAATTTCGTACTTACGCAACTACACAAGTTATTTCAGAAATTTTTAGCCGTTTTATGCAATTTGGTTCCACCATCTAACTAACATGCTACTTTGCCCATCTCTTACCCATATTGGTCCGTAAGCCCATTGGGCCCAGTTTTGGCCCATCGAGGCCCTCTTTTTCCGAAGTACGTTAAGACGTCACACACACTTACTTACCACCTTGCAGTGCTAGATCTAACAATTACTCTACGTCTTTGAGAGCATTCGCATACTCACAAGCCCATGAAATGCCGAAATTTTGGCATTTGGCTTTTTGAATTGAACTAAGAAAGGGTGTTCATACACACCGATTCGCGATGATCGCCATCGATCCCTTTCGATGTCCTACAATTGATTAGCACAGTTCTTATTTACAAACCGTAATCACTAAACCCAAAACTTGCTCAACCAAAGTCAACCCATGTTCCTAAAAAGCCTTTGAACCCTTACCTTTTTGCCAAAATCGATAGCTAGCTCTGAATCCGATTGTTCCAATGATTCACGCTTTTGATCCAACGCTTAAGAAGACTCTAATCACCGAAAGAAAACATCAGTTACAAACCCTTAAAGCCTTATGCTCAAATCGACAGCACTTCGGCTTTTCCTAACATCGTAAAATAAGAACAGATCTGAGATGATAAGTACTTACCCCTTATTCCTACTTGATTTCCACGCAATCCGGTGCAGATATATCCTTATAACAATGGTAAAACCCGAATCCAGGGGTTGAAGAAGTTTCGGCTATAAGCCCCTAAACCAATGGTACTTTCGGCTTTTGGGTGGTGAAGGAGATGACGATATGAGGCTATGACCTTGAAGTAGAATTGCCGTCGTATCTAGGATTAAGAAAAGATAATCGAGATTAATAAAACAAAAGAACATAGAAGGACACGGCTTTGAAGAAATCGGCACAAGCAAAGGATCACAGGATTTCGGCTTTTGCGACTTTCGCAAAGGTCTTGATGAATAGCGGTGTTTGATGGACGGCTTTGGAGAAGGAAGTAGAGAAAGAAGAACCGGATAGGTGAAAGTTTCGGCTAGAGAGGAAAAGAGAGAAAAAGAAAACCCTTGTGGTGCCTCAGCAGAACAAAACGACACCTCACAAAGCCCTAGGTGCCGAAATATTAACCTAAACCCTCTGCCGAATTTTCCCTCTTCAATTCCCTAAATTCGGCCAACTCCCAGTCTCTCACCCAATCCCTTAAATCTCTCCCCTTATCACTCCTTAATTCAAGCATCTGGACTGATTCAAACTTTCCTTTAGCAGAATCCACTTGGACTCTAACACTTACCCCTCTTGCACTTAAAAATAAATGCATCTATTTGCCAACACAGGGAATCGATCCCATGCCTTCCCCAATGCTTCACACGCCACTTTTCTAGGAGCCTAATGGCGTCACCCTTGCCACTTTACCAGAGGCTCATTTGTGATGCAATTTACCCATCACTCCACTTAAGGGCCACTTAGCCAGAACCCCCTACCCTTTTTAAGTCCAAAATTCAAAAATCCAACCGGGTTTTGGCCAACACATGGGCCTTCTATAAGCCCATTTACCTACTCAAAAATATTAATTTCACATCCAAATACAAAATTTTAAAATCTTTACAAAATATTGAAAATCGCGAATAAATCCGAAAATCAGGATGTTACATTTGTACCCAAAATATTAAGTTGATATTGTGACTGGATCTCCAATAATCTCTGATCCCCGAGCCGACTTGGTGACACTATAAGACAAGGGAAAAGAAAAGGAGAGTAAACTATATGGCTTAGTAAGTTCCCATGCAAATAATAAGCATCATAAACTTGCATTTAACATACAATTATAATGAAGTAAATTAACATAAATTTCATTATAAATCTCATAGTCAAAATTACTCAATCACACCCTTACTGAGGGATTCATTCCATATCGAGCTCGTTAAGCATGAGTCTTATGTACATACCTGTACCCGTTTACAACATACCATATTATTTCACAACTTTGACAATTCTCGATGAATTTCCCATTGAACCACTCGGAATACTAAAGGATACTCGAGTATCTTGCACACGTAGTACTATACCAATGCCATATCCCAGGTATGGTCTTATAAAGGATCTTGTATCGATGCCAATAGCCCAACTATGGTCTTACATAAAATCTAATATTGATGCCATATTCCAGATATGGTCTTACATGAAGTCTTATAATGATGCCATATCCCAGATATGGTTTTACATATAGCCTCGGTAACCCTAATGTCATGACATTTGTATCCTATCTATTCCTAAGGTTTAATCGGGATTTCACCCTTGTCATAACTTTGTTGAACACGCACAATGGTTGATCATAATTCATACAATAGTAAAGCATTTAAAATGTAATTAAAGCAATGCATTATTTACATAAGAACTTACCTCAGCACAAAAATAGTAGGAAATGGACCTAATCGTCAAATACTTTGTTTTTCCCCCGATCTAGGTCTAAACCTCGTTTCTCTTGATCTATAATAGCAATGTTAACTCATTTATTAATCACATTACTCAATTCGGTCCAAATCTTACATTATTACAAAATACATTTTTGCCCCAAAACTTTGACATATTTATATTTTTGTCCCTAGGCTCGTAAAATGAAATCTATTCAATTTCATCAAAACCCAAGTCTAGCCGAACCTCTTTCATGCTTATAACAACCCATATTTTCCATTTAATCACACTTTTATACACATTTTGAAATCTTTTTACAAATAGGTCCTTTTGACATTTTCATCAAAAATCACCTAGCAAAAGTTATTTATCTAATTAAACTTGCATAATCTACCATTAGACATCAAATTACACAAATATCTAACATGGTTCAAACCCTAGACCTCAATCATCTCTCAAATTAATGGTAGAAATAGATAGATCGAGTGATATTGACTTCAAAAATATAAAAAAAATTAAAAAGGGGGAAGAACGGACTTACAATCAAGCTTGAAAAGTGGAAGAACCCTAGCTATGTCGTCCTTCTAATTTTCGGCACCAAGGGAAGAAGATGGACTAAATTTTTGGCTTGATATTTTATTTTTAATTCAAAACATTAAAATTCTCTTACCTCATGTATATTTTTTTCCAACTTAAAGTAAAATGGTCTAATTACCATCTAAGGACCTTCAATTTAAAACTTCATAGTAATTAGACACCTCTAGCATGTAGAACTCAACTTTTGCACTTTTTACAATTTAGTTCTTTTGACCAAATTGAGTGCCCAAACGTCAAAAATTTCGAACAAAATTTTCATGAAATCATTCCATAAAATTGTAGACCATGAAAATGTAATAAAAACAAGTTTTTGTACGTTGGATTCGTGGTCCCGAAATCACTGTTCTCACTAGGCCCAAAATCAGGTTGTTACAATTCTCCCCCTTTAGGGATTTTCATCCCTGAAAATCTTTCCAGAAAATAGTTTTGGTCATTGTTTTCTCATAGCCTCCTCGGGTTCCCACGTAGCCTCTTCAAAACCATTTCGTTGGCGTAAAACTTTCACTAGGGCTATGCTCTTATTTCTCAACTGTTTAGCTTCCCAAGCTAAAATCTTGACCCGTTCTTCACCATACGTCATATCCGGTCGAATCTCGATCTCCGTTAGAGAAATCACATGTGAAGGATCAGAACGTTATCATCACAACATCGACAAATGGAACACGTTATGAATCCTTTCCAACTCTGTCGGTAAAGCTAACAGATATGCTACTGGCCCTACTCTTCCAACGACTTCGTATAGCGCAATGAAACGTGGACTTAACTTGCCTTTACGACCAAATCTTAGAATCTTTTTCCACGGAGATACTTTCAAGAATACTTTATCACTGACCTAATATTCGATCTCTTTTCTTTTCAAATCTGCATACAACTTTTGTCAATCTAAAGCTACTTTCAAGCAATCACGAATTACCTTTACTTTTTCTTTGATTTCCCTAACCAAGTCAACCTCGTGAATCTGTTTCTCACTAAGCTCATTCCAATAAAAGGGTGTTTGGCACTTGCGGCCATACAATGGATCATACGGTCTTTTTTATACTCGACTAAAAACTGTTGTTATAGGCAAATTCGACCAATGGCAGATATTTTTCCCAACTGCCCTTAAATTCTAGAACACAACATCAGAGCATATCTTCGAGTACCTGAATCGTCCTTTCAAACTGACCATCGGTTTGCGGATGAAATGCAATACTAAAGTTCAGCTTCGTACCCAAGGCTTCTTATAACTTCGTCCAAAACTGCAAAGTAAACTTCGAATCTCTATCCGAAATAATAGAAATAGGCACCTCGTGTAACTCATAATCTCTGAAATGTACAATTCGGCTAGCTTATCAAGTGAACAATCAGCACATACCGGTATAAAATGAGCCAATTTCGTCAACCTATCAACAACGACCCAAACAACATCTTTCTTTTTTGGAATCAAAGGCAAACCCGTTACGAAATCCATCGTAATCCTATCCCATTTCCACTCGGGCACCATCACTGGCTAAAGTAAATCGGAAGGCACTTGGTGTTCAACTTTCACTTATTGACAAACCAAACATCTCACAACAAACTCTGAAATATCTCGTTTCATCCCTGACCACCAATACAATTTCTTCAAATCATTATACACTTTTGTACTACCTGGATGCACAGATAAACAGTCGTTATGTGCCTCATGAATAAATTTTTTGAATAAGTTCATCAGTTTTTGGTACACAAATTCTGCCTCGGAACATCAAATAATCATTGGATCCAATATGAAAATCTGAGTCACTAATCGATTCACAATGAACTCTTTTGGCTTGCAAATCGCTGTCACATTTCTAAGCTTCACAAATTCGTTGAAGAAATAATGGCCTAGCTCTCAACTTAGCTAGAATCGAACCATTATCGGACAAAGTCAATCGTGTATTCATCACTCTCAAAGAAAACAAAGTCTTTCTACTCAACGCATCTTCGACTACATTTGCCTTACCCAGTTGGTAATCAATTACTAGCTCATAATCCTTCAGTAACTCGAGCCATCTCCTTTGCTGGAAGTTCAAATCCTTCTAAGTCATCAAGTATTTTAAACTCTCATGATCATAAAAGACATGACATTTCTCACCGTATAAATGATGTCTCCAAATTTTTAAAGCAAACACAATGGCAGCTAATTCCAAATCATGCGTCAGATAATACTTCTCATAAAGTTTCAGCTGTCTCGAGGCATAAGCTATCACTTTACCCTCTTGCATCAACACACATCCTAATCCATTCAGTGACGCATCACTATAAATCACAAACTCCTTTCCCAGCTCAGGTTGTACTAAAACCGGTGCCTCAGTCAATAATGCTTTCAACTTCTCGAAACTTTACTGACAATTTTCAGACCATTCAAATTTAACATCTTTTTGGAACAACTTGGTCATGGGAGTAACAATCATTGAGAATCCTTTGAAAAATTGCCGGTAATAACCGGCTAAGCCCAAAAAGCTTCTAACTTCAGATACATTTCTTGACGGTTTCCAATCGACAATAGCCATAATCTTACTTGGATCAACTCGAATACCATCACTTGAAACTATATGTCCCAAAAATCTGACTTCTTGAAGCCAAAACTCAGTTGTACTAAATTTAACAAACAACTACTTATCTCTCAAAGAGTGTAATATAGTTCTCAAGTGCTCAGCATGCTCGGACTCGTCTCGAGAATAAATTAGAATGTCATCAATAAACACAACCATAAAATTTTCCAAATACAGTCAAAAAATTCTATTCATCAAGTCCATAAAGATAGCAGGTGCATTTGTTAATCCAAAAGGCATAACAAGGAATTCATAGTGTCCATTCCTTATTTAACCACCCACACCCGTGCCCTACGCCGGGGCGGAAAATGAGGCGTTACTTAACTTAAACACATGCATTTAAACGTTTCTGAGTCACAAAGACTTGATCAAATTTAAAACTTTTTCGAACCTTGTTAAATCTCCTTAATATGGGCCTACGGGACCTCAAACATTCATTGGAAGCCATTAGAACCAACTCGGGTGCTTAAACTGACTTAACCAAAAAAATAACCCTTGAAATAGGGCACATGCCCGTGTGTTCATTATAACATGGCTGTGCTGATGGCCCGTATGACACACACAGCTTTAGCACCTGGGGACACGCCCATGTCCTATACCCGTGTAGATTTATTTTTTTCAATTTAAACCTATAGGGGTTTTCACACGGCCTAGCACACTCTCGTGTCCATGGCCCATGTCCCTCACATGGCCTCGACACGCTCGTGTCTCAACCCGTGTTCGAAAACCTTGACATTCTGTTTCTGATGTTAACAATCCTTAAGGGTCACAGGGCCAAAGCACATGCCCGTGTGCTAGGTCGTGCCCTTCACACGGCTGAGACACACGGTCTTGTCTCTGTCCATGTGTTTACTACCATGCATACTGACTAGCAATATTTATGTATAGGGGACACACGACTGGGCAACACACCCATGGGGCTAGCTGTGAGTCACAGACGCCTGTGTGTCTACCCGTGTGGACAATATGATACTATCTACCAAGCCTTTTGCCACCTTAGCGACCAACATATCAAAATCCAACTTAACATGATTTCTCGACCAAACAACCATAGCTAAGGCTTGTATACATTTCATGTACTCAAACAAGCCAACAATTTCACATTCATGAAAGACTATCTTGCATTCATATAATAACTTTCAATATTAGCCATTTTTCATGGCCTTATACAAAATGAATCAAATGCTAAGGTAAGCCATCACATTTGGCCAATTAACAATGACACAAAACTCAAAAGTCTAAGTTCTTATACATGCCATATTAAAAATGATAAATCTAATTATACCGAGTACTTTAGCTGATAGTGTGATCGATGCCTCCGACGTCCGTTGATCTTTGAGCTAGCTAGGCGGCACTATAAGAAAATGAAAAAGTGAGGGAGTAAGCATAAAGCTTAGTAAGTTGCATGCAAATAAATATAACAACAACTTTACCGTTCATCATCATGTTTATAGTACAAAAGTAGGCATAAGCACAACTTACTCATCACTAACCAATACAATTCACATAGCATATAAATTGAGCTCACGTCTCATACATTTCAAATAGGTACCTGTACCACTCACAACATGGTTATACTTTTCTCATTTAACTTAAACGGTAACTCTCACCATTGAACCATTTGGAAAGCTATCGGGTATTCACTAAGCCTCAAACATTGGGTATAATGCCGATGCCATGTCCCAGACATGGTCTTACACTGACTATCAAAATTGAGGCTGACGCCATGTCCCAGACATGGTCTTACACTAGCTCTTACATATCCGTGTCGATGCCATGTCCCAGACATGGTCTTACACTGACACATCTCGTAGCCGATGCATGTCCCAGACATGTCTTACACTGGCTTACATCTCGAGGCCGATGCATGTCCCAGACATGGTCTTACACTGGCTCTCATAATGTGGCCGATGCATGTCCCAGACATGTCTTACACTAGCACACAAATAACCAGAATGTCATGGCATGAATATTCGATTCGTTTGCTTTCAAGAAAAAAAAGAACATCTGATATATTTCCTAAGGTTCAAATGGGAGTTCTACTATCTCAATATTCATCATACATAATCATTTCCACCAACAAGCAATTTATGCTATATCAATTCAAACACATATAATAACAATGTAGTTGTATTATTTACATACAAAGTACCTCGGATTACAAAATGTAGACGACCAGTTCGGCTTAGTCCACTTGTTTTGCTTTTCCCCGGTCTAGGCTCGAATTTTGTTATTCTTGATCTGTAATAATAAAAATTCAAAAATTTAATCATTTTATTGACCTAGGTACTCAACAATTCATAACTGGGCAAAATGACCAGTTTTTCCTTAGACTTTCACAATAGGACTATTTTACCCCTAGACCCATAAATCGATTTTTATCACATTTTCTCATCAATCAATCCTAGCCGAATACTTTTTATACTAGGAGTAGCCCACAATTCTCATTATTTCACACATTTATTATAACACCCCTACAACCTGTATCTGTCGCCGGAGTGGGTTATGAAGAGTTACCAATCCAAAACACTACATTTCTACATTCACATTTACATAAGTTCATTAGCAATTATATGCATAGCCAAACACAATCAAAGATCAAAATTCAGACTTATACCGACATTCAAAAGTTACCATATTCACATGGCTTATATACAACAACATCTCAAAATATCATTCACTCAAGTCTATTCTATAAATGCCATATGAATTCCAAAACATAATAGTACCGAAACGATAGATAGTGTGACGAGTTGCTGACGATCCCCGAGCAAGTGGCTGGAGTCAACGATCTATAAAACAGAAAAACATAACAAACGGAGTAAGCTTTTATAAGCTTAGTAAGTTTTAAGCAATGCAAACAAATATACTCAATTATAAATCGATCATTCAATTTATCAAATAACATTTTCTAAGTATATTGCCATTTGGTCGAATATACACCAGCACATATTGTACATTTAGCATTTTTATTTTACTTGAATCAACTCATACAACATAGGTAAAACAAATACCATCACATAATTTCACATATTGATTGGATGTATCATGATTATATATATAGTCATAACTCTTATTCAGATATGCATCACAGTATACACTTATGGTTCATTTCAAATCAAACTCACATATAAGTACATGATACGTACCTGGGCAACTTAATGTAGTGAATGTATTCAATTGTCGTTCTATAACGAAGCATCATAGTCTTAGACTGCTATCAAATCATCGGTAATTAGCCTGCTAGGTTTTAAACCCGAATTAATCACCGGCACGAAGCCTAATAGACTTTAAGTCTGAATTCATTCACCGACATTTCGCCTGCTAGGCTCGAAGCCTGATATTATTTCACTGGCATTATAGCCTGCTAGGCTCGAGGCCCGATATTGTTTCACCGGTACTATAGCTTGCTAGGCTCGAGGCCCGATATTATTTCACTGGCATTATAGCCTGCTAGGCTCGAAGCCCGAATTCATCATACGATAATCAATTCACCAAGTTTCATGCATATCAAATCATATGTTACACGATTTCACATAGCACAAACACCCTAATAATTTATTTCCTTCATTCGAATAAATGCACATATCACACACCTTATCATCATGTCATAATTCTCCTATTATACATTTTTCATATTACATTCAATTATAAACAATGTTTGATTACTCAAAACTTACTTCGAATATTTTCAACAGTCGCGGATCGGCTATTCAGTTACTTTAGCATTTCCCTTATCCAAATTTGCCCCTCTATGCTCTTGAGCTAAAATCAACAAATTTAACTTCTCAATCAAACACATACGTACGGCAACCATATACATTTCAAAAGCTATTTCATTCGCATCATTTGTCCACTTAAGTCTATCATCACCATTTCATTTTCATATTCATGTACTTTGTAATTCACATTCGAACACTCAATTATACCTTAACTTATCCATTTCTTTCATCTAAACAACCCACATAACTCATTCATTCATGAACACATTCGGCACTATGCATCTTTACAAATATCTCATTTAAACAATTTTGGCCACCTTAAAATCAATTCATGCACTCACAATTTTAATAGATTCACTACTCTACAATCGGACAATTAATTATACAATTAACCATAGCCGAATACCAATCAAGTAGATATTTTTCACATTTCTTTAACACATATTTATCAACTAGTCTATGTATTAGCTTTTAGCATATTCGGTCATTAGAACAACCTATTTAATTTTCATGCATTCTTTTCTAAGGTTACCAAGACCATCCTATGATTAAATATATACATCATCTTTCATAATACACAAAATTCCTATTAAAACTCTCATACATATACATTTGGCCTAATATACTTCACAACTATACCCCTAGGTGAATATTCACAAAGTTCTCAAAACATAATTTACTCAACTTCAAAGCCAAGTTATCTAAATAGACCATCTATATATAAGTACCAAGCCTCAAACTTAATTTATAACTATCTAAATCATTTAAAACATCCAACACCAAATTTTCTTTGCATTTCATACTATAACCGAATGCCCATTCCAAGCAATTAAGCCACACATAGTTCAAATTTCAAATTTTAAACTTATAAACTTACAATCACATGGATTTTAACATTATAGTGCATCAAACTTTCATTCATCAATATCTATCATGAAATACAAATTTTTGCAATTTCCTATCATGACCGAATGCACAATTAACCAGCATTTAACAAATTAATTCATGGGTTTAAAGTAGAACCAAGAGAGGAACTCAAAAACATGACTTTTCAACCAAACTACCATGAACTTACCTTGAATTTATCTCCCCAAATGACCGAATATTCAAGAGCTTCTCTTCTTCTTTTTGTTTTCTTTAGTTTCGGCTAAGTGATAAAAATAAAGCTCAACTTTGTTTTTATCACCTCATTTTATGTTATAAAATAACATATATTATTTTATACCATAATTTAAGTTTATAATTTATTATTATATAAAGCACATGATGCATTAAACCAACCCCACTACCGTACACTTAAATAAAGTGGTAAAATAGACATGCAAATCCTCTACTTTAATAATTTACAAAATTAATCACTTGGACATTCACCTACCACATTTTCAAAGTTTCTCAAGCAAGTCCTTTTTAGCTAATTCCACATTCAAATGACAAAATTAAGACACGATACTTTCACACATGAAACTTCACATATAATAAACATAGAAAAGAGCATTTAAATAATTTTGTGACTCGGTTTTATGGTCCCAAAATCACTTTCTGACTAGGGTCAAATTAGGGCTGTCATAGCTCTCCCCCCTTAGGAATTTTCGTCCCCGAAAATCTTACCAGCGAATAAATTAGTGTATCATTCTTTCATGGAGTCTTCAAGCTCCCAAGTAGCTTCTTTAACCCCGTGTTTGACCCACAACACTTTCACTAACGAAATTGTCTTATTCCGTAATTCTTTCACCTCGTGAGCCAAAATACGAACTGGTTCCTATTCATCACTCAAATCAGACCGAATTTCTATCTCTGATGGACGAATCAAATGAGAAGGATTGGATTTGTTCCGACGGAGCATCGAAACATGAAAAACGTCATGAATCTTTTCAAGTTCAAGTGGCAAAAGTAGTTTATAAGCAACTGGCCCAATCCGTTCTGTAATTTCGTATGGTCCGATAAATCTCGGGCTCAACTTGCCTTTACGGCCAAATCTGAGTACCTTTTTCCATGGTGAAACTTTAAGAAACACTTTGTCTCCTACTTGATACTCTATATCTTTCTGTTTCAAGTCCGCATACGATTTCTGATGACCTGATGTTGCTTTCAAACTTTCGCAAATCACTTTAACTTTCTGTTAAGCTTCTTTAATCAAATCAACTCTGTAAATCTTATTTGCACAGAGCTCGGTCCAAAACAATAGTGTGCGACATTTACGATCGTACAAAGCCTCGTAAGGTGCCATCTTGATGCTCGATTGAAAACTATTGTTGTATGCGAATTCAATCAAAGGTAGGAACTTTTCCCATGAACCGCTAAACTCAAGGACGCAACATCTCAACATATCCTCGAGTATCTGAATAATTCGCTCAGATTGACCATCAGTCTGGGGATGAAAAGCGGTGCTAAAATGCAACTTAGTACCCAATGCTTCTTGCAATTTCTTCCAAAACCGCGATGTGAATCTCGAATCTCTATCCTACACAATAGAAGTAGGTACCCCGTGTAATCTTACAATCTGAGAAACATACAGTTCGACTAACTTATCAAGTGAATAATCCGTACGTACGGGAATAAAATGAGCCGAATTTGTCAATCTATCAAAAACAACCCAGATTGCATCTTTCTTGCTTGGAGACAATGGCTACCTAGACACAAAATCCATCGTGACTCGATCCCACTTCCACTCAGGTATCATGATCGGCTGAAGTAATTCCGAAGGCACTTGATGTTCTGCTTCCACTTGTTGACATATCAAACACTTGGAAAAAAAGTCAGAAATGTCTCGTTTCATACCGTGCCACCAATACTGAAATTTCAGATCATTATACATTTTCATACTACCCGGGTGAACTGACATTCAGTTGCTATGAGCCTCGTTCAAAATCATCGGAATAAGCTCTGAATTTCATGAAACACATAATCGATTTCTGAACCTCAAACAATCATTGCTATCAATCAAAAACTCTGAATTCTCTTTCGAAACACATAGTGCTCGTTTTTTCAACTAATTCATCATTAGCTTTTTGAGCTTCACGAATTTGTTGCATCAATAACGGTTTTGCTTTTAACTCTGCTACTAACACATCATCAGCGAACACAGACAGGTGCACATTCATTGCTTGCAAAACAAACAATGATTTTCGACTAAGAGCATCAGCAACCACGTTGGCTTTTCCCAGATGATAATCAATAACAAGCTCGTAATCTTTAAGTAATTCAAGCCACTGACGTTGTCTCAAATTTAAATCCCTCTGTGACATCAAGTATTTAAGGCTTTTATGATCGGAATACACGTGGCATTTTTCCCCGAGCAAGTAGTGTCGCCAAATTTTTAAAGTGAAAACAATAGCAGCTAACCTGAGATCATGAGTCCGATAGTTTTTCTCGTATGGCATCAACTGTCTCGAAGCTTACGCTACAACTCTACCCTTTTGCATCAATACACAGCCCAAACCATTTAGAGACGCATCACTGTAGATCACGAATTCTTTACTAGACTCTGGGTGAACTAACACTAGAGCTTCAGTCAAAAGGGTTTTCAATTGATCAAAACTTTTCTGGCACTTTTCTGACCATTCAAATTTGACATCTTTCTGTAGCAACTTTGTCATCCGTGCTGCTATCATCGAAAAGCCTTTCACAAACCGTCTGTAATACCTGGCAAGTCCCAAAAAACTCTGAACTTTCGAAACATTTCTAGGAGGCTTCCAATCAAGTATAGCTGAAATTTTACTTGGATCAACTCAGATACCCGATGCGGATACAACATGCCCCAAAAAAGCTAATTTTTCTCAACTAGAATTCACATTTACTGAACTTCATATATAATTGCTTATCTCGTAAAATCTGCAATACTAACTTCAAGTGCTCGACATGTTCAGTTTCATCGCATGAATAGATCAAAATGTAATCTCTAAACAAAACTACAAACCGATCCAAATACTGTCTGAAAATCTGATTCATTAGATCCATAAAAACTGTAGGGGCATTGGTAAGCCCAAACAGCATCACTAAGAACTCGTAGTGTCCGTACCTCGTTCTGAAAGTAGTTTTAGGCACATCAGAGTCTCTAACAACTGATAATAACCTGATCTCAAGTATATCTTCGAAAATACTGAGGCTCCTTTTAGTTGATCAAACAAATCATCAAATCGTGGAACGGGTATTTATTCTTTATTGTTACTTGATTAAGTTGACGGTAATAAATACACATTCTCATAGTTCCTTTTTTCTTTTTCACAAACAATACTGGCGCACCCGAGGGAGAAAAACTCGGTCGAGCAAAACCTCTATATGTCAACTCTTACAATTAAGATTTCAGTTCTTTTAGTTCGGTTGGTACCATATGATATGGAGCTATCGAAATAGGTGTAGTCCCTGGTATTCAATACCAAACTCTACCTCCCGAACAGGGGGTAATCCAGGTAATTCCTCGGGGAATACATCCGGATATTCACAAACTACGAGCACAGTCTCAAGTTTCTTTTCTGATTCTTTACTATCTAATACGTACTCAAGACATGCTTCACACCCCTTTTTCACATATTTCTGAGCCAACATCGAGGATACCACTGCCGGTAATCCATTCAAATCAGTAGACTCAACTCGAATTATCTCATTATTTGAACATCTCAAATCAATTGTCTTTCGTTTGCAATTCACTACTGCATCATGCACAATTAACCAATCCATACCGAGAATGATATCAAACTCATCAAATGGTAATAACATTAAATCAGCCGGAAAGCAAGAATCTTGGATCATCAGGGAACATTCTTACATACTTTGTCACCTAGCACATAACGGCCCAAAGGATTCGACACCCGAATCACAAACTCAGGAGACTCAACAAGTAGAGTCTTACTGGATGCCAAAGTTTCACATACATATGAATGAGTAGAATCGGGGTCGATCAAAGCAATCACATCAGTATCAAAAAGAGTAAAAGTACCGGTAATAACATTTGGAGAAGAAGCATCCCCGCGCGCTCGTATAGCATAGGCTCTGGCAGGAGCACGAGCCTCAGAACGTACAGCAGTATCTTTGGTCCCTTTTTGATTTCCACTAGCATTACCCACATGTCTAGGTGGTCTACCTCGTGTTGCAGTGTTACTAGGTCTCCCACTCAGATCAGTATTCTGTTCAGCTAATTTCGGACAGTCTCTGATAAAGTGATCAAGTGATCCACACTTGAAACAAGAGCGGTCATGAAATCTACAGCTTCCTGAATACCATTTACCACAATGCTTGCACTTAGATCTGTCCTGACAATCATTTCCGACATTGGCAACAGAGGTGGCTCGTGTACTTACAGGAGGTCGATCACGATCCCGTTTGGAAAAACCCGAAGTATTGTTAGATTGGGCTAAGTCATCTCTAAATTTCTTCGATGACTGATGAAAAGATTTTCCCGAAGATCTTTTACGGAACTCTTTAGCTTCATCATCAGCTTTTCTTTTCTCTTTACCGAGCTCTTCGACTTTACAAGCTCTACAAACTCTTTGATTTCCAGAATACCCACCAATAGTTTGATGTCTTCATTCAACCAGTCCCCAAAGCGTTTACACATGATAGCCTCAGACAAAACACATTCCCGAGCATATCTACTAAGTCTGACAAACTTTCGCTCGTAATCAGTAACTGTCATAGAGCCCTGTTTGAGCTCAAGAAATTCCTTCCATTTCTGATCGATGAATCTTTGACTGATATATTTCTTGCGAAACTCGGTTTGAAAGAATTCCCAAGTAACCCATTCTCTCGGTACAACTAAAATCAAGGTATTCCACCAATAGTAGGTAGAATCACATAACAGAGATATAGCACATTTTAAGCACTCATCGGGTGTGCACGATAATTCATCAAACACACGAATGGCATTATCGAGCCAAAACTCAGCCTGCTCGGCATCATCACTGTCAGTAGCCTTGAACTCAGTAGCCCCGTGCTTTCGAATTCTATTAACCGGGGGCTTGCTCAACCTCAATGGGTCAACTACAGGAGGTACCACAGGTACAGGGGTTGTATTAGTCGGGGTGGGGGATGTGAAATAGCCGAATTAATTCGAACATATTGGGTAAACCAATAGTTCATCACAGCATAGAAGGCTTGTTTAGCCTCATCATTTTGATTACTAGCATTCGGTTGAGAGTCCATCAGCGTTGTCCTGAGGGCGGGAGCAGGCGTTACACTCTCTACGTCGTCAGCTACCGCTCGATCGGGATCAAAATTCATTACTATATGAAAAACACATTTCAACTATCAGAAATCATCACACTATCATGTTAACACTTTATGGCATGTATAGCTAGACTCACATACACTACGTTAGTCTTAGAATCGACTAAACCGTAGCTCTGATACCAATAAAATGTAACACCCCTATAACCCGTATCCGTCATCGGAGTGGGTTACGAAGAGTTACCAATCCAAAACACTACATTTATACATTCACATTTATATAAGTTCATTAGAAATTATATGCGTAGCCAAACACAATCAAAGATCAAAATTCAGACTTATACCGACATTCAAAAGTTACCATATTCACATGGCTTATATACAACAACATCTCAAAATATCATTCACTTAAGTCTATTCTATACATGCCATACGAATTCGAAAACATAATAGTACCAAAACGATAGATAGTGTGACGAGTTGCTAACGATCCTCGAGCAAGTGGCTGGAGTCAACGATCTATAAAACAGAAAAACATAACAAACGGAGTAAGCTTTTAGAAGCTTAGTAAGTTTTAAGCAATGCAAACAAATATACTCAATTATAAATCGATCATTCAATTTATCAAATAACATTTTCTAAGTATATTGCCATTTGGCCGAATATATACCAGCACATATTGTACATTTAGCATTTTTATTTTACTTGAATCTGAACTTATATAACATAGGTAAATCAAATACCATCACATAATTTCACATCTTGACCGGCTGTATCATGATTATATATATAGTCATAACTCTTATTCACATATGCATCATAGTATACACTTATGGTTCATTTCAAATCAAACTCACATATAAGTACATGATACGTACCTGGGCAACTTAATGTAATGAATGTATTCAATTGTTGCTCTATCACGAAGCATCATAGTCTTAGACTGTTATCAAATCACCGGCAATTAGCCTGCTAGGTTTTAAACCCGAATTCAACGCTGGCACGAAGCCTGCTAGACTTTAATTCTGAATTCATTCACTGGCATTTCGCCTGCTAGGCTCGAAGCCCGATATTATTTCATCGGTATTATAGCCTGCTAGGCTCGAGGTCCGATATTATTTCACTGGCATTATAGCTTGCTAGGCTCGATGCCTGATATTATTTCACCGGCATTATAGCCTGCTAGGCTCGTAGCTCGAATTCATCATATGATAATCAATTCACCAAGTTTTATGCATATCAAATCATATGTTACTTGATTTCACATAGCACAAACACACTAATAATTTATTTCCTTCATTCGAATAAATGCACATATCACACACCTTATCATCATGTCATAATTCTTCTATTATACATTTTTCATATTACATTCAATTATAAACTATATTTGATTACTCAAAACTTACCTCGAATATTTTCAACAGTCGCGGATCGGCTATTCAGTGACTTTAGCTTTTCCTTTATTCGAATTTGCCTCTCTATGCTTTTGAGCTAAAATCAACAAATTTAACTTCTCAATCAAACACATACATACGGAAACCATATACATTTCAAAAGCTATTTCATTCGCATCATTTGTCCACTTAAGTCTATCACTATTTCATTTTCAAATTCATGTACTTTGTAATTCACATTCAAACACTCAATTATACCTTAACTTATCCATTTCTTTCATTTAAACAACCCACATAACTCATTCATTCATGAACACATTCGGCACTATGCATCTTTACAAATATTTCATTGAAACAATTTTGGCCACCTTAAAATCAATTCATGCACTCACAATTTAAATAGATTCACTACTCCACAATCGGTCAATTAATTATACAATTAACCATAGCCGAATACCAATCAAGTAGATATTTGTTCACATTTCTTTAACACATATTTATCAACTAGTCTATGTATTAGCTTTTAGCATATTCGGCCATTAAAGTAACCTATTTAATTTTCATGCATTCTTTGCTAAGGTTACCAAGACCATCCTATGATTAAATATATACATCATCTTCCATAATACACAAAATTCCTATTAAAACTCTCATACATATACATTTGGCCTAATATACTTCACAACTATACCGCTAGGCTGAACATTCACAAAGTTCTCAAAACATAATTTACTCAACTTCCAAGCCAAGTTATCTAAATAGACCATCTATACATAAGTACCAAGCCTCAAACTTAATTTATAACTATCTAAATCATTTAAAACATCCAACACCAAATTTTCTTTGCGTTTCATACTATAGCCGAATGCCCATTCCAAGCAATTGAGCCACACATAGTTCAAATTTCAAATTTTAAACTTATAAACTTACAATCAAATGGATTTTAACATTATAGTCCATCAAACTTTCATTCATCAATATCTATCATCAAATACAAATTTTTGCAATTTCCTATCATGACCGAATGCACAATTAACTAGCATTTAACAAATTAATTCATGGGTTTAAAGTAGAACCAAGAGAGGAACTCAAAAACATGAATTTTCAATCAAACTACCATGAACTTACCTTGAATTTATCTCCCCAAATGACCGAATATTCAAGAGCTTCTCTTCTTCTTTTTGTTTTCTTTAGTTTCGGCTAAGTGATAAAAACAAAGCCCAACTTTGTTTTTATCACCTCATTTTATGTTATAAAATAACATATATTATTTTATACCATAATTTAAGTTTATAATTTATTATTATATAAAGCACATGATGCATTAAACCAACCCCACTACCGTACACTTAAATAAAGTGGTAAAATAGACATGCAAATCCTCTACTTTAATAATTTACAAAATTAATCACTTGGAAATTCACCTACCACATTTTCAAAGTTTCTCAAACAAGTCCTTTTTAGCTAATTCCACATTCAAATGACAAAATTTAGACATGAAACTTCACATATAATAAACATAGAAAAGAGCATTTAAATAATTTTGTGACTCAGTTTTGTGGTCCCGAAGCCACTTTCTGACTAGGGTCAAATTAGGGCTATCACATTTATCAACTATTTACAACTTATGCAAAATGGTCCTTAGTTAGGGTTTCCATGAAAACCACTTCATAAAAGTTGTTTATTTGACAACCATGATTCATTTTCTTCCATTAAATATTAGAAAAAAACATGAACACTCTCATGGTAAAACCCTAGACTTTCAACCATTTTACAAAATAGTCCCCTTATTTGAAAGCTCATGCTACAAGGGTTCTAAAAGTACAAAAATCATTAAGGAAAACCATCAAGATCATTTACTTGTAGAGAGACTAAGTGGCTGAAATTTCAAGCTTCAAAAACCCCTCTAATGGCTGCTATTTTTGGTGGAAGGGAAGAAATAAAAGATGAAGCCTTTTGTTTTTATTTTAATATTATAACTAGTCAAAATAGGTCACCAAAACCTCACCTAGTTTTGACTTCTGTGTCTCATGGCCGGCCAAGCACTATTCTAGGGTCTATTTTCCCTTTAAATACCCCCAATTTATGATACATGGCAATTTAACACCCTTAGCCATCAAAATAAGACTTTTGCACTTTATGCGATTTAGTCCTTTTTCACAATTAAGCATGAAATCGCTAAAATTAATTCACCAAAATTTTCATACTCTCATATAATCATGCCAAAACACATAAAATAATATTAAAAAAATTTCTCTGCCCTCGGATCAGTGGTCCCGAAACAATTATTTTGATTGGGCCCAAAATCGGGCCGTTACGCCTTGTTTTAAAAGCGATTTTCAGCATATCCGACTCTTTGACCCTCAACTGATAGTAGCCAGATCTTAAATCAATCTATGAAAACTGATCAAAGAAGTCATCTATCCTTGGTAAAGGATGTTCTTTATAGTCACCTTGTTCAGCTGTCGGTGGTCGATATAGAGTCTCATAGACCTGTCTTTCGTCTTTACAAATAACACTGGAGTACCCCAGGGAGAAAAATTCAGTCTCACAAAACCTTTATCTGTTAACTCTTGCAACTGAGCCTTTAATTCTTTTAATTCAGTCGGAGCCATCCTATACGGGGTAATAGATATCGGCGAGGTCCCTGGTACTAACACAATACCAAACTCAGCTTCTCTAACCGGTGGTAACCCAGGCAACTCTTCTGGGAACACATTCGGATATTCACAAACTATCGGCATGGATTCTATAACACCCCTTACCCGTATCCGTCACCGGAACAGGGTACGAGGTATTAACAAATTATAGTATATACTATTAAATAAAACCCAACAAAAATATGGCGTGCAATTTGATCATGAATCATTATAACATATGCCATTAACAATACAAACTAATTTCAAAGGCTTCGTACAAAATGATTAGTTTGATACTATAAGTAGTATTTTAAACCTAGACAATTATGACACGTAACAAAATAACTAAGTCTGCTATACATGCCATATTTCAAAATGTTGAGTTCAGATACCAAGAGTATTGATAGTGCGGGCGGATCTTCAACGTTCTCTAACCCCCGTGCTAATGGATGACACTATAAGACAAAGGAGAGAAAAGAAAGTAAGCTTATAGCTTAGTAAGTAAGTATATAAATAATGAGATAAGGAATCTAATAAGTCTACAACATAACTCAATTATATCATATTTTTAATTTTTTTTAATATTTACTCCGGTTTGATCAAGCTGTCCCTCCTGCGTCATGATCACTAAATAAATCATAACTCGAGTTACGAAACTCAAAATTCAAATCCGTAAAATTTCCATGAATATAGACTCATAAAAATTCTTACTAATTGTTTTCTAGAATTTTTGGTTCAGCCAATTAGTACAGTTTATTAGTTAAAGTTTCCCCTGTTACACAGCTCAACTTATGACAGCCCTAAATTGACCCTAGTCGGAAAGTGGTTTTGGGACCACGAAACCGAGTCATAAAAATAATTAACAGTCATATTTGATGCTTATTATATATGAATATGCATGTGTGAAAAAAATTCATGCTTAAATTTTGTATATAGTATGTGAAATTTATTAAATAGGACTTGTATGAGAAAATTTAGAAATGTGCTAGCCAAATGCTAAAGTGGCCTATTAATATATGTTGGAAAGTGCTTGTACTTGCATGTCAAATTAGCCAAACTATAGGTAGTGGCCGGCCATGCTACAAATTATATAATAAAATATGAATTTTCTATTAACTTTAATTAGCTAAATGGCATAATATCATGAATGAATGAAAAGAAAATATAGAAAGTGGGTGAAAACAACAAAGTGTTCACCTTGTTCATTCCAAAAGGCCGAAAGTGAAGGGGAGTTGGGAGGAAAGGAGCCATTCGGCCATTTCAAGTCTTCATTAAGGTATGAAATTCATGTTTATTCTTGAATTTTTTCATAAAATTGAACTAGTTACCAAGTTCTTTAGGTAACCCATGTTAAGAATTTTGATTTTGGGAAGACTAGAACTTTCGGCCATAGTAGCTATTGAGGATTTAGGTTTTTGTTTCATGTTAAATTGGATGAATCTTGGTGTATGGGTGTTTGAACTAAACGAATGATCAAATAGGTGCATAGATACAAAGTGGGAAGAATCGGCTATTGAGTTTGATACTATTGCCGAATATGAAAATGTTATGCTTGAGTAATGCATGTGGTTAGAATTGGTAAAATGAAAAGAAGGCTTTGGATAATCGACCATGGAGGTCTAAAATTCAAGGTAATTTCTTGATTATTTGAGCTTCATCTTGATGAATTGAGTTCCTTGCTTGGTACCCTCCTTGACCCATGTTTCTACTTATTTTATCTTTGAAAGTGATGTCTTGGGAACATTCGGTTATAGGGGGGGAGTTTTGAATGTGAAAGCTGTACTAGAAATGGAATTTGGAGTGTTTAATGGACTCCATGTTGCTAAAATTTACATGAATAGAAATTTCTAAGCTTAAATTGTAAGAATTTGAGTTGTGTGGTTTAAATTGTCAAAGATGCATTTGGCAATTGATTATAATTTGTTAAAGGGTGTAAAGTATTGATAGTTCTAAATGGTACATAGTTAAATGAAGATGGAAGCTTGATAAAATTTTATTTAGAATGAAAGTAGGAGAAATGGGTATTCGCCATGTTGTGATGAGTTGAATTTGAATGGTTGATGCTTTAGTTTATAAATGGTCATTAGATGAGTTTTAAACTTGTTAAAGTTTGATAATTTGGGGTGTTAAATTGGGAAAACGTGTAATAAAATGGGTTGATAATGTTTGTTTGTTAATTGTTGTTTGCACCATTGTCGAATGTGCTTAACATTAAGGCATGATTTAGTTAAATGCAAACTAATGGAAGAATGGAATTTAGCTTTGCCGTACATGTGTTAAAATGATGGAATTAGTAGGAAATGGGTATGAGCTTGTCAAATTTTTGAAATTAGGACCTTGCGAACTAAATGATATTCGGCAATGGTACTTTTTACATGAGGAATTCGGTGTTAATTGTATTAAATAAGGTTGAGGTAGTTGCCGAATGTGTTTATAATTAAGTAAGGTTAATAATAGAGCAATGAGTGGCTAGTAGAATCTAGTTAGTCTTCTTGTTATATTCGGCCATGAGTTTGTATAATTGGTTTGTAATAGATTAAATTTGTTTATTCAAGCTCAAGAGCTTAAGGAGTCTAATTCGGATAAGAGAAAAAGCTACCTAACCGAATAGTCGATCTGTAATCGTTTGACAACTTCCGAGATAAGTTCTTAAGTATTTGAGTTTGATTCCTTTGTAAGTTTTAAGTTTTTAAATGGGATGAATATGAATTAAGTATATACGTTAAGGTCAATGACTTTTCTAAATGATGGCATATATGATATTATGTTTTAAATATGTGAATGAGAACTTTCTGAGTAAATTTGTATAAATCTACTTGGGATAGCAGCAGTAGTGTGTTTTGGAAAATTACCATAAATTGTGGGAATTGAGTTAAAGGCTGAATAGATTATGTAATTAAATCTTGATGCGTCTAGTTTCAGATAACAGAAATCGTAAGTAAAAGGGTTGCCGATAATGAGATTTTTAAAGTTGTGTGAGACAGTCAGAATGGCTCAAATCCCTGTCCAGTATTTGGAAAATCATTATAAATCATACAAAATTATTATAAGATAAGATTTATATGCTTAGACTCCTTAATGAGTCTAGTTTCAAAAAAAATAAACGAAAACATATTTTGAATTCTGTACAATGAGAAATTCAATTCTTAGTGAAGAGTAGTCAGAATAGTCAAGCAGTAAAATAGGGGAAACTTTAAGAAAAATCTGGTATTGATTAGCCGAACCAAAAATTTTGAAAATTTTGTGGATAGAAGATATACGAGTCTATTTTCATGGAAAATTTACGGCACATCATTTGGAGTTTCGTAGCTCCAGTTACAAATAATTTAACGACTGTTGCTCAGGAAAACAGCTTGTAGGGAATATGTGATTATGTTATAAACATTGATAAAACTTGTTTTAGTTGCTCATAAGCTATTGATTAAACCCATGCGTGAATTCTAATTTGTGACATTATAAAATGATATATGAGTGTTAGATGAATCTTTGATATTAAAATTGTGAAATTGTAAGTTTATAAGTATTCGAATATGAAATGATAGTATGGCTTGAAATTGAATTATTCATTGGAAAATGATAGATGTAGATTCAGCCAAGACAAAGTGTATACATGAAAGTTTATGTGGTATATGAAGTATATTTGGATAATTGTGATGTGAATATATGAAAATTTATATTTTGATTCAGAATTTTATGTGATGAATGTGAAGGTGTATATATGAGATAAGGCCGAATGGCCAATGTGATGAACGTGAATGTAACACCCCGAAACCGTGGCCGTCACCGGGGTCGAACACGAGGTGTTATCTGGCTTAATTCATCACTTATGCAGCTCAAACAATTTATTTTAAAACTCCCAGACAAGCTGTCAATCTGCATTATAGTCACTTAAAAATTCGTATCTTGAGTTCTGAAACTCGAAATCCTGTTCCAAAAATTTTTCCTGAAACTAGACTCATATATCTATCTACTGAAATTTTTCCACAATTTTTGGTCCGTCCAATTAGTACAGTTTATTAGTTAAAGTCTCCCCTGTTTCAGGGTTCAACTACTCTGACCTCTGTGTATTACGAACAAGATATCTCCCTGTACAGAGATTCAATGACTATACCGTTTGTCCCTAATAAAACTAGACTAAATAAGGAATCTGTAAATATAAAGTATGACTTCTAATTATCTTTGTAAAATTTATGGTGAATTTCCAAAGTCGGAACAGGGGATCCAGAAATCTTTCTGGCCCGGTTTCACAAGATTTTAAATATCTCATACAATATAGCTCATATACTTGTTTTACTTCTTCCATATGAAAATAGACTCATCAAGCTTTGATTCCATAACTTATTAATTATTTAATTCAATTTCTACTATTTTTAGTGATTTTCAATTTCACATCACTACTGCTGTCTGCATCTATTATTAGAGTAAATTTTACCTATTAGAGTAATTTAACATACATATCACCAAGCATGATCATGACTAGCCATACCAAAGGCTAATCAATACCAAGCATTTCCTTACTACTCAATAACCATATCATGAGTGTAACACCGGAAATGATTAGCCATGACAAACGGCATAATAATCAAATAGACTTTAACTATTACTTATAACTAAGTATCATAAGACCAAATCCAACTTAACATTTATGCCATTTTCGCATGGCTAAAAGTATACATACCAAAGTTCAAACAAAACATAATAGCCTATACATGCCGAAATGTTCTCTTAGGCCAACTAAGAAGAAGATACCAAAAAGTTGCAAGCTGGTGTGATGACTTCGACGATGGTCCCGAGCACACAAAAATGGATCAAAGGAACCTAAATAAGTGACAAAGAAACACACCAAATGAGTATATAACTCAGTAAGTCATAAGCATTACATACCGTACAATTATAAGAGATCATAAGAGAAGGCAAATAATGCAAAATCAGTTACTCCAACTATACCGAACTATGCTATCATTTCTTAAAATTTCGGTTCAATCTCATGCCAAGTCCTACAATCAAATCAAACACCAAAACAACCCAATTGATTTAGACCCGATTCCTCAAAGCATGGAATTATGATGCACTAGATAAATTTGTACCTACTCAGTACATGCCTCAAGTTCGATACTTTAGTTACTAATTCTACCACTTCGTTCTTTCATGCACATTTTATATTATCAATCGAATTTGCACACATAGTGCTAGTCCCACTCGCACACATAGTGCCATAGTACACCGCACACTCAGTGCATTGGATTTTCTCTCATACTTCAACATCCAAATCGGCACACATAGTGCTACTTAATTCCGCACACATAGTGCCATATGTTAACTCATTTTGATAAGGCAATTTACTTAATTCAAATAGCACATACGGTCCATTAATAATTAGAAAATTCACTCCAAAAGAATACTCATCAAAAGGAATTCTTTTATGATTCACTAGTATTTTCTTTTTACATACCAACTAATCAACCTTACAAAAATGCTTAAGGACTTACCTTGTGTTGGGTAAAACGGTTCCAACTCGGCTACTCGATGTTCTTTGCTTTGCCCTTGCTTGATTCCCCTCCTTTAACTTCTTGAGCTTAATCAAATAAGTTAAACTAGTTTAACTGTCTTGCTAAATATTTATATCCAAATATTAATGATTTCATATCATAAGAAACACATGGTAAATTTTCACCTTTCTACCTTATGCTTTTGGGCCATTCGGCTAATAACCATATAATATCATTACTATCAATAATCCAATTACACATACACATATACATATTTGTATATTAGGTAACCACCCTTACTAACTACCCATTTTAGTCGATTTTATACAATCAAAGGTAATATCACAAATGGGAATACTTATATAGCCGAATGTGCTAAAATTAGATCTAACATCACCTATACACTTGATTAAATGGCTAAATACCTATACTATCAATTATAGTATCATTTTATTCTTTCAAACACATAGTTTCCTCCCATGAACACTTGGCCGAATTTTTTTTTCTTCTAATCTAGCATAGCTTCACATCTATTTGTAACATCATATAAATCCACATATAACTACATTTCTACCTAAATCTTCTTTCACCTTCCTACTATTTCCCTTCACAACATCAAAGGCACCATACTCTTAGCATTTACCTCTCCCTAACCGTATGCCATTTAATCACTTATTTAGGTAGAAAATTAACATATGGGACATGATAAGACATTGGCTACTAGCTAGATTTTCACAAAAATTTAACAAAACTAACATGAATCCTACCTTAATCCTCCCTTATGATGGCCGAATGTCTTAGAACATTTCTCCCCTCCTTCCCTAGCTCACGGCACTTCAAGAAAAGAAAGAAGATGAAGACTTTCTCTTGCTTTCTTATTTTATTCCCCTTTCTTTTTTTTTTTGATCTATTTTAATCATTTACTAATAAAAGCATCGTCAAAAATTCAACTTAATGGAAGAACCATCCTTGCTTGGCCGGCCACTACTTGAGGTTTGGGTAATTTGACATGCAAACCCAAGTTTCCTCACTTTGTTATTATTTGATCCTTACATATTCCCCTATCATATTTTCTTAAGTTCTCAACTAAGTCAATCACATGAAGTTCACATTCATAAGTCTAAATTAAAACATCAAATTTTCACACATGCACTAATATACATAGAGGATATGCAACCAAAATTTAAATAAATTTTGGTACTCGGTCTTGTGGCCCCGAAACCACATTCCGACTAGGGTCGAATTAGGACTGTCACAGTGAAAGTGTATATATATGCTGTGGCCAAATGACAAACTGTGGAAGGTGTGTTTTATTAGATATTTGATGAGGCAAATGAATTACAAATATGATAGTCGATGTGAATGCTGTAACATGTGAATAAATATGCATGAAACTTTGTGATGTAAATCTGGGATTTAAGACCCGATGACTATATGTGGTGACTATGTCCGGGTTAAGACCCGCTGACTTCGTTTGGAGATTTCATCTGAGCTAAAGGTCTCACCGATAATCCGAGTAGAGTTTAAAGCTATAAGACTTTGCAATAAGAATTGCTTATAAATATATTCAATGCGAAAGGTTAAACAGGTATGTGCTCCGAGTTTATATGTGAGCTTGATTTGAACTAAATCATAAGGTAGTTATGTGATACATACGTTAGCAATCTATGAGACTATTCCTATGATTATGCGGCATCGGATCAGTGTGAAAGGTTATGTGAAATTATACAATATATCTATGTTACATGAGCTCACTTTTATGTGAAAGTTTATCTACCTATTGTATATGATGAGATGTGCTTATTCGGTAAAGGGATGATATACCCAAAGGAAGAGTGAAATAAAAATACGAACAACCATGTCATAATTTGATTGTTATCTGTTGACACTGCTTAAAACTTACTAAGCATTGTAATGCTTACTCCATTTACTTTGTTTCCTCTATTTTATAGATCTTATTTGGAAGCTAAAGACTCGGGGATCATCAGCAACTTGCTACACTATCACTATCCACTGCTTGGTACTGTTATGTTTTGGGTTATTTTATGGCATGTGTAGAATAGACCAGTGGCAGAAGAATATTTTGGTTAATGTATATAAGCCATGCGAAAATGGCATCTTTTGAATGTGTACTTATAGAAGTTTAAATTGTATCCCTGACTGTCTTTAGTATTTATCTAAAGGAATGTTCTTTATTTCAAAAAAAAAAAATTCAAAATTTTTACTGTTCTGATATGAGTTTCAAGTCCGGTAATGCCCCTTTACCTATTCCGGCGACGGATACGGGTTAGGGGTGTTACATTTTATTGGTATCAGAGCTACGGTTTAGTCGATTCTAGGACTAACGTAGCACGCGTGAGTCTATTTATACATGCCATAAAGTGATAAAATGATAGTGTGATGATTTTTGACTATTAAAATGTGTTTGTTGTATTGTAATGAATCTTGATCCCGATCGAGCTGTAGCAAGCTTCTGACTATGAGAATTTGCGATATAACTTCACTTGGATATGCCTAAATTATTAAGTTGATCAGGTACGTATCATGTACTCGTATTTGAATTTTGATTTGGATTGAATTATAAGGGTATAAGTGATGCAATTTTGAATGAGTGTTATGACTATAAATGTGATCTTTGTATGTGGCTATGGAACTGAAAGTTGAATGGTCGATAAGCATGTTGTGTTTGTATTCAAGTAATGTAAATGATATACTAATGTGTATTGTTATATATGTATATGTACATGAGAATTGAGAGTTATATATCGGGCTAAGTCCCAAGAGCATTCGTGCTAGTGATATATCCGGCTAAGTCCCGAAGAGCATTCGTGCTAGTGATATATCCGGCGAAGTCCCAAGAGCATTCGTCTTTGGTGTTATATCCGGGCTAAGTCTCGAAGAGCATTCGTGCTGGTGTTATATCCGGGCTAAGTCCCGAAGAGCATTCGTGCTAGTGATATATCCGGGCTAAGTCCCGAAGAGCATTCGTGCTGGTGTTATATCCGGGCTAAGTCCCGAAGAGCATTCGTGCTAGTGATATATCCGGGCTAAATCTCGAAGGCATTCGTGCTGAAATTATAAGGCACTGTGTGTGCAAGCTCTTCAACCGAGCACTATGTGTGGCAGATCAGTAGTTGAGGCACTATGTGTGCGAGTTCTTCAATCGAGCACAATGTGTGTGAGATTGGTAATTGAGGCACTATGTGTGCGAGTTCTTTAATCGAGCACTATGTGTGCGAAATTAGTCAGTGGGCACTGTGTATGCGAAGTGTGTTTCATGTATGACCTCGTGTGAGACGATGGCATTGATTTGTAATAGTAAGTAAGACTTAAAGAGAAAATTCGTTAAACGGACTAAACACTGGTGAACTAATTAGAGTCGGAGATTATACAACATTGTGCTAAATTGGTAATGAAATAAGTTCGAGACGTTAAATTGACAAGGTATGTGATATATAGATATACATTATAAATATGAGATTCTCGGTATATGCAGTTATTTGTGCTATTTGAATAAACACTATTTTGTTAATCATGTTCAAGAAATTATTTCGATTAAGTTTCGACATTTGAAAGTTGGTAAGAATTTCTGATGAATGGTGATAATTTTGGATATATGAGCTATGTGCTAGAATGAATCTCATGCCAGTATATTATATTAGGCTTTATGCTTATTCGACTGTATACGGGTAACGTTAACTATGAAAGAATGTGCTAAGTGAAATAAATGTTCAGGTACGTGGAAGTTGATTTTTCCTTTGGAAATAAGTTAAGTTAAATATTGATGCAAGATGTTAATGTAATCTTGTATCACTTATATATGTTGCTGAATTGAGAATTTAAAACCTTCAGCTACTGTATCAATGGTTACTTGAAATAGCCGAAGATAAAGGATAGTATTAAATTCTTATTGATAGTGTTTTATTGATGGATGGGTGTGTGAAACATTATCTAAGTTATATGTATAATAAAAAAATTTATAAGATCTTAAATGAGTGTTGTCATGAACCAAATGAATATATATATATATTTGAGTTATTCAGGCCTTGTGCCTAGTAGGTTTGGGACCGGTGAATTGTATACTAGGCTAATAGCCAAATTAGTTGATGGCTGTCAAGTTTATTCGGACTTTGGGTTAAGTAGGCTTAGAACCTGTGTGTGGGGTTCAAGCCTATACCTAGTAGGTTCAGACCGGTGAGTTAAATTGTGTTGTACCTATGTGCGTTATTACCGAAATGAAAAGTAAGTGAGTAAATGTCAATTGTGTGGATCTCTGTGATTTGTTATGATCAAACTAAGAAAGTTTTGTTAGTTAAAGCACTGAAGCGTAAGTTCAGAGTTGAGGAAACTAGGTGGGATCTAGAGAACTCAACGAGAGAAAGTTTCCCTATCTTATTTGCCGATAAGATTTTCAGGGACGAAAATCCCTAAAGGGGGGGAAAATTGTGACAGCCCTAAATTGACCCTAGTCGGAAAGTGGTTTCGGGACCACGAAACCGAGTCATAAAAATAATTAACAGTCATATTTGATGCTTATTATATATGAATATGCATGTGTGAAAAAAATTCATGCTTAAATTTTGTATATAGTATGTGAAATTTATTAAATAGGACTTGTATGAGAAAATTTAGAAATGTGCTAGCCAAATGCTAAAGTGGCCTATTAATATATGTTGGAAAGTGCTTGTACTTGCATGTCAAATTAGCCAAACTATAGGTAGTGGCCGGCCATGCTACAAATTATATAATAAAATATGAATTTTCTATTAACTTTAATTAGCTAAATGGCATAATATCATGAAGGAATGAAAAGAAAATATAGAAAGTGGGTGAAAACAACAAAGTGTTCACCTTGTTCATTCCAAAAGGCCGAAAGTGAAGGGGAGTTGGGAGGAAATGAGCCATTCGGCCATTTCAAGTCTTCATTAAGGTATGAAATTCATGTTTATTCTTGAAATTTTTCATAAAATTGAACTAGTTACCAAGTTATTTAGGTAACCCATGTTAGGAATTTTGATTTTGGGAAGACTAGCACTTTCGGCCATAGTAGCTATTGAGGATTTAGGTTTTTGTTTCATGTTAAATTGGATGAATCTTGGTGTATGGGTGTTTGAACTAAACGAATGATCAAATAGGTGCATAGATACAAAGTGGGAAGAATCGACTATTGAGTTTGATACTATTGCCGAATATGAAAATGTTATGCTTGAGTAATGCATGTGGTTAGAGTCGGTAAAATGAAAAGAAGGCTTTGGATAATCGACCATGGAGGTCTAAAATTCAAGGTAATTTCTTGATTATTTGAGCTTCATCTTGATGAATTGAGTTCCTTGCTTGGTACCCTCCTTGACCCATGCTTCTACTTATTTTATCTTTGAAAGTGATGTCTTGGGAACATTCGGTTATAGGGGGTGTTTTGAATGTGAAAGCTGTACTAGAAATGGAATTTGGAGTGTTTAATGGACTCCATGTTGCTAAAATTTACATGAATAGAAATTTCTAAGCTTAAATTGTAAGAATTTGAGTTGTGTGGTTTAAATTGTCAAAGATTCATTTGGCAATTGATTATAATTTGTTAAAGGGTGTAAAGTATTGATAGTTCTAAATGGTACATAGTTAAATGAAGATGGAAGCTTGATAAAATTTTATTTAGAATGAAAGTAGGAGAAATGGGTATTCGGCCATGTTGTGATGAGTTGAATTTGAATGGTTGATGCTTTAGTTTATAAATGGTCATTAGATGAGTTTTAAACTTGTTAAAGTTTGATAATTTGCAGGTGTTAAATTGGGGAATACGTGTAATAAAAATGGGTTGATAATGTTTGTTTGTTAATTGTTGTTTGCACCATTGTCGAATGTGCTTAACATTAAGGCATGATTTAGTTAAATGCAAACTAATGGAAAAATGGAATTTAGCTTTGCCGTACATGTGTTAAAATGATGGAATTAGTAGGAAATAAGTATGAGCTTGTCAAATTTTTGAAATTAGGACCTTGCGAACTAAATGATATTCGGCAATGGTACTTTTTACATGAGGAATTCGGTGTTAATTGTATTAAATAAGGTTGAGGTAGTTGCCGAATGTGTTTATAATTAAGTAAGGTTAATAATAGAGCAATGAGTGGCTAGTAGAATCTAGTTAGTCTTCTTGTTATATTCGGCCATGAGTTTGTATAATTGGTTTGTAATAGATTAAATTTGTTTATTCAAGCTCAAGAGCTTAGGGAGTCTAATTCGGATAAGAGAAAAAGCTACCTAACCGAATAGTCGATCTGTAATCGTTCGACAACTTCCGAGGTAATTTCTTAAGTATTTGAGTTTGATTCCTTTGTAAGTTTTAAGTTTTTAAATGGGATGAATATGAATTATGTATATACGTTAAGGTCAATGACTTTTCTAAATGATGGCATATATGATAGTATGTTTTAAATATGTGAATGAGAACTTTACAGAGTAAATTTGTATAAATCTACTTGGGATAGCAGCAGTAGTGTGTTTTGGAAAAATTACCATAAATTGTGGGAATTGAGTTAAAGGCTGAATAGATTATGTAATTAAAGCTTGATACGTCTAGTTTCGTATAACAGAAATCGTG
The DNA here is from genome assembly GCA_025502765.1 of Gossypium herbaceum. Taxonomy (NCBI): domain Eukaryota; kingdom Viridiplantae; phylum Streptophyta; class Magnoliopsida; order Malvales; family Malvaceae; genus Gossypium; species Gossypium herbaceum. The sequence continues at coordinate 30,232,474 of CP106689.1, read as the reverse complement.
TAAGTAAAAGGGTTGCCGATAATGAGATTTTTTAAAGTTGTGTGAGACAGAGTCAGAATGGCTCTGAAATCCCCTATCTAGTATTTGGAAAATCATTATAAATCGTACAAAAATTATTATAAGATAAGATTTATATTTTTAGACTCCTTAATGAGTCTAGTTTCAAACAAAATAAACGAAAACATATTTTGAATTCTGTACAATGAGAAATTCAATTCTTAGTGAAGAGTAGTCAGAATAGTCAAGCAGTAAAATAGGGGAAACTTTAAGAAAAATCTGGTATTGATTAGCCAAACCAAAAGTTTTGAAAATTTTGTGGATAGAATATATACGAGTCTATTTTCATGGAAAATTTACAGCACATCATTTGGAGTTTCGTAGCTCCAGTTACAAATAATTTAACGACTGTTGCTCAGGAAAACAGCTTGTAGGGAATATGTGATTATGTTGTAAACATTGATAAAACTTGTTTTAGTTGCTCATAAGCTATTGATTAAACCCATACGTGAATTCTAATTTGTGACATTATAAAATGATATATGAGTGTTAGATAAATCTTTGATATTAAAATTGTGAAATTGTAAGTTTATAAGTATTCGAATATGAAATGATAGTATGGCTTGAAATTGAATTATTCATTGGAAAATGATAGATGTAGATTCAGTCAAGACAAAGTGTATACATGAAAGTTTATGTGGTATATGAAGTATATTTGGATAATTGTAATGTGAATATATGAAAATTTATATTTTGATTCAGAATTTTATATGATGAATGTGAATGTGTATATATCAGATAAGGCCGAATGGCCAATGTGATGAACGTGAAAGTGTATATATATACTGTGGCCAAATGACAAACTGTGGAAGGTGTGTTTTATTAGATATTTGATGAGGCAAATGAATTACAAATATGATAGTCGATGTGAATGCTATAACATGTGAATAAATATTCATGAAACTTTGTGATGTAAATCCGGGATTTAAGACCCGATGACTATATGTGGTGACTATGTCTGGGTTAAGACCCGCTGACTTCGTCTGGAGATTTCATCTGAGCTAAAGGTCTTGCCGATAATCCGAGTAGAGTTTAAAGCTATAAGACTTGGCAATAAGAATTGCTTATAAATATATTCAATGCGAAAGGTTAAACAGGTATGTACTCCGAGTTTATATGTGAGCTTGATTTGAACTAAATCATAAGGTAGTTATGTGATGCATACGTGAGCAATCTATGAGACTATTCCTATGATTATGCGGCATCGGATCAATATGAAAGGTTATGTGAAATTATACAATATATCTATGTTACATGAGCTCACTTTTATGTGGAAGTTTATCTGCCTATTGTATATGATGAGATGTGCATATTCGGTAAAGGGATGATATACCCAAAGGAAGAGTGAAATAAAATACGAACAACCATGTTATAATTTGATTGTTATCTGTTGACCTTGCTTAAAACTTACTAAGCATTGTAATGCTTACTCCGCTTACTTTGTTTCCTCTATTTTATAGATCTCATTTGGAAGCTACAGACTGGGATCACAAGACAACTTGTTACACTATCACTATCCACTGCTTGGTACTGTTATGTTTTGGGTTATTTTATGGCATGTGTAGAATAGACCAGTGGCAGAAGAATATTTTGGTTAATGTATATAAGCCATGCGAAAATGGCATCTTTTGAATGTGTACTTATAGAAGTTTAAATTGTATCCCTGACTGTCTTTAGTATTTATCTAAAGGAATGTTCTTTATTTCAAAAAAAAAAATTCAAAATTTTTACTGTTCTGATATGAGTTTCAAGTCCAGTAATGCCCCTTTACCTATTCCGGCGACGGATACGGGTTAGGGGTGTTACACAACTAATCTGACCTCTGTTCACTACGAATTGAATTTATCTCAGTACATAATTCAAATAACCATGAAACCTATTTTATTTAAAACTAGACTCAATAAGGAATTTAGGAATATAAACTATATTTCTTAATTTGTTTTGTAAAATTTTAATAATTTTTCAAAGTTGGAACAGGGATCACATAGTCATTCTGAGCAAGTCACACACAATTGTAAATATCTCAAAGTATAGAATTCCTTTGCTTTCTCTATTTCTTTTATATGAAAATAGACTCATTAAGATTTAATTTCACATCTCATTAAACCTCTAATTAAATTCCTTCTATTTTTTGTGATTTTTGAAAATCACGTCACTGATACTGTCCAAAACAGTTTTAATGCTAATTTCACTCTTTCACACATTCTTTGTACTAACCTCATTTTAACTTATATATATATATATCACAAATCATTTTCACTACATTTCATACATCACAAGTATAGGCCCATAACTACAATGTCACTACAAAGCCATCCCGTTGAACAATTCGGATTAATCCTCGACACTTGATGGTTTCAGCACACAAACCCACCATCATATTTCATTTAATTCGGCTCTCTTGTACACATGGTGAACACTTATTACCACTCATGCGACCTAGATGATTTGTCTCGTAGCTCTCTTGTCTACATGGTGTCCTTCACTTGGAATCACGCATGCGACCTAGCTACATTTATCTCTCACGTAGCTCTCTTGTCTACATGGGATACATCCCGTATCACACATGTGACCTAGCTACTACGTAGTATCTCGTAGCTTTCTTGTACACATGATGTGCACTCGGCACCATACATGTGACCTAGCTACGCCCCCTCTATTTTATTCGATCTTTTCGAATGTTCAACCGGGATCTCTCTCTCTATTACTTATTTCCATTCTTCCAATAGTCAATTTATACTTCGACATCAACTAATACATAAAATAGGCTGAAATATAAGAATGTAAATGAAATTAATGTATTATTTACATACAAACTTACCTCGGTACAGAATATGGGAATTTTACAATTTAGTCCAAAACTTTCTCTTCTCCTTCCCCCGTTCGAGGTCGATTCCACGCTTTTCTTGATCTATAACAACATATTTAGTTCATTTAACACTCGAACTATTTATTTTAATCCAAAAATCACATTATACAAAAATTACATTTTTGCCCCCTAACTTTTACAAAATTATGATTTTTCCCCAAGGCTCGAAAATTTAATTTCAGCCCTTATTGTTATGTTTAATGACCTACTGATCATTTTTCTCTTCTATGGCAACATCAAATTCTCACTCTAACACATAGTTATGAACAATAGGTATTTTTATCGATTATGCCGTTTTGCTCGTTTTCGTTAAAAATCGCTTAGAAAAGATCGTTCTCCTAACTTCAAACATTCATATTCTACCATCAAACAACACAATACATGCCTATGATTCATGAGCAAATTTTTAAACATACACCCTAACTCGAAATAATGGTAGAAATAAGTAAACCGAGCTACGAAGATTTCAAAAATGTGAAGAACATTAAAAACGGGGCTTGAAATCACTTACTATGAAGCTTGAAAATTGAAGAAACCCTAGCTATGGAGGAGAGCAAATTTCAGCAGCAACTAGTGAAGATGATGACCAATTTTGTGTTATTTTTCCCATTTTATTTCATTTAATATACAAATGACCAAAATACCCTTACTACTAAACTTTCCAAAAATTCCCTCCATGTCCAACTTTTGTCCATAACTTAGGAATGGGTCAAATTGCTATTTAAGACCTCCTAGTTAATATCCGAAAGCAATTTCATACTAAAAACTTCTAAAACATGAGTTTTACAATTTATTCAGTTTAGTCCCTAATCTCAACTTAAGCACTCAATGCATAGAATTTCATCACGAAATTTTCACGAAATCATGAAATCATATCATAAACCCCAAAATAATTATAAAATAATTATTTCTATCTCAGATTTGTGGTCATGAAACCACTATTCCGATTAGGCCCTAATTCGGGTTGTCACAGATTCAATTTTCAATTCAGGCACTTTTGTATTCAACACATAAGCAAGATACGCTTCATAGCCTTTTCTTACATATCTTTGGGTAGACATCGAAGAAATCACAACAGGTAACTTACCCGACTCATATGAACCAATTCGAAGAGTTTTACCATTTTTACATTTCAATTCAATAATCTTTCTTTTAAAGTTCACTACGGCATCATGGAATGTCAACCAATCCATACCCAAAATAACATCGAACTCATAAAATCGCAAAAACATTAAATCAGCCAGAAAATAGTGACCTCGAATCATCAAGGGACAATTCTTGCAAACTTTATCAACTAAAACATGTTTGCCTAAAGGGTTTGACACTCGAATCACAAACTCAGTAAACTCAATAGGCAAGCTTTTACTAGTTACCAATTGCACACAATGTAACACCCCAAACCCGGCCTAGACGTTATGGCCGAATCTGATGTGCCACATTGAAGTTAAAAACCCATGTTTCATTTTAGTGCTTTAAAAACTGACTTTTGTTAAGCTAACAAAGTGAATGGGAGCTGGGCACCAGGTGGAATCTATAACAAAGGAGGTGAGCCATGAAGGCTGCTTAAGTACCAAGCTCTTCTAATGGATCCAATCCTAGACATGCCCACAACCATTGCCACACTTGCTTAAATCGATTTGTAATTTATTTAAGTTGAAATCTTTGATAAATCGGATAATCGTGGCATGATGTTATTTTGAAAACAATTATCATTTTGAAAACACGTCCTAAGTCTAGCCCATTTATTAACAAAACAGATTAAAGTTATTAAAAATAAAATAATCCCAGAAAAATAATTAAAATGGCCTTATTACAATCCAAGACCAAACAATAATATTACTAAGATAAAACTTATAAAGAAATAAATCGGCTACTTATTGCAATTAAAAGAAACAAAAACAGTAGTGTGGCCATCTACGAGTCCCTCACAACTCCAAACCATCTAAGCTTAGGGATTACCTGCACAGTTAGAAATGGGGTGAGTTTACGAAAGCTCAGTGTGTAATCCCAATAACAAACAAACAGTGAAAACACAATATCAGTACAATTTGGGCCAAAGCCCTATTTAGTCTTGACATATACTGGGTCGAAGCCTTTCATTTAACGGTTACTGGGCCGAAGCCTTTTCATAAATCATATCACTAGGCCGAAGCCTTTTCATAAATCATATCATTGGGTCAAGCCTTTATCAGAAACAGTATGGCCCTTAGGCCCATTTCAATATCACATGTAATGTCAATGGATGTATGCAAGCCTATTTCAATATCACATGAAATACCAATGAATGTATGCAAGCCCATTTGAGGAGACTACTCAACCCACCATCCGCTACTCTCCACCCGTACCAACCAACACACCATGTGGGGAATAACTCAACCTACCCAACCAACACACCACTGGCAGCATAGTTGTTTTATCATATATCTAGAGGCCTAGCCTCTTTAATAACTGGGGCAAAGCCCTTTTCGGTAAACTGGGCCAAAGCCCTTTTCAATAAACTGGGGCATAAGCCCTTTTCGGTAAACTGGGGCATAAGCCCTTTTCGATAAACTGGGGCATAAGCCCTTTTCGATAAACTGGGGCATAAGCCCTTTTCAATAAACTGGGGCATAAGCCCTTTTCGGTAAATTGAGGCATAAGCCCTTTTCAATAAACTGGGGCATAAGCCCTTTTGCACTTCCTCCATCCATATAAAAACCCAACCCAATGCAACATGTCCTGTATGCAGAATGTCATGCCCATATTTGAATAAAAAATCACAGTCAAGTCATTCATATCACCAACATATATTCACAATCAATCCACAACCACACGGTCCTAAGTCACCACTTATTCGCAAGGGCAAAACGATCATTTTCACATTATAAGGGTAATTTTGTAATTTTACCAAATATCGGGTTTTCCATGTTCATCAACAATTATCAATATTTTCGAGTGTTTAAACAATGATCTTTAACCCACTTTATCAAACTCGGGCTTTTGGGCCCAAAAACCCTAATGGGCCCTACGAATGCTGATTTAGCCTACTTAACCCAAGTTTTACAACCATACTAACCGTGTTAACGTACAACTTTTCCAAATTCCATTTTCTATCAATTCTACCCAAATGGGTCCGAAAGCCCATTGGGCCCAATTTTAGCCCATTGAGGCCCAACTTACCATCGTCCACAAAATTGAGTTCTTACCTGTTCCATCGATCCAAACACCGATCTTATCGTATTTATCGCATCTATACCCAAACGCAACATTACAAGTTCCCAAATACCCAGATTTTAGCATTTCGACTTCTCAAAGAAATATTAATCTAAGCTATTACAAGGGTTAGTATACACATTACGGGTTGAAGTTGAAACGCTTCCAAAATCAATCGCCTACGGTAACCACCACCTCTCACTCAAACTTAACTAATCCAATATTAATATATGTAAATCCTAAGCACATCACCATACTTAACATAAGGGCATATTCGTCATTTTACCATACGTGGGTATTTACGGTCACTTTACCCTCTGTGGGCTTTACGGTCTCTTTACCCTCTGTGGGCTTTTGATCTTTTTACCTAATAGGGTATTTTAGTCATTTCATCCTACAAGGTGTTTTGGTTAATCTACAAACCAAGGGTATTTCAAGAATTTTGTAAACCAATAGTATTTCCATAATTTTTAGAAAGTCAAGGGTATTTCTGTAACATTGTACATCAGGGTTATTTTGGTAATTTTACAAATTAAGTGTATTTCGGTAATTTCACAAACCAGTGGTATTTTGGTAATTTTACAAACTAGGGGTATTTTGGTAATTTTACTGATTGAGGGTACTTTGGTAATTTTGTAAACCAAGGGTATTTTAGTAATTTTATAAATCGAGGGTAAAATAGTAATTTTGTAAATCAAGGGTAAAATAGTAATTCTATAAATCGAGGGTAAAACGGTAATTCTGTAAATCGAGGGTAAAACGGTAATTCTATAAATCAAGGGTACTTTGATAATTTTACAATTTGAGGGCATTTCAGTAATTTGGTAAACTAAAGTATTCTAAACAGGGATAATAATACGAATGGGCCTAAAGCTTATTCTCGGCCCAAATGGGCCCACACGTGTGGCCCTTTTAGCCCACATGACCCTTTCTACCATCGCGTCCAAGTAGCCATCCCTGACTAGAGTAGCGAGAAATTCACACCTGATTGGCGACTGGAGTTAATCCAAGCTCCAAGCACTCTTAGCCGACGCCCAACCCAAACGAGCACGCCATACAGCGAAAGGGATCAGCCAAGAAAGGTACCTTTACTCTCCTCATGGTTCTCTCTATTTAAAGCTAGCTTCGCATCCCCACTTATGTTAGCTTCCTGATGTGGGATCCCTCCATCATCAGAGTTTAAATTCAACACCAACTCTTGCCGCCCCCTGTTAGCAAAATAAATGCTCCTTGCTTGCCATGGGATTCGAACCCATGCCTCCCCTCAGATGCTCCACACGCTTCTTGCCACTAAGCCACAAGGCTTTTTGTGTCATATTTTATCCCCAATTAATTTTAAGGTCTAAAGGCCAAAGTCCAGGTTCCCTTAAAAAACTAAAATAAATTGCAAGAGCCAAGACTTGAACCCAGGCTCCCATACAACCTTAATGACGCCATAACCACTAGACTACATGCTTCCTTATGTCATTTATTTACCACAATAATTTAAAAGGCCCTCATTTAAGCATCCAGGTTTTATTCACTTAATACCAAAATTTTTGCTAAAGCCCAAGTTTGAACCCAAGATTTCTCCAACACTTTTCAAATCCATTAACCACTAAGGCAAACATTTAATTGTGTTATTTCATTGCACAATTAAATAACTATATACAACCACCTTACAGACCCACACTCAAGGCCCAATACTTCTAGGCCCAAATTCGGGATGTTACACACAAACATAAGAATGGGTCAACCCAGGATCAATCAATGCAACTACATTAGTATTATAGAGAAAAATACCAGTGATAACATCGGGAGATATCGCTTCTTCGCAAGCACAGATGGCATAGGCTCTAGTAGGTGCTCGAGCTTCGGATCTCACAGCTCTATCCTTTGTCACACCTTTACTACTAGCTCTATTTCCAGTATTCCTTGGTGGGCTAATCCTATTCATAGTATTACTCGGCCTCGTACTCTGAAATCTTTCTTTCTCAACCATTTTAGGGCAATCTTGGTTAAAATGCTACTGAGAACCACAATTGAAACAAGCCAGGTCATTCATTCTACACTCGACGCCGATACCCAGCTATGGTCTTACACAAAATTATATATTTATCCCAAATCCATTTCCCAGACATGGTCTTACATGGGATCGGACATAACCCTAATGTCATGACATTTGATCCTAACTATTCCTAAGGTTCAGCCGAGGTTTCGGGTATCAAACTTCGGTGAATCGTCATCGAGTCATCATTAATTAAATTCATGAAAACAATTATGCAATTCATTCCATGTTAAGGCATTAAAAACATAATAATAAAATGTTGCATTATTTACACACGAACTTACCTCGGTACTCGAAATATGGCTACTATCCGATTTAGTCCATAACCTTGTTCTTTCCTCGGTTTAGGTCTGGACTCCATTTTTCTTAACCTATAATAACAAATTTCACTTATTTAATTATCACATTATTCAAATCAGTCCATATATCATACTTTGGAAATTTTACAACTTTGCCCCTAAACTTTCACATAATTACAAATTAGTCCCTAGGCTCGTAAAATGAAATGTGTTCATTTTCTTTGTTTCCCAAGCCTAGCCGAACTTATAACATGCTCATAGCAGCCCACATTTCTTATTAAAACATACATCCTACTACTCATTTTTCATCTTTTGCAAACAGGTCCTTTTCATGCATTTCCATAAAAAATCACTTAGTAAAAGTTGTTAAACACACATCAAACTTTCATATTCCTCCATTAAACATCAAAATACATGCATGTCACACATGGTTCAAATTTCAAAAATGAACCCTAGTTCAAGATATGGCTAGAAATAGGTAAATCGGGTTACAAGGGTTTCAAAAATGTAAAGAGCATTAAAAATGGGGCTAGGATGCAATTACTATTGAGCTTGAAAGTTGAACAAAACCCTAGCTATGGCTCCTTGATATTTTCAATCAAGGTGGGAAAAGATGGACACAATTTTTGACTTATTTTCCCTTTTTATTTTGTTATTAACCAAATGACAAAAATGCCCTAAGGCCTTTCTTTCAAAATTTTCCTATTCATGCCCATTTTTGTCCATAAAAATAGAAATTGGGAAAATTACTATTTAAGGACCTCTAATTAATAATCCATGGCAATTTCATGCTTAAAGCTTTTAGAACTCACATTTTGCAACTTTTGTAATTTAGTCCTAAATATCAAATTGGACACTTTATCAATAGAATTTTTTCATGAAACTTTCACACAAGCATGCAATCATATCATAGACCTCATAAGAATCATAAAATAATTATTTCTACTTAAGATTTGTGGTCTCAAAACCACTGCTCTGACTAGGCCCCAATTCAGGATGTTACAATTCTCCCCCTTATGGATTTTTGTCCCCGAAAATCTTACCGGTGAAGAGGTTTGGGTATTGGTTTCTTATGCTTTCCTTGGTCTCCCATGTAGCCTATTCAACCCCATGTCTTTGTCATAATACTTTCACAAGGGCAATTTGTTCCTCATTGTTTGACTTTTCAAGCCAAAATCTTAACCGGCTCTTCTCCATAAGTCATATCCGTTTGAATCTCAACCTCTGTTGGTGAAATCATATGCGAAGGATCAGATCAGTACCTGTGCAACATAGACAGATGGTACACATCATGAATTCTTTCCAACTCTGACGGCAAAGCTAACCGGTATGCTATCGACCCTATTCTTTCAGTAATCTCGTATGGTCCAATAAAACGCAGACTTAACTTGCCCTTCCTACCAAACCTCAAAAATTTCTTCCACAGAGATACTTTCAAGAATACCTTATCACCATCTTGAAACTCAATCTCTTTCCATTTCAATTCGCATAGGATTTCTGTCCATCCGAAACGACTTTCAAGCAATCACATATTATCTTTACCTTTTCTTCGATTTCTCTGACTAAATCAACTTTGTGAATCTAATTCTCTCTGAGTTTGGTAATACAAGGGTGTTCGACACTTACGCCTATATAATGCTTTATACGATGCCATTTTCAAACTCGACTAAAAACTGTTATTTTAGGCAAATTCTACCAATGGTAAGTACTTTTCCCAACTACCGTGGAACCCAAGAATACAACACCGTAACATATATTCAAGAATCTGAATTACCCTTTCAGATTGTCCGTTAGTTTGTAGATGGCAAGCGGTACTAAAATTCAATTTTGTACCCAATGCTCATTGTAAATTTTTCCAAAATCGTGAAGTGAACCTCAGATCTCTATCTGATATAATCGACAAAGGTACTCCGTGCAACCTCACTATTTCTAAAATATACAACTCAGCTAACTTATCAAGTGAATAGTCGGTACATACCGGTATAAAGTCAGCTGACTTTGTCAATCGATCTATAATAACCCATGCAACATCTTTCTTTCTCGGTGTCAAAGGCAAACCCATTACAAAATCCATAGTAATACGGTCCCATTTCCACTAGGGAACCATCACAGGCTGAAGTAAGCCTAAAGGTACTTGGTGTTCGGCTTTCACTTGTTGACAAATCAGGCATCTCGAAACGAACTCTGAAATATCTCTTTTCATACTCGGCCACCAATACGATTTCTTCAAGTCATTGTAAATTTTAATACTACCTGAATGCATAGACAAACAACCACTATGGGCTTCATGCAAAATCTTCTGAGTCAATTTGGTATTCTTGGGAATACAAATCCTATCTCGGAACATTAAGCAACCATCAGAACTAATCCCAAAATCTGATTCAATACCCAACACACACTGAATTCTCTTGTCTTACATCTCACTGTCACCTTTTTGAGCTTCATAAATCTCTTGGAGGAACATCGGTCTAGCTCTCAACTCAGTTAGAATTGAACCATCTTCTAATAAAGCCAACTGAGTGTTCATAGCCCTTAAAGCAAATAATGACTTCCTACTCAAAGCATCGGTGACCACCTTCGCCTTTCTCGGGTGGTAGTCAATCACTAACTCATAATCTTTTATCAACTCTAGCTACCTTTGTTGTCGTAGGTTCAAATTTTTTTGAGTCATCAATCACTTTAGACTTTTATGGTCAATGAACACTCGACATTTCACACCATACAAATGGTGTCTCCAAATCTTTAAAGCAAACACAATGGTGGCTAGCTCCAAATCAAGGATCGGATAGTTCTTCTCATGCGGTTTAAGTTGTCTCGAGGCATAAGCTCCAAATCACATTACCTTATTGCATAAGTACGCAACCCAATCCACTCAAAGACGCATCCCTATAAAGTTAAAATTCTTTTCCTGGTTCAAGTTGTACTAAAATTAGAGGTTCAGTCAACAATGCCTTTAGTTTCTCAAAGCTTTGTTGGCACTTTTCTGTCCATTCGAACTTCACATCTTTTTGTAACACCTTCGTCACCGGAGTAGCAATCATGGAAAATCCTTTAACAAATCGTCTATAATAATAGGCTAAGCCTAGAAAGCTTCTAACCTCAGTTATGTTCTTCGACGGTTTCCATACAACAATAGCCGATATCTTACTCGGGTCAACTCTAATACCATCGCCCGAAACAATGTGACCCAAAAATCCAACTTCTCTAAGCCAAAATTCACTTTTATTAAACTTAGCATATAACTGCTTTTCTCTCAAGGTTTGCAAAACTGTTCTCAAGTGCTCAGCATGCTCATATTCATCAGAAGAATAAATCAATATATCATCAATAAAAACAACCACAAATTTATCCAAGTATGGTAAAAAAATACGGTTCATTAAATCCATAAATACCATAGGTGCATTCGTTAAACCAAAAGGCATAACCAAAAAATTCATAGTGACCATACCTCATCCGAAATGTAGTTTTTGGCACATCAGTCTCCTTAACTCTCAACTGGTAGTAACCAGACCTCAAGTCAATCCTAGAAAATACTGTGGCTCCCTTCAGTTGGTTAAATAAGTCACCAGTTCTTGGCAAAGGGTACTTGTTCTTTATGGTCACTTTATTGAGCTGCCAGTAGTCGATGCACAATCTCATCAAACCATCTTTCTTTTTCACAAATAGCACCGGTGCGCCCCACGGAGAATGACTAGGTCTCGTAAAATCTTTATCCATTAATTATTGTAACTGAACTTTCAACTCCTTTAATTCTGTCAGAGCCATCCTATATGGAGCAACCAAAATAGGTGCAGTACCAGGAATTAACTCAATACCAAACTCAACTTCCCTAATCGGAGGCAATTCGGACAACTCTTCTGGAAACACATGCAGATACTCACATACTACCAGCAGTCATTCAATTTTCAATTCAGAGTCTTTCGTATTCAATACAAAGGCAAGATAAGCTTCATAACTCTTTCTTACACATTTCTGAGTAGACAAAGAAGAAATCACTACAGGTAAGCTATTCGATTCCTCTGGTTCAACCCGAATAATATCACTAGTTCACATTTTAATTTAATGATTTTCCTTCCAAATTTGCTACTACATCATGCATGGTCAACCAATCCATACCAAGTATTATATCAAATTCATCAAATGACAAAAGCATAAGATTAGCTGAGAAACAATGACCTTTAATCATTAAAGGACAATTTCTACATACTTTGTCAACTAACAGATGCTTGCCTAGAGGGTTTGACACTTTTATCACAAATTTTGTAGATTCAACAGGGATATTCATGCTAGACACCAATTTCACACAAATATACGAATGGGTAGATCCCGGATCAACCAAAGCAACAACATGAGTATCATAGAGAGAAAAAGTACCCGTAATCACATCAAGAGATGAAGCCTCTTCGCGAGCACGAATGGCATAAGTCCTCGCAGGTGCCCTACCCTCCGGTCTCACAATTGGATCCCTAGGTGCACTCTTACTACTTGCTCCATTTCCCAGATTTCTCTGTGGTCTCCTTCTAGAAGTAGCATTGCCCAATCTTACACTCTGAAATCTTTCCTTTACAACCATCTTGGGGCAGTCTCTAATGAAATGATCTTGGGAACCACACTTAAAACAAATTCTATCATTAGCTCGGCACTTGCCGAGGTTACGTCTACCACAATATGAACACTCTAGTATACTCGATCAGCCGTTACCAACACTAGCAATTAAAGTAGTCTGAGCTTTTGAAACAGAGTACTGCCTACCCTTATTTCTATTTGAGTACCCAACTGAAGTACTCAATTGAGTGTTAAACTCTCTCGGTTTCTTAGATGAATACTGCAGTGACATACTCATCTGTCTCTTCTTCGAATCTCGAGACTCAAACTTGGCCTTTCTTTTATCTTTAGCTAATTCCTCGACCTTACAAGCTCTCTCAACCAATACAACAAACTCTTTTAATTCTAGGATGCCAGCTAGCAATCGGATGTCTTAACTTAATCCATCCTCAAACCTCTTACACATGATAGCCTCAGTCGATACACACTCCCGAGTGTACTTGCTAAGTCTCCAAACTCACACTCATATTCCGTTACAAACATTCAGCCCTATTTTAACTCAAGAGATTCCTTTCACTTCTGATTAATAAACGTCTGACTTATGTACTTCATACGAAATTCTCTTGGAAAAATTCCCAATTAACTCTCTCTTGGTGCAACCGACACAAGGGTATTCCACCACTAATAAGCGGAGTCTCTCAAGAGTGATACTACACACTAGGATGTACATGATAATTCATCAAATACCCTGTTGGTATTCTTGAGCCAAAACTCTGCCCTTTCCGGATCATTATCTATACTAGCTCAGAACTCTTCGCCTCCTTGTTTCTGAATCTTATCAGCTAGAGGTCTATTCAATCTCACGAAGCCCATACCTTAGGGTGTTACAGGGATAGGTTGAGGAATAGGTGGGGGTGGAGGGGGTTGAGCGTTCAGGTTCATTTGAATGAACTCCGTATACCAGGTATTCATTATATGGAGAAAGGCTTCCCTAGCCTTATCTCCTCTTCCCTGACTCACGGTCATAGGTCTACTCTCAACTAGCACTGCCCCTTGAGTGGGAGCTAGCTCATTATTTTCTACATCATTGGCTTCAGCTAGATTGGGATCGATTACTATATGAAAACACAATTTAAAAGTTCAAGAGTCGTCACACTATAATAATTCATTTATGGCATGTATAGCTAGACTCATACAATAGCTACGTTAGTCTGAGAATTGATTAAACAGTAGATCTGATCCACTAAATGTAATACCCCTTACCAGTGTCCGACACTGGGACAGGATACGAGGCATACTGGACTTAAACGCAAGCAAGCATACAAAAACAGACCATAACATTTTGTTCAAATGAAATTCATTCATACATATGCAATTTGTCCCTTACATGGGCCTACGAGGCCCTAAACATAACTCAAGAGTAGTTCGGGACTAAACGAGGACTTTAGAAAACTTTAAGAAAACTTAGAAAAATTTTCATGAAACAGGGTCACACGCCCATGTTGTAACACCCCGAACCCGAGACCGTCGCCGGCATCGGACGCGAGGGGTTAACGAGCCAAATCCACATATTGCACCGACCAATTTGACATTTCCAGACAAGCTGGAAATCTGCGTCACTGTCACCTTAAAAAAATCATATCTCGTGTTTCAGAACTCGGAAACTGATTCCGTAAATTGTCCCTGAATTTAGACTCATATATCCATCCATGGATTTATTTCTGGAATTTTTGGTCGGGCCAATTGGTACAGTTTATTAGTTAAAGTCACCCATGTTGCAGGGGTCGACTGCACTGACCTTTGCGCGTTATAACTTGAATATCTCTCTGTACAGGGCTTTAATACTGGTGCTGTTTGTTTCTAATGAAAATAGACTCAAAATGAAATCTGCACATATAAGGAATGACTTCTAATTCTTTCTGGATAATTAATAGTAAATTTTCAAAGTTGCAACAGGGGACCCAGGAACCGTTCTGGCCCTGTCTCACGAGAACTTTAATATCTCTCGGTATACTATTCATATGATCGTTTCGTTACTTTCATATGCAAATAGACTCATCAAGGTTCGTTTACATAATTTACTCACTATTTAATACCATTCCTACTATTTTTAGTGATTTTACACATCCACGTCACTGTAGCTGGCAGCATCTGATTTCAAGGTAAGCTTTACCTATTTTGTGGTTTCCATGGTCCAACTATAGTCTTGTCATACATAGGTCCACATGTGATCATATTTAGCCATTCCAATGGCTGATCATGTGACCAACACTCCCATTCCAATTCATAATCACATCACGAAACCATATATATATACAATAAGCACGACTTCAAATTCCATCCTCCACTTTTACGAACCATTTTCGCATGGCCGTACACATATACATCACAAAGATACTTGAAAACAACCAAGGGTAGTCCTATACATGCCATATCCAAAGTTCAACCAAAAGAGTACCAAAAGGGTTTGATAGTGTGGATGACTTCACTTCAATGATCCCGAATCCGATCGCTAACGAGCAAAATCTATAGAAGCAGAGAAACAAAGGAACGGAGTAAGCAATTTATGCTTAGTAAGTTTCGAGCCATAATATACACACAACCAAAGCATAGCATTCAAGTAGCTAAACAATAATTCATATGCACAATTTCTCAAAGACATGCTTACTTCACAATCCCAACTCTTATATTCATACATAAATAACGGCTTAGTTAAGGCCGATAGCTCGTTTATCATCGGAGCGAATGTTCATACAACTTACTCATAGTGTGCAAAGCACACACAAAACATACCTTGTTGTTGGGGAGTTCACAAGTGCATTAACTGAAAATTTTCCAGCAAGCTTATAATTTTCAAAACACATACCTTCGGAGTTTAACCGGATATAGCTACTCGTTCAAATGCCTTGGGACATAGCCGGTTATGGTGACCCGCACAAATGCTTTTGGGACTTAGCCGGATATCACAACTCAGACAGTTGTTTTGGGCTTAGCCCGGATATCATAGTCGCACAATTGCCTTGGGCTTAGCCCGATATCATAGCTTCGCACAATTGCCTTCGGCTTAGCCCGGATATCACAATTCGCACATTCATACACATCTTTGTTTCAATTTCATAACAAACTTTTATGCACAATTTACTTAATCAAGAATATCATTTCGCTCAATGGCCACATACAAGGGCACAATTTCGATTGCTTATTACTTCATTCAATCGAATCAAAATCTAAGTTTCGATACTCGAAAACTTACCTTGGAGGTTGTCGAGCGCCCAACTGTTATTCAATCACCTTTTCCTTTCCTTTATTGGAGCTAGTTCCCTTTGCTCTTGAGCTTTATGTTAACAAATAGAAGTATTCAATATTTTTATCAATAATGTTTACTTGTCAATCACATTCAGCATCTCATATCATCTCACTTTATTATAATTTATCATTCAACCTTTAAACCAAAACGCCATTACATGGCCACATATACATACATCCATATATTTAGGCTCAAGAATTTTAACATAACATCAAGTGCTCAAATTACTCATGTGGCCGATTATACATGGTCATAAATACACAAAATCAAAAATAAATTCCAAGACTTTCACATCATATATGTACTAAGTCGAATCGTTGGCCAAGTTCACATACATTCTTCAACGATTCCTTCTTTAAACAAACACATCTAAGCCTTCCTTTCATATTATCAACTCCAACCATATACCTTATTCAAGTATAACTTTTTCATATTCGCAATAGTATTACACCTAATAGCCGATTCTTCTTACTTTGTATTTAGGCATCTACTTGATCATTCGTTTAGTTCAAGCACCCATACACCACGATTCATCAAGTTTAGCATGAAACATAACCTTAATCCTCAATAACCATTATGGCCGAAAGTTCTAGTCACCCCAAAATCACAATTTCTAACATGGTCACCTAAAAAATACTTGGTAACTAGCTCATTTTCATCTAAAATTTCAAGGATTCATATGAATTCTCACCTTATTTATGGCTTAGAAACCAAATGGTTGCTCTCTTTTTTTTTCTCCCTTAGAATCGGCCAAGAAGAATCAAGAACAAAGACTTGATTCTTTCACCCATTTCTAATTATTCCTTAAATCATAAAGGCAACAACCATTTCCCCTAAACACCTTCCATGGCGAACACTTGTATTACTACCACATTCAAAATTTTTGACATGGGCAAGTAAAGGACTTAGTAACTAGCTTCATATATGCAAAGATTTCAAAGACTAACATGGATTCCATACCTTAGTTCAAGCTCAAGTGACCGAATGCTAACTCTTCCTTTTTTTCTTCTTGAAGGATCGGCTAAGCTAGGAGGAAGATGAACCAAACTTTTTTTTCTTCTTTGCTCAATACACGGCAATGGGGAGGGGGCAACCACACACACCCATTTTTTTTCCTACTAACACCAATATAATAACCTTTCTAACATCAACCATTAGCAAAACATGTTGGAAACATGTTCCTTTGCCCATAATTTGTCATGGCCGACCACTAACCTTAGGAAATGGGTTAATTGACATGCAACTCCATTTATTTCACTTCATGCATTATTAGGCCATATAAAAATTCACATATCATATTTTCAAGTCCTAACACATGGGTCCTTTCTTATAAATTAGCACCTAATTAATAAAAATCAAGACACTAAATATTTACGCATACAAATTCCACATACAATAAGCACAAAATATAACACCTAATTATTCTTGTGACTCAGTTTTGTGGTCCCGAAACCACTTCCCGACCAGGGTCAATTTTGGGCTGTCACACATGTGGCTTGGGTCACGATCGTGTCCTCGGCCCTCGTAACTCTGTGTTTATAACGTCATCAACACAATTAGGGTCACACGGCCAAGTCACACACCAGTGTGCTTAGGCCGTGTGGCAAATTAAATTCCAAAACTCAAGTGCAGGCTTCACATGGTCTGGACTGTAACACCCCAAACTTAGCCTGGAAGTTTGGCTCGAATCTGGCGTGTCACATTGAAGTGTTTTTTGAAAACCATGTTTCCATTAAAAACCCTTCTTAATAATTAAAAACTTATATCCTTTTTAAACCTTGTTAGAAAACCTCAGCTGAATAACATTCTTAACAACTTTGTAAAATCTTGGTAGTTGCGGAAGCTTAATTTAAAAATAATTGCGGATACGTGATGTTTTGAACAATAGTAGTTGCTTTGGAAAACCGTGTTCTAATACTAGCAATTATAAGAACAATAAATAAAATTCCAAATTTGAAATCCAAAAAATTACAACGGCTTTACTACAACCCACATAAAAACATTTAAAAGTAATAATCAAAGCGTAACATAAGCGGTGTATGTGGCTTCCTCCGAGCCCCTCGACTCGATCCGTCTAAGGTCGGAAATTACCGAAGGTTAATAAACGGGGTGAGTTTACGAAAACTCAGTGAAATCCCTACTATATAAAAGGAATAGTCGGTCATATAAAAGAATTAAAAGTCCGCCCCACCTACTTACGCTTTCAGATTAATCGGGCCTTAGCCCATTATAACAGACATAGCATTGGATGGGTTTTAGCCCATTACGAATAAGAAACATTACCGTAACTAGAATCGTAATCGTAATCAAAATCGTAATCAGTGATGTAATCGTAATCAAAATCGTAATCGAATTAGGTGACGAATCGAATCAAGATCGTAATGTAATCGTAATCGTAATGTGAATGCAATCCCAACCCAATCCAGCCGTATAGACCCCCGTACCAACCTTACACCATGTGGGGAGACAACTCAACCCACCCATCCACTACACACCATAGAATTTGCAGCATGGCTGCCAGAACAGATATTGTAACAGAGTCACCAGATACAGATATTGTGGCAGAGCCACCAGAACAGACATTTGTGGCATAGCCACCAGAAATAGAATATTGTGGCAGAGCCACCGGAATCAAATAATGTGGCAAAGCCACTTAACAGAATACGTGGCACAAAGCCATCGATAATTGCATTAACTTTGGCACATAGCCATCAATGACGGTAATATAACTGGTACACAGCCTTCGGTAAATATGATCAACACAGAGTCGTCAACAAATATGTTAAGCACATAGCCACAGGTAAATACGTTTGGCACGAAGCCATAGTCAAGATGGCACAAAGCCATATTTAGGTTGGCACAAAGCCCTCGATAACGGGTCTATAATCGGTACGAAGCCCACAATATCGATTCGAAGCCCACAATAACGGCACATAGCCTTCGGTAACATGATGGCATTCAGCCATCGATCAGTCCACAGTCGTCTCGGGCGACCCTTGCGACCTTAGCAGATCAGATCTTCCTCCATATGAAATCCCAACCCATGCAACATGTCATGTATGCAGAATGTCATGCCCATATTTGAATCAAACAATCACAGTCAAGTCATTCATATCACCAACATATATTCAAATCAAATCCGTCAACCACACAATCCAAGTCAGTCACTTGCCCACAAGGGCAAAATAGTCATTTAACACCCTAGGGGCAAAATGGTAATTTTACCCCACGAGGTATCTCGGTAATTCTACCCTACGGGGTATTTCAGTATTTCTACAAGGGTATTTTGATAATTCTACCCTACAAGGGTATTTCAGTTATTCTACACTACAGGGGTATTTCGGTAATTCTACCTTACAAGGGTATTTCGGTAAGTCTACCCTACAGGGGTATTTCAGTAATTCTACCTTACAGGGGTATTTCAGTAATTCTACCCTGCAGGGGTATTTCGATAATTCTACCTTACAGGAGTATTTCAGTAATTCTACCCTATAGGGGTATTTCGGTAATTTTACCTTACAGGAGTATTTCAGTAATTGTACCCGATAGGGGTATTTCGGTAATTCTACCTTACAAGGGTATTTTGGTAATTTTACAAATCAGGGGTATTTTGGTAATTTTACAAACCAGGGGTATTTTGGTAATTTTGCTAATCGAGGGATTTTGGTAATTTTTCTAATCGAGGGTATATTGGTAATTTGGTAAACTAAAGTATTCTAAACCGGAATAACAATACGAATGGGCCTAAAGCCCATTCTCGGCCCAAATGGGTCCACACACTCGTGTGGCCCTTTTAGCCCAAATCTAGCCACAAACATGAGATTCACCTAGCCTAGTCCAATATTTACTACACAATCAAACAACTTATCCAATTGGGCCCATAGACCCATTGCGCCCACTTAGCCCCTTTCGGCCCATCGCGGCCCGAAGTATCCATCCTACAGCTAGAGTAGTGAGAAATACACACCTGATAGGAGACTGGAGTTAATCCGCGCTCCGAGCACTCTTAGCCGACGCCCAACCCAAACGAGCACGCCATAAAGCGAAAGGGATCAGCCAAGAAAGGTACCTTTACTCTCCTCATGGTTCTCTCTATTTAAAGCCAGCTTTGCATCCACTCTTATGTTAGCTTTCCGATGTGGGATCCCTCCATCATCAGAGTTTAAATTTAACACCAACTCTTGTCGCCCCTTGTTAGCAAAATAAATGCTCTTTGATTGCCATGAGTTTCAAACCCTGGACCTCCTTGCCAACTCTATGATGCCACCTTCCTGCCTCTTATGTGGTGGTACTTTGCCACTAGACCACAATGCTTTTTGTGGCACGATTTCCCAAACAATATTCTTAAGGCCTACCTACTACACCCAGGGTTTGATTCACCTTAAGCCAAAATTTTTGCTAGAGTCCAGATTTGAACCCAGGACTTCTCCAACACTTCTCAGCACACTTAACCACTAAAATAAGCCTTCCTTAATGAAATCTACATGCACAACAAAATATTATAAGCTGCCTTCAACCGTTCCCATGCTTAAGGCCCAAAACTTCTAGGCCCAAATTCAAGGTGTTACATGGACACACCCCCATGTCCTAAGGTCGTGTCCTTCACACGGCTAAGCCACACGGTCGTGTCTCTGCTCGTGTGTTTACTACTGAGCATTCTGTTTTACAATTAAAAGTTTGCAGGGGATACACGGCTAGAGCATACGCCCATTGGGCAGATCGTGTGTCACACACGGCCTAGAAACATGCCCATATGTCTACCCGTGTGGACAATTTTGAGGCTATATTCAAAGCCTTTTTTCATCCTTAATGACACATGCACCCTTGCACATTCATAATCATGGCTCATGTAAGTCAACTTCTTATCCATTTAAGCTTGCTTAAGACTTCATATTATATTTAGACCAAACTTACCAAATTCACATCTAATATGAATCATCAATTTACTTCCATTTCATACATTCATGCCCTGGTTGTTATTATGCCATTTACTCACATTTCCATCATCAAACATCCATGATCATATCCATAATTCATCCATGCCAAATGAATTTAACCACATCATGAATGAACATGGCACATACATGCATATATGAATAGGATTACATCCCCATAATTAATATGAGCCATATCTTATGGCCATATACAAAATGAATCATCAAATCATTATAAGCCAATACACTTGGCTAAACCACTATGACATATAACAAAAATACCAAGTCCCTATACACGCCATACTCAAAATACTTAAATTCACTATACCTAAAAGATTAGTTTGATAGTGTGAGTTGAGCTCCAACGTCTTTCGATCCCCGAGCTAGCTTGGCAATACTATAAGAAAAATGGAAAAGAAAAGGGGGTAAGCATAAAGCTTAGTAAGTTTGCATGTAAATAATTAACAACATTAACCCTGCATTACTATACACATAACACAATAATATTTATCACAATTTTATATCATAAGTACATTTTAAGTCATGCCATTTATGAAATGTACAATAAAACTCATGATCATAATTCATTCTTTCACTTCTTCCAAGGTTTCATCGATCCATAATCTCAATGCTTATGAGCTTTGTGTAAGTACCTGTACTCTTTCAACATAACTATACCTTGTCATCTCCTTGACATGACCGTTGGATTACCCGTTGAACCACTTGGAATACTAAAGGATACTCGAGAACTCTCATACATATGGTAGGATGCCAATGCCATATCCCAGATATGGTCTTAGAGGGGATCACATATCAATGCCGATAGCCCAGCTATGGTCTTACACAAAATTATATATCGATGCCAAAGCCATGTCCCATACATGGTCTTACATGGGATTGCACATAACCCTAATGTCATGACATTTATATCCTAACTATTCCTAAGGTTCAACTGGGGTTTTTGGGGTATCAAACTTTGTCGAATCATCATCGAGTAATCATTAATTAAATATACGAAGATAATTACACAATTCATGCCATATTAAAGCATTAAAAACATAACAATATAGTGTTGCATTATTTACACAGGAACTTACCTCGAAACTCAAAATATGGCTACTATCCGATTTAGTCCACAACCTTGTTCTTTCCTCGGTTTAGGTCTGGACTCCATTTTTCTTGATCTATAATAGAAAATTTCACTAATTTAATTATCGCGTTGTTCAAACCAGTCCATATATCATACTTTGGCAAAATTACAACTTTACCCCTAAACTTTCACATAATTACAAATTAGTCCTTAGGCTCGTAAAATTAAATGTGTTCATTTTCTTTGTTACCCAATCCTAGCTGAACTTATAATATGCTCATAGCAGCCCACGTTTCTCATTATAACATACATCCTACTTGTGATAACCTGAATTAGGGCCTAATTGGAATAGTCATTTCGGGACCACAAATTCGAGATAGAGATAATTATTTTATGATTATTTTGAGATCTATGATATGATTGCATGATTGTGTGAAAATTTTGTGAAGAAATTCTATGCATAAAGTGCTTAATTTGAAGTTAGGGACTAAATTGAATAAGTTACAAAACTTGCATTCTAGAAGTTTCTAGTATGAAATTGCTTTGAAATATTAATTAGGAGGTCTTAAATATAAATTTGACCAATTTCTATGTTTATGGACAAAAATTGGACATGGATGAAATTTTTGAAAGTTTAGTAAGGAAAGGCATTTTGGTCATTTGGATATTAAATGAAATAAAATGAGAAAAATAACACAAAAATGATCATCTTCTCCATAAGTTGCTGCCAAATTTTTCTCTCCACCATAGCTAGGATTTCAACACTTTTAAGCCTTGATTGTAAGTGATTTCTATGCCTGTTTTTAATGTTCTTTACATTTTTAAAATCGTCGTAGCTCGGTTTACCTATTTCTACCAATATTTAGAGCTAGGGTTTATATTTAAAAATTTAACCATGGATGATATGTATGAATTTTTATGTTTTATGGTATAATATGAAGTTTGAGATTGTGTTAAACAACTTTTGCTAAGTGATTTTTTCGTAAAAACGAGTAAAATGACATAATCGGTAAAAATACCTAATATTCATAAGTACATGTTAGAGTGTGAAATTGATGTTGCTATACAAGGGAAAAATGATCAGCGTGTCATAAAACATAAGTAAATAGGATGAGGTTTAATTTACAAGCCTTGGGGCAAAAGTGTAAATATGTGAAAGTTTAGGGGCAAAATGGTAATTTTGCAAAACTTCGTACTAGGGGCTGTTTTGATGAATGTGTGTATTAAATAAATTAATTTTGTATTATAGATCAATCGAAAAGAGATTCGAGTCGAGATCGGGGGAAAAATAAAGTTTACGAGGAATAGGCTCGACTATTCTCATTTTGTATCGAGGTAAGTTCATATGTAAATATTGTAACATAACCGTTATTTTAAATCATTTAATGCTATTTATACGATATTATGATTGTTATCATGCAATTCTGTGCTTTGTGGTCATTGTTGGACAACATGCAAAACTTTTGTGAATTATGTGAAAAATGTGAAAGATTACTGAAGTATCGTCATTGGTATTCCAAGGAGAATGATAAAAGAGTATGAATGAGGAAAGTCCCGTTGAACCTTAGGAATAGATTCGGATATTTGGGCATCCGAACTTGTTTAGTTGAGTCCAAGTTCACTTATGGATGCGAACGTCCGAACTCGTTGAGTTGAGTCCGAGTTCGTGAAATGTAACTAGGCATCCGAACTCGTTGAGTTGAGTCCGAGTTCACTTATGGAGGTGAACACCCGAGCTCGTTGAGTTGAGTCCGAGTTCACTTATTGGCAGGTTACATGGTAGCTTGGCTACATATGTGGCACTTGTGTGCAAACTTTCCATGTATCTAAGTTATATTTCGATGTGTTCAACGGGTAAAATTCTAGTGAAATGGAAGAATACTCAAGATGCAAGTGATGTATTGGTAAGTGTTGTGGAATGGGCACTTTGAACAGGTATGTACTTAACCCTCGGGTTGAGACTTGATACGACAACAATAATATGGTAAGATGATGAATGATGAATAGAAATGTGATAAATGTTTTGGTAATATTATGCTAATGTTGGTTGGTATAATTACTTTGTTAAGTTATTTGTTATTTGCATGTGGAGTTACTAAGCATCTATGCTTACTCCCTTCTTTTCATTCTTTGTAGTTTTGACAAGTCAATTTGGAGATCGGGACGGTCGGAGGCATGCTCACACTATCACTGGACAATCGCGGTATAATGACTTGTAATTTTTGGAAATATGGCATGTATAGTATTCCAATCATTTTGTGTGTATAATCTTACGATATGACCCATGGATGGAATGGAAATGTTTGAGAATGATTAGCTATTGGAATGGCTAATCAGGTTTATATATGATAACATGTACGCTTTATGTCTTAACTAAACCATGAAAATCCTTGGAAAGGTAAAATTGGCCACAAAACAAAATCAAAGAAGAAGTGACGTGAATTTGAAAAATTACTAAAAATAGTAAAAATGGAATTAAATGATGAATAGGTTATGGAATCAAATATTGATGAGTCTATTTTCATATGGAAGAAACGAAACAGGAAAATGAGTTATATTTATGGGATATTTAAGTTTTGGTGGAACAAGGTCAGAGCGATCTCTAAATCCCCTGTTCCAAATTTAAAAATTCACCATAAATTTTAACAACACAATTAGGAGTTTTACCTTATATTTATGAAATCCTTATTGAGTCTAGTTTTAGGAGAAAGAAACGGCATAGTCATTGAAACTCTGTACAGGGAGATATTGGATTCCTAATACACAGGGGTCAGAGTAGCCGAACCTTGAAATAGGGGAGACTTTAACTAATAATCTGTACTAATTGGCCCCACCAAAATTTCTTGAAAAAATTTAGTAAGTGGATATCTGAGTCTAGTTTCAAGGAAAATTTACAGAATCAGATTTTGAGTTTCGTAACTCAAGATATAAATTTCTTAGCTACTGTGACGCAGTTAGCTAGCTTGTCTGGAAATTCAAAAATAAATTGTTTGAGTTGTTTAATTAATGAATTAAGTCTGTTAACACCTCGTGCTCGACTCCGGTGATGGTATCAGTACGGGGGCGTTACATTTGGTGGTATCAGAGTAGGTTTAGTCGGTTCTCAGACTAATGTGGTGTAAGTACGGATTTTGCTATACATTTCATATTTTTATATTGTGATAGTGTGATGACTCTTGACCTTTTTAAATGATTTTTTTATAGTAAATGGATCCCGATCCAACTGTGGCTGATGATGTAGAGAGCAATGAGCCAGCTCCTACTGAAGGGGCAGTGCTGACTAAAAATTGACCTCCTACTGTTGTCCAAGGAGGAGGAGAAAGGGCTCGAGAAGCCTTTCTCCAAATGATGAATGCTTGGTATACAGAGTTCGTTCGTACGAACCCGACTGCTCAACAACCTCCCCCACTACCCTCGATTTCTCAACCTATACCCTAGATGCCTTCAGGTATGGATCTGATGAAATTCCATAGATCTTCGGCTGACTGAATCTGCAAGCAAAGGGCCGAAGAATTCAGGGCGAATGTTGATGATGACGCTGAAAAAGCAAAATTTTGGCTCGAAAATTCTATTCGGGTATTTGATGAGTTATCTTGTATACCTGAAGAGTGCTTGAAGTGTGCTATATCATTTCTAAGGGATTCAACTTATCATTGGTTGAAGACATTAATTTCAATGGTGCCGAAAGAGAACGAGACTTGGGAATTCTTTCAAGAAGAATTTCGGAAGAAATATATCAGCAAAAGATTTGTAGACCAAAAGCGTAAAGAGTTTCTCGAGTTGAAGCAAGGCAGCATGATAGTTACTGAGTATGAAAGAGAGTTCGTTCAATCGAGCAAGTATGCTTGAGAATATATCCCTTCAGAGGTTAAAATATGCAAACGATTTGAAGATGGACTTAATGAAGACATCAAGGTATTTGTGGGTATTCTTGAGTTGAAAGAATTTGTGATACTTGTTGATAGGGCTTGCAAGGCTGAAGAACTAATTAAAGAGAAGAAAAAGATAGAGGCTGAGACAAGAAATTGGAAGAAAAGGCCGATGTTTTTACAAGAGATTTATGAAGCTCAGAGAAGTGATAAAGAATTACAAGCTTAAAGAAAACAATGCGAGGTAGATACAGGATCAGGCTTCAGAATCGGCTCTGATGGTTGTCTGATGTTTAAAGATCGGATTTGTGTACTGAAAAATAATGAGTTGATTCAGATGATCTTGCACGAAGCACACAATGGTTGTTTATCTATGCATTCGGGTAGTACAAAGATGTACAATGACTTGAAGAAAATGTATTGGTGGAACGGAATGAAAAGAGATATTTTCTAGTTTGTATCGCGATGCTTGGTTTGTCAGCAAGGAAAAGCTGAACATCAGGTGCCTTCGGGTCTACTTCAGCCTATCATGATTCCCAAATGGAAATGGAATCGAATTACTATGGATTTTGTATTAGGATTGCCGTTAACTCTGAAGAAGAAAGATGTCGTCTGGGTGATAGTCGATAGATTGACTAAATTAGCCCATTTTATTCCGGTACACACTAATTATTCTCTTGATAAGTTGGCTGAATTATATATCAATGAGATTGTTAGACTTCACGAAGTACCCTTGTCGATTATTTCGGATAGAGATCTGAGGTTTACTTCGCGATTATGGAAAAATTTGCAAGAAGCATTAGGTACGAAGTTAAATTTCAGCACTGCCTTCCATCCACAGATTGATGGACAATCAGAGAGAGTAATTCAAATTCTTAAAGACATGCTCAGATGTTGCGTGTTGGAGTTCCAAGGAAGTTGGGAAAGGTACTTACCGTTGGTGGAATTTGCTTACAATAACAGTTATCAGACGAGTTTGAAAATGGTACCTTATGAAGCATTGTATGGTCGCAAGTGTCGGACACCGCTGTATTGGACAGAACTCAAAGAAAAACAGATTTATGGAGTTGATTTAATCAAGGAAATTGAAGAAAAAGTGAAAGTGATACGAGACTGTTTGAAAGCTGTTTCGGATAGGCAAAAATCTTACACAGATTTGAAGCGAAAAGAGATCGAGTTTCAAGTTGGTGATAAAGTGTTTTTAAAAGTGTCTCCATGGAAGAAATTTCTTAGCTTCGGTCGGAAAGGCAAGTTGAGTCCACGTTTCATCTGTCCGTATGAGGTAATTGAAAGAATTGGCCCGGTCGCGTATCGGCTAACATTACCGCCGGAATTAGAGAAGATCCATGATGTATTCCATGTATCTATGTTACGTCGGTATCGTTCGGATCATTCACATGTGATTTCACTGACAGAAATCGAGTTACAACCAGATATGACTTACAATGAAGAACCGATTAAAATTTTAGCTCGGGAGGTCAAGTAACTGAGAAATAAAAGTATCGCTCTCGTGAAGGTATTGTGGCAAAATCATGGGGTAGAAGAGGCTACATGGGGGCCCGAGGAAACTATGAGGAATCAATACCCACACTTGTTTACTGGTAAGATTTTCGGGGACGAAAATCCTTAAAGGGGGGAGAGTTGTGATAACCCGAATTAGGGCCTAATTGGAATAGTCATTTCAGGACCACAAATATTAGATAGAAATAATTATTTTATGATTATTTTGAGGTCTATGATATGATTGCATGATTGTGTGAAAATTTCGTGAAGAAATTCTATGCAAAAAATGCTTAATTTGAAGTTAGTGACTAAATTGAATAAGTTACAAAACTTGCATTCTAGAAGTTTCTAGTATGAAATTACTTTGAAATATTAATTAGGATGTCTTAAATAGCAATTTGACCAATTTTTAAGTTTATGGACAAAAATTGGACATGGATGGAATTTTTGAAAGTTTAGTAAGGAAAGGCATTTTGGTCATTTGGATATTAAATGAAATAAAATGGGAAAAATAACACAAAAATGATCATCTTCTCCATAAGTTGCTGCCAAATTTTGCTCTCCACCATAGCTAGGGTTTCAACACTTTTAAGCCTTGATTGTAAGTGATTTCTATGCCCGTTTTTAATGTTCTTTACATTTTTGAAATCGTCGTAGCTCGGTTTACCTATTTCTACCAATATTTACAGCTAGGGTTTATATTTAAAAATTTAACCATGGATGATATGTATGAATTTTGATGTTTTATGGTAGAATATGAAGTTTGAGATTGTGTTAAACAACTTTTGCTAGGTGATTTTTCGTAAAAACGAGTAAAATGACAATCGGTAAAAATACCTAATATTCTTAAGTACATGTTAGAGTGCGAAATTGATGTTGCTATACAAGGGAAAAATGATCAGTATGTCATAAAACATAAGAAAATAGGTTGAGGTTTAATTACGAGCCTTGAGGCAAAAGTGTAAATATGTGAAAGTTTAGGGGCAAAATGGTAATTTTGCAAAAGTTCGTACTAGGGGCTGTTTTGATGAATGTGTGTATTAAATAAATTAATTTGGTATTATATATCAATCGAAAAGAGATTCGAGTCGAGATCGGGAGAAAAATACAGTTTACGAGGAATAGGCTCGACTATTCTCATTTTGTATCGAGGTAAGTTCATATGTAAATATTGTAATATAACCGTTATTTTAAATCATTTAATGCTATTTATACGATATTATGATTGTTATCATGCAATTCTATGCTTTGTGGTCATTGTTGGACAACATGCAAAAATTTTGTGAATTATGTGAAAAATGTGAAAGACTACTGAAGTATCGTCATTGGTATTCCAAGGAGAATGGTAAAAGAGTATGAACGAGCAAAGTCCCGTTGAACCTTAGGAATAGATTCGGATATTTGGGCATCCGAACTTGTTTAGTTGAGTCCGAGTTCACTTACGAATGCGAACGCCGGAGCTCGTTGAGTTGAGTTCGAGTTCGCTTATGGGAGGGTTACATGGTAGCTTGGCTACATATGTGGTACTTATGTGCAAACTTTCCATATATCCGAGTTATATTCCGATGTGTTCAACGAGTAAAATTCTAGTAAAATGGAAGAATACTTAAGATGCAAGTGACGTATTGGTAAGTGTTGTGGAATGGCACTTTGAACAGGTATGTACTTAACCCTCGGGTTGAGACTTGATACGACAACAATAATATGGTAAGATGATGAATGATGAATAGAAATGTGATATATGTTTTGGTAATATTATGCTAATGTTGGTTGGTATAATTACTTTGTTAAGTTATTTGTTATTTGCAT
The DNA here is from genome assembly GCA_025502765.1 of Gossypium herbaceum. Classification (NCBI taxonomy): domain Eukaryota; kingdom Viridiplantae; phylum Streptophyta; class Magnoliopsida; order Malvales; family Malvaceae; genus Gossypium; species Gossypium herbaceum. Next base: position 30,202,953 of record CP106689.1, on the reverse strand, counting down.
GTGGAGTTACTAAGCATCTATGCTTACTCCCTTCTTTTCATTCTTTGTAGTTTTGACAAGTCAATTTGGAGATCGGGACGGTCGGAGGCATGCTCACACTATCACTGGACAATAGCGGTATAATGACTTGTAATTTTTGAAAATATGGCATGTATAGTATTCCAATCATTTTGTGTGTATAATCTTACGACATGACCTATGGATGGAATGGAAATGTTTGGGAATGATTAGCTATTGGAATGGCTAATCAGGTTTATATATGATAACATGTATGCTTTATATCTTAACTAAACCATGAAAATCCTTGGAAAGGTAAAATTGGCCACAAAATGTAATCGACAAAGAAGAGTAACGTGAATTTGAAAAATTACTAAAATAGTAGAAATGGAATTAAATGATGAATAAGTTATGGAATCGAATCTTGATGAGTCTATTTTCATATGGAAGAAACGAACAAGTAAATGAGTTGTATTTTATGAGATATTTAAGTTTTGGTGGAACAGGGTCAGAGCGATCTTTGAATCCCCTATTCCAACTTTAAAAATTCACCATAAATTGTAAAAACACAACTAGGAGTTTTACCTTACATGTATGAAATCCTTATTCAATATAGTTTTATGAGAAAGAAACGGCATAGTCATTGAAACTATGTACAGGGAGATACCAGATTACTAATACACAGGGGTCAGAGTAGCTAAACCTTGAAATAGGGGAGACTTTAACTAATAAATTGTACTAATTGGCCTAGTAAAAATTTCTAGAAAAAAACTAGTAAGTATATATATGAGTATAGTTTCAGGGAAAATTTACGGAATTGGATTTTGAGTTTTGTAACTAGAGATATAAATTTTTTAGCGACTGTGACGCAGTTAGCCAGCTTGTCTGAAAATTCTAAAATAAATTGTTTGAGCTATTTAATAAATGAATTACGTCCGTTAACACCTCGTGCTCGACTCGTAACGGTCTCTGCACGCAAAAGGCCACACTACTACTCATTTTGCATCCTTTACATGTGACAGCCCTAAAGTGACCCTAGTCCGGGACTCATGTGTGTGCGAAGTTTTTCAAGAATTGAGGCCTTGTGTGTGCGAGTTTTCAACAGAGCACTAAGTGTGTGAAATGAGACTCATGTAAGACCTCGTCTGGGACGAAGGCATTGACTTGAGATAATGTGTAAGACCATACCTAGGACATGGCATCGGCTCGAGATGTGAGAATATGTAAGACCATATCTAGGATATGGCATTGTAAGAGCTATATGTGCTTGAATTAGTTGAGGCCTTACAAGTAAGTATTTCAGCTTGATAAACGAGCTACCGGCCTTTGGCTAAATTGATCTTTTGTGTATGAACATAAGGGTTGGTAATGTGAAGTAAGTTCTTGAGTGAATAGAGCTTAAATTATGATTTGATTAGATCATGTTTTAAGCAAATTGAAATCATGCTCTTGGTGTGTGGCTATTGAGCCGAAATTGTAAATATGATGAGTGTCTTGTGTTTGAACTTTGGTAATGAAAATGTAATAAGAATGTGTATTGATTGGTTGATATATGTGCTTGGTTATTCGAATGGTATCCGGGCTAAGTCCCGAAGGCTTTTGTGCTAAGTTACTAAATCCGGGCTAATTCCGAAAGCAATTATGCGAATCACTATAACCGGCTATGTCCCGAGAACAATCGAGCGAGTCGCTATATCCGGTTAAATCAAGGTATGTGATTCGAATGAGCAATCTTGCTGTAAAATTTCAGCTAATACGCTTGCAAAAATTCCAGCAATGAGGTATGTTCATATGTGCTGAATGAACTAAATGTTCAGGTATGTGGAAGTTGAATATTGAGATACGATGGAGTTATAAAGAATATTTATTGGGATGTTTGAGTATATGTGTATTTTCGCCAAAGTTACGACTTATACGTGGATGAAAATGGGGTTACAAATATGTGGGTTGATGATATGAATTATACATGTTAGTATGTGCTTGATATGTGGTTGAAATGCAATTGTGAATTAAATTAAGTGATTATTGCTTATGAAATCAAGGAAATGAGATATATGTGCATACTTGTAGAAATGTTTATGTATTTGTTTTGAGATAAGAAATTGATTTTATAGATCGATGTGAAATCAATAATGAATTACAATTGCTATCGATGAGCTAATGTTTATATGAATATAATTCAATAAGAGGACGTTATTCTAAACTATGATCGGTAGAAATTTTCGAGGACGAAAATTTCTTAAGTGGGGAGAGTTGTGACACCCTAAAGTGACCCTAGTCGGAAAGCGGTTTCGGGACCGCTAAACCGAGTCACCAAATTATTTGGATGTGATATTTATGGTCTAAAATATGTGAATATGAATGTGCAAAAATTTTTAAGCTTCGATTTAGTAAATTGCATGTGAATTTAGTCAAAATGACTTGTGTGACACTTTTGAAATGTGATAGGCTAATCTACAAGGATCTAATAGTGCATGTAGTCAAAAGGGAGGACTTGCATGTCAATTTCCCCCTAACTAGTAGTGGCCGGCCATGAGCATGAGGATGGACAAAATGATATGGGGTGAAACATGTTGTAAACATGTTGTGTTAGTGGGTTATGGGAGAAAGAAAAGAATAAAGGGTTTGTAATAAAGAAATGAATGGGAAGGGTGATGAGAAAAAAAAAAGTTGTCTCATCCATGTTCTTTCCCCCTTTAGCCGTGACTTGAGAAAGAAAGAAGAGAAGAAGTTGGTTCTTCTTGGCCGTGAATTGAAGGAGGAAGAAGAGGGAAGTTCGCCAAGGTGGTTCTTGGGATTAAGGTAGGATTAATGCTCTTTCATTGAAAATCTTTGTATATTTGGAGTGGTCATCAAGTATAGAAGCTAGCTCATGGCAAATGTTTTGTAAATTTATGAAGATGACATTCGGTCATGGATGGTTGTATTTTTTTATGTTGTTTTTGATGCTTTAGAGTATTGAAGGTTGATTATAGATAAGTTGAGCTTGGTAAAATTGAATAGATGTGGCTTAATTGCTTAATGACAATCGGCTATGTTGAAGTGAAAATGTTTTGCAAATTGGTTATGGACATTCGGTTAAGGGAGGGTATTTGTGTTAGAAATCAAGATTGGATAGTGAGTTAGGCATGTGATCTTTGTGTTCGATTATTGAATGGAAAACTAAAGGGATGAGGTTGCATGTTGAGCTTGTATTGAATAATACAAATGAATTGCTAATGTGAGATGTTATGTGTTAATATGTGAATTAAGTGATAATTGATAATTAACAACTAGGAGTTTTACCTTACATGTATGAAATCCTTATTCAATATAGTTTTATGAGAAAGAAACGGCATAGTCATTGAAACTATGTACAGGAGATACCAGATTACTAATACGAGGGTCGAGTAGCTAAACCTTGAAATAGGGAGACTTTAACTAATAAATTGTACTAATTGGCCTAGTAAAATTTCTAGAAAAAACTAGTAAGTATATATATGAGTATAGTTTCAGGAAAATTTACGGAATTGGATTTTGAGTTTTGTAACTAGAGATATAAATTTTTTAGCGACTGTGACGCAGTTAGCCAGCTTGTCTGAAAATTCTAAAATAAATTGTTTGAGCTATTTAATAAATGAATTACGTCCGTTAACACCTCGTGCTCGACTCTGGTAACGGTCTCGGGTACGGGTGCGTCACACTACTACTCATTTTGCATCCTTTACATGTGACAGCCCTAAAGTGACCCTAGTCTGGGACTCATGTGTGTGCGAGTTTTTCAGTAATTGAGGCACTGTGTGTGCGAGTTTTTCAACAGAGCACTAAGTGTGTGAAATGAGACTCATGTAAGACCTCGTCTGGGACGAAGGCATTGACTTGAGATAATGTGTAAGACCATACCTGGGACATGGCATCGGCTCGAGATGTGAGAATATGTAAGACCATATCTAGGATATGGCATTGTAAGAGCTATATGTGCTTGAATTAGTTGAGGCCTTACAAGTAAGTATTCGCTCAGTTGATAAACGAGCTACCGGCCTTTGGCTAAATTGATCTTTTGTGTATGAACATAAGGGTTGGTAATGTGAAGTAAGTTCTTGAGTGAATAGAGCTTAAATTATGATTTGATTAGATCATGTTTTAAGCAAATTGAAATCATGCTCTTGGTGTGTGGCTATTGAGCCGAAATTGTAAATATGATGAGTGTCTTGTGTTTGAACTTTGGTAATGAAAATGTAATAAGAATGTGTATTGATTGGTTGATATATGTGCTTGGTTATTCGAATGGTATCCGGGCTAAGTCCCGAAGGCTTTTGTGCTAAGTTACTAAATCCGGGCTAATTTCGAAGAATTGTGCGAATCACTATAACCGGCTATGTCCCGAGAACAATCGGCGAGTCGCTATATCCGGTTAAATCTCAAGGTATGTGATTCGAAATGAGCAATCTTGCTGTAAAAATTTCAGCTAATACGCTTGCAAAAATTCCAGCAATGAGGTATGTTCATATGTCTTTGAATGAACTAAATGTTCGGTATGTGGAAGTTGAATATTGAGATACGATGGAGTTATAAAGAATATTTATTGGGATGTTTGAGTATATGTGTATTTTCGGCCAAAGTTACTGACTTATACGTGGATGAAAATGGGGTTACAAATATGTGGGTTGATGATATGAATTATACATGTTAGTATGTGCTTGATATGTGGTTGAAATGCAATTGTGAATTAAATTAAGTGATTATTGCTTATGAAATCAAGGAAATGAGATATATGTGCATACTTGTAGAAATGTTTATGTATTTGTTTTGAGATAAGAAATTGATTTTATAGATCGATGTGAAATCAATAATGAATTACAATTGCTATCGATGAGCTAATGTTTATATGAATATAATTCAATAAGAGGACGTTATTCTAAACTATGCATCGGTAGAAATTTTCGAGACGAAAATTTCTTAAGTGGGGGAGAGTTGTGACAGCCCTAAAGTGACCCTAGTCGGAAAGCGGTTTCGGGACCGCTAAACCGAGTCACCAAATTATTTGGATGTGATATTTATGGTCTAAAATATGTGAATATGAATGTGCAAAAATTTTAAGCTTGATTTAGTAAATTGCATGTGAATTTAGTCAAAATGACTTGTGTGACACTTTTGAAATGTGATAGGCTAATCTACAAGGATCTAATAGTGCATGTAGTCAAAAGGGAGGACTTGCATGTCAATTTCCCCCCTAACTAGTAGTGGCCGGCCATGAGCATGAGGATGGACAAAATGATATGGGGTGAAACATGTTGTAAACATGTTGTGTTAGTGGGTTATGGGAGAAAGAAAAGAATAAAGGGTTTGTAATAAAGAAATGAATGGGAAGGGTGATGAGAAAAAAAAAGTTGTCTCATCCATGTTCTTTCCCCTTTAGCCGTGACTTGAGAAAGAAAGAAGAGAAGAAGTTGGTTCTTCTTGGCCGTGAATTGAAGGAGGAAGAAGAGGGAAGTTCGCCAAGGTGGTTCTTGGGATTAAGGTAGGATTAATGCTCTTTCATTGAAAATCTTTGTATATTTGGAGTGGTCATCAAGTATAGAAGCTAGCTCATGGCAAATGTTTTGTAAATTTATGAAGATGACATTCGGTCATGGATGGTTGTATTTTTTTATGTTGTTTTTGATGCTTTAGAGTATTGAAGGTTGATTATAGATAAGTTGAGCTTGGTAAAATTGAATAGATGTGGCTTAATTGCTTAATGACAATCGGCTATGTTGAAGTGAAAATGTTTTGCAAATTGGTTATGGACATTCGGTTAAGGGAGGGTATTTGTGTTAGAAATCAAGATTGGATAGTGAGTTAGGCATGTGATCTTTGTGTTCGATTATTGAATGGAAAACTAAAGGGATGAGGTTGCATGTTGAGCTTGTATTGAATAATACAAATGAATTGCTAATGTGAGATGTTATGTGTTAATATGTGAATTAAGTGATAATTGATAATTAACTAAGTAGCTACATGGCATTTAGATATATATTATAGTAGCTGATTTTGGATTTGATTCTCATTGTGAATTAGTAGTTGATATGGAGATTAGACCGAATGAAATTTAAAATGTTAAAGAAATTATTTCGCTAAGTGCTAACCTTGTTTATATTAGCGAATGTGTAAATGTATACCATGAAGTGGTTTAGCTTAAAGTGAATCAAGGTTCTTGGAAGGTGAATTTCCGGGGATGGTTTAAGAAATGAATCTAATTTTGTTATGTATGTGATGACATTGCCGAATGTAGATTGAGTTGTTGAATTGGTTGATTTAGTTCACGAGCTCAAGGAATCAATCTTGCATAGCGGGAAGGCGAATATAATTGAATAGCCGTTTGAAATTGTTCAACAGTATCCGAGGTAAGTTCTCAAGTGTTTGAACTTTACTTTAGTATACTTGAAGATTGTATAAACTTAGTAGCGAGAAGGATGAATTTATATAGTTTAAGTGCCGAACTAGTCTTGACAGATTTGAGTTACTGCAGTGTTGTAACTTTGAAAATACACCAAAAATTGTAGAAGGCGAGTTCGAAGTTGAATAAAATATGAAAATGAAGCTTATTGAATCTAGTGTCTTATAAAAGAAACTATGTAAGCAAAGGAATTTCCTATGAAGGTATATTTAAAGTTGTGCGGGACAGTGTCGGAATGACTCGAAATCCCTGTTCTGTTTTGAAAAATCATTATAATTTGTACAAAAATGGTTATAAGATAAGATTTATATCATTAGACTCCTTAATGAGTCTAGTTTCAAATGGAACCAAATAGAAGACATTATGAATTCTGTACAATGAAAAATTCGATTCGTAGCGAAGAGTGGTCAGATTAGTCAAACAGTGAAACAGGGGAAACTTTAAGAAAAATCTGGTATTGATTGGCCAAACATAAAATTCTGGAAATTTTATGGGTGAAAGATACAAGAGTCTACATTCGGCGAAAATTAACGGCAATTGATTTTGAGTTTTGTAGCTCCAGTTATAAACAACTTAGTGACTGTTGGTCAGAAAAACTGCTTGTAGTGAATATGTGATTTTGTTGTAAACTTTGATGAAACTATTTGAGTTGCTTATAAGCTATTGCTGAAATTGATGTACAAGAAAAATATGAAATATGTATGATATACATATGTGTGTGATAAGGCCGAATGGCCAATGCGATGAATGTGAAAGTGTATGTATATGTGATAAGGCCTAATGGCGATGTGATGAATGTGAAAGTGGATGTATATGTGATGAGGCCTAATGGCCGATGTGGTGAATGTGAAAGTGTATGTATATGTGATAAGGCCGAATGGCCAATGCGATGAATGTGAAAGTGTATGTATATGTGATAAGGCCTAATGGCCGATGTGATGAATGTGAAAGTGGATGTATATGTGATGAGGCCTAATGGCCGATGTGGTGAATGTGAAAGTGTATGTATATGTGATAAGGCCTAATGGCGATGTGGTGAATGTGAAAGTGTATGTATATGTGATAAGGCCTAATGGCTAATGTAAAATATATGTGTGATATGCATATGTGGTAAAGCTGAATGGCTAATGTGAATGTTGTAACATGTGATTAAATGTACATGAAACTTGGAATATGTTCCGGTGAGACCCGATGACTACGTGTGGAGATTATGACCGGTAAGACCCGATGACTACGTGTGGAGATTATGTACGGGTAAGACTTCTTTATAAGAATTGCCTATAAAAATACGCAATGCGAAAGGTTAAACAGTATGTACTCCAAGTTTATATGTGAGCTTGATTTAAACTAAACCATAAGGTAGTTATGTGATGTATCTGAGAGCAATCTATGAGACTATTCCTATGATTATGATGAGATGTGCATATTTGGATAAAGGGGTGGTATGCTGAAGGAAGAGTGAAATAGAAATACGAACAACTATGTTATAACTTGATTGTTATCTGTTGACACCGCTTGAAACTTACTAAGCATTGTAATGCTTACTCCGTACCTTGTTTCCTCATTTTATAGATCTCATTTGGAAGCTACAGGGCTCGGGGATCGTCAAGAACTAGTCACACTATCACTACCCACTGTTTGGTACTGCTATGTTTTGGAATATCTTATGGCATGTATAGAATAGACTAGTAGTGAGAGGATATCTTGGTTAATGTATAGGACTACCCTTTTGGTGTAGGTCATGTACCCTTCGGTTTTGTGTAAATTTGGATAGCCATGCGAAAATGGCTTAGATATACTTTGATCATAGCATTATAATCGTTGTATGTTGTTTGTCAAGAGGTATGGAAATGTTGGTAACGGTTAGCCATGGGAATGGTCATTCATGATCACTTTTGGTACATGTATGACAAACTCTAGTTGATCCATGGAGGATCATGAAATAGGTAAAGTTTACCTTAAAAATAGATGCTGGTAGCAGCAGTGACGTGAATGTGAAAAATCACTAAAAATAGTATAAAGGGAATTAAATAGTTAATAAATTATGTAGTCGAACCCTGATGAATCTATTTTCATAGGAAAGTAACGAAACGATCATATGAACAGTATGTTAAGAGATATTTAAGTTTTCGTGAGACAGGGCCAGAACGGTTTCTGGATTCTCTGTTCCGACTTTGGAAATTCATTGTAAATTAACCAGAGATAATTAGGAGTCATGCCATATATGTATAGATTCCACTTTGAGTCTAGTTTCTATAGAAACAAACGGCATCAGTATTGAAGCCCTGTACAGGGAGATATCCAATTCGTAACGCACAAAGGTCAGTGTAGTCGATACCTGCAACAGGGGAGACTTTAACCAATAAACTGTACTAATTGGCCTGACCAATAATTCTAGAAAACAATTTGTAGATGCATATATGAGTCTAGTTTCAGGGAAAAATTACGAAGCTGGTTTTCGAGTTTTGGAACTCAAGATATGATTTTTAAAGTGACAGTGACGCGGTTAGCCAACTGCCTGGAAAATTTTAAAATGGATGTGAAAGTGAATGGTTTAAGCCGTTAACCTCGTGTCCGATTCGGCAGCGGACTCGTGCGGGGTGTTACAATTTTATTGGTATCGAGCTACGGTTTAGTCGATTCTAGGACTAACGTAGCACGCGTGAGTCTATTTATACATGCCATAAAGTGATAAAATGATAGTGTGATGATTTTGACTATTAAAATGTGGTTGTTGTATTGTAATGAATCTTGATCCCGATCGAAATGTAGCAAGCTTCGACTATGAGAATTTGTGATATAACTTCACTTAGATACGCCTAAATTATTAAGTTGATCAGTACGTATCATGTACTCGTATTTGAATTTCGATTTGGATTGAATTAAGGGTATAAGCGATGCAATGTTGAAAGAGTGTTATGACTATAAATGTGATTTTTTTTGTATGTGGCTATGGAACTGGAAGTTGAATGGTCGATAAGCATGTTGTGTTTGTATTCAAGTAATGAAAATGATATACTAATGTGTATTGCTATATGTGTATATGTACATGAGAATTGAGAGTGATATATCCGGACTAAGTTCCGAAGAGCATTCATGCTAGTGATGTATCCGGGCAAAGTCCCGAAGAGCATTCGTGCTAGTGATGTATCCGGCTAGGTCCCAAGAGCAATCATGCTAGTGACGTATTCGGCCTTCGTGCCTAGTAGGCTTCGTGCGTAATTTGAGCAAAGTTTAAGTGTTCATTTCTATACTAATTCAAACTTAAATGAGATGATATGTTTAAAAGTGTACATATATGATGTTTTATAGACTTGGTTAAGTCCTTTCAATGGGTAATAATGAATGAATATGGGCATTACGTATGCGAATGATTAGAGGCACTATGTGTGCGAGATCGATGTCGAGGCACTATGTGTGCGAGATCGATAATAGGGGCACTATGTGTGAGAGATCGATGTCGAGGCACTATGTGTGCGAGATCGAGAATTGAGATCGAATTGAGGCACTATGTGTGCGAGATCGATGTCGAGGCACTATGTGTGCGAGATCGATGTCGAGGCACTATGTGTGCAAGATCGAATTGAGTCGAGAATCGAGGCACTATGTGTGCGAGATCGAATTGAGGCACTATGTGTGCGAGATCGATGTCGAGGCACTATGTGTGCGAGATCAATAATTGAGGCACTATGTGCGAGATCGATGTCGAGGCACTATGTGTGCGAGATCGATGTCGAGGCATTATGTGCGAGATCGATGAATTGAGGCACTACGTGTGCGAGATCGATGGTGAGGCCTTGTGTGTGCGAGTTTTCAACGAGCACTAAGTGTGTGAAATGAGACTCATGTAAGACCTCGTGCAGGGACGAAGGCATTGACTTGAGATAATGTGTAAGACCATGCAGGACATGGCATCGGCTCGAGATGTGAGAATATGTAAGACCATATCTAGGATATGGCATTGTAAGAGCTATATGTGCTTGAATTAGTTGAGGCCTTACAAGTAAGTATTCGCCGCTTGATAAACGAGCTACCGGCCTTTGGCTAAATTGATCTTTGTGTATGAACATAAGGGTTGGTAATGTGAAGTAAGTTCTTGAGTGAATAGAGCTTAAATTATGATTTGATTAGATCATGTTTTAAGCAAATTGAAATCATGCTCTTGGTGTGTGGCTATTGAGCGAAATTGTAAATATGATGAGTGTCTTGTGTTTGAACTTTGGTAATGAAAATGTAATAAGAATGTGTATTGATTGGTTGATATATGTGCTTGGTTATTCGAATGGTATCCGGGCTAAGTCCCGAAGGCTTTTGTGCTAAGTTACTAAATCCGGGCTAATTCCCGAAGGCAATTGTGCGAATCACTATAACCGGGCTATGTCCCGAGAACAATCGAGCGAGTCGCTATATCCGGTTAAATCCCGAAGGTATGTGATTCGGAAATGAGCAATCTTGCTGTAAAAATTTCAGCTAATACGCTTGCAAAAATTCCAGCAATGAGGTATGTTCATATGTGCTGAATGAACTAAATGTTCAGGTATGTGGAAGTTGAATATTGAGATACGATGGAGTTATAAAGAATATTTATTGGGATGTTTGAGTATATGTGTATTTTCGGCCAGGTTACAGCTTATACGTGGATGAAAATGTGGGTTACAAATATGTGGGTTGATGATATGAATTATACATGTTAGTATGTGCTTGATATGTGGTTGAAATGCAATTGTGAATTAAATTAAGTGATTATTGCTTATGAAATCAAGGAAATGAGATATATGTGCATACTTGTAGAAATGTTTATGTATTTGTTTTGAGATAAGAAAATGATTTTATAGATCGATGTGAAATCAATAATGAATTACAATTGCTATCGATGAGCTAATGTTTATATGAATATAATTCAATAAGAGGACGTTATTCTAAACTATGCATCGGTAGAAATTTTCGAGGACGAAAATTTCTTAAGTGGGGGAGAGTTGTGACAGCCCTAAAGTGACCCTAGTCGGAAAGCGGTTTCGGGACCGCTAAACCGAGTCACCAAATTATTTGGATGTGATATTTATGGTCTAAAATATGTGAATATGAATGTGCAAAAATTTTTAAGCTTCGATTTAGTAAATTGCATGTGAATTTAGTCAAAATGACTTGTGTGACACTTTTGAAATGTGATAGGCTAATCTACAAGGATCTAATAGTGCATGTAGTCAAAAGGAGGACTTGCATGTCAATTTCCCCTAACTAGTAGTGGCCGCCATGAGCATGAGGATGGACAAAATGATATGGGGTGAAACATGTTGTAAACATGTTGTGTTAGTGGGTTATGGGAGAAAGAAAAGAATAAAGGGTTTGTAATAAAGAAATGAATGGGAAGGGTGATGAGAAAAAAAAGAGTTGTCTCATCCATGTTCTTTCCCCTTTAGCCGTGACTTGAGAAAGAAAGAAAAGAAGAAGTTGGTTCTTCTTGGCCGTGAATTGAAGGAGGAAGAAGAGGGGAAGTTCGGCCAAGGTGGTTCTTGGGATTAAGGTATGATTAATGCTCTTTCATTGAAAATCTTTGTATATTTGGAGTGGTCATCAAGTATAGAAGCTAGCTCATGGCAAATGTTTTTGTAAATTTATGAAGATGACATTCGGTCATGGATGGTTGTATTTTTTTTATGTTGTTTTTGATGCTTTAGAGTATTGAAGGTTGATTATAGATAAGTTGAGCTTGGTAAAAATTGAATAGATGTGGCTTAATTGCTTAATGACAATCGGCTATGTTGAAGTGAAAATGTTTTGCAAATTGGTTATGGACATTCGGTTAAGGAGAGTATTTGTGTTAGAAATCAAGATTGGATAGTGAGTTAGGCATGTGATCTTTGTGTTCGATTATTGAATGGAAAACTAAAGGGATGAGGTTGCATGTTGAGCTTGTATTCGAATAATACAAATGAATTGCTAATGTGAGATGTTATGTGTTAATATGTGAATTAAGTGATAATTGATAATTAACTAAGTAGCTACATGGCATTTAGATATATATTATAGTAGCTGATTTTGGATTTGATTCTCATTGTGAATTAGTAGTTGATATGGAGATTAGACCGAATGAAATTTAAAATGTTAAAGAAATTATTTCGCTAAGTGCTAACCTTGTTTATATTAGCCGAATGTGTAAATGTATACCATGAAGTGGTTTAGCTTAAAGTGAATCAAGGTTCTTGGAAGGTGAATTTCAGGGATGGTTTAAGAAATGAATCTAATTTTGTTATGTATGTGATGACATTGCGAATGTAAATTGAGTTGTTGAATTGGTTGATTTAGTTCACGAGCTCAAGGAATCAATCTTGCATAGCGGGAAGGCGAATATAATTGAATAGCCGTTTTGAAATTGTTCAACAGTATCCGAGGTAAGTTCTCAAGTGTTTGAACTTTAATTTAGTATACTTGAAGATTGTATAAACTTAGTAGCGAGAAGGATGAATTTATATAGTTTAAGTGCCGAACTAGTCTTGACAGATTTGAGTTACTGCAGTGTTGTAACTTTGAAAATACACAAAAAATTGTAGAAGGCGAGTTCGAAGTTGAATAAAATATGAAAATGAAGCTTATTGAATCTAGTGTCTTATAAAAGAAACTATGTAAGCAAAGGAATTTCCTATGAAGGTATATTTAAAGTTGTGCGGGACAGTGTCGGAATGACTCTGGAATCCCCTGTTCTGTTTTTGAAAAATCATTATAATTTGTACAAAAATGGTTAATAGATAAGATTTATATGATTAGACTCCTTAATGAGTCTAGTTTCAAATGGAACCAAATAGAACAGATTATGAATTCTGTACAATGAAAAATTCGATTCGTAACGTAGAGTGGTCAGATTAGTCAAACAGTGAAACAGAGGAAACTTTAAGAAAAATCTGGTATTGATTGGCCAAACATAAAATTCTGAAAATTTTATGGGTGAAAGATACATGAGTCTACATTCGGCGAAAATTAACGGCAATTGATTTTGAGTTTTGTAGCTCCAGTTATAAACAACTTAGTGACTGTTGGTCAGAAAAACTGCTTGTAGTGAATATGTGATTTTGTTGTAAACTTTGATGAAACTATTTGAGTTGCTTATAAGCTATTGCTGAAATTGATGTACAAGAAAAATATGAAATATGTATGATATACATATGTGTGTGATAAGGCGAATGGCCAATGCGATGAATGTGAAAGTGTATGTATATGTGATAAGGCCTAATGGCCGATGTGATGAATGTGAAAGTGGATGTATATGAGATGAGGCCTAATGGCCGATGTGGTGAATGTGAAAGTGTATGTATATGTGATAAGGCCGAATGGCCAATGCGATGAATGTGAAAGTGTATGTATATGTGATAAGGCCTAATGGCCGATGTGATGAATGTGAAAGTGGATGTATATGTGATGAGGCCTAATGGCCGATGTGGTGAATGTGAAAGTGTATGTATATGTGATAAGGCCTAATGGCCGATGTGGTGAATGTGAAAGTGTATGTATATGTGATAAGGCCTAATGGCCGATGTGGTGAATGTGAAAGTGTATGTATATGTGATAAGGCCTAATGGCTAATGTAAAATATATGTGTGATATGCATATGTGGTAAAGTCGAATGGCTAATGTGAATGTTGTAACATGTGATTAAATGTACATGAAACTTGAATATGTTCCGGTGAGACCCGATGACTACGTGTGGAGATTATGACCGGGTAAGACCCGATGACTACGATGTGGAGATTATGTCCGGTAAGACTTCTTTTATAAGAATTGCCTATAAAAATACGCAATGCGAAAGGTTAAACAGGTATGTACTCCAAGTTTATATGTGAGCTTGATTTAAACTAAACCATAAGGTAGTTATGTGATGTATACGAGAGCAATCTATGAGACTATTCCTATGATTATGATGAGATGTGCATATTTGGATAAAGGGGTGGTATGCCCAAAGGAAGAGTGAAATAGAAATACGAACAACTATGTTATAACTTGATTGTTATCTGTTGACATTGCTTGAAACTTACTAAGCATTGTAATGCTTACTCCGTGTACTTTGTTTCCTCTGTTTTATAGATCTCATTTGGAAGCTACAGGCTCGGGGATCGTCAGCAACTAGTCACACTATCACTACCCACTGTTTGGTACTGCTATGTTTTGGAATATCTTATGGCATGTATAGAATAGACTAGTAGTGAGAGGATATCTTGGTTAATGTATAGGACTACCCTTTTGGTGTAGGTCATGTACCCTTCGGTTTTGTGTAAATTTGGATAGCCATGCGAAAATGGCTTAGATATACTTTGATCATAGCATTATAATCGTTGTATGTTGTTTGTCAAGAGGTATGGAAATGTTGGTAACGGTTAGCCATATGGAATGGTCATTCATGATCACTTTTGGTACATGTATGACAAACTCTAGTTGATCCATGGAGGATCATGAAATAGGTAAAGTTTACCTTAAAAATAGATGCTGGTAGCAGCAGTGACGTGAATGTGAAAAATCACTAAAAATAGTATAAAGGGAATTAAATAGTTAATAAATTATGTAGTCGAACCCTGATGAATCTATTTTCATAGGAAAGTAACGAAACGATCATATGAACAGTATGTTAAGAGATATTTAAGTTTTCGTGAGACAAGGCCAGAACGGTTTCTGGATTCTCTGTTCCGACTTTGGAAATTAATTTTAAATTAACCAGAGATAATTAGGAGTCATGCCATATATGTATAGATTCCTTTTTGAGTCTAGTTTCTACAGAAATAAACGGCATCAGTATTGAAGCCCTGTACAGGGAGATATCCAATTCGTAACGCACAAAGGTCAGTGTAGTCGATCCCTGCAACAGGGGAGACTTTAACCAATAAACTGTACTAATTGGCCTGACCAATAATTCTAGAAAAAAATTTGTAGATGTATATATGAGTCTAGTTTCAGGGAAAATTACGAAACTGGTTTTTGAGTTTTGGAACTCAAGATATGATTTTTAAAGTGACAGTGACGCGGTTAGCCAACTGCCTGGAAAATTTTTAAAATGGACTGTGAAAGTGAATGGTTTAAGCCATTAACCCCTCGTGTCCGATTCCGGCAGCGGACTCGGGTACGGGGTGTTACATTACAAATATGTCCTTTTCATGCATTTCTATAAAAAATCACTTAGTAAAAGATGTTAAACACACATAAAACTTTCATATTCCTCTATTAAACATCAAAATACATGCATGCCACTCATGGGTCAAATTTCAAACATGAACCCTAGTTAAAGACATGGCTAAAAATAGGTGAATTGGGTTACTAGGATTTCAAAAATGTAAAGAGCATTAAAAATGGGACTAGGATGCACTTTCTATTGTGCTTGAGAGTTGAACAAAACCCTAGCCATGGCTCCTTGAGATTTTCGGCCAAGGTGGGAGAAGATGGACACAATTTTTCACTTATTTTTCCTTTTTATTCTTTTATTAACCAAATGACAAAAATGCCCTTAAGGCCTTTCTTTCAAAATTTTCCTATTCATGCCCATTTTGTCCATAAAAATAAAAATTGGGCAAATTACTATTTAAGGACCTCTAATTAATAATCTATGGCAATTTCATGCTTAAAGCTTCTACAACTCACATTCTGTAACTTTTGCAATTTAGTCCTAAATATCAAATTGGACAATTTATCAATATAATTTATTCATGAAACTTTCACACAAGCATGCAATCATATCATAGACCTCATAAGAATCATAAAATAATTATTTCTACTTCAGATTTGTGGTTTCGAAACCACTATTTTGACTAGGCCTTAATTTGGGATGTTACACCCATAATTTTGTGCATCAATGAGACAGGTGTCAATGTACAGGTTCTATATCCCGATGCAATGAAATGTTGCAGTAGCCATTATGAAGGTTGAATTGTTTGATGTTTGGGATATGGATTTTATAGGACCATTCCCGAGTTTATTTGGAAAATTTTATATATTAGCAGCTGTTGACTACATCTCGAAAGTGGGCTGAAGCTGTTGCAGTCCCAAAGGATTATGCAAAGAAAATGCTTAAATTTTTCACAAGCATATACTCACTCACATTGGCGCACCAAAGGCATTGATTAGTGATCAGAGTACTCCCTTTCATTGCAACCAAGTGGTAGCCGCACTAAAAAGATATGGAGTTAATCATAAAATGGCTACTACTTATCATCCACAAACTAATGGACAAGCCAAAGTATCGAATCAAAAAATTTAAAACATCTTGAGAAGGTTATGAACCCTTCGAGGAAAGATTGGTCTTCCAAAGTGGATGACGATTTATGGGCATTGTGAACAGTATACAAAACTCCATTAGGGATGTCGCCGTATCAATTGGTTTTTGGGAAATCATGTCACTTGCCAGTTGAACTAGAACACAAAGTAATGTGGGCAATTAAACAATTGAACATGGACTATGAAGCTGTCGGAAAGAAAAGGTTGTTGGATATCACTAAACTAGAGAAGATTAAGCAAAATGCCTATGAAAGCACTGCAATTTACAAGGAAAAGACCAAAAGATGGCATGATAGAATTATTTTGCAGTGACAATTTACTGCGAGTCAACAAGTTTTATTATTCAACTCTAGACTGAAGTTGCACCTGGCTAAATTGCCTTCTCGTTGGTCTGGACCTTTCAATGTTGTCGAAGTATTTCCTCATGGTGCAGTCACAATCAGATATTTAAATGATGGATACCAATTAAAAGTGAATTGCCAGCGATTGAAACATTACCTTTGGAATATTGATCATAAACGGGCAGAGACCATTAAATTGGTCGAAAAATTTTAATTCTTATGAAATTTATTATGCAATTTTATTTTTATTTTTTTTTGTTTCTGTTCAAGTTTGTTTTATTATTTATTTATTTCTACTTTTGCAGAATAATTAGGTATCATTGTCGACGCACTTGGGCTTTATTGCCAAGCGGTTTGTACTATTGTACTATCCCTTCTAACTCAGCAAGAATTAGGACAGATCAGAAATGTAACACCACTAACCCATATCCGTCGCCGAAATAGGGTTTACAAAACAAATACAATTAATTCATGTCTTTTACTATTCATATACGAAACAAATCACAATTCAATCATGTTACCCTTGAGGTCCTATTTATACTTTAGAAACAAGTCGGGACTAAAACGGGAACTCAGAGAATTTTTCGGGAAATTTCAAAATTTTCCTTAGGTGTAGGGGACACACACTCGTTTGGTCAGGCCGTGTGAGCCACGGCCAGGTGACACGCCCGTGTCCTAGGCCGTGTGGGTGTTCGGTGAGGCACAAGGCTATGTCCCAGCCCGTGTTCAAATTAAGGTAGCTACTGACTTAAGTCACAAGGCCAACCACACGCCCGTGTGCTAGGCTGTGTGGACAATTTAATTTTCAAAAATAGGTGCAGGATTTATATGGCCAGGACACACACCCGTGTGTTGAGCTGTGTGATTCACACGACTGAGACACACGCCTGTATCTTTGACCATGTGGCCATTCTGAGAATTCTATTTCTATATTTTTAAGATGCAAGGGACACATGGCCAAACCACACGCCTGCGCACATGGCCATGTGTCACATACGGTTGAGACACACACCCGTGTAGACAAAATAAGGCTATTTCCAAGTCTTATTTCTCACCAAAATTTTGCTTTATACCTACATTAACATTTTAATACATTTTCAAACCAATTCAAGATGTTAAATCCAAGCTAACATTAACATTATAATTGATATATCATAACTTGTATTTAAACTTACCTTATGAAAAACATATATGTTTATTATAATTCAATCTAACCATGTAACAACCCATTTTTGGTCAAATTAGAATAGTAGTTTTGGGACCATAAATCCAAAGTAGAAATATTTATTTTATTATTTCTTTAAGGTCTACAACATGATAGAATAATTGTGTGAAAATTTCGTTAAGAAATTTTATCAATTGAATGTTCAATTTGACTAAAAGGACTAAATTGCAATAGGTGCAAAATTTGAGTTCTATAAGTTAAAGATGTCTAATTGCTATGAAATTTTAAAATGGAGGTCCTTAAATGGTAATTAGACCATTATAATTTTGGGTGAACAAAAATGGATATGGTTAGGTGAAATTTTAAAGTTATGCGTTAAGGGCATTCTAGTAATTTAGTAAATAAAGACAAATTAACTAAATAAAAGTTTCCATATTCTTCAATTTAGTCCCCCATAGCCGAAATTCTCAAGAAGCCATAGCTAGGGTTTTTGGCCAAGCTTTCAAGCTCGACTGTAAGTTTGTTCTTGTCCCATTTTTAATGATTTTTATATTTTTAAGATTATTGTAACTTGATCTATCTATTTCAAGGCCTAATTTGAAAGAAAGTTAAAGTCTAAAATTTTACCCATGTTGAATATGTTTGTATTTTGATGTTTGATAGTAGAAAATGCATGTTTGTCATTAGTTAAACAACATTTGTAAAGTGATTTTCGATAAAAACGTCAAATAGGGACTTATTTGAAAAAGGCTATAAAATGTGTAGAAAAGTGTTAATAAATGAAAAATGTGGGTTGTTATGAGTACAAGTATTATTCGGCTAGGCTTGGATTGTGATGAAATTGAAAGAAATTCATTTTTGCAAGCCTAGGGACAAAATTGTAAAATGGTGAAATGTTAGGGGAAAAAGTGTAATTTTTGCCATAATGTGTTTTTGGACTATATTGAATAATGTGATGATTAAATAAGCTAAATGTTATATTATAGATCAACAAGAACAAATTTCAGTTGTAGATCAGGGGAAAAACAAAATTAATTGACGAATAGATCCCTTTTGTCGTTTTTGTATTTGAAGTAAGTTCGTATGTTAATAAGCTTTGTTAAAATTGTCTTTTAAATGCTTTAATTTATGCATGAACGGTGTAATCGACTCTACGGACACGGTTGATGATGTTCTGGAAAGCGAGAATTCCCAATCGAACCTTAGGAGTAGATTAGGATATAAGTGACATGTCACTAGGGTATTATGTTATGTGATCAGAGTACTGGTCGTGTACTTCCTACCGGTGGCTGAGTATACCAGCATATTGATTAACTGTAATTTATACATATTTTTATCCCATGCTTAACACATTTATGGATGGTTTCTCTGTAGATTTGGTGAATTCGATGCTCCTAATCCTTTAATTTCATGTTTATACTTAGGTGATCATAGGAGAGTACAAAGAGCGAGAAACGGGCCGAAAACGGAGAAAATGGACCCACATGGGAAATAAACAAAGGCTGGACTTCCTCACACGAGTGTGTCACATGGTCGTGTCCATTTGGCAGGATCGAAGCATGACTTACACGGGTAGACTACATGCCTATGCCTATTCAACAACCTTGACCACGGGCGTGCCACACAGGCGTGTCCCTGCCGAGCCCAAGTATTGCCCTATTTGGAAAAGGCCACTTTTGAGGGCTCTTAGGCATTCTAAAGGCTATATAAACACCAGAGGAGGCACTTAGAAGAGAGACGCGGAGTAGGAGGCAAGGAATTACTCAAGGGAAGCAGATTGGTCCATCTTAGAAGCTGGATTCATCGTCAAGACTGAAGATCTCCCTTCAATTTCCATTTAGGGGTTTTGGGTTTTCTTCATGTTTTGTATTCATTATTCTTCTGAGATGTTTTCTTTTATAATTATGAACTAAACTCCCTAAATACCTAAGGGGGATGAAACCTAAGACAGATCTTGTTATTATTATCTGAATTGTATGATAAATATTTGACTTGTTCTTAATTATGTGTTCTTAATTCTTGTTTTAATAATCCAGGATATTGATTCAAGTTAATGCTCTTATTCAGAAGAGGAAAAGACCCTGTCTAAGAGTAAATTTGTCGTAATTAAGCGGAGTTGATATCACGCCTAGAGATAGGGTGATAAGATTTTGCCGGATTACGGTGAAGCCTAATAAGGGGATCCATAGATCGAGTTAATGCAACACTAGGGCATTAATTAGATAGAGATTTCAATTAAATCAACCTAGGGTTAGAAGTTATTAGTCTCGAGAGAGATAATAATATAACTGAGGGATTTCTACGGATCAAGTCAAATGAATAAATCGTCTGATTCAGAGTCAAATAACAAGTGAAGTCTAGGTAGATTTTTCCATGGGTATTGCCTTAATCAATCGAATTTTCCCAAAAGCTTTTTCCCAATTTCTTTCTGTGCACTCTTAGTTTAGTTAATTAGTTAGATAAAAAAATCCCTTAATTTTTAGGCTACATAATAAAAAGAAAGTAATTACTAGTACTCTTGGTTCCTTTGGGTTCAACAATCTGGTCTTGCTAAAGCTATACTACTGTTCGATAGGTACACTTGCCTTCATCGTGATAATAGTTAGTTTCAAGAACGATTAAT
The DNA here is from genome assembly GCA_025502765.1 of Gossypium herbaceum. Classification (NCBI taxonomy): domain Eukaryota; kingdom Viridiplantae; phylum Streptophyta; class Magnoliopsida; order Malvales; family Malvaceae; genus Gossypium; species Gossypium herbaceum. The sequence goes on along the minus strand of CP106689.1, from coordinate 30,182,158 downwards.
TATAAGTTTTTAAAACCTGTCACAAATATCACGTATCACATATATTGCGGTTACTTGACAACTTGTGTGAGCAGCACCGCATAGCTAATCTTGACTGACAGCTTGTGTGAGCAGGGCTGTTGATGGGTCGAGAGTGAGCATATATGTGTTATGAAATAGAGGTAGCAATGGCTACATATATGAAACCTTCGGTGCAAAGTTTCCTGAGTATCCGATATTATTATTCTGAATGGTTCATTAGGTATGTCAAAGATTAGAATGAGTATGAAATTATTACGAGATGTTACAGGTATGTAAATAAAGCTTATGACGAATAAATTTGTGAAATGATGAATCTAAGGTATGTTTGTAATGGTATGAATCATGGATATGAGGTTATGGTAAATTACATCGTCTTATATTATATTTCTTGAATGTTAAATATATGGTAAGGTTTGTTTATTTCTTACATGTGAGCTTACTAAGCTATATAACTTACTTCGTTTTACTTTCCATGTTTTATAGTGTCACCAAGCTAGCTCAGATTGGAGATCGTCGGAGATTGCATCACACTATCAAACTATCATTTTGGGCATCGATGATTTTAATATTTTGAGTATACGCCATGTATAGGGACTTGGTCATTTTGTTATATGTGTCATCATGATTTTGGCGAAATGTATTGGCTTGTAATAGTCAAAGGCTTGATTTGGTATTTGGCCATGTAAATTGGCTCATTTTGGTTAAATTGATTGTAAGCTCATATATATGTGCATGTATGTTCCAAGGCATTTTGGTCATGTGGTTTATATTGATTTGCTAAATGTTGATTGCAGCTCAATGACTTGTTGTGAAATGGATGAGGTTGGTTCATTGGTATGCTAGAGCATCTTCATAAGATAATGCCAATTGAAAGTAGTCTTAGTGGTGCTTTTGAATGTGAAATTGGTATGTTTGACTACCATAATGAAATGTTATGAGCATGATAAATGATGGTATTTCTTTGACATGTATTAGCTATGGTTGTGGAAGTTTTGGTTGCCTAAGTATGCCACGATTTATGCCATTGAATTTGTGTATGTGTATGTGTAAATGAGGTTGGAAAATGGCTTGCTAAATAGCCTTTATTTTGTCTACATGGGTAGACACACAGGCATGTGTCTAGGTCGTGTGACACGGCCTATCTAATGGGCATGTGTTTTGGCCGTGTGTCCCCTGCACCTTAATTTTGAGAAAGAGAATGCTTAGGATTGAGCACACGAGTAGAGACATGGGCATGTGTCTCTATCGTGTGAGGGACACGGCCTCAAGCACGGGCGTGTGTCCTGGCCGGGTGAAGTTTGTACCTATTTTATGAAAATTAAATTAACCACACAGCCTAGCACACGGGCATGTGACTCGGTCGTGTTACCTTAATTTGTTCATGCTTTTCAAAACAGAGAGTTATATAGGTTAGGGACATGGGCGTGTGTCACCACACAGCCTACCCACACGAGCATGTCCCAAACCACACGGGCGTGTGACCCCTATTTATAGCAAAAATTTTCTAAGTTTTATAAAAATTCCCTGAGTTATCGGTTTAGTCTCAAACCACTTCCAAAGCTTGTTTTGGGCCTCGTAGGCTCGTATTAGAGACTTTATTATTGAATACAAATGGTTTTAATTTGGATGCAAATTTATGACTCGATTTGTATGTTCGCTTGCGATGTAAGTTCAGTAATGCCTCGTACCCTATTCTGACATTCAATACGGGTAAGGGGTGTTACAAACCATACCAAAAACACATATATTAACCATTTTATAACCTTAATTATATATTCACTAAATAAACAATTACTAGCCATTCCAATGGCTAGATTAAAAACAACCATTTACATGCCTCATTGGCCAAGTTAACCTATACATGCCATTATACTAAAATAGGTTTGCTATTTATACCAAAACGTGCTGAAAGATAGTGTGATGATGCTCCGACCGTTTTCAACATTTACAAGCTTTCGAGAACTATAAAACTGAGTAAAGAAAACTGAGTAAGCATTTCAAATGCTTAGTAAGTCTGTATAACAGGAATTTAACTTACCATATATTTTCATTTAAGATAAGCATACAAAAATGCATCCAAGCAATTTGGCTAACAGCCTAAAACACAGAACTTCATCAATCATGTTAGTCAAGTAATTCACATGATACCAAGAACATGGATGAGCTCATCATTTAATGACTTTCATATACATATGCTTTCCATAACATTATTCCATATTACATGTACATTTCCATGACAAATCATTTCAAGTTCAGTTTTAACCATGTTAGTACTTTACCCATTGAATTTATTTGAAATATCGATGGATACGCTCATGTAGTACACTTAAAGTGTACAAAAATTAAATCCATCAATACATATCCAGGGGTACCCAATTAGGGTACATAATCAGGAAGCACTCTCTCAAGCTTTATAACATGATGCTCATGTGATCCATGTAACAGGAAGCTTATACAGGCTAAATTAGGAAACTCATAAGAGTTTAGAATAAGAAGCTCGTTGTGGTTAACAGGTAACTCCGAAGAGCTATTATCAGTGAGCTTCGAATAGCCATATAACAAGATGTTCAAGCGAGCCATGTCAGGAAGCTCAAAAAGAGCCTACACTAGGACGCTCATAAAGAGTTGTGTTTGTGATCGCAATATATACAGGATGACAACCGATCATATAACAGGATGCTCACAAAGAGCTGCAGTAGTCCGTAACACATGCAAGATCACTATCGATTAGGATGCTCGTAAGAACCATATATCAGGAAGCTCGAGAGGGCTTATAACAAGATGCTTATAAGAGCTATGGTGTGTCCGCAACATATGCAGGACCACAACCAATCTGGAAATCCTGTATCCATCGAATTCCATTATTCAAACAGGACTTATCATGTATCGGGCTTTGTTGGATATAAGATTTATTTCATATTCATGACAATGATATAATTCACATACATATTATTCAATGTAAAACATATAAATACACAATTTACTTAAACGAACTTACCTCATCACTTGTTCGTATACGGAAATCTACTAATCCGACACTTTTTTTTCCTCAATCTAACTTTATATTTGAGTTATCCGGATCCATATAAATGAATTTAACGTCAATTTAATCCATTTCATATCCAATTTAACTTAATTCATATCGTAGGAAAAATTACCATTTTGCCCCTATACTTTTCATAAATGACGATTTTGTCCCTAGGCTCGAAAAATGAAATTCATGCAATGTAATCCTTATTTCAAGCCTAACCAATTTTTACATATAACATTTACAGCACATATTTCATAAAAATAAAAATTTTCATAACTTTTATATCTTTACAATTTAGTCCTTAAATCACAATTTCATGGAAATTCACAAAAGTTGTTAATCTATCAACAACCTTTCATTTTATACCATAAATTTTAAATTTTAGCATATTCATCCATGGAAAAATTTCAATACTTTAATATCTTTTCAAATTGATCCCCAAAATAGATAAATTAGGTTATTAGATCTTAAAAATATAAAATTACTAAAAGCGGGACATGATTACTTACCTAATTAAGCTTGCTTGATTTTATTTCTCTTTCCTAGGGTTTCCATAGAAAATTTGGGGAATATGATGAAATAAGATGATATTAGGCAATTATCATCTTTATTTATTCCAAATTCAATTTAGTCATTTCTCTTTCTAATTTCCATGGATGAATCATTAAAATATCTACTAACTTTTCTTAATGGTCTACTTACCATGTAAGGACCTCAAGTTTTGAATTACATAGCTATTTGATACTTATAGCTACTAGAACAGAACTTTTGCATTTTATGCTATTTGGTCATTCCCATAATTAAACATGAAACCGATAAAATTTTCTTATCGAAATTTTCATACGTCTTTCCTATCATAATGCAGGCCATGCAATATTAATAAAATAAAATTTCTTTTTAACTCGTATTCGTGGCCTCGAAACCGTTGTTTCGATTTCACTAAAAACGGGCTGTTACAACTCTCCTTCCCTTAAAGAATTTTTTCCTCGAAAATCTTACCAGTAAAGAGATTTGAGTATTGCTTTCTCATGGTATCCTTCAGTCCCCAAGTAGCTTCTTCAACCCTATGTCATTGCCAAAGAACTTTCACTAAAGCAATTTTTTATTTCTTAACTCTTTCATTTCACGTGCTAAAATTTTGATCGGTTCTTCACTGTAAGTCATGTCAGGTTGAATTTCAACTTCTATCGGAGATATGATATGTGAAGGGTCTGATCGATACCATAGTAACATAGGCACATGGAAAAAATTGTGAATTTTATCGAGTTCTGGTGGTATATGCAACAAGTCTGATTCTTTCAATGATTTCATATGGTCTAATAAACCCTGGACTCAATTTTCCTTTACGGCCAAACCAAATAACTTTTTTCCAAGGTGACACTTTCAAGGATACCTTATCACTAACCTGAAATTCTATTTCTTTTCATTTAAGATCAGCATAAGACTTTTGGTGATTAGAGGCTACTTTCAAACTATCCTAAATCACTTTCACCTTTTCTTCAGTTTCACAGATCAAATCAACTCCATGTATCAACTCCATGTATCTTTTTCTCACTACGCTCTGTCCAATAGAACGGAGTTCTATATTTACAATCATACAAAGTCTCATATGGCTCCATTTTAATGCTGGATTGATAGCTATTTTTGTATGCAAATTCAACTAAAGGTAAATACTTTTCCCAGTTACCTTTGAATTCTAGAATACAACATTGATACATATCTTCCAACATTTTTATCACACATTTAGATTATCCATCGGCTTGAGGATAGAATGCGGTACTGAAATGTAACTGTGTAACCAAAGCTTCTTGCAATTTGCTCTAGAATCGGGATGTAAATCAAGGATCTCTATCTGAAATAATAGAAACTGGCACTCCATGTAGTCTGATAATCTCTGAAACATATAACTCAGAGAATCTATCTAAGGAGAAATCCATACGTACCAGAATAAAGTGTGAGGACTTTGTTAATCAGTCGATGATTACCCAAATGGCATCTTTCTTTTTCGGAGATTAGGGTAACCTTGATACAAAATCCATAGTAACTCTTTCCAATTTTCATTCTAGTATCATAACTGGCTATAATAATCCTGAAGGTACCTGGTGCTCAGCTTTAACTCACTAGCATATCAAACACTTAGATACAAATTCAAAAATATTGCATTTCATTCTCGGCCACCAGTACGTCTTTTTTAAATCTTTGTACATTTTGTTACTATCTGGATGCCAAAACATAATACCATTATAAGCTTCATACAATATCTTCTGTACATTTTGAATTCTTTGGTACACATATTCTGCCTCTGGATATCAGACAACCATTAGATCCAATCTAAAATTCTGAACCAGAATTCAATTCACACTGTACCCGTTTAACTCGTAGTTCATCATCATTTTCCTGCGCTTCAAAAATCTGCTGTAGAAATGTTGGTTGTAATGCCCCAAATCTCAAAAACCCTGTTAAAAATTATTTTGTGTGTATGCGACATGGATGTATGGTTGCCTTAATGGTTTAGTGCTCTAGGAGTGTTAGGGGGGTTATGGGTTCGAGCCTTGGCTTGGGCAAATTTTTGCTCTTACTGGTATAAACCTTGGTTTTCTGATAGTAGGCTTTTTAAATTTTTACGAGTAAGGCATGGCATGAAATGGCCGCTAGTCTGGTGGTATGTGGCGTGTCGGGGTGTGTAGAGGTCTTGAGTTCGAGACCTGCCACGTCCAAGTGTGTTTTATTTTGGCCTGTTACCGTGTGGATGGTTAAGTATCGCTAGAACTCTTCTACTTGGTCAGTTTGGTTGTTGAGGGAAGTAAGGGATCATGTTAGTCAAAATTTTGGAGATATTTTAGGAGAGGGTTAAACGGAGGAAAAAGTAGAGGGTAAGGTGTAGAGGAGTTGCGGCCGAATAGGACATTAACTCTCAAGATTTCTGCTATGGGTGGGAAGTGGTCACTTCATTTCGAGTTTTTGCAAATTTTGATGCTTTTCACTCTTCGCTTCTGAAGCCGAGCTTTATTTTCTTTTCGTGCATCTTTCGGTAGGGTGCTTCGATTCTTTCTTTTTCCCTTTCAAGTTTGACGAATAGGCCTATTACCCTACCTTTGTTTCGATTTCGAATAAGTACTTCTTGACTCCTTTTCATCTTTTCTTTTCCCTTTACTCTATTTCTTCCTTGGCCGAATATCCTCCTTCCTCCCTCTCCCTGACTCCAATGTTACCCTTTAACCGAATACCTTCAGCATTTGTGGCCATTTCATCTCTTCCTCTCCTCTAAATTGTGCTATTTCCCTTGCTTTGCTAGCCGAATATCCTTTCTCTTATAGTCGAATGTCCTCCTGCATCGACTAAGCTAATTGGATTTCTTTTTAGGTTGCCGAATTCTTAGGTATAGCCCAACCTTGCTATGGCCGTCATCTATGCGTGGGTTCACGGTTGTTCTATCTCTCTTTCTTTTCTGTACTATAATAGTCTTCCTTTCTAATCTCTTCTTTTCTCTATCGGTCACTGCCAGGAGGGTGTTTGTGTCTTCACGTGCCTCGATTGTAGGGTGTGCTGTGGTAGGCCGAATATTGTTATTCTCTATTCTTAGTCTACATTTCGATTTTGCGAAGGGTCTTGGAAATCAACTCTTGTTAGGGGTTCAAGTGGGTTAACTCACTCGTTTAAACCAAGGTTCGACGCATGTGGGATTTTGGCACTTTTCGTAAACAGGTGTGTGAAACACTACCATTGGACGTGAAATTGCATAGGTTAAAAAGTTGACTGCCCATGTGGTAGGCCTAGTAGTAAAATGAGGTTGTGTTATTGACAAGATGGCCATGAGCAATTTCATGAGCCGAAACGGTACTGGGTCATTTTGGGTTGAACTGGGCCATGTAGGCCCAATGGGCCTGTGGGCCCACATGGAGAAATCACACAAAGTGTGACAGCCCAAAATTGACCCTAGTCGGAAGGTGGTCTCGGGACCACAAAACCGAGGCATAAAAATAATTAAAAATTTATTTTGATGCCTATAATATGTGTGTGCTCATGTATGACATTTTATGATGATTGATTTAGTGTTATAAGGGTGAATTCCACAAGAAAGGACTTAGTAATGAACTTTGAAAGTATGATAGGAAATGTGTGATGACTAATTAAAGCATGCATGCAAAATAATGGACTTGCATGTCAAATTCCCCTTTATAGGTGGTGGCGGCCATGACAAGGAGGATGGGCTAAACATGTCATGAAACATGTTTTGTTGGTGCATTAGGTGAAATAATAAACAAAGGTGTATGGGTGATAAAAATGAAAAAAAATGTGTGTGAGTGTGGTAATCCCCCATTGCCGTGAGTTGTAGAGAAGGAAAGAAAAAATTTTGTTCATCCTTTCTTTGAGCCAAAACTAAGGAAGAAGGAGGATTTTTGCTTCATGCTTGGTTTGGAAGAGATCTAGAAGGAGATTTGGCTAAGTTTGCATCAAGATTAAGGTATGTATGAGGTTGTGTTAGGAGTTTCATGCATGCTTTGGTTGCTAACTTGATGTGCATGTTAGCCATGGCTCAAATCTTTGTTAAGCCATGGAAATGGTATTTGGCCAAAGTTGTTATGGTGATAAAGCCATTGCATGCTAAGTGTGAAGCTTGATGATGATGCATGCAATGATGGATTGTCTACTCTTGAGTAAGATTTTGAGTTTTCTCTTTGTTTTATCATGATTGAAATTGAAAAGGAGCATGATTGTCATATTCGCCATGATGCATTCTTGAGCATGATTCATGCTTCTTGCATGTTAGTTAAAATTTGTGTTTTGGATGGCTATGGACACCTTGAAAATTCGACCATGCTCATATATGCATATATATGATTGCACATTATGTTTGGTTATGAACTAAGTGATGAATATATTGGTTTAAAGAAGAAAATGTGGAAGAATGCTTGTGAAATTGCAAGCACAATTCGCCTAGCACACATATAAGTGCTTGATGCTATATTATAAGTTTTGAGCCACAATGTGCAAAGCATTAATTAGTAAATTGCATGCTGTTTTTGTGAGGTATTAAGTGCAAAATTGACCTCAACATGTACATGAATATTCGGCCTTGGGTAGCCTATTGAAGGCCTTAGCTTTTCCTTGATGCTCGAATAAATTGTATTGAATTGCTTGATGTAGTATAAAATGTGCATGACCATTGTGTATTCAAGCTAAAGGGTGGCCATATGACCATTTAAATTCCTTGTCATATTCGCCATAAGCTAGCACAATGAGGTTTTGATAAATTGAATTTGTTTGAATTAGCTCAAGAGCTAAGAGGGCCACAATTGGACAAGGGGAAGGAAAAAGTAATCGAATAGCCGTAAAAGCCGTTCGACAACATCCGAGGTAAGTCCTCAAGAAGTGACCTTACTTGAATTATGTGAGATGAAATATGGATGTGTATGATTATTGATTATGTGTGTATGAGTATTTGAATTCCACCGGGCTAAGTCCCGGCGAATATGCTAATGATATTAATTGTGTTTGAGCCTTAGTAACGAAAATGAAATATGTATGTCCAATGATTATTGATGTATGTGTGCATGAGAAATTGAATGATATCCGGGCTAAGCCCAAGACAATTATGCTGGAAATTATAACCGGTTAAGACCGAAGGCAATTGTGCTAGTGGCTACATCCGGGCTAAGACCGAAGGCATTCGTATGAAGTCATTCTATCCGGCTAAGACCAAGGCATTTGTGCAAATCGTGATATCCGGGTTAAGTCCGTAGGCCTTGGTGCGGGTTACCATAACGGGCTATGTCCAAGGCGATTGATCGAGTAGCGACAACCGGTTAAACTCGAAGGTATGTGATTTGAAAATTATAAGCTTGCTGGAAAATTTCAGCTAATGCACTTGTGAAATTTCCCAATGACAAGGTAAGTGCGGTGTGTGCTGCGCTAGGAGTAGAGCGTGTGAATATCCGCTCCTATGATGGAACGAGTTATCGGCCTTAATGAAGCCGTTATTTGTGTATGAACATAAGAGTTGGGATGGTGAAGTAAGTATGATTATGTGAATGTGCATTAATGAAATGATGCATTTAACTATGTGAATGTATTGCTGTAATTAGAGTTGATTATATTCCTTGAGACTTACTAAGCATAAAATGCTTACTCATTGCTTTGGCTCTCGGTTTTCTAGATTTCGCTCGATAGCAATCGGATTCGGGATCGTTGAAGTCGAAGTCATCCACACTATCAAGCCTCCATTTTGGTATAAATTTTGGTTGAACTTGAGATGGCATGTATAGGACTACCTCTTGTTTGTTAAATATGTTGTAATGTAAGTATGTACGGCCATGCGAAAATGGCTCGAAAAGGAAGCATGAACTTAGACTAATTGTGGTTTGTATGTATATATTTGGTGTCATGATGTGGCTATGGATTGGAAATGGGAATGTTGGTCATATGATCAGCCATTGGCATGGTTAAAATGATCATATATGAACCTATGTATGGCAAGACTAGTTGGTTCATGGAGACTACCAAATAGGTAAGACCTACCTTAAAACAGATGCTGCCAGCTGCAGTGGCGTGAATGTGAAAAATCACCAAAATTCATAGGAATGGAATTAAATAGTGAATAAGCTATGTAAATGAACCTTGATGAGTCTATTTTCTTATGGAAGAAACTAAATGGTCATAGGAGTTACAGGTTAAGAGATATTAAAGCTATTGTGAGACAGGGCCAGAATGGTTTCTGGGTTCCCTGTCGCAACTTCAAAATTTACTATAAATTATCCAGAAAGAATTAGGCGACATACCTTATATGTACAGATTCCATTTTGAGTCTAGTTTCATTTGAAACAAACGGCACCAACATTAAAGCCCTGTACAGAGAGATATTCAAGTTATACCGCGCGAAGGTCAGAGCAGTCGATCCCTGTAACATGGGTGACTTTAACTAATAAACTGTACCAATTGGCCCGACCAAAATTCTAGAAATAAATCCATGGATGGATATATGAGTCTAAATTCAGGAAAATTTACGAAACCAGTTTCCGAGTTTTGAAACTCGAGATATGATTTTAAGGCGACAGTGACGCAGTTTTTCCAGCCTGACTGGAAATGTCCAATGGATGGGCAAAACAAGTGAACTTGGCTTGCTAACCCTCGTGTCCGACACCGGCGATGGTCTCGGGTTCGGGGTGTTACAATTTTATTGGTATCAGAGCCAGGTTTAGTCGATTCTAGGACTACCGTGAGGTGTTTGGGGTCTAGCTATACATGCCATTAAATGATGAATCGATAGTGTGGTGATTTCTGACAATTTGACTTTGAGTTTGTTTATAGCAATGGATCCGATCCCAACCGAGCAATAGTGATGATGTGGAGAGTGTGGCGCTGCTCCGTACAAGGGACAGCATGGCGTGACTCTCAACCTATGGCCAACAATCCGAATGATGAGGCTAGGCAAGCCTTTTATAGTGTGATGAGCGAATGGTTTAATCAATACATTCGAACTAACACTACTGTCCCACAACCTCCATTCCCGACAAATGCAACCCCGCACCTACAATACCTCGTAATCGACCAAATAAGGTCAAGTAAGCCCCAATCGATAGGATTCAAAACATGGGGCCACTGAATTTAAAGCTACGGATGATGATGATGCGAGCGAGCTGAATTTTGGTTGGACAACACTATCCGGTGCTCGATGAGCTATCTTGTACACCGATGAGTGCTTAAAGTGTACCATCTCCTTGCTACGTGATTCCACCTACTATTGGTGGAGTACTCGACTTCGTGGTGCCTAGAGAACAAGTGACTTGGGAATTCTTTCTAACCGAGTTCGAAAAAAGTATATTAGTCGAGATTCATCGACCAAAAGCGGAGGAATTCCTTGATCTTAAGCAAGGTTCTATGTCCGATACCGACTACGAACGAAAGTTTGTGAGGCTTAGCCAGTACGCGAGAATGCATTTCGTCCGAAGCTATTATGTGTAAACGCTTGAGGATGGGCTGAATGATGATATAAGGATGTTCGTTGGCATTCTCGAAATACGAGATCGTAGTACTTGTTGAGCGAGCTTGTAAAGTCGAAGAGCTTAGAAAGGAGAAACAAAAAGCGATATGGAACCGGAGAATTCGAAGAGGTCCTCGGAAAGTCTCTTCAACAGCAATCAAGAGATTTCGAGATGATGTGAACCGGTCTAGAGGCACTTTGGGCTTTTCTAGGCGAGGACGCGATCGACCCCTGTGACCACACGAGTCACTTCAATCGCCGATGGTGGAAATGATCGCGAGAGAGGCGGAGTGTCAACATTGTGGCAAATGGCATTCGGGAGCTGTTGGTTTCGTGATCGCTCCTGCTATAAGTGTGGATCGGCCGACCACTTTAGGAAGGATTGCCCGAGGATGCTTGAACAGAATGTGAGTCAGAGTGGAAACTCGGGTGCTACCACTGCTCGAGGTAGGCCACCTAGAAATATGGGCAATGTCAGTGGCGGTCAGAGAGGATCTAGAGATGCTACCATCAGATCTGAGGCTCGTGCTCCTGCGAGGACTTATGCCATACGCGCACGCGAGGATGCTGCCTCTCCAGATGTCATTACCGGTGCTTTCACTCTTTTCAATACTAATGTGATTGCTTTGATTGACCCTGGTTCTACTCAATCTTATATATGTGAAACCTTAGCATCCAGTAAGACTTTTCCTATTGAGTCTACTGAGTTTGTAATTCGGGTGTCAAACCCCTTGGGTCATTACGTGCTTGTCAACAAAGTGTGCAAGAAAAGTCCCCTAGTGTTCCGAGGTTCTTGTTTTCCGGCGAACTTGATGCTTTTGCCGTTCGATGAGTCGACGTTATTCTTGGTCTGGATTGGTTGACCATGCACGATGCGGTTGTAAATTGAAAGAGCAAGACTATCGATTTGAGGAGCTCGAATAACAAGATAATACGGGTTGAGTCTACGGACTTAAAGGAGTTGCCAACTGTAATATCAGCGATGTTGGCCCAGAAATATGTAAGAAAAGGGGGCGAAGCATACCTTGCGTACGTGCTCGATGACAAGGAATCAGAAAAGAAACCCGAATCTGTGCCCGTGGTTTGTGAATACCCGGATGTTTTCCCCGAAGAATTGCAGGCTTACCACTGTCGGGAAGTAGAATTTGGCATCGAATTGGTACCTGGTACCATTCCAATTTCGATAGCTCCGTATCGTATGGCATTAACGAAATTAAAGGAGTTGGAAGCTCAGTTGCAAGAATTGGTGGATAGAGGTTTTGCTCACCCGAGTTTTTCGCCTTGGGGTGCGCCGGTGTTGTTCGTGAAAAGAAGGATGGAACCATGCGGTTGTGCATCGATTATCGTCGACTTAATAAAGCGACAATAAAGAACAAATATCCGTTGCCACGTATCGATGACTTGTTCGATCAACTAAAGGGGCCTCGGTGTTCTCGAAAATAGATTTGAGATCGGGCTATTATCAATTGCGAATCCGAGATTGGACGTACCCAAGACCGCCTTGAGCGAGATATGGTCACTATGAGTTCCTAGTGATGCCGTTTGGGCTCACTAATGCCCTACGGTGTTTATGGATTTAATGAATAGAATTTTCAGACCATACTTGGATCGGTTCGTAGTTGTATTTATCGATGACATTTAGGTCAATTCGAGAGATGAAACCGAACACCGAGGCTAGTGTTGCAAATCTTACGAGATAAGCGATTATACGCAAAGTTCGGTAAATGTGAATTTTGGTGAAAGAGGTTAGTTTTTTTTTTGGGGCACGTGGTGTCCGTGACGGTGTCGTGGTGGACCCGAACAAAATTTCGACCATAGTCAATTGGAAACCTCAAGGAATGTTACGAAGTTAGGAGCTTTTGGGGCTTGCCGGATACTATCGACGATTTGTGAAAGGTTTTTCGATGATAGTGCGTCGATGTGAAACTACTCCAAAAGATGTTGAGTTCGAGTGGTCGGAACGCTGTCAAGAAAGTTTCGATCGACTAAAAACTTGTTTAACCGAGGCCCCGGTGCTAAATACAGTGAGTCCGGTAAAGAGTTTGTCATATCTGATGGCGCATCCTTGCTTGGGTTAGGTTGTGTGTTGATGCAAGAAGGTCGAGTTGTGGCTTACGCGTCGAGACAACTAAAGCCGCATGAGAGAAACTATCCGACCCATGACCTTGAACTAGCGACCATAGTGTTCGCCTTGAAGATATGGCGGCATTACTTGTTTGGAGAAAGGTGTCATATTTATTCGGACCACAAGAGTCTAAAATATTTGATGACTCGAAAGATTTAAACTGCGACAACGACGTTGGCTTGAGTTGTTGAAAGACTATGAACTCAGCATTGATTATCACCGGGAAAGGCCAACGTGGTGGCCGATGCTTTAAGTCGCAAGGCACCTTTATGCGCTTTGAGAGCGATGGATGCTCATTTATCCGTTTCACCCGAGGAGGTGCTAGTAGTCGAATTAGAGGCCAAACCATTATTGATTCATCAAATACTTGAATCTCAAAAGGTCGACGCTGAATTGGTCGCTAAGCGAGCCGAATGTGTTCGGATGAAGAATCGAATTTCAGATTGACGACAATGACCGCTGACGTTCAAGGGTCGATTATGTATTCCAAGGATTGAACTTGTTTCGATGATTTTGAGCGAGGCTCACGATGAGTCGAATGTCAATCCACCGGGTAGTACTAAAATGTACAATGACACAAAGCGCCAATTTTGGTGGCGGTATGAAATAAGATATTTCGAATTTGTTTCAAGGTGTCGATATGTCAACAAGTGAAAGCGGAACATCAAGTGCCATCGGGATTACTTCAGCCAATCATGATACCTGAATAGAAATGGGATCGAGTGACAATGGATTTTATATCTGGATTACCAGTGTCGGCAAGTAAGAAAGATGCGATTTGGGTCATTGTTGATAGACTGACCAAGTCTGCTCATTTTATCCTCGTCATACGGATTTTTCGCTCGATAAATTGGCGTAATTATCGTCTCCCAAATTATTCGATTGAATGGGGTGCCTATTTCTATCGTGTCGGATAGAGACCCAAGATTACGTCGCGATTTTGGAAAAAAATTGCAAGAGGCTTTGGGTACCAAGTTGCATTTCAGACCGCCTTTCACCCCAAACCGATGGTCAATCCGAGCGGATAATTCGAGATACTTGAGGATATGTTAAGATGTTGCGTCCTCGAGTTTAGTGGTTTATGGGAACGGTATTTGCCGTTGATTGAATTCGCACAACAACGACTTTCAATCAAGTATTAAGATGGCACCCTACGAGGCCTTGTACGGTCGTAAATGCCGTACACCATTGTTTTGGACCGAGCTCGGTGAAAGCAAGATTTTCGGGTGGATTTGATTAGGGATCTGAGCAGAAAGTGAAAGTAATCCGTGAAAGTCGAAGATAGCCTCCGATCGTCGGAAGTCGTGAGCGGACACAAGCGTAAGGATATCGAGTATCGGTGGGTGATAAAGTGTTTCTCAAGGTATCGCCTTGGAAAAAGATACTCGATTCTACCGTAAGGGCAAGTTGAGCCCGAGGTTTGTTGGGCCATATGAGATATCCGAAGCGAGTCGATCCGGTGGCATATCGTTTGATTTTGCCCCGAACTCGAAAAGGTTCACGATGTCTTTCACGTTTCGATGCTTGACGCTATAGATCCGATCCATCGCACGTGATTAGTCCATCGAAATTGAAATTCAAGCTAATATGAGTTATGAGGAAGAACCGATTCGTATCCTATCACGAGAAGTGAAAGAGTTGTGAAACAAGTGGGTTCCGCTAGTAAAAGTGTTATGGCTCAAGCACGGGATAGAAGAAGCTACTTGGAAGACCGAGAACTCTATGAAAGAGCGATATCCAAACCTATTTACGGTAAGATTTTCGGGACGAAAATTTCTTAAGTGGGGAGAGTTGTGACAGCCCAAAATTGACCCTAGTCGGAAGGTGGTCTCGGGACCACAAAACCGAGGCATAAAAATAATTAAAATTTATTTTGATGCCTATAATATGTGTGTGCTCATGTATGACATTTTATGATGATTGATTTAGTGTTATAAGGGTGAATTCCACAAGAAAGGACTTAGTAATGAACTTTGAAAGTATGATAGGAAATGTGTGATGACTAATTAAAGCATGCATGCAAAATAATGGACTTGCATGTCAAATTCCCCTTTTATAGGTGGTGGCGGCCATGACAAGGAGGATGGGCTAAACATGTCATGAAACATGTTTTGTTGGTGCATTAGGGTGAAATAATAAACAAAGGTGTATGGGTGATAAAAAATGAAAAAAAAATGTGTGTGAGTGTGGTAATCCCCCATTGCCGTGAGTTGTAGAGAAGGAAAGAAAAAATTTTGTTCATCCTTTCTTTGAGCCAAAACTAAGGAAGAAGGAGGATTTTTGCTTCATGCTTGGTTTGGAAGAGATCTAGAAGGAGATTTGGCTAAGTTTGCATCAAGATTAAGGTATGTATGAGGTTGTGTTAGGAGTTTCATGCATGCTTTGGTTGCTAACTTGATGTGCATGTTAGCCATGGCTCAAATCTTTGTTAAGCCATGGAAATGGTATTTGGCCAAAGTTGTTATGGTGATAAAGCCATTGCATGCTAAGTGTGAAGCTTGATGATGATGCATGCAATGATGGATTGTCTACTCTTGAGTAAGATTTTGAGTTTCTCTTTGTTTTATCATGATTGAAATTGAAAAGGAGCATGATTGTCATATTCGCCATGATGCATTCTTGAGCATGATTCATGCTTCTTGCATGTTAGTTAAAAATTTGTGTTTTGGATGGCTATGGACACCTTGAAAATTCGCCATGCTCATATATGCATATATATGATTGCACATTATGTTTGGTTATGAACTAAGTGATGAATATATTGGTTTAAAGAAGAAAATGTGGAAGAATGCTTGTGAAATTGCAAGCACAATTGACCTAACACACATATAAGTGCTTGATGCTATATTATAAGTTTTGAGCCACAATGTGCAAAGCATTAATTAGTAAATTGCATGCTGTTTTGTGAGGTATTAAGTGCAAAATTGACCTCAACATGTACATGAATATTCGGCCTTGGGTAGCCTATTGAAGGCCTTAGCTTTTCCTTGATGCTCGAATAAATTGTATTGAATTGCTTGATGTAGTATAAAATGTGCATGACCATTGTGTATTCAAGCTAAAGGGTGGCCATATGACCATTTAAATTCCTTGTCATATTCGCCATAAGCTAGCACAATGAGGTTTTGATAAATTGAATTTGTTTGAATTAGCTCAAGAGCTAAGAGGGCCACAATTGGACAAGGGGAAGGAAAAAGTAATCGAATAGCCGTAAAAGCCGTTCGACAACATCCGAGGTAAGTCCTCAAGAAGTGACCTTACTTGAATTATGTGAGATGAAATATGGATGTGTATGATTATTGATTATGTGTGTATGAGTATTTGAATTCCACCGGGCTAAGTCCCGGCGAATATGCTAATGATATTAATTGTGTTTGAGCCTTAGTAACGAAAATGAAATATGTATGTCCAATGATTATTGATGTATGTGTGCATGAGAAATTGAATGATATCCGGGCTAAGCCCGAAGACAATTATGCTGGAAATTATAACCGGGTTAAGACCCGAAGGCAATTGTGCTAGTGGCTACATCCGGGCTAAGACCGAAGGCATTCGTGCGAGTCATTCTATCCGGGCTAAGACCAAGGCATTTGTGCAAATCGTGATATCCGGGTTAAGTCCGTAGGCCTTGGTGCGGGTTACCATAACGGGCTATGTCCGAAGGCGATTGATCGAGTAGCGACAACCGGTTAAACTCGAAGGTATGTGATTTGAAAATTATAAGCTTGCTGGAAAATTTCAGCTAATGCACTTGTGAAATTTCCCAATGACAAGGTAAGTGCGGTGTGTGCTTTGCGCTAGGAGTAGAGCGTGTGAATATCCGCTCCTATGATGGAGCGAGTTATCGGCCTTAATGAAGCCGTTATTTGTGTATGAACATAAGAGTTGGGATGGTGAAGTAAGTATGATTATGTGAATGTGCATTAATGAAATGATGCATTTAACTATGTGAATGTATTGCTGTAATTAGAGTTGATTATATTCCTTGAGACTTACTAAGCATAAAAATGCTTACTCATTGCTTTGGCTCTCGGTTTTCTAGATTTATTTCGATAGCAATCGGATTCGGGATCGTTGAAGTGAAGTCATCCACACTATCAAGCCTCCATTTTGGTATAAATTTTGGTTGAACTTGAGATGGCATGTATAGGACTACCTCTTGTTTGTTAAATATGTTGTAATGTAAGTATGTACGGCCATGCGAAAATGGCTCGAAAAGGAAGCATGAACTTAGACTAATTGTGGTTTGTATGTATATATTTGGTGTCATGATGTGGCTATGGATTGGAAATGGGAATGTTGGTCATATGATCAGCCATTGGCATGGTTAAAATGATCATATATGAACCTATGTATGGCAAGACTAGTTGGTTCATGGAGACTACCAAATAGGTAAGACCTACCTTAAAACAGATGCTGCCAGCTGCAGTGGCGTGAATGTGAAAAATCACCAAAATTCATAGGAATGGAATTAAATAGTGAATAAGCTATGTAAATGAACCTTGATGAGTCTATTTTCTTATGGAAGAAACTAAATGGTCATAGGAGTTACAGGTTAAGAGATATTAAAGCTATTGTGAGACAGGGCCAGAATGGTTTCTGGGTTCCCTGTCGCAACTTCAAAAATTTACTATAAATTATCCAGAAAGAATTAGGCGACATACCTTATATGTACAGATTCCATTTTGAGTCTAGTTTCATTTGAAACAAACGGCACCAGCATTAAAGCCCTGTACAGAGAGATATTCAAGTTATACCGCGCGAAGGTCAGAGCAGTCGATCCCTGTAACATGGGTGACTTTAACTAATAAACTGTACCAATTGGCCCGACCAAAATTCTAGAAATAAATCCATGGATGGATATATGAGTCTAAATTCAGGAAAATTTACGAAACCAGTTTCCGAGTTTTGAAACTCGAGATATGATTTTTAAGGCGACAGTGACGCAGTTTTTCCAGCCTGACTGGAAATGTCCAATGGATGGGCAAAACAAGTGAACTTGGCTTGCTAACCCCTCGTGTCCGACACCGGCGATGGTCTCGGGTTCGGGGTGTTACACAAAGTGTGGTAGATCGTGGGCCAGACTATGTAAACCACACGATTAAGGCCATTTTTGGGCCTAGTCGGCCATATGAAAGTATGGGCCCACATGGGCCCGCAATATGGGCTGAAGGCCGATTATTACTGTTTGACTGTTAAGGTTGCACGGGTCGCCTAAGATGACTGTGGACTTACTGTTGGGTTGATAAGTATACTTATACCCTGTATTGATGAAATGACCAATATACCCCTGTGAGGTACATTGACTGAAATACCTCTGTATTATGTATGACTATTTTTGAGCATGACATTTCTGCATACACGTATGATATTATGATGCATTACATGGGGTGGGATATATGTTTTGGAGGAAGTGTACTGAAAGGCTATAAGCCTATTACTGGCATCTCTGCTGCAAATACTGCTTAGTACCTAATACGGTAAGTTTTGGTGTGTAGGGCTGGGAGGGTCGATTTTATCCCCACATAGTGTGTAGGTTGGTACAAAGTTGGTGTGTAGCGGATGGACTGGGTAGGATTCTTTGTCTGCATACTGTACTGATATGGGCTAAAGCCCAGACTATATTTATCACTGAAATAGGCTAAGGCCCAGACTGTTACTGTTACTAAAAAGGGGTTAATCCTCCTAACTGAAACTAAAAGGGCTTAGGCCCAAATTGCATTACTCTAATTGTTTGTTATTTTGGGTTTTCACACACTGAGTTTTTGTAAACTCACCCATCTGTTGTCTGCACAGGAAACCCCCAGGCTTTAGAAGATCGAGGCGACGGAGGCCTCGAAAGTGGCAACTCAACGTAGTTAGTCTATTTAATATATTATAATTTAGATTTTATTTGATATTGGGTTTTCATTATATAATAAGGCCTTTTAAAGTTTATTTTAATTTGGGGATTTAATTACTTTAATATTTACCAGTTAGTAACAGGACTCTTATTTTCAAGAAAGCTTAAACCAATGATTTTTTGAAATCATCACATTTAAGCCGTACGTTTTAAAAGTTTTCGCAACAAACACTGTTTTAGAATTTGAGAAACCAGTACAATTAATATTTTGCATAAATAACTTGAGTTTGCATAAGGAATTAGTCATCCTAACCTTTTATTTAGAATCTAAAGAAGTTTTCATGAAAAATGGATTCTCGTCAGTTTGTATTTTGGTAAAACACTCCTATGTCACGTCACAGATTCGGACATAATGTCTTGGTCGGGTTTGGGGTGTTACATTTAGTGCTATCAGAGCCAGGTTGCAAAACTTAACTGTGGGTTTGGGTTCTTAAAACTGTGGAAATGTTTTACTGAATGAGTAGTACGCCGAGTCTCCCTGCTGATCCTATAAGTCTTTTGATTATTTATACTAAAATAATAGTATTGAAATAATACTATTGAGACTACTTTAGGTAGTAAAAACTGTATGAAAAACTCTTTAGCTAGAGTAAACTTCAAGCGGTGAATTGCGAAAACAAACTCTGGAATAACACTGTTCATAAAACATCTATAATAAACACTGGAATAACAAACTGATTGGCATAAAACTTTTAATACAGATAAAAGCACAAGTGGATAATGAGCACTAGAGATACTCGTAGTAGAGGCCGCGGTAGAAGCCGTGGGGGTGTTCAGGCTGGGTCTTTATCTTTTGGACACCAGCCTAATGAGAAAGTTAGAGAGGCACCAGCTTCACCTATGGCTGAGACAGGGTCTCAGAATCGAGCGGCTGGGGATGACGTACTGTCCTAGGCGATGTTAAGAATTCTGAAAAGAGTTGCTAGGCCTGGTACTAGTAATGTGGGCTGCAGGTCGGTTACGGAATGACTCAAGTCTAATGGGGCAGAGATTTTTAGGGTTATTGCTAAAGTTGCCCCTAATGTGGCTGAATATTGGATCGAGGCCGTAGAGAGGATTATGGATGAGCTTGACTGCACCCCTGATCAGAAGCTAAAAGGTGCAGTATCTCTACTGAGAGACGAGGCTTACCAATGGTGGCTTACCATCAAAGAGGGCACTCAAACCGATCGTTTGACCTGGGAGTTTTTCAAGACTACTTTCCAGGCTAAATATGTGGGTGCCAGCTATCTAGATGCCCGTAAAAGGGAATTTCTGAACTTAACTCAGGGAGATAAGATAGTTGCTGAATATGAGGCCGAATTTTTAAGATTGAGCCGCTATGCTCATGGGATGGTGGCAACAGAATACGAGCAGTGTGTTTGATTTGAGGATGGCCTCAGAGATGGTTTAAGGGTTCTGATAGCTCCTCAGAGGGAGTGGGATTTTGCAGCTTTGGTTGATAAGGCAAAAATCGCCAAGGATGTGACGCGCGCTAAGTGCCAGAACAGAGAGAAATGTAGAGGTAAGAAGGATGTTGAGCCCTCAAATTCTTTTTAGAGGTTTAAGAAAAAGCCCAAAGCTGATGGGCCAATCAGAGTTAGGACCCCTGTTGCTGCTGCTACTACTGGACCATAGTTTTGTGCTGATTGTGGAAAACGCCATCAGGGCGAGTGTTGGAGGAAGGTGGGTGCATGTCCGAGATGCAGATCATTGGAGCACTAGGTTAAGGATTGTCCACGAAGGCCCGATTAGATACAATCTACTGGTATGGGTACGGGTCAGCCGCAGAGAGGTGTTCAACAGCCACTGTAAGGCCGTGGTCAGGTTAGGGGTGGAAATGGTATGGGCAGGGGTCGTGAAGCACTTGGAAGAGGTACTGGTCATACTGAGGCGAGGAAGCCGACAGTGATTTACGTTGTACACCACCGAGAGGATAGAGATGCTCCAGATGTCATAACAGGTTCGTTCTCTAACTATAATGTACCTTATACTATATTGATTGATGTTGGATCTACGCATTCATACATAGCATGCTTTGTGTCTGAGAAATTGGGGATTCCGGTTAAGAATACTCTAAGTGGAATTACTGTTCTAAGTCCACTTAGATAGTTTGTTCGAGTAAATAACTTGTTTAGAGATGTTCCATTGGAAATACAAGGAGTTATCTTTTTGGCCAATATTATGGAGCTACCTTTCAGAGAATTCGACTTAATATTGGGCATGGATTGGCTAGTTAAACATCGAGTAAGTTTGGATTGTGCCACAAAATGGGTTGTACTAAGAACTGAGGCGGATGAGGATGTAGTGGTAATTGGGGAATGATAGAATTATTTGAGTAATGTAATATCTGCACTAAGGGCTGAGAAATTGGTTCACAAGG
The DNA here is from genome assembly GCA_025502765.1 of Gossypium herbaceum. Lineage (NCBI taxonomy): Eukaryota > Viridiplantae > Streptophyta > Magnoliopsida > Malvales > Malvaceae > Gossypium > Gossypium herbaceum. The sequence goes on along the minus strand of CP106689.1, from coordinate 30,160,736 downwards.
GTTGTGAGGTGTTCTTGGCCTATGTCAGTGTTTCGGATGTTGGAGACTCCTCGATAAAGGATATCAGGACTATTAAGGATTTTTCAGGCATTTTTCCTGAAGAGTTATCGGGGTTACCTCTCGAACATGAAGTGGAGTTTGGGATTGAGCTCTTCCCTAGTACAGCTTTGGTGTCCATCACCCCTTACAGAATGGCATCGAAAGAGCTTGTAGAGATTAGGGCTCAAATACAAGAGCTACTGGATCCTGGGTTTATCCGACCAAGTGTGTCTCCGTGGGGAGCACTAGTGTTTGTGAAAAAGAAGGATGGATCTATGTGCATGTGCATCGATTACAAACAACTGAATAAGCTGACCATTAAGAATAAATACCCTCTGCCAAGGACTGATGATCTATTTGATCAATTGCGAGGAGCGTCAATTTTCTCTAAAATAGATCTCCAGTCAAGGTATTATCATGTGACAGCCCAAAATTTACCCTAGTCGGGAAGTGGTTTCGGGACCGCTAAACCGAGTCACCGAAATGTTTGAATGTAATATTTATTGTCTAGAATATGTAATTATGAATGTGTGAAAATTTCAAGCTTCGATTTAGCCGATTGCATGTGAATTCGGTTAGTAGGACTTGTGTGACACTTTTGAAAAGTGATAGGCTAATCTATAAGGACCTAATAGTGCATGTAGTCAAAGGGGAGGACTTGCATGCCAAATTCCCCCCCCCAAGTTCTAGTGGCCGGCCATGACAAGGAATTATGGGCAAAACATGTCCTAGACATGTTATGTTGGTACATCATGGGAGAAAAGAAATAAACAAATAAGTATGGGTAATAAAGAATGAAAAAAAAAATGTGTGTGAGTGAACCCCCCCTTTTTGCCGTGAGTTGAAGAAAAGCAAAGAAAAAAAATTGTTCATCTTTTCTCATTCTTTTGGCGAAAATACTAAAGAAGAAGGAAGGAATTTTGCTTCATGCTTGGTTTGGAAGAGGATTAGGAGGAGGTTTGGCCATACTAGTGTCTAGATTAAGGTATGTTTGATGTTGTGCCATGAGATTCATGCATGTTTTGGTTGCTAACTTGATGTTCTTATTAGCCCATGGTTCAAATCTTTGTTATATCATGGGGATGGTATTTGGCCAAGGTGGATTTTGTGTTAATGCCATTGCATGTTAAAATGAAGCTTGCTAATGATATATGTGATGGTGGATTGATGGCTCTTGGACTTTCTTTTAGTATTTTGAGTAAGACATTAAGTTCTTTGTTTAATCATGACCAAAATTATGGTGTTGTGATGTATTCGGCCATGGTACATCCATAAGTGTGATTTATGCTCATTGCATGGAAAGTAAGATTTGTGTTTTGAATTTATGTTCATGTTTAGTTACAATCAACTTGAGATTCGGCTCTAGCATATATATATGTATATATGTTTGCACATGATGTATTGGTATGACATATATACTATCTCAAGGTATATACTTACTTATGATGATGTTTGGTTATGAAGGAAATGATAGATGTGTATTGAGTTACAATATGGAATACATTAGTTAGTAGAATGTATGCTGTTTTTTTGTGTGGTATTAAGTGTATAATTGGCCTCAACATGGACATGCATATTCAGCCACATGAGGGGAATTGGTGTGCATGCATTGGTTAGAGGCAAACATATTGATGCCTATTCTTGGCTTAGAAAATTCGGCTAAGGAGAGTACTAACTAATGTGTTGAGTTGATTCATGATTTCGTACCTATGTGACTTTAATGTCTAATGAGAATATGTGGGCTAAGTACCTTGAATTCCCTTCGATGCTCAAATGATTAAATCAATTTATTTGTTAAATTAAGCTCAAGAGCAAAGGGAGCTAAATCGATAAAGGGAAGGAAAAAGTAGTTGAATAGCCGTCGAAATCGTTCGACAACATCCGAGGTAAGTCTTGAGTAATGACCCTACTTGAATTATATTGAAATGATTTGTCATATTATGGCGGATAGCCAGAATAATGCGTAGGGACTAAGTTATAAAGTCAATTTAAATCATGCTCTTGTGTGTGGCTATTGATTTGAAATTGTAAAGGTTTGATAAATATTTTGTGTTTGAGCCTTAGTAACGAAAATGAAATATGGATGTGTCGTGATTATTGATATATGTGTACATGAGCATTTGATTGATACCCGGGCTAAGTCCCGGAGGCATTTATGCTAGTAATTATATCCGGGCTAAGACCAAGGCATTCGTATGAGTTGTTATATCAGGGCTAAGACAGAAGGCATTCGTATGAAGTTGTTATATCCGGGCTAAGACCCGAAGGCATTCGTACGAGTTGTTATATCGTGGATATCTCCCTAATCTATACATATATGGCATGACTCCTAATTATCTCTGGTTAATTTACAATGAATTTACAAAGTCGGAACAGGGAGATATCCAATTCGTAATGCGTGAAGGTCAGTGTAGTCGAACCCTGGATTAGGGGAGACTTTAACTAATAAACTGTACTAATTGGCCAAACCAAAAATTCTAGAAAAAAATATGTTGATGTACTTATGAGTCTAGTTTCAGAGAAAATTTACGAAACTGATTTTCGAGTTTTAAAACTCAAGATATGATTTTTAAGGCAACATGGACGCAAATAACAGACTAGTCTGGAAAATTTATTTTATGGATTTGTGGAAACAATTAAGTGAAGTCTGTGTGCACCTTGTGTTCGACTCCGGTGACGGACTCGGGTACGGGGTGTTACAATTTTATTGGTATCAGAGCTACGGTTTAGTCGATTCTAGGACTACCGTAATACGTTTGGGTCTAGCTATACATGCCATTATGTGATTAATTGATAGTGTGGTAATTTCTGACATTTGAATTTGTGTTTATTTATAGTAATGGATCCCGATCCGAACCGAGCCATAGCTGATGATGTGGAGAGTGTGGCGCCTGCTCCCGCACAAGGGACAGCGCCGGCGGACTCTCAACCTATTGCTAGCAATCCGAATGATGAGGCTAGGCAAGCCTTTTATAGCGTGATGAATGATTGGTTCAACCAATACATTCGAACTAATCTGACTATTCCACAACCTCCATTCCCAACAAGCACACCCCGTACCTACAATGCCTCCGAATCGACCAAATAAGGTCGAATAAGCCCCAGTTGATGAATCCAAAAACATGGGGCTCTTGAATTTAAAGCTACGGATAGCGGCGATGCCGAGCAAGCTGAATTTTGGTTGGACAACACTATCCGAGTACTCGATGAGCTATCTTGTACACCGATGAATGCCTAAAGTGTGCTATCTCCTTGCTACGTGATTACGCCTACTATTGGTGGAGCACTCGACCTGTTGTGCCCCGAGAGCAAGTAACTTGGGAGTTTTTCCAAACTAAGTTTCAGAAAAAAGTATATCGATCGAGATTTGTTGATCAAAAGCGGAAGGAATTTCTTGAGCTTAAGCAAGGTTCTATGTCGATTCTCGATTACGAGCGAAAATTTGTTAGACTTAGTAGATACGCTCGGAATGTGTTTCGTCAGAGGTCATCATGTGTAAACGCCGAGGATGGGCTGAATGAAGACATAAAATGTTCATTGGCATTCTTGAAATCGAGAGTTCATAGTACTTGTCGAGCGAGCTTGTAAAGCGAAGAGCTTAGAAAAGAAAAACAAAAGGTTGATGTGGGGCTGGAGAGTTTCGTAAAAGCTCCTCGGAAAGTCTCTTCAACATGCATCAAAGAAATTTAGAGATGATGTGGGCGGTCTAGAGGCACTTGGGCCTTTTAGGCGAGATCGTGATCGACCCCTGTGGGTACACGAGGCACTTCGATCGCCGGTGTTGGGAATGAGCGTCGAGGCGTAAGCGGAGTGTCGACATTGTGGCAAATGGCATTCGAAGTCGAGGTTTCGTGACCACTCTGTTACAAGTGCGGATCGGTCGACCACTTTATTAAAGATTGCCCGAGGTTGCACGAGCAGAATACAAATCGAGTGGGAAACCGGGTGCTACCACTGCTCGAGGTAGACCATCCGAAATACGGGCAATGCTAGTGGTGGTCAGAGAGGATCTAGAGATGCTACGACCAGATCCGAGGCTCGCGCTCCTGCTAGGGCTTATGCCATACGTGCACATGAGGATGCTTCCTCGCCAGATGTTATTACCGGTACTTTCACTCTCTTTGATACTAATGTGATTGCTTTGATTGACCCTGGTTCTACTCATTCTTATATATGCGAAACCTTAGCATCCAGTAAGACTTTACCTATTGAGTCTACTGAGTTTGTCGACAAAGTGTGTAAGAAATGCCCCCTAGTAATTCGAGGTTCCTGTTTTTCGGCGGACTTGATGCTTTTGCCGTTCGATGAATTTGATGTTATTCTTGGATTAGATTGGTTGACCGTGCACGACGCGGTTGTGAATTGCAAAAGCAAGACTATTGATTTGAGGTGCACAAATAACGAGATGATCCGAGTTGAGTCTACGGACTTAAAGGGGTTGCCAGCTGTAATATCATCAATGTTGGCCCAAAAATATGTAAGAAAGGGGTGCGAAGCATACCTTGCGTATGTACTTGATGATAAGGAGTTAGAAATAAAACCGAATCTGCGGTGGTTTGTGAATACCGGATGTTTTCAGAAGAATTAGGGTTTGCCACTGTTCGGGAGATAGAGTTTGGTATTGAGCTTGTACAGGACCACACCGATTTCGATAGCTCCGTATCGTATGGCACCATGTAATTAAAGGAGTTGAAAGCTCGGTTGCAAGAGTTGGTGGATAGAGGTTTTGCTCGCTTGAGTTTTTCACCTTGGGGTGCACGGTGTTGTTTGTGAAAAGAAGGACGGAACCATGAGGTTGTGCATCGACTATCGTCGACTTAATAAAGTGACAATAAAGAACAAATATCCGTTCGCGTATCGATGATTTGTTCGATCAACTGAAGGAGCCTCGGTGTTCTCAAAATAGATTTGAGATCGGGCTATTATCGATTGCAAATCGAGATCGGATATACCCAAAAGCGCCTTGAGCGAGATATGGTCACTACGAGTTCTTAGTGATGCCGTTTGGGCTCACTAATGCCCCTGCGGTATTTATGGATTTGATGAATCGGATCTTCAGACCGTATTTGGATCGGTTCGTAGTTGTGTTCATTGACGACATCTTGGTCTATTCAAGAGATGAGACCGAACATGCGGAGCACCTGAGATTAGTGTTGCAAGTTTTACGGGACAAGCAGTTATACGATAAGTTCAGCAAGTGTGAGTTCTGGCTAAGAGAGGTTAGCTTCTTGGGTCATGTGGTATCTGCATCGGGTATTCGAGTCGAGCCGAGCAAAATTTCAGCCATACTTAGCGGAAGCCTCAGAAATATTACCGAGGTTCGAGCTTTTGGGACTTGCGGTTACTACCGACGATTTGTAAAAGGATTCTCGATGATAGCCACACCCATGACGAAACCGCTTGTAAAGATGTCAAGTTCGAATGGACGGAAAAGTGTCGAAAAGTTTCGATCAATTGAAGACTCATTTGACTAAGCTCCAGATTAGTGCGGCCGAATCGGCAAAGAGTTTGTCATCTATAGTGACGCCTCCCTACTTGGGTTAGGTTGCGTATTGATGCAAGAAGGTCGAGTTGTGGCCTATCGTCAAGACAATTAAAGCCACATGAGAAAAATTATCCCACCCATGATCTCGAATTGGTCGCCATCGTATTCGCTTTAAAGATATGGCGACATTACTTATTTGGTGAGAAGTGCCATGTGTATTCTGGATCACAAGAGTCTCAAATATTTGATGACCCAAAGAGACTTAAATCTGCGACAAAGACGTTGGCTCGAGTTCTTAAAAGATTATGAGCTCGTCATTGATTATCACCGGGAAAGGCTAATGTGGTTGCGAGCGCCTTTAAGCCGGAAATCATTGTTTTTTACGAGTGATGAATGTACACTTGTCTATTCTACCCGACAATGTGTTAGTAGCGAATTAAAGGCCAAACCATTGTTGACTCATCAAATTCGTGAAGCTCTTAAAGTTGACGATGAGTTGGTTGCAAAAGCGAAATTTGAGTGTGTTCGAACAAGGAATCGAGTTTCAAATTGATGATGACGATTGTTTGAGGTTCGAGAAATCGTGCATGCTCCAAAGAATTTGGAACTTATTTCGATAATTCGAACGAAGCCCATTATAGCCGAATGGCAATCCACCCGGGGAGTATGAAGATGTACAACGATTTGAAACGTCGGTTTTGGTGGCATGGTATGAAACGAGACATCTCGATTTTGTTTGAGATGTTTAATATGTCAACAAGTGAAAGCGAACATCAAGTGCCTTGAGGATTACTTCAGCCAATTACGATACCCGAATGGAAATGGGATCGAGTCACAATGGACTTTGTGTCCGGACTGCCATTGTCAGCAAGTAAGAAGGATACGATTTGGGTTGTTGTTGATAGGCTGACTAAGTCAGCTCACTTTATCCCGTGCGTCACGGATTTTCATTGGATAAACTAGCTGAATTATACATTTCTCAGATTGTGAGATTACACGGGTACCGATTTACATTGTGTCGGATAGAGATCCGAGGTTCACCTCGCGATTTTGGAAGAAATTGCAAGAAGCTTTAGGTACCAAGTTGCATTTCAAGACCGCCTTTCACCCCAAACCGATGGTCAATCCGAGCGGATAATTCGGATACTTGAGGATATGTTGAGATGTTGCATCCTCGAGTTCGATGGTTCATGGGAGCGGTATTTACCCTTGATTGAATTCGCTACAACAATAGTTTTCAATCAAGTATTAAGATGGCGCCTTACGAGGCCTTGTGCGGCGTAAATGCCGTACACCATTGTTTTGGACCGAGCTCGGTGAAAGCAAAATTTTGGAGTGGATTTGATTAAAGATGCTGAATGAAAGTAAAAGTAATCCGTGAAAATCAAGATAGCCTCGGATCGTCAAGTCGACGCGGATCCGAAACGAAAAGACATTGAGTATCGGTGGGAGATAAAGTGTTTCTTAAAGTTTCACCTTGGAAAAGATACTCGATTTGGGTGCAAGGGCAAATTGAGTCCGAGGTTCATCGGGCCATATGAGATATCTGAACGAGTCGGTCCAGTTGCGTATCGTTTGATTTTGCCCCCTGAACTTGAAAAGATTCACGACGTCTTTCATGTTTCGATGCTTCGACGCTATAGATCTGATCCGTCGCACGTAATTAGTCCGTCAGAGGTTGAAATTCAAGCCGATATGAGTTATGAAGAAGAACCGATTCGTATCCTAGCTCGTGAAATGAAGGAGTTGCGAAACAAAAGGGTTCCGTTAGTAAAAGTGTTATGGCTCAAACACGGGATGGAAGAAGCTACTTGGGAACCCGAGAACTCTATGAAAGAGCGTTACCCAAACCTATTTACGGTAAGATTTTGGGGACGAAAATTTCTTAAGTGGGGGAGAGTTGTGACAGCCCAAAATTTACCCTAGTCGGGAAGTGGTTTCGGGACCGCTAAACCGAGTCACCGAAATGTTTGAACGTAATATTTATTGTCTAGAATATGTAATTATGAATGTGTGAAAATTTTAAGCTTCGATTTAGCCGATTGCATGTGAATTCGGTTAGTAGGACTTGTGTGACACTTTTGAAAAGTGATAGGCTAATCTATAAGGACCTAATAGTGCATGTAGTCAAAGGGGAGGACTTGCATGTCAAATTTCCCCCCCCAAGTTCTAGTGGCCGGCCATGACAAGGAATTATGGGCAAAACATGTCCTAGACATGTTATGTTGGTACATCATGGGAGAAAAGAAATAAACAAATAAGTATGGGTAATAAAAATGAAAAAAATGTGTGTGAGTGAACCCCCTTTTGCCGTGAGTTGAAGAAAAGTAAAGAAAAAAATTGTTCATCTTTTCTCATTCTTTTGGCGAAAATACTAAAGAAGAAGGAAGGAATTTTGCTTCATGCTTGGTTTGGAAGAGGATTAGGAGGAGGTTTGGCCATACTAGTGTCTAGATTAAGGTATGTTTGATGTTGTGCCATGAGATTCATGCATGTTTTGGTTGCTAACTTGATGTTCTTAGTAGCCCATGGTTCAAATCTTTGTTATATCATGGGGATGGTATTTGGCCAAGGTGGATTTTGTGTTAATGCCATTGCATGTTAAAAATGAAGCTTGCTAATGATATATGTGATGGTGGATTGATGGCTCTTGGACTTTCTTTTAGTATTTTTGAGTAAGACATTAAGTTCTTTGTTTAATCATGAACAAAATTATGGTGTTGTGATGTATTGACCATGGTACATCCATAAGTGTGATTTATGCTCATTGCATGGAAAGTAAGATTTGTGTTTTGAATTTATGTTCATGTTTAGTTACAATCAACTTGAGATTCGGCTCTAGCATATATATATATGTATATATGTTTGCACATGATGTATTGGTATGACATATATACTATCGCAAGGTATATACTTACTTATGATGATGTTTGGTTATGAAGGAAATGATAGATGTGTATTGAGTTACAATATGGAATACATTAGTTAGTAGAATGTATGCTGTTTTTTTGTGTGGTATTAAGTGTATAATGGCCTCAACATGGACATGCATATTCGCCACAAGAGGGGAATTGGTGTGCATGCATTCGGTTAGAGGCAAACATATTGATGCCTATTCTTGGCTTAGAAAATTCGCTAAGGAGAGTACTAACTAATGTGTTGAGTTGATTCATGATTTCGCACCTATGTGACTTTAATGTCTAATGAGAATATGTGGGCTAAGTACCTTGAATTCCCCTTTTGATGCTCAAATGATTAAATCAATTTATTTGTTAAATTAAGCTCAAGAGCAAAGGGGAGCTAAATCCGATAAAGGGAAGGAAAAAGTAGTTGAATAGCTGTCGAAATCGTTCGACAACATCCGAGGTAAGTCTTTGAGTAATGACCCTACTTGAATTATATTGAAATGATTTGTCATATTATGGCGGATAGCCGAATGTGCGTAGGGACTAAGTTATAAAGTCAATTGAAATCATGCTCTTGTGTGTGGCTATTGAGCTGAAATTGTAAAGGTTTGATAAATATTTTGTGTTTGAGCCTTAGTAACGAAAATGAAATATGGATGTGTCGTGATTATTGATATATGTGTACATGAGCATTTGATTGATACCCGGGCTAAGTCCCGGAGGCATTTATGCTAGTAATTATATCCGGGCTATGACCAAGGCATTCGTATGAAGTTGTTATATCGGGCTAAGACCAAGGCATTCGTATGAAGTTGTTATATCCGGGCTAAAACCCGAAGGCATTTGTGCAAGTTACCCAAATCTGGGTTAAGACCCGAAGGCAGTTGTGCGAATCACTATAACCGGGCTATGTCCCGAAGACAATCGAGCGAGTCGCTATATCTGGTTAAATTCCGAAGGTACGTGATTCGGAGAAGAGTAATCTTGCTGTAAAAATTTCAGTTTATACACTTGTGAAAATTCCAGCAATGAGGTATGTTCGTATGTGCTTGAATTAGTTGAGTCCTTACAAGTAAGTATTCGCTCAGTTGATAAACGAGCTACCGACCTTTGGCTAAGTTGTTCTTTTGTGTATGAACATAAGGGTCGGTAATGTGAAGTAAGTATGATTATGAGAATGTGTATTAATAAAGTGATTTATTTAGCTATGTGAATGTAATACTTTAGTCAAAGCTGATTTCATTGCTTGAGACTTACTAAGCATTAAAATGCTTACCCGTTGCTTTGGCTCTCTGTTTTATAGGTTTCGCTCGTTAGCTATCGGATTCGGGATCATCAAAGTCAAGTCATCCACACTATCAAAGCCCCATTTTGGTACAATTTTGGTTGAACTTTGAAATGGCATGTATAGGACTACCCTTTTGTTGTAGGTCATGTACCTTTTGGTTTTGTGTAAACTTGGATAGCCATGCGAAAATGGCTTATATCGTTTTAGCTTAGTACTATAATCGTTTGTATGTTGATCATTATGAGGTATGGAATTGTTTTGAAACGATTAGCCATTGGAATGGTTAATCATGATCACACTTTGTGCTGTGTATGCAAAAGGGCCAATTGAATCATGGAAATTATGAAATAGGTAAAGCCTACCTTAAAGGCAGATGCTGTCAGCAGCAGTGATGTGGATGTGAAAATTACTAAAAATAGTAGGAATGGTATTAAATAGTGAATAAATTATGTAAATGAACCTTGATGAATCTACTTTCATATGGAAGAAACAAAACGGTCATATGAGTTATATGTTAAGAGATATTAAAGTTCTCGTGAAACAGGGCCAGAACGGTTTCTGGATCCCCTGTTCCGACTTTGGAAATTCATTGTAAATTAACCAGAGATAATTAGGAGTCATACCATATATGTATAGATTCCTCTCTGAGTCTAGTTTCTATGGAAACAAACGGTATCAGTATTGAAGCCCTGTACAGGGAGCTATCCAATTCGTAATGCGTGAAGGTCAGTGTAGTCAAACCCTGGATTAGGGGAGACTGTAACTAATAAACTGTACTAATTGGCCCAACCAAAAATTCTAGAAAAAAATATGTTGATGGACTTATGAGTCTAGTTTCAGGGAAAATTTACGAAACTGATTTTCGAGTTTTAAAACTCAAGATATGATTTTTAAGGCGACAGTGATGCAGTAACCAGCTAGTCTGGAAAAATTTTTTTTATGGACTTTGGAAACAATTAAGTGAAGTCTGTGTGCACCTTGTGTTCGACTCCGGTGATGGACTCGGGTACGGGGTGTTACATATCAACTGAGAGTTAAAGAGGTCAATGTGCACAAGACGGCGTTTAGAACTCATGTTCGGCTTGGATGATGATTAGGAAGAGGTAAGTACTTTGAAATTCTTGGAAATTTATGTATAAATAAGGTGGTTAGTTCAAGTGCTATTCATTCCCTGGATTAAGTTTTGGCTGTTTGGAGGTTTGATATTCGGCCAAGTAGTTTGAAGCTCTTAGTACATATATTTTTTTTTTCTTTCTTGAAGGTTGAAATTGGTTTGTTCTTAAGGAGGTGCCGAATGTGGTCATTGAAGGGCCTTGATGAACAATATGTGTGGCTTGGGTTTATAACATTCGGTTAAGGAAGTTTGTGTGCTAGCAAGTTTGGTTTAATATATATAGATGTAAATCACCTTGTATTTGATAATTTGAAGAGTAGGAAATGGCAAATTAAAATGATGTTGGGTAAATTTTTAGTTTAGTTGTGCTTAAGCATTCGGCATTAATAGTTGATATTGGCTATGAAAGTATGAAAGATTAGAGATTATTTTTTTTAAAATGAATTATGACCTTAATATGAACAAGATCGAAAGTCGGTTATAGATGTGATTGAGTGATTTGGTCATTGATGGGCATTATGGTAACCTAATTGAGTTTGCTACCTTTAATTTCGAGATGGAAATTGTATATATAAGCTAAGTTGAGCGGTTAGGGCCGAATGAGGTATATAAGATATTAAAGCATGCTAGAATTATACATTAGTGAAAATGTGTGATTGTACTAAATTCCCTACTTGAATTCGGTTAGGTATAGTCGTGGTATGAGCTCATTAGGGATACTACCTTATAAGTGAATGTAGCTTTAGTTAACTTTATGTGTTATGTGTGTTAAAATAATTAATGATTTGGATGTTATTATAGGTATTTATGCTAAAGAATTTTTCGCTATGTTTTGTACCCATGTGATGACTCTAATGTCTAATATAATTAGGTATATAGTTGGTTTCATTATTAAAAATAAGGGTTAAGTACCTTGAATTTCTCTTTGATGTTCAAAATGATTAAATCAATTTATTTGTTAAATTAAGCTCAAGAGCAAAGGGAACTAAATCGATAAAGGAAAGGAAAAGTGATCGAATAGCCGTTGAAATCGTTCGACAACATCCGAGGTAAGTCTTTGAGTAATGAAATTTAGCTTACGATTTAATAAGGCAATTATTTGTCTATGAGCATAATAATTAACTTGTGACTGACGATTCTACTTGAATTACATGATAAAATAAATAAGTAAGGTATTTACTTGTAGCCGAATGGTTATGGAAATCTTGTGGATAAACGAAACGGGATCATGTTATTTGTTTAGGATTAATGAATCGAACGATGTATGGTTAGTAAACATGCTGTAATTGTATTCGAGTATCAGGAATGATATCCAGATGTGATATGATATATACATATGCATATATGTGTGAATGCTAATCGGGTCTAAATCGAGCTTGGTCTCGAAGGGCTTTTGAGCCAGTGCTAATAACCGAACTTAGTTTCGAAGGGCTTTAGAGCCAGTGTCATAACCGGACTTAGTTCCGAAGGGCCTTCGAGCCAGTGGTCTAATCCGAGCTTGGTCTCGAAGGGCTTTTGAGCCAGTGCTAAGAATCGGGCTTGATTCCGAAGGATGTTTGTGCCAGCATAATATTTGAGGGTGAAAACCCATAAGTGTTCGTACGAGAAATCATATAATACATGTTGGAATAATTTTAATCACATGTGCTACTTACTGTAAGATAACTAGGTAAGTAATTTACTCTTGTTGAGAATATGAATATACTTCAATTATGACTTTGAAATTTGATGGGAATGCTTAGTGTGACATCCCTAAAGTGACCCTAGTCGGAAAGTGGTTTCGGGACCGCTAAACCGAGTCACTAAATTATTTGAGTATGATAGTTACTGTCTAAATATGTGAAAATGCATGTGTGAATTTTTAATTCTTTGATTTAGTTAATTTGAATGTGAATTGAAAGAAAAAGGACTCATGTGAAAGGATTTAATTATATGTGGCTAATTTTAAGAGGTTAATAAAGGAATGAAGTAAAATAAATGGAGTTGCATGTCAAATAATCCATTTGACAAGGATAATGGCCGCCATGACAAGGGTATGGGTAAGGAACATGTTCCCAACATGTTTGGCTAGTGAGGTATGGGTGGAGAAATTAAATAATGTGCTAGCATTAAAGAAAATGTTGAAAAAAATGTATGGATGCCCATTGTGCCGTAACTAGAGAAAAATAACAAAAAAAGGGAAAATGCTCATTCTATTCTCCATTGCCGTGGCTTGAAGGAGGAAGAAGAAGGAAATTCTTTGTGCATGATTTGGCTTGGTTGATGCTTAGGAAGAGGTAAGCACTTTGAAACCCTTGGAAATTTAGATGTAAATGAGGTGATTAGTTCAAGTTCTATTCATTCCATGGATTAAATTTGGTTGTTTGGAGGTTTGGTATTTGGCCAAGTAGTTGAAGCTCTTGGTACATATATTATTTTTTCTATGAAAGTTGAAATTGGTTTGTTCATAAGGGAGGGTGCGAATGTGGCCAATGAAAGGCCTTGATGAACTATATATGTGGCTTGGGTTTATGATATTCGGTTAAGGGATATTGTGCTAGCAAGATCGGTTTAATATATATACATGTAAGTTACTTTGTATTTGATGTTTAGAAAAAAAATTAGTGAAGGGCAAGGTTAATGATGTTGGATAAATTTTAGTAGAGTTGTGCTTAGGCATTCGGTCATTGATGAGCATTGTTGTAACCTAGTTGTAGTTGCAACTCCTAATTTTGAGATGGAATTTGTACACATACGTTAGGTAAATGGTTAGGGCTGAATGGGACTATGTGTTTGAAAGAATAAAATCGATACTATAATTGATAGTAGAAGGATTCGGCCATTCAATCAAGGGTATAGGTGATGTTAGATCAATTTTAGCACATTCGGCTATATAAGTATACCCAATTATGATATTGCCTTCGATTGTATAAAATCAACTAAAATGGGTGGTTAGTAAGGGTGGTTATCTAATATAAAAATATGTATATGTGTATGTGTGATTGGATTATTGATAGAATAGTAAATTGCATAAGGCTATTGGCCGAATAGCCAAGAACATAAGGTAGCAAGATAAAAATTTCACCATGTCGTTCCGTATGTTATATGATCATTAGAATGTGGATACCAACATATGTACCAAAGCGATTGAATGAGTTAATTTACTTGTTTAAGCTCAAGATCCTAAAGGAGAGGCGTCCAACAAAGGGAAATCGAAGGTCAACGAGTAGCCGACTTGGAATTATTTGCCCAACACAAGGTAAGTCATTAAGCATATATTTGGTGTTGATTTAAATGATCATAATATATATGCAATCGTGTTTAAATGAGTTGATGTGTAAATGGAAATGTATGTGTATGGAATGATGCCATTATTGAATGTATAAAAGCGACAAAATGCATAAGGTATTGGTTTCGGCACTAAGTGTGCGGATCTAAAATTGTATAGCACTAAGTGTGCGAGTTTGATTATATAGCACTAAGTATGCGAGCTGAATATATATATAGCACTAAGTGTGCGAGCTGAATATATATATAGCACTAAGTGTGCGAGCTGAATATATATATAGCACTAAGTGTGCGAGCTGAATATATATATAGCACTAAGTGTGCGAGTTTGATTATATAGCACTAAGTGTGAAATGAATATATATATAGCACTAAGTGTGCGAGTGAATATATATATAACACTAAGTGTGCGAGCTGAATATATATATAGCACTAAGTGTGCGAGTTTGATTATATAGCACTAAGTGTGCGAGTGGAATATATATATAGCACTAAGTGTGATTTGAATATATATATAGCACTAAGTGTGCGAAATGGATATATATATATATAGCACTAAGTGTGCGGATTCACTATATGCTCTTGCATTACAATTGGCACCGAGTGTGTGATATTATTGAGTTAATCCCGGACAGCGGATCGGGTAAGTACCTTGAGCTCATGACGAATAGGCAATATGTTCATGCTCGGGTTGAGCTCGGTAAGCTTAAAATCTATGTGATGATTGCAATTGTATGATTGTGGTGAAAATGAGTTGGTGCGTAAAATGCCTCAAATATTTTATTGTATAGAGTACGAAATGTGGATGTATGACTTGGTATGAGATTGAACCGAAAGGTCCGAGGAATTATGGTATAGTATTGATATGGATGAATACCTAGCCTCGTTTATTGTTTTCATGTTGTGGTAACTTTTTAAATGGATGGTTGTTGAATGCTTATGACTTCATCGAGTTTTAAACTCACTCGGTGTTTTCTTGTCACCCATTTTAGGTCTCTTGGACTCGTATTGTTTTGCGTGCTCGGAACCGTCGTTGAAGTCATCACACCGCTGGAAATCTTTTGGTATTATCTTCGTAGTTGAACTAGAAGAACATTTGGCATGTATAGGCTATTTTGTTTTGTTGAATCGTGGGTTGTAAACTTTAAGCCATGTGAAAATGGCCTATCGGTCGTCGAGTGGGATGCTAGAACCTATAGTCACGAGTCTTAGAAACTTTAATTTTGATAAGGTGGCCATAATTTGTGTCATGTATGATGGATGATTAGTAAGGCCAAGGAAAGATTCATGAAATTGGCATAGTCTCTGCAGAATCTGTTGCGGACAGCAGCAGTGAGATGAGATTGAAAAATCACTAAAAATAGTACGAGTAGAAGTAAATAGTGAATAAATTATGAAATTAAACCTTGATGAATCTATTTTCATATGGACGAAACGAAACGACCATATGAGCAGTATACTGAGAGATATTAAAATTCTCGTGAGACAGGGCCAGAACGGTTTCTGGGTCCCCTGTCACGACTTTTATACTTTACTATAAATTATCCAGAAGGAATTAGAAGTCGTGCCTTATATGTGCAGATTCCCCTTTGAGTTTAGTTTCATTAGAAACAAACGGCATGAGGATTGAAGCTCTGTACGAGAAGATATCCAGGTCGTAATGCGCGAAGGTCAGTGTAGTCGACCCCTCTAACATGGTCGAATTTAACTAATAAAATGTACCAATTGGCCCAACCAAAAATTCTAGAATTAAATCCATGGATAGATATATGAGTCCAAATTCAGGGAAAATTTATGGAATCAGTTCTCGAGTTTTGAAACTCGAGATATGATTTTAAGGTGACTGTGACGCAATTAGTTAGCTTGCACTCGAACAAAGAATCGAATATTATCATGAGAGAAGTAAGGAAATAAGCCGGTAACACCACGTGGTCAAATCCGGTGACGGTCACGGGTTTGGGGTGTTACATTTATTGGTATCGAGCTATGGTTTAGTCGGTTCTAGGACTACCATAGGCGTGTGAGTCTAGCTATACATGCCAAATTGTTAGTGCTCAATAATGTGATGACTTGACGGTTGAAATTTCTGCTTTTGTTTTGATTAGCAATGGAGCCCGGATAGAGACCCTTGGCGGATGACGTTGAAAGTGTAGCGGCTGCTCACGCGCAAGGGACACCGCTTGTTGAGCCTCATCATCTGCGAATAATCAAAATGAAGGCGAAACAAGCCTTCTTCACCATGATGAATGAGTGGGTCGCGCAATATGCCCGAACCAACCCGGCTGTCCAACCATTCCCGAATTTAAATACTCCGCCCAAGAGTCCGCAATGCCTCCGATTACTAATCACGTGAGGCTAAGCAAACCACCTGTAGACTTGATTAGTAAGCCGGGGCCGAGGAGTTCAAGGCCATAGTCACCGATGATCTTTGAAAGAGCCGATTCGGCTCGATAACACCATTCGAGTGTTAGATGAATCATGCACACCCGATGAATGTCTTAAGTGTGCTATATCCTTGTCATGAGACTCGACTTACTATTGGTGGAGGACTTTAATTTCCATAGTCCCAAATGAACGAGTTACTTGGGATTTCTTTCAATCCAATTTGAAAGAAATACATTAGCCAACAGTTCATCGATCGAAGCGTAAGGAATTCTTGGAACTCAAGCAAGGCCGGATGATCAGATCTCGAATCTGAACATGAGTTCGTAAGACTTAGTCGGTATGCCCGGAGTGTGTGGCTGATGAGGTTGCTATGTGCAAAAGATTTGAAGAAGGATTGAATGAAGAGTTAAAGTTACTAGTGGGAATTTTGGAGATAAAGGAGTTCGTGACACTAGTCGAACGAGCTGCAAGGCGGAAGAACTTGGGAAGGAGAAGAAGAAGGCTGAATTTGAAGCAAGAGATTACCGAAGAGATCAACGAGTAAAGCTTCGTTATCGGTGTAAAGAGGTTCGGGAAGGACACCATGAAGTCGAGGCGATCGGGAATTTCCATTAGAGCCCGACTGTCGACGGACTCCGAGCTACTTGGTAGCTAGTGTGGGCAATAATCGTCAAGAGAGACTTGAATGCCCCAATGTGGGAGACGACACCTAGGTGAATGTTGGGGTAAGTCTGTTATTAGGGCTGTTATGGATGCGGTTCGAAGGACCACTTCATTAGAGATTGTACAGAGCTAGATGAGAAGAATAAAATGCAAGGTGCAAGACCTAGTGGAGCAGTGGCTAGAGGTAGGCCCCAGAATTTACGGAGGTAGGGGTGGCAATCGAGAGGAGCCTCGACACGGCATGACGATCCGAGGCCAGCGCCTGCTAGAGTATATGCCATCCGCGCACGAGAGGAGGCATCCTCCCTAACGTTATCACCGTACTTTCACTCTTTTCGATACTAATGTGATTGCTTTGATTGACCACGGCTCTACTCATTCTTATATATGCGAAACCTTAGCATTCAAGAAGACTTTGCCCATTGAGTCTATCGAGTTTGTAATTCGGTGTCAAACCCTTGGGTCATTACGTGCTTGTCAACAAAGTGTGTAAGAAAAGTCCCTAGTATTTTGAGGTTCTTGTTTTCCGCGGACTTGATGCTTTTGCCGTTCGATTAATTCGACGTTATTCTTGGTTTGGATTGGTTGACCATGCACGATGCGGTTGTAAATTGCAAAAGCAAGACTATCGATCCGAGGTGCGCGAATAACGAGATAATTCGGGTTGAGTCTACGGACTTAAAGGGTTGCCACCGTAATATCGCAATGTTGGCCCGTAAATATGTAAGAAAAGGGTGTGAAGCGTACCTTGCGTATGTGCTCGATGACAAAGAGTCTGAAAAGAAACCCGAATCTGTGCCAGTGATTTGTGGATACCCGGATGTTTTCCCTGAAGAATTGCCGGGTTTACCACCTGTTCGGGAAATGGAGTTTGGCATCGAATTGGTACCGGTACCACTCAATTTCGATAGCTCCGTATCGTATGGCACCGATGGAATTAAAGGAGTTGAAAGCTCGGTTGCAAGAATTGGTGGATAGAGGTTTTGCTCGCCGAGTTTTTCACCTTGGGGTGCGCCGGTGTTGTTTGTGAAAAGAAGGATGGAACCATGAGGTCGTAGATCGACTATCGTCGACTTAATAAAGCGACGATAAAGAACAAATATCCGTTACAGATCGATGATTTGTTCGATCAATGAAGGGAACCTCGGTGTTCTCGAAAATAGATTTGAGATCGGGCTATTATCAATTGCGAATTCGAGATTCGGACGCACCCAAGACCGCCTTGAGCGAGATATGGTCACTACGAGTTCCTAGTGATGCCGTTTGGGCTTACTAATGCCCTGCGGTATTTATGGATTTAATGAATCGGATCTTGAGACCATATTTGGATCGGTTCGTAGTCGTGTTCATTGATGACATCTTGGTCTATTCAAGAAATGAGGCGAACATCTTGAACACCGAGGTTAGTGTTGCAAATTTTACGGGATAAGCAATTGTATGCTAAGTTCACAAGTGTGAGTTCGGTTAAGAGAGGTTAGCTTCTTGGGGCATGTGATATCGCATCGGGTATTCGAGTCGACCGAACAAAATTTTAGCCATACTTAGCTGGAAGCCTTCGAGAAATATTACCGAGGTTCGAGCTTTTGGGGTGGCGGTTATTACCGACGATTTGTAAAGGTTTCTCAACGATAGCCACGCCAATGACGAAGCTACTCCAAAAGGATGTAAGGTTCGAATGGTCGGAGAAATGTCAGAAAAGTTTCGATCAACTGAAAACTTATTTGACTAAAGCCCCAATTCTAGTGCAACCCGAACCTGGCAAAGAGTTTGTCATCTATAGTGACGCCTCCCTACTTGGGTTAGGTTGTGTATTGATGCAAGAAGGTTGAGTTGTGGCCTATGCGTCGAGGCAATTAAAGCCACATGAGAAAAATTATCCGACCCATGATCTCGAATTGGCTGCCATCGTATTCGCCTTAAAGATATGGCGACATTACTTATTTGGTGAGAAGTGCCATGTGTATTCGGATCACAAAAGTCTCAAATATTTGATGACTCAAAGAGACTTAAATCTGCGACAAAGACGTTGGCTCGAGTGTTAAAGGATTATGAGCTGGTCATTGACTATCACGGGAAAGGCGAATGTGGTTGCGGATGCCTTAAGTCGTAAATCATTATTCGCTTACGAGCGATGAATGTGCACTTATGCATTCTACCCGACAATGTGTTAGTAGCTGAATTGAAAGCCAAACCATTATTGATACGTCAAATTCGTGAAGCTCGAGAAAGTCGACGATGAGTTAGTTGCAAAATGAAATTTGAGTGTGTTCCGAACAAGGACTCGAAATTTCAAATCGACGATGACGATTGTTTGAGGTTCGAAGTCGTCTGTGTGTTCCAAAGAATTGAACTTATTTCGATAATTTTGAACGAAGCCCATTGTAGCCGAATGGCAATCCACCGGAAGTGCGAAGATGTACAACGATTTGAAACGTTGGTTTTGGTGGCATGGTATGAAACGAGACATCTCGACTTTGTTTGAGGTGTTTAATATGTCAACAAGTGAAAGCGGAACATCAAGTGCCTTGAGGATTACTTCACCGATCACGATACCCGAGTGGAAATGGGATCGAGTCACGATGGACTTCGATCCGGACCGCCATTGTCGTGAGTAAGAAGGATGCGATTTGGGTCGTTGTTGATAGATTGACTAAGTCGGCTCACTTTGTCCCCGCACGCACGGACTTTTCAATGGACAAACTAGCCGAATATGACGTTCTCAGTTGTGAGATTACACGGGTGCCTATTTCCATCGTGTCGGATAGAGATCCGAGATTTACCTCGCGATTTTGGAAGAAGTTGCAAGAAGCTTTGGGTACCAAGTTGCATTTCAGCACCGCCTTTCACCCCCAAACCGATGGTCAATCCGAACGGGTAATTCAAATACTCGAGGATATGTTGAGAAGTTGCATCCTTGAGTTTAGTGGTTCATGGGAACAGTATTTGCCTTTGATTGAATTCGCACAACAATAGCTTTCAATCAAGTATTAAGATGGCGCCTTACGAGGCTTTATACGGTCGTAAATGCCGTACCCCATTATTCTGGACTGAACTTAGTGAAGGTAAATTCTTCGGGGTTGATTTGATTAAGGATGCCGAGCAAAAAATTCGAGTAATTCGTGAAAGTTTGAAGGCTACATCGGATCGCCAAAAGTCGTATGCGGATTTGAAAAGGAAAGACATTGAATATCAGGTTGGAGACAAAGTATTTCTCAAAGTCTCACCCTGGAAGAAGGTGCTTAGATTTGGCCGTAAGGGCAAATTGAGTCCGAGGTTCATCGGTCCGTACGAAGTATTTGAACGAGTTGGGCCAGTAGCGTACCGATTAATTTTACCCCCAGAGCTCGAAAAGATTCACAACGTTTTCCATGTTTCAATGCTTCGACGATATAGGTCTGACCCGACACACGTAATTACTCCATCTGAGGTCGAGGTTCAGCCCAATTTGAGTTATGAAGAAGAACCGGTTCGCATTCTGATGCGTGAAGTAAAAGAGCTACGAAACAAGAAAATCCCATTAGTGAAGGTGTTGTGGCATAAACACGGGATGGAAGAAGCCACTTGGGAACTTGAGGACTCCCTGAAAGAGCGATACCCGAACCTATTTACCGGTAAGATTTTCGGGACGAAAATTTCTTAAGTGGGGAGAGTTGTGACATCCATAAAGTGACCCTAGTCGGAAGCGGTTTGGGACCGCTAAACCGAGTCACTAAATTATTTGAGTATGATAGTTCTTGTCTAAATATGTGAAAATGCATGTGTGAATTTTAATTCTTTGATTTAGTTAATTTGAATGTGAATTGAAAGAAAAGGACTCATGTGAAAGGATTTAATTATATGTGGCTAATTTTAAGAGGTTAATAAAGGAATGAAGTAAAATAAATGGAGTTGCATGTCAAATAATCCATTTGACAAGGATAATGGCCGGCCATGACAAGGGTATGGGCAAGGAACATGTTCCCAACATGTTTGGCTAGTGAGGTATGGGTGGAGAAATTAAATAATGTGCTAGCATTAAAGAAAATGTTGAAAAAAAATGTATGGATGCCCATTGTGCCGTAACTAGAGAGAAAATAACAAAAAAAGGGAAAATGCTCATTCTATTCTCCATTGCCGTGGCTTGAAGGAGGAAGAAGAAGGGAAATTCTTTGTGCATGATTTGGCTTGGTTGATGCTTAGGAAGAGGTAAGCACTTTGAAACCCTTGGAAATTTAGATGTAAATGAGGTGATTAGTTCAAGTTCTATTCATTCCATGGATTAAATTTGGTTGTTTGGAGGTTTGGTATTTGGCCAAGTAGTTGAAGCTCTTGGTACATATATTATTTTTTTTCCATGAAAGTTGAAATTGGTTTGTTCATAAGGGAGGGTGCGAATGTGGCCAATGAAAGGCCTTGATGAACTATATATGTGGCTTGGGTTTATGATATTCGGTTAAGAGATATTGTGCTAGCAAGATCGGTTTAATATATATACATGTAAGTTACTTTGTATTTGATGTTTAGAAAAAAAAATTAGTGAAGGGCAAGGTTAATGATGTTGGATAAATTTTAGTAGAGTTGTGCTTAAGCATTCGGTCATTGATGAGCATTGTTGTAACCTAGTTGTAGTTGCAACTCCTAATTTTGAGATGGAATTTGTACACATCGTTAGGTAAATGGTTAGGGCGAATGGGACTATGTGTTTGAAAGAATAAAATCGATACTATAATTGATAGTATAAGGATTCGCCATTCAATCAAGGGTATAGGTGATGTTAGATCAATTTTAGCACATTAGGCTATATAAGTATACCCAATTATGATATTGCCTTCGATTGTATAAAATCAACTAAAATGGGTGGTTAGTAAGGGTGGTTATCTAATATACGAATATGTATACGTGTATGTGTGATTGAATTATTGATAGAATAGTAAATTGCATAAGGCTATTGGCCGAATAGCCAAGAACATAAGGTAGCAAGATAAAAATTTCACCATGTCGTTCCGTATGTTATATGATCATTAGAATGTGGATACCAACATATGTACCAAAGCGATTGAATGAGTTAATTTACTTGTTTAAGCTCAAGATCCTAAAGGAGAGGCGTCCAACAAAGGGAAATCGAAGGTCAACGAGTAGCCGACTTTGAATTATTTGCCCAACACAAGGTAAGTCATTAAGCATATATTTGGTGTTGATTTAAATGATCATAATATATATGCAATCGTGTTTAAATGAGTTGATGTGTAAATGGAAATGTATGTGTATGGAATGATGCCATTATTGAATGTATAAAGGCAGCAAAATGCATAAGGTATTGGTTTCGCACTAAGTGTGCGGATCTAAAATTGTATAGCACTAAGTGTGCGAGTTTGATTATATAGCACTAAGTGTGCTAGCTGAATATATATATAGCACTAAGTGTGCGAGCTGAATATATATATAGCACTAAGTGTGCGAGCTGAATATATATATAGCACTAAGTGTGCGAGTTTGATTATATAGCACTAAGTGTGCGAGCTGAATATATATATAGCACTAAGTGTGCGAGCTGAATATATATATAGCACTAAGTGTGCGAGTTTGATTATATAGCACTAAGTGTGCGAGTGGAATATATATATAGCACTAAGTGTGCGAGCTGAATATATATATAGCACTAAGTGTGCGAAATGGATATATATATATATAGCACTAAGTGTGCGGATTCACTATATGCTCTTGCATTACAATTGGCACCGAGTGTGCGATATTATTGAGTTAATCCGGACAGCGGATCGGGTAAGTACCTTGAGCTCATGACGAATAGGCAATATGTTCATGCTCGGGGTTGAGCTCGGTAAGCTTAAAATCTATGTGATGATTGCAATTGTATGATTGTGGTGAAAATGAGTTGGTGTGTAATAATGCCTCAAATATTTTATTGTATAGAGTACGAAATGTGGATGTATGACTTGGTATGAGATTGAACCGAAAGGTCCGAGGAATTATGGTATAGTATTGATATGGATGAATACCTAGCCTCGTTTATTGTTTTCATGTTGTGGTAACTTTTTAAATGGATGGTTGTTGAATGCTTATGACTTACTGAGTTTTAAACTCACTCGGTGTTTTCTTGTCACCCATTTTAGGTCTCTTGGACTCATATTGTTTGCGTGCTCGGAACCGTCGTTGAAGTCATCACACCGGCTGGAAATCTTTTGGTATTATCTTCGTAGTTGAACTAGAAGAACATTTGGCATGTATAGGCTATTTTGTTTTGTTGAATCGTGGGTTGTAAACTTTAAGCCATGTGAAAATGGCCTATGCGGTCGTCGAGTGGGATGCTAGAACCTATAGTCACGAGTCTTAGAAACTTTAATTTTGATAAGGTGGCCATAATTTGTGTCATGTATGATGGATGATTAGTAAGGCCAAGGAAAGATTCATGAAATTGGCATAGTCTACTGCAGTAACTGTTGCGGACAGCAGCAGTGAGATGAGATTGAAAATCACTAAAAATAGTAGGAGTAGAAGTAAATAGTGAATAAATTATGAAATTAAACCTTGATGAATCTATTTTCATATGGACGAAACGAAACGACCATATGAGCAGTATACTGAGAGATATTAAAATTCTCGTGAGACAGGGCCAGAACGGTTTCTGGGTCCCCTGTCGCGACTTTGATAATTTACTATAAATTATCCAGAAGGAATTAGAAGTCGTGCCTTATATGTGCAGATTCCCCTTTGAGTCTAGTTTCATTAGAAACAAACTGCATGAGCATTGAAGCTCTGTACGAGAAGATATCCAGGTCGTAATGCGTGAAGGTCAGTGTAGTCGACCCCTGTAACATGGGCGACTTTAACTAATAAACTGTACCAATTGGCCCGACCAAAAATTCTAGAATTAAATCCATGGATAGATATATGAGTCCAAATTCAGGGAAAATTTACGGAATCAGTTCTCGAGTTTTGAAACTCGAGATATGATTTTTAAGGCGACTGTGACGCAATTAGTTAGCCTGCCTGGAACAGCAATTGAATATTATCATGAGAGAATTAAGGGAAATAAGCCCGGTAACACCACGTGGTCAAATCCGGTGACGGTCACGGGTTTGGGGTGTTACACTTAGCACATTATTTAAATCATCCGAACGTTTATGATCCGATTATGATGTATGAGTTCCGAATTAGAGAGTTCAATGTCATAGTTATGAAATGTATGTGTATATGCATGAAATTGACATGGACATTTGAGATGAGCGCATTCGGTTATGGATTGGATTTAGCTGGATAAATTGGTTTCACCTTTGTGATATTAATGATAAAAGTGATATCTCGGTTATGTTTCTATTCGGCCAAGGGATGAAACAAACAAACTTGATATTATTATGCCATTCTTTTAAATGATTTCATTACTTAAAACTTACTAAGCATCGAAATGCTTATTCTCTGCTTTAATTCTCTGTTTTATAGATTTTGTTCGTCAACTATCGGACTCGGGAGTGTCAAAGTCGAAGTCATCCACACTATCTAAGCCACTTTTTGGTACTCTTCAGTTGAACTTGATAATGGCATGTATAGGGCTGACCCTTGTTGTTAATTAAGTATCTTTTGGTAATGTATATTCGTATAGCCATGCGAAAATGGCTTGTATATTTTGAGTATAACATTATGGTCATTTTGTATATATGGTCTTATGATATGGTTATTAAGTGATGTGGAAATGTTGGTAAAGATTAGCCATTGGAATGGCCAATCATGGTCCTATTGGTGCTACGTACGACATGTCTAATCGTGATTATACTTGAAAATGAAGTATGTCAATTTACTAATTGATTCATGGAAAATTATGAAATAGGTAAAATTTACCTTAGAATAGATGTTGACAGCAGCAGTGATGTGAATTTGAAAAATCACTAAAAATAGTAGGAATGGAGTTAAATAGTTAATAAATTATGTAATCGAATATTGATGAGTCTATTTTCATATGAAAGAAACGAAACGACCATATGAGCCGTATTTTATGAGACGTTTAAGTTTTCGTGAAACAGGGCCTGAGCATTTTCTGGATCCCCTGTTCTGATTTTGAAAATTCGTCATAAATTAACCAGAGACAATTAGAAGTCATGCTTTATATGTACAGATTCCTTTTTGAGTCTAGTTTCATTAGAAATAAACGACATAAGTATTGAAGCCCTGTAAAGGGAGATATCTAAATCTTAATACATGAAGGTCAGAGTAGTCGAACCCTGAAATAGGGGAGACTTTAACTAATAAAATGTACTAATTGGCCCGACCAAAAATTCTAGAAAAATATTTGTAGATGGATATATGAGTCTAGTTTCAGTAAATATTTATGGAATCAGTTTCCGAGTTTTGGAACTAGAGATATGATTTTTAAAGTGGCTGTGATGCAGTTAGCCAGCTTGCCTGGAAATTTCGAAATGAACTGTGTAAGTAAATGAATTAAGTCCATTAACACCTCGTGTTCGACTCCGGCAACGGTCTCGGGTATGGGGCATTACAATTTTATTGGTATCAGAGCTATGGTTTAGTGGATTCTAGGACTACCGTAATACTTTCAGGTCTAGCTATACATGCCATTATGTGTTTATTTGATAGTGTCGTGATTTCTGACAGTTAAAAATGTGTTTACTTATAGTAATGGATCCCGATCCCAACCGAGCGGTAGCTGATGATGTTGAGAGTGTAGCGCCTGCTCCCGCGCAAGGGGCGGTCAGGTGGACTCTCAACCTATTGCTAATAATCGAATGATAAAGCTAGAGCAGGCTTTTATAGCGTGATGAATGATTGGTTCAATCGGTATATTCGAACTAATCTACTGTTCCACAACCCCACTCCCGACTAATACAACCCCACTGCGATACCTCCGAATCGACTAGATGAGGTTAAATAAGCCCCCAGTTGACAGAATCCGAAAACACGGGGCTACTGAATTTAAAGCTACAGACAGCGATGATACCGAGCAAGCTGAATTTTGGTTGGACAACACTATTTGGGTACTTGATGAACTATCTTGCACACCCGATGAATGCCTAAAGTGTACTATCTCCTTGCTACATGATTCTGCCTACTATTGGTGGAATACGTTGATTTCGGTTGTGCCGAGAGAGCAAGTAACTTAGGAGTTTTTCCAAACCGAGTTTCGAAAAAAGTATATCAGCCAGAGATTCATTGATCAAAAACGGAAAGAATTTCTTGAACTTAAACAAGGTTCCATGTCGGTTACTGATTATGAACGAAAGTTTGTAAGGCTTAGCCGGTACGCTCGAGAATGCATTTCCTCAGAAGCTATAATGTGTAAACGTTTCGAAGATGGACTAAACGAAGATATAAAACTGTGTGTTGGCATTTTAGAAATCAGAGAATTTGTGGTACTTGTCGAGCGAGCTTGCAAAGCCGAAGAGCTCAGTAAGGAGAAAAGAAAAGCTGATATGGGAGCAAAGGAGTTTCGTAAGAGATCTTCGGGAAAGCCCTTTCAACAGTTTTCAAAGAAAGTTAGAGATGATTTAAGCCGGTCTAAAGGCACTTCGGGCTTTTCTAGACGAGATCGTGATCGACCCCCTGTGAGTACACGAGTCACTTCGGTTGCCAGTGTTGGAAATGATCGTCGAGGCGAGCAGTGCCGATTGTGGTAAATGGCATTCGGGGAGTTGTAGATTCCATGACCGCTCCTGGTATAAGTGCGGATCAGCTGACCATTTTATCAAGGATTGCCCGAGACTGTCTGAACAAAATGTAAATCAGAGTGGGAAACAAGGTGCTACTACTGCTCGGGGTAGACCATCTAGAAATACGGGGAATGCCAGTGGCGGTCAGAGAGGATCTAGAGATGCTACAACCAGATCTGAGGCTTGTGCTCCTGCTAGAGCTTATGCTATACGCGCACGCGAGGATGCTTCCTCGCCAGATGTTATTACCAGTACTTTCACTCTCTTTGATACTAATGTGATTGCATTGATTGACCCTGGTTCTACTCATTCATATGTATGTGAGACCTTAGCATCCAGTAAGACTTTACCTGTTGAGTCTACTGAGTTTGTAATTCGAGTGTCGAATCCCTTGGGCCGTTATGTGCTTGTCAACAAGGTGTGCAAGAAATGCCCCTTAATAATCCGAGGCTCCTGTTTTCCGGCTGACTTGATGCTTTTACCGTTTGATGAATTTGATGTTATTCTCGGTTTGGATTGGTTGACCGTACATGATGCAGTTGTGAATTGCAAAAGTAAGACTATGGATTTGAGGTGTGCAAATAATGAGATAATCCGAGTCGAGTCTACTATTTTGAATGGATTGCCAACAATAATATCCTCGATGTTAGCTCAAAATATGTGAGAAAGGGGTGAAGCGTATCTTGCATACGATTTGATAATAAAGAACCGTAAAAGAAACTTGAATCGGTACCGATGGTTTATGAATATCCGGATGTTTTTCCGAAGAATTACCGGTTACCACTGTTCGGGAGGTAGAGTTTGGCATCGAACTTGTACAGGACTACACCGATTCGATAGCTCCGTATCGTATGGCACCAACGGAATTAAAGGAATTGAAAGCTCGATTGCAAGAGTTGATGGATAGAGGTTTCGCTCGACCAAGTTTCTCACCTTGGGGTGCACGGTATTGTTTGTGAAAAGAAGGACGAGAACCATGAGGTTGTGCATCGACTATTGTCGGTGAATAAAGTGACAATAAAGAATAAATATCCGTTACAGCGTATTGATGATTTGTTTGATCAACTAAAGGAACCTCGGTGTTTTCAAAGATAGATTTGAGATCGGGCTATTATCGATTCATGAATTCGAGATTGAGATATACCCAAAGCGCTTCGAGCGAGATACGGTTACTACGAGTTCTTAGTGATGCCGTTTGGGCTCACTAATGCCCTACGGTATTTATGGATTTGATGAATCGGATCTTCAGACCATTTTTGGATCGGTTTGTAGTTGTGTTTATCGATGATATTTTGGTCTATTCGAGAAATGAAACTGATCATGTTGAACACCTGGGATTAGTGTTACAAATTTTACGGGATAAGCAGTTATATGCTAAGTTCAGTAAATGTAAGTTCTAGTTGAGAGAAGTTAGCTTCTTGGGTCATGTGGTATCTGCATCGGGTATTCGAGTTGATCCGAGCAAAATTTTAGCCATACTTAGCGAAAGCCTCAGAAATATTCGAGGTTCGGAGCTTTTGGGACTTCTTAGGTTACTACAGACGGTTTGTAAAGGGTTTCTCGATGATAGCCACACCAATGACGAAACTACTTGTAAAGATGTTAAGTTTGAATGGACGAAAAATGTCGAAAAGTTTCGATCAACTAAAACTTATTTGGTGAAGCTCAAGTACTAGTGCAGCCCGAATCAGGCAAAGAGTTTGTCATGTACAGTGATGCATCCTTACTTGGGTTGGGTTGTGTATTGATGCAAGAAGGTCGAGTTGTAGCTTATGCATCGAGCCAATTGAAGCCACATGAGAAAGATTATCCAACCCATGATCTCGAATTATCTACCATCGTATTCGCTTTGAAAATATGGCGACATTACTTATTTGGTGAGAAGTGTCATGTATTTTCGGATCACAAAAGTCTCAAATATTTGATGACTCAAAGAGATTTGAATCTGCGACAAAGACGTTGGCTTGAGTTTTTAAAAGATTATGAGCTTGTCATTGACTATCACCCGGGAAAGGCTAATGTGGTTGCGGATGCTTTAAGTCGTAAATCACTATTTACTTTACGAGCGATGAATGTACACTTGTCCGTTCTATCCGATAATGTGTTAGTAGCAGAATTAAAGGCCAAACCATTGTTGATTCATCAAATTCGTGAAGCTCAGAAAGTCGATGATGAATTGGTTGCAAAACGGGTTGAATGTGTTTCGAATATGGAATCAGAGTTTCAAATTGACGATGACGATTGTTTGAGGTTCAGAAGTCGTTTGTGTGTTCCAAGAAATTCAGAACTTATCTCGATGATTCTGAACGAAGCTCATTGTAGCCGACTGTCAATTCACCCGGGGAGTACGAAAATGTACAACGATCTGAGACGTCAGTTTTGGTGGCATGGTATGAAACGAGACATATCCGATTTTGTTTCGAAGTGTTTAATATGTCAACAAGTGAAAGCGGAACATCAAGTGCCTCTGGTTTACTTGATAGATCATGATACCTGAATGGAAATGGGATCGAGTCACGATGGATTTTGTATCTGGGTTGCCATTGTCGGCAAGTAAGAAAGATGCGATTTGGGTTGTTGTTGATAGACTGACTAAGTCGACTCATTTTATTCCCATACGTACGGATTATTCACTGGATAAACTAGCTGAATTGTATGTTTCTCAGATTGTAAGATTACACGGGGTACCTATTTCTATTGTGTCGGATAGAGATCCGAGGTTCACCTCTCGATTTTGGAAGAAATTGCAAGAAGCTTTGGGTACCAAGTTGCATTTTAGCACCGCTTTTCATCCCCAGACGGATGGTCAATCCGAGCGGATAATTCAGATACTCGAGGATATGTTGAGATGTTGCATTCTTGAGTTTAGTGGTTCGTGGGAATGGTATTTACCTTTGATTGAATTCGCTTACAACAATAGTTTTCAGTCAAGCATTAAGATGGCACCTTACGAGGCTTTGTACGGTCGTAAATACCGTACAACATTGTTTTGGACCGAGCTCGGTGAAAGTAAAATTTTCAGAGTTGATTTGATTAAAGATGCTGAGCAGAAAGTAAAGATAATTCGTGAAAGTATGAAGGCAGCATCAGATCGTCAGAAGTCGTACACGGATTTAAAACGAAGAGATATTGAGTATCAGGTGGGAGACAAAGTGTTTCTTAAAGTTTCACCTTGGAAAAAGATACTCAGATTTGGCCGTAAGGGCAAACTGAGTCCGAGGTTCATAGGGCCGTATGAAATATCCGAACGAATTGGTCGAGTGGCATATAGATTGATTTTACCCCCTGATCTCGAAAAGATTCACAACGTTTTTCATGTTTCGATGCTTCGACGTTACAAATCTGACCCTTCGCACATATTTAATCCCTCAGAGGTTGAAATTCAATCTGATTTGAGTTATGAAGAAGAACTGATTCGTATCCTAGCTCGTGAGGTGAAAGAGTTGCGAAACAAAAGGGTTCCGTTAGTAAAGGTGTTATGGGTCAAACACGGGATCGAAGAAGCTACTTGGGAAACCGAGAACTCTATGAAAGAACGATACCCAAACCTATTTACCGGTAAGATTTTCGGGGACGAAAATTTCTTAAGTGGGGGAGAGTTGTGACAGCCCTAAATTGACCCTAGTCGGAAAGTGGTTTCGGGACCACGAAACCGAGTCATAAAAAATAATTATGATTATATTCGATGCTTATTATATGTGAATATGAATGTGTGGAAGTTTCATACTTTAATTTGGTCGGTATATGTGAAATTTATTAGTAGGGACTTATGTGAGACAATTGTGAAGTGTGTTAGACTAATGTAAAAGTGAGCTAATAGTGCATGATGTAAAAAAAGTGTACTTGCATGTCAAATTAGCCAAAATATGGATAGTGGCGGCCATGGTATGGGTTATTAATGATAATATGTATTTTCTATTAACATTTTTAGATTATAAAATGAGTTAATGAATTAAGAATAATAAAATATGAGGGAGTGGGAGGAGAAACCAAAGTTGTTTCATCCTTGCTCCTCCATTTTGTCGTAACTTGAGGGAGGAAGAAGAAAGGATTTCTCTTGCTTCATGTTCGCTTGGATGATGATTAGGAAGAGGTAAGTACTTTGAAATTCTTGGAAATTTATGTATAAATAAGGTGGTTAGTTCAAGTGCTATTCATTCCATGGATTAAGTTTTGGTTGTTTGGAGGTTTGATATTCGCCAAGTAGTTTGAAGCTCTTAGTACATATATATATATATTTTTTCTTTCTTGAAGGTTGAAATTGGTTTGTTCTTAAGGAGGTGCGAATGTGGTCATTGAAGGGCCTTGATGAACAATATGTGTGGCTTGGGTTTATAACATTCGGTTAAGGAAGTTTGTGTGCTAGCAAGTTAGGTTTAATATATATAGATGTAAATCACCTTGTATTTGATAATTTGAAGAGTAGGAAATGGCAAATTAAAATGATGTTGGGTAAATTTTAGTTTAGTTGTGCTTAAGCATTCGGCATTAATAGTTGATATTGGCTATGAAAGTATGAAAGATTAGAGATTATTTTTTTTAAAATGAATTATGACCTTAATATGAACAAGATAGAAAGTCGGTTATAGATGTGATTGAGTGATTCGGTCATTGATGGGCATTATGGTAACCTAATTGTAGTTTGCTACCTTTAATTTCGAGATGGAAATTGTATACATAAGCTAAGTTGAGCGGTTAGGGCCGAATGAGGTATATAAGATATTAAAGCATGCTAGAATTATACATTAGTGAAAATGTGTGATTGTACTAAATTCCCTACTTGAATTCGGTTAGGTATAGTCATGGTATGAGCTCATTAGGGATACTACCTTATAAGTGAATGTAGCTTTAGTTAACTTTATGTGTTATGCGTGTGTTAAAATAATTAATGATTTGGATGTTATTATAGGTATTTATGCTAAAGAATTTTTCGGCTATGTTTTGTACCCATGTGATGACTCTAATGTCTAATATAATTAGGTATATAGTTGGTTTCATTATTAAAAATAAGGGTTAAGTACCTTGAATTTCTCTTTGATGTTCAAAATGATTAAATCAATTTATTTGTTAAATTAAGCTCAAGAGCAAAGGGGAACTAAATCTGATAAAGGAAAGGAAAAAGTGATCGAATAGCCGTTGAAATCGTTCGACAACATCCGAGGTAAGTCTTTGAGTAATGAAATTTAGCTTATGATTTAATAAGGCAATTATTTGTCTATGAGCATAATAATTAACTTGTGACCTGACGATTCTACTTGAATTACATGATAAAATAAATAAGTAAGGTATTTACTTGTAGCCGAATGGTTATGGAAATCTTGTGGATTAACGAAACGGGATCATGTTATTTGTTTAGGATTAATGAATCGAGCGATGTATGGTTAGTAAACATGCTGTAATTGTATTCGAGTATCAGGAATGATATCCAGATGTGATATGATATATACATATGCATATATGTGTGAATGCTAATCGGGTCTAAATCCGAGCTTGGTCTCGAAGGGCTTTTGAGCAGTGCTAATAACCGAACTTAGTTTGAAGGGCTTTAGAGCCGGTGTCATAACGGACTTAGTTCAGAAGGGCTTTCGAGTCAGTGGTCTAATCCGAGCTTGGTCTCGAAGGGCTTTTGAGCCAGTGCTAAGAATCGAGCTTGATTCCGAAGGATGTTTGTGCCAGCATAATATTTGAGGGTGAAAACCCATAAGTGTTCGTACGAGAAATCATATAATACATGTTGGAATAACTTTAATCACATGTGCTACTTACTGTAAGATAACCAGTTAAGTAATTTACTCTTGTTGAGAATATGAATATACTTCAATTATGACTTTGAAATTTGATGGGAATGCTTAGCACATTATTTAAATCATCCGAACGTTTATGATCCGATTATGACGTATGAGTTCCGAATTAGAGAGTTCAATGTCATAGTTATGAAATGTATGTGTATATGCATGAAATTGACATGGACATTTGAGATGAGCGCATTCGGTTATGGATTGGATTTAGCTGGATAAATTGGTTTCACCTTTGTGATATTAATGATAAAAGTGATATCTCGGTTATGTTTCTATTCGGCCAAGGGATGAAACAAACAAACTTGATATTATTATGCCATTCTTTTAAATGATTTCATTACTTAAAACTTACTAAGCATCGAAATGCTTATTCTCTGCTTTAATTCTCTGTTTTATAGATTTTGTTCGTCAACTATTGGACTCGGGAGTGTCAAAGTCGAAGTCATCCACACTATCTAAGCCACTTTTTGGTACTCTTCAGTTGAACTTTGTAATGGCATGTATAGGGCTGACCCTTGTTGTTAATTAAGTATCTTTTGGTAATGTATATTCGTATAGCCATGCGAAAATGGCTTGTATATTTTGAGTATAACATTATGGTCATTTTGTATATATGGTCTTATGATATGGTTATTAAGTGATGTGAAAATGTTGGTAAAGATTAGCCATTGGAATGGCCAATCATGGTCCTATTGGTGCTACGTACGACATGGCTAATCGTGATTATACTTGAAAATGAAGTATGTCAATTTACTAATTGATTCATGGAAAATTATGAAATAGGTAAAATTTACCTTAGAATAGTTGCTGACAGCAGCAATGATGTGAATTTGAAAAATCACTAAAAATAGTAGGAATGGAATTAAATAGTGAATAAATTATGTAATCGAATACTGATGAGTCTATTTTCATATGAAAGAAACGAAACGACCATATGAGCCGTATTTTATGAGACGTTTAAGTTTTCGTGAAACAGGGCCAGAGCGTTTTCTGGATCCCCTGTTCTGATTTTGGAAATTCACCATAAATTAACCAGAGATAATTAGAAGTCATGCTTTATATATACAGATTTATTTTTGAGTGTAGTTTCATTAGAAATAAACGGCATAAGTATTGAAGATCTGTACAGGGAGATATCTAAGTCGTAATGCATGAAGGTCAGAGTAGTCAAACCCTGAAACAGGGGAGACTTTAACTAATAAACTGTACTAATTGGCCCGACCAAAAATTCTAGAAAACAATTTGTAGATGGATATATGTGTATAGTTTCAGGAAAAATTTACGGAATCAGTTTCCGAGTTTTGGAACTCGAGATATGATTTTTAAAGTGGCTGTGATGCAGTTAGCCAGCTTGCCTGGAAATTTCAAAATGAACTGTGTAAGTAAATGAATTAAGTCCGTTAACACCTCGTGTTCGACTCCGGCAACGGTCTTGGGTACGGGGCATTACATGTGCCATTTAATTGGACTGATGAGCAACAAATGAGCTTTGAGAAGCTCAAGAAAGTTTTGATTGAGGCCCTTGTCTTGATTCAGCCAGAGTCTGGAAAGAATTTACTATTTACAGTGATGCATCACATGTTGGGTTGGGTTGTGTGTTGATGCAAGAGGGTAGGGTGGTAGTTTATGTGTCACACTAGCTTAAGACTCACGAGGTGAATTATCCAATGCATGACTTGGAGTTAGCTGCAGTGGTATTCGCATTAAAAATTTGGAGGCACTACTTGTACGGTGAGAAGTGTATCATCTACATGGATCACAAGAGCCTCAAGTATCTCCTCACTCAGAATAAGTTAAATCTTAGACAGCGTAGATGGATTGATCTGCTTAAGGATTATGACTATTCGATTGCTGAAAAGGCCAATGTGGTGGCTGATGCACTGAGCCGTAGGGCTATGACTGATCTGAGAGCAATGTTTGCTCGACTTAGCTTATTTGATGATGGTAGTTTATTGGCTGAGCTCCAAGTTATACTAGTGTGGATTGAGAAAATTAAGAGTAAACAGTTGGAGGATGAGTCTTTGGGTCTTCAGTTCCATCAGATTGAAAATGGTAATACTATTGATTTTCGGTTGCACAGTGAAGGAGTACTCTGTTACCGAGGAAGAATTTGTGTACCTAAGGATACTGATTTGAGGTATTCTATACTGCAAGAGGTGCATAGTAGCCCCTATGCTATGTACCCTAGTGGAAATAAGATGTAGAGAGATCTTCGTGCGATGTATTGGTGGCCAGGTCTTAAGCATGAGATTACCGACTTTGTGGGGAAATGTTTGACTTGCCAACAAGTTAAAGTAGAATATCAGTTGCCTTCTGGTTTACTTCAGCCGGTTAAGATTATGATGTGGAAATGGGAAAGAGTAACTATTGATTTTGTGAGTGCATTACACCTAATGCCTTCTAAGAAGGATTCAGTGTGGATTATAATGGATCAGTTGACCAAAATTGCCCATTTCATGCCGGTTCACATAGATTATTCATTGCAAAAACTGGCTAAGTTTTATGTATCCGAGATAGTGAGACTGCATGGGGTACCAATTTCTATAATATCTGACAGAGATCCTCACTTCACTTCTTGATTTTGGAAAAAGTTACATGAAGCTCTGGGTACACGGTTGGACTTCAGTACTAAATTCCACCCTCAGACAGATGATCAGTCGGAAAGGGTAATTCAGATACTGGAAGACATGTTAAGGAGTTGTGTGATTGACTTTGGAGGCAGTTGGGAGGATCACTTGTCGCTAGAAGAGTTTGCATACAATAATAGCTACCAGTCCAGCATAGAAAAATAACACCTTACGAAGGACTATATGGTCGTAGGTGTCGCACTCCTTCTTGTTGGACTGAGTTAGGTGAGTGGTGTGTTCTGGGTCCTAAGCTAGTATCTGATACTGAGGATAAGGTTAGATTAATTCAAGATAGACTGAAGGCAGCATCAGACAGACAGAAGTCATATGCGGATCTGAAGCGTAAGGAAATTGAGTATTCTGTGAGAGATTTTATCTTTCTGACGGTTTTACCATGAAAGAAGGTACTGAGATTTGGGCGTAAGGGCAAGTTGAGCCTAAGGTTTATTAGGCCTTACCGTATATTGAGATGGATAGGACCAGTTGCCTACCAGTTGGAGCTACCTCCAGAGTTAGAGTGGATTCACGATGTGTTCCACGTCTCTATGCTGAGATGATACTGCTCTGATCCTTCACATGTTGTACCAGTAGAGGAGATTGAAGTCAAACCAGATCTAACTTTCGAGGAGGAACCGGTCCAGATTTTGGATCAAGAGGTAATGGTCTTGAGAAGGAAATCGATTCTTTTAGTAAAAGTTCTTTGGCGGAACCATAGTTTTAAGGAGTCTCCGTGGGAACCCGAGGAGACGATGCGACAACAATACCCTCACCTATTCTGAACATGTAAATTTTGAGGCCAAAATTTTCTTCTAGGAGGGTAGAATTGTAACACCCTAAATCCCGAAAACCTTGTTAAAAATTATTTTGTGTTTACGCGACATGGATGTATGGTTGCCTTAGTGGTTTAGTGCTCTCAGAGTGTCTGGGGGGTCATGGGTTCGAACCCTGGCTTGGGCAAATTTTTGCTCTTCCTTGAATAAACCCTGGTTGTCTGATATAGACTTCTTAAATTTTTGCGGGTAAGGCATGACATGAAGTGCCTGCTATTCTGGTGGTATGTGTTGTGTTTGGGTATGTAGAGGTCTT
Source organism: Gossypium herbaceum (assembly GCA_025502765.1). NCBI lineage: Eukaryota > Viridiplantae > Streptophyta > Magnoliopsida > Malvales > Malvaceae > Gossypium > Gossypium herbaceum. Next base: position 30,124,422 of record CP106689.1, on the reverse strand, counting down.
GAGTTCAAGACCTGCCATGTCCAGGTGTGTTTTATTTTGGCCTGTTACCGTGTGAATGGTTGAGTATCGCTAGAACTCTTCTACTTGGTCGGTTGGGTTGTTAAGGGAAGTAAGGGATCATGTTAGCCGGAATTGTGGAGAGATTTTACGAGAGGGTTAAAGGGAGGAAAAAGTGGAGGGTAAGGTGTAGAGGAGTTGTGGTTGAATAGGGCATTGACTCTCAGGATTTCGGCTGTGGGTGAGAAGTGGTCACTTCATTTCGAGTTTTTGAAAATTGTGATGCTTTTCACTCTTCGCTTCTGAAGTCGAGCTTTATTTTCTTTTCGTGCATCTTTCGGTATGGTGCTTCGATTCTTTCTGTTTCCCTTTCAAGTTTGTCGAATAGGCTTATTACCTTAGCCTCTATTTTAGTTTTGAGTAAGTACTTCTTGACTCTTTTTCATCTTTTCTTTTCCCTTCACTCTATTTCTTCCTCAGCCGAATATCCTCCTTCCTTCCTTTCCCTGACTCCAATGTTACCTTTAACCAAATACCTTCAGCATTTGTGGTTGTTTCATCTCTTCCTCTCCTCTCAATCATACTATTTCCCCTACTTTGCTAGCCAAATATCCTTTCTCTTGTATCTGAATCTCTTCCTGCATCGACTACGGTAATTGGGTTTCTTTTTAGGTTACTGAATTCTTGGCCATAGCCTAACCTTGCTATGGCCGTTAACTATGTGCGGGTTCACGGTTGGGCTATCTCTCTTTCTTTTTTATACTATAATAGTCTTCCTTTCTGATCTCTTCTTTTCTCTACCGGTTAATGCTAGGAGGGTGTTTATGGCTTCGCGTGCCTCGATTGTAGGGTGTGCTACGATAGGCCGAATACTGTTATTCTCCATTCCTAGTTTACATTTCGATTTTGCTAAGGGTCTTGGAAATCAACTCTTGTTAGCAATTCAAGTGGGTTAGGTCACTCATATAAATCAAGGTTTGGCACTAGTTGGATTTTGGAACTTTCAGTAAACATGTGTGTGAAACACTACCATTGGACGTGAAACTGCATTGGCTGAAAAGCTGAAAAATCGAAGACTGCATAGTCAACACCACACAGGCATGCGACTGCCTATGTGGCAGGCCGAGTGGTAAACGAGGTCATCTTATCGCCAAGATGGCCATGAGCAATTTCATGAGTCGAAATGGTACTGGGCCATTTTGGGCCGAACTAGGTATTAGAGGCCCAATGGGCTTGTAGGCCCCACACGGAGTAATCGCACAAAGTGTGGTAGATTCTAGGCTAGACTGTGTAAACATACGATTATGGCCATTTCTGCGCCTAGTGGGCCATATAAGAGTATGGGCCCATATGGGCCTACAATATGGGCTGAAGGCCCATTATCACTGTTTGACCGTTAAGGTTGCCCATTATCACTGAGTTTTTGTAAACTCACCCATCTGTTGTCTGTGCAGGAAACCCCTGGGCTTAAGCGGATCGAGGCAATGAAGGACTCGAAGGTGGCCACTCAATGTAGTTAATCTATTTAATATACTATAATCTAGATTTTATTTGATATTGGGTTTTCATAATGTAATAAGGCCTTTTAAATTTTATTTTAATTTAGGGATTTAATTACTTTAATATTTACCTATTAGTAATAGGAATCGTATTTTCAAGAAAGAACAAACCAATGATTTTCTGAAATCATCATGTTTAAGCTGTATGTTTTAAAAGTTTCCACAACAAACATTGTTTTAGAATTTGAGAAACCAGTACAATTAATATTTTTCATAAATAACTTGAGTTTTCACAAGGAATTAGTCGTCCTAAACTTTTATTTAGAATCTAAAGAAGTTTTTACGAAAAACAGATTCTCGTTAGTTTGTATTTTGGTAAAACACTCCAATGTCACATCACAGATTCGGCCATAACATCTAGGTTAAGTTTGGGGTGTTACATTGGTTTAACTTTTAACTCAGCTATGATTTAACCATCATCAGATAATGACAATTGAGTGTTCATTGGTTGTAAGGCACAGGGATTTTCTGCTCAGAGCATCTGCAACCACATTAGCTTTTCCCAGATGATAATCAATAACCAGATCACAATCTTTTAATAGTTCAAGCCACCTGCACTGTCTCAGATTCAAATCCTTTTGCGGCATTAAATACTTTAAACTTTTATGATTAGTAAATTTATGGCATTTTTCACCAAACAAGTAATGTCGCCAAATTTTCAATTTAAACACTATAGCTGCCAACTCTAAATCATGTATCGGGTAATTATTTTCATGTGGTTTTAGCTTTCTAGAAGCATAGGCTATTACTTTACCTTCATGCATTAAAACATAGCCTAAACCATTCAATGATGCATTACTGTAAATTACAAATTCATTACCCAATTCAGGCTGAACTAGTATGGGTGCTCCAATCAACAAGGCTTTTAACCTGTTAAAACTCTGCTGACATTTATCAGACCACTCAAATTTCACATCCTTCTGTAACAAACGGGTCATTGGAGAGGCTAACATCGAGAAACCTTGTGCAAATCTCTGATAGTAACTAGCTAATCCTAGAAAGCTTTTGACTTCAGACACATTTTTCAGTGGTTTTCAATTAACAATTGTTGAAATTTTATTCGGATCCACCCTGATACCTTCTGGAGATACTAAATGTCTAAGAAAACCAACTTCCCGAACCATATAGTTGTTTTTCACGCAGAATTTGTAACACAATTCTCAAATGATCAGTATGCTCATTTTCATCTCGAGGATATATCAGGATATCATCAATAAATACCACCACAAATCTGTCTAAATACGGTCTAAAAATTCTATTCATCAGATCCATAAATACTGCAAGTGCATTATTCAAATCGAATATCATCACAAGAAACTTATAGTGCCCGTACTTGATTCTAAATGCTATCTTCAGTACATCTGAGTCTTTCACTTTTAATTGATAATAGTCAGAACGGAGATAATCTTTAAAAATACAGTGGCACCTTTCAACTGGTCAAACAAGTTGTCAATACGAGGAAACGGATACTTACTCTTGATTGTAACTTTTTTGAGTTGTCTCTAATCAATACATAATCTCAACGACCCATCTTTCTTCTTAACAAAGAAAACTGGTGCACCCCAAGGTGAAAAACTAGGTCGAGCAAAACCTCAATCCATTAGTTCTTGCAGTTAAGCTTTCAACTCTTTCAATTCAGTGGGAGCCATTCTGTAGGGTGCTATAGATATCAGTGTTGTCCCTGGTACAAGATCCATAGAAAATTCCACCTCTTTGACTGGTGGTAAACCAGGTAATTCTTCTAGAAACACATTAGGAAATTCACAAACAACTGGCACTGACTTAGTCTTTAATTCAGACACTTTAGTGTCCAACACATATGCAAGATAAGCATCATACCCTTTTCTAACATACTTTTGTGCTAATATAGCTGAGATTATATTTGACAACCCGTTCAAAACATTAGATTCAACTCGGAGCAATTCACCATTCTGACATTTTAACACAATGTACTTCTGTTTATAATTTACTATAGCATCATGCTGAGTTAGCCAGTCCATACCCAGAATTACGTCAAATTCATCAAATGGTAGTAACATCAAATCAGTTGTGAAATAATAACCTCGTACCATTAATGGCCAGTTTTTACAAATTTTATCTATTATCACATACTGGCCCAGGGAGTTTGAAACTTTAACCACAAAATTCAGTGGACTCAATATGTAAATTTTTAATAAACAATAAATTCATGCATATGTATGAATGTATTGAACTAGGATCAATCAAAGTAGTAATATCAGTATCAAGAAGATAAAATGTACCAGTAATAACACCAGGTGCAAAAGCATCCTCTCGTACACATATAACATATGTTCTAGCTAGTGCTCGAGCTTCAGATTTAACAATTGAATCTTTTCTTGTACCTCAACTATCATTCATATTACCAATGTTACGAGGTGGTCTACCTCTTGAGGCAGGATTACTCGACCTTGAAGTCTGAACAGTAAATTTTTTAATCATTTCTAGAAAATCTTTAAGATAGTGGTTGAGAGAACTACATCTACAGCAGGCTCCGCTTCTCATATGACATTCCCTAAAATGAAATTTATTACAATGTTTACATCTAGGTTTGGGACTACCAACACTTCTAGCACTTGCTGCTGATGGAGCCGGAGATCTCAAATCAGAATGTTGAGAGCCTCGGTCTTTCCCAGAATACCCTACAGATTAAACAGAACGATCATGATATTTCTTTGATTTCTTTGAAGCTAACGATTGTGATTTCTCCATAAATCTTTTACTTGAAGTTTGGGATTCTATTTCTGCCTGCCTCTTTTCTTTTTTAGTTCTTCAACTTTATGTGCTCGGTCGGCCAGTACAACAAATTCTTTTAATTCTAGAATCCCAACTAACAACTTGATGCCTTCATTCAGTCTTTCTTCAAACCGTTTACACATAGCAACTTTAGTTGGGATACATTCTCTGGCATATTTAGTTAATTTGAAAATTTGTCGTTCATACTCAGATACTATCATATTCCTCTATTTAAGATCTAAAAATTCTTTATTTTTCTAATCAAGAAATCACTGACTAATGTACTTCTTTTTGAATTTTGTTTGGAAAATTTCCCAAGTAACATTTTTCCTCGGTACAACAAAAATCAAGGTATTCTAGCACTGGTAAACAGAGATACAACATATTTTAAACATTCTTCAGGTGTGTAGGACAATTCATCTAAAACCCTTATTGTATTTTCTAGCCAAAATTCAACCCTTTCCAGATCATCATCGGCAGTAGCCCTGAATTCTTTTGGCCCATATTTCTGAATTTTATCTACTGGAGGCTTACCAATTCTAACAAATTCAATATCTTGTGGCATATCGGGAACTGGTTGAGGAGCAAGAGGGGGAGGTTGTTGTATAGCAAGATTTATTCTCAAGAATCCTGTGAACCGCTAATTCATCATTTGAAAGAAGACTTCCTTTGCCTCCTCACCTTGGCCCTTAGATTCTGGCCTTCTAATACTACTAGATGCAGCTTTTTGAATTGAAGCTGAAGCATTGCTCTTAGCTTCCTCAGATTCAGCTCTAGCTCGGTTAGACGACATTAGTGTATGAAAAACACATTTAAAATAGTAAGGAGATATCACACTATCACAAATTAAATAATGGCATGTATAGCTAAACTCGTATTGGCTATGCTATTCTGAGAATTGACTAAACTGTAGCTCTGATACCAATAAATGTAACACCCCTAACCCATATCTATCACCTAAACAAAGTTAAAAAGCCTTACCGGAGCTTACAAAATAAATAAAATTAATTCATGTCTTTTACTATTCATATCTGAAACAAATCATAATTCAATCATGTTGTCCCTTAAATGGACCATCGAGGTCCTATTTATACTTTAGAAAAAAGTAAGGATTAAATCGGGAACTCAGAGAATTTTTCGCAAAATTTCAGAACTTTTCTTAGGTGTAGGGGACACACACTCGTGTGGTCAAGCCGTGTGAGTGACACTCCCATGTCTTAGACTATATGGGCATTCGATGTAAGGTACAAGGCCATGTCCCAGCCTGTGTTCAAGTTACGGTAGCTACAAACTTGGGTCACATGGCCAACCAAATGCCCATGTGCTAGGCATTGGGGACAATTTAAGTAACGCCCCAAATTTGGGCCTTGAGTATGGGTCCGTAGGGAGGTTGTATATAAGTAGTTAATTGTGCAAGGAAATGACACAAATGTATATCTGCTTCAGTGGTTAAGTGCTCTGCGAAGTGGCTGAGAAATCTTGGATTCAAACCTGGGCTTTAGCAAAAATTTTGGTTTCATGTGGTCTAGTGGTTGTAGCAAAAATTGTGTTAAGTAAATGACACAAGGAAGCATGTGGTCTAGTGGTTGTGGCGTCATTAAGGTTGCAAGGGAGCTTGGGTTCAAGTCTTGGCTCTTGCAATTTATTTTGGTTTTTCTTTTAAAGGGACCTGGACTTTGGCCTATATACCTTATAATTAATTGAGGATATTTTGTGACACAGAAAGAACCTGTGGTGGAGTGGCAAGCTAGCGTGTTGTGTAACTGTGAAGTCTGAGGTTCAAGTCCTAGATGCGCGATGGAGTATTTATTTTGTTGTTTGAGCTGTGTAGGAGGTGGAGTTGGACTGGAACTCTATGGTTGAAGTGGTCATAAAAAAATAAAAATAAAGAATTTTCCTAATGGTTGAAAGTAATCCCACATCGGGAAGCTAACATGAGGATTGGTGAGAAGCTGGCTTTAAATTGAGTGAACCAGATGAGTTGGTGAGGGGGGAAGTGATTAAGACTCAATGCAGAATGTTCCAAAGTTGGTGATCATGGACTTCGGCACGTTCTCATAAACATGTGTGTATTCATGCCCTTCTTTTTTGGAAATAGACAAAAGCCGAAAAGCCAAAACATCGGTATTTGAGGCCTTACGAGCGTGCGACCGCTCGTGGGGTAAACCGAGCCCACAAACCATGGGCGATAGACTGTAGAGGCAGCCACGAGCGTTCTCGTGTACTGGGCCCAATGGGCCCCGTCGGCCCGCTTGTGTAAATCTAACTTATAGGAAGGAAGTAGTTGGGCTTCTCATGTCATGTCCATGGCATAGGCCGTTAAGGGCTTCGTTAGGCTGAAATGGGCCGGGAGAGCCCAACGGGCTATTGGACCCCACACAGATTAAATCCACAATAAGTGTAACACCACAAACCTGGCCTAGACGTTGCGGCCAAATCCAGTGTGTCACATTACCTACCACTAACCAAGTTACCTAGTTTACTAAAGTTTGGGTGAGCTTTGCAAAAACCATTAATAAAGTTTTAAGAGAAATGTTCTGATTCACTAGTGTGAGTCCTATCCATTATCGATTGTTAAGGGTTTAGAAAACCGTGACTTTTGTTGCACCTTGAAAAGTTTTGTTTTGAAGACGTTTGATTGTCGTGTCGGTTTGAAACAAGTAATTTTTGATAAACCCAGAGTTAACCAATTACAAGGAATCAATTTAAGTGATGTGAATCTCAAGTCGAAAACGATTTAAGTAATTTAAAACCCCAAAATAAAAATAATAGAGTGGCCTTATTACAACTTTAACCAAAATAGAAATAATCAAAAATAAATGCGAAATTTAAAAGGAAGCTACTTGAAACTTGTTAAAACACGAAATTTAATCTTCGTGGCCACTCGAATCCCTTGACTCAAGTCCACCAACTAGGGCTCACGCAAGGATGGAAGAGAAAGGGGTGAGTTTGGAAAACTCAGTGTATATGGAAAACCCATCCAAAGCCCAAGTCAACTCAAGCCCATTGGGCCTAAGCCCTATTCAGATAACGAAGTCTGGGTGAACCCTTTTCGAAAATGGTACACTGGCCTTAGCCCTTTTCAGATAATAAAGATGGCCCAGGCCCATTCCGAGCAAACAGACATATTTGTGTATGCATACCCAACCCAGCCTATAACCAACCGCTACACTCCACTCGTACCAGCCCTCCACTCCATGTGGGGAATAGCTCAACCCACCCAACGCTACACTCCACGATTGCAAAGATAGCCGCTCAGATATCGATAAGTTGAGGCAAAGCCTCACGTGACGTGGTCAAGCCACTTTCAGATTTCCTCCATCAATAACCCGGTCCCATGCATCGATAATAATAACATGGCATGCGAAAAGTGTGATCAAACATGCATTCAGGTCAACCATAACCCTAAGGGTATATCAGTAATTTTGCTCTTAGGGGTAAAACTGTAAACTTTCCACCTATATAGGTATTTCAGTACTTTTATTAGTTTTAAGGGTTCTCATGAATGGTATGGTCCTTACTAGCCCATTTGTCATCACAGTAATTCATTTATCTCAATTTCACAATTTTAGCCATTGGGCCCTAAAACCCTTAATAGGCCCTACAATGTCCATTAGCAATTTAAGCCCATTTAACTCAAGTTTTATGACCAGTTTACCGGTTTAAGCAATTTTGATTCTACAGTCTAACAGAACATACTTATTGCCTATTTGTTTATATTATAAATTTTTATTATTTTTTTATTAACCCGTATAAGCCCGTTAGCCCATTGGGCCCAGTTTTAGCCTATCGAGGCCCAATTACCGAAGTGCACGAAATTTCACACACGACTAACTTACCACTTTCTGATTTCAGATCTAATGATTTCTAAACGTCTTATGAGCACCCGCATACTCACAAGCCCACGAAATGTCAGAATTTCAGTATTTCGGCTTTTGCCGAATTGAACTATGAGAGGGTGTTCGATACACACATGTTTCGCGACGACTGCTACTAAGATCCCTTACGATGTCCTACAATTGATTACCACAATTCCTAGATTGCAACCCACAACAAGCAATCCCAATATTCAGCAACCCATATTCGAACCATGCCTTTAAAGCCTTTAGAATCTTACCTTTTTGCCGAAAACCGATGACTAGATCTAAGTCTAATTGATCCAAAGATCCAAGCCTTCGATCAAACCTCTTGAAGACACTAATCACCAAAAGAAATCTTCGGTTAAAGACCCTTAAAGCCTATGCCCAAATCGACAGCCTCCTTAGATTTTAGGGACTTCGGCTTTTCTAAATTGTAAAATAAGACTAGATCTAAGGTGATGAGCACTTACCACTTATTCCTCTTTGATTTCTATGCAGATCTGATGCAGATCTATCCTCTAAATGATAGTAGAACTCGAATCCAGGAGATCTGAAGTTTCAGATATGAGTCCATAAATCTATGATATTTCAGCTTTTTAAGTGATGAAGAAGATGACGATTTGAGGCTATAACTTTGAAGTAATGTTGCCGACAGATGCTAAGGGTTTAGAGAAGATGAAAGTTGTCAAAAAGAACAAAAATAACTGAAGGATTTTGGCTTGGAGAAATCGGAACAAGAAGTGAGTTTTCGGGATTTTGGCTTTTATGGCAATCGGCTATGGAGGTTTTGTGGAGGATGGGTTTGACAGAGGAGGTGAGTAAGGTGATCAGAAGGTTTTGGCTAGAAGAAAAAGCAAAAAGAAAGAAAGAAAATGGAGGAAAAATAGAGGAAGAAGAAATCGGCACCAAGGAGAAGGAATTTGCATTTTCGGCTTTTGTGAGAACTCAGAGAGGATGAATGACAGTGAAAGCTTTCAAGTGGCTAACCCTAATTCTCTAAGACAGAAAAAGAAAAGAACCTAACCCTAATATCAACTAAAACAATCGGCCCAACCTCCCTAAGTCCCTTGCCGAAATTCACTTAAATGATTACATGCCCGGCACATGCCTAAAATTAAAAAGTAACAATATGCCTACCTTGCAACTTGAACCCTGGACCCTTAATTCCTTCCCAGACGCCATTTTTCTAGGAACTTAGTGGCGCCACCTTGCCACTTTACCAAGGCCTTACTTGTGTCTTAATTTACGAAGTTTTTCTTAAAAGCCCACTTGACCTAGTCTACTATTCACTTAAAATCCAACCTTGATATTTTACCGTGTTTAACTTAGGCTTGGGCCTTCTAAAGGCCCACTAACACATTTAAACATAATTCCAATATTCAGAATCCCAAAATTTCAAAATTTACCAAAAATCACAAAAACTCGAAAAATCTCGAAAATCAAGGTGTTACAACTCTACCCCCCTTAAAGAAATTTCGGCCTCGAAATTTACCTGATCCAAATAATTGAGGGTATTGTTGACGCATAGTCTCTTCTGACTCCCAAGTAGCCTCTTCCCTTCCATGATTACACCACAGTACTTTCACTAACGGAATCGACTTCCTTCTTAAAACTTTAACCTCTTGATCTAAAATTTGCACGGGTTCCTCCTCAAAGGTCAAATCAGTCTTTACTTCAATCTCCTTCATTGGCACAACATGTGAAGGATTCGATCGATATCATCTCAACATGGACACATGAAAGACATCATGGATTCTGTCCAACTCTGGTGGTAACTCTAACTGATATGCTACTGGCCCTACCCATTTAAGAACCCGATAAGGCCCTACAAACCGCGGACTCAGTTTGCCTTTCTTGACGAACCTCAAGATCTTCTTCCAAGGTGAAACCTTCAAGAAAACCATATCCCCAACAGTGAACTCAACTCTTTACGCTTTAGATCTGCATACGAATTCTGTCTATCAGATGCCTCCTTTAACCGATCTCTTATCAACTTAACCTTACTTTCAGTATCTGCCACTAATTCGGGTCCAAGCACTTGTCGTTCACCCAACTCTGTCCAACACGTAGGCGTACGACATCTTCGCCCATAAAGTACCTCATATGGAGACATCTGAATACTTGCTTGGTAGCTGTTGTTGTACGCAAACTCCGCCAATGGCAAGTAGTCCTCCCAACTACCACGAAAATCGATGATACAACCTCTTAACATATCCTCCAAAACTTGAATATCTCTTTCCGATTGTCCATCTGTCTGAGGGTGAAAAGCAGTACTGAAATCCAATCATGTACCCAACGCCTCTTGAAACTCATGCCAGAACCGAGATGTAAACCTAAGGTCTCGATCAGAAATAATCGACACTGGCACCCCATGCAGTCGCACTATCTCCGCCACATACAACTTGGCCAACTTTGCAAAGAAGTAATCAAGACGAGCGTGTATGAAATAGGCAGATTTTGTTAACCTATCCACAATTACCCACACAGAATCTTTCTTGATGGGTGTCAAATGTAGCCCACTCACGAAGTCCATAGTTACCCTCTCCCACTTCCATAGTGGAATTTTCACCGGTTGCAGTAATCCAGAAGGCAATTGGTGCTCGGCCTTAACTTGCTGGCAAGTCAGACATTTCCCAACAAATTCAGTCACCTCTCGTTTTAGTCCAGGCCACAGTACACCTCTGCAGGTCTCGATATAACTTATTCCCTCCACCATTAGCCCCTTTTAGAATTGACCTCCTCAATTTAGGGTCCTTCGGAATACAAACTCTTCAACGAAAGCACAGAACTCCGTCAGTATTTAGTCCAAAATCCTCATTTTCACCATTCTTAACTTGTCGAAACTGAAGAACTAATGAATCATCCTTCAACTATTTTTCTTTAATCTGTTCAGTCCAAGTAGGCCTCACTTGCAATTCTTCCAATAGACTTCCATTGTCGAACAGACTCAAACGTGCAAACAAGGCTTTCAAATCCGCAACAACCCTTCGACTTAAAGCATCAGCCACCACATTAGCCTTACCTGGGTGGTACTCAATCGAACAGTCGTAATCCTTAAGCAACTCTATCCATCTTTGTTGCCTAAGGTTTAACTCCTTCTGAGTCAACAGATACTTTAGGCTCTTATGGTCTGTGTATATAATACATTTTTCTCCATATAATTAATGTCTCCAGATTTTCAACGCGAAGATCACTGCTGCTAACTCTAAATCGTGCGTAGGGTAGTTCGCTTCATGAGGCTTAAGCTGTCGTGAAGCATAAGTGACCACCTTACCCTCTTGCATCAGTACGCATCCTAACCCCACACGCGACGCATCGCTGTACACAGTGAAGTCCTTCCTAGACTCTGGTTGAATCAACACTGGCGCCTCAGTCAATACCTTTTTCAACTGGTCAAAAGCTTTCTGCTCTTTTTTAGTCCAGACAAATGCTACTCCTTTCCGTAATAGATTTAAATCAATGATGCAAAGAATCGAGAAAATCCTTCTACAAACCTTCAGAATAGCTCGCCTTGATCGACTTCAGTGGTTTCCATTCCAAAACTGCCTCAATTTTCTGAGGATCCACTTTAATTCCTTCGGCAGAAACCACATGACATAGAAAATGTAACACCCCCATGCCCGAAACCGTCACCGGAGTCAAGCTTGAGGTGTTACTAAACTTATCTTACATTTTAAACAACTCTAAACCACTTATTTTAATTTTCAGAATAAACTATTTTTCTGCATCATGGTTGCTTAAAAATTCATTTCTCGAGTTTCAAAACTCGAAATTAAGATCCGAAATTTTTCCTAAAACTAGACTCATATATATATATCTACTAATTTTTTCTAGAATTTTTGACTTAGCCAATTAGTACAGTTTATTAGTTAAAGTTACCCCTATTTTAGAATTTGACTACACTGGCCTCTACTTACTACGAACCACTTTTCTCTCTTTACAAAAATCATATGACTATAGAGTTTGTTTCTATTAGAAATAGATTCAATAAGGATTCTAACCATATAAAGTACACCACGTAATTATTTTTGTAAAATTTATGGTGAATTTCTAAAGTTGGAATAGGGGATCCAAAAATCGCTCTGGCCCTATTTCACCAAAACTCACATACCCTATAAAATACAAAATCTTTACCTATTTTACTTATTCCATATGAAAATAGACACAACGAGCTTTAATTTCATATATTATTCACCATCAACCCATGTCTCTACAATTTCTTGTGATTTTCAAAATCCCGTTATTTTGATACTTGAATCTGTTTTAAGTTACTTTCACATTTTTCTTAGTTTTCATGTGATAGTTACTACTTAATCATACATACTATTAAACATGTATATCATCAGCCACTCTATTAGCTAATCACTAGAAAGTATTTACACATCATTCATTGATCATATCATATCAAAAGAAACCAAGTTCCTATACATGCCATACACAAAACGAAACGTCTAACTATACCAATGTGATTTCTTCGATAGCGTGATCGAGTCTCTGACGTTTCCTTCGATCCTCGAGTGGCTTGATAAAAACTATAAGAAAAAGAAAATAAAGAGAGTAAGAACTAGGCTTAGTAAGCTTACAAGCAAATAAATTACAACATTCAACATAATGAATAATTATACATAATGTCATCTAGCCTCATAAACTTTCTTTACTTCTCATTTTCTACCTTCTTCTTTACTCACTTACCTTCTTTCTTACCTGACCTTTCACTACTCATAAATATAATCTACCTTCCTTTTTGCTGATAATTCACTGTAATTTAACGTGTACAATGACCCGTTGAACCACTCGGAATACTAAGGATACTAGGGTCGTTCCTGTCTATCAATATCCTGCCAATGCCATGTCTTCGAGATGGACTTACATGAATTATTCCTATCTCCAATGTCATATATATATATAATATGGGCTTACATGGCTCCTTCCTGTCTCCAAAGCCATGTAACTGATATGGACTTACATGGCTCATTTCTATCCTGTCCTGTCCTGTCAACTCCAATATCCTAACATTCCTAAGGTTCAAACGGGGCTTCCTAATGCTTTTTCTCTGTCACTTCACCTTTAATTCGACTTTAAATATTCAAAGAAAATAAGTATATAAATGCTGGAAATTGACAATAATAATGTAAAATAAAAAAAATATTGCATTTATTTATAGTAAACTTACCTCGATACAAAATGTGACTAAACTTTACAATTTTGTCCTTTACTTTTTCTTTTCCCTGATCTACTCCCGTGTTTCACTCTTCTTGATCTATAATAGCAAATTTAACTTATTTAATATTCACATTTATCAAAACAGTCCTTGACCCAAACTTTGGTAAAATTACATTTTTGCCCCTAAACTTTCACATATTTGAACTTTTTCCCCTAGGCTCGTAATTTAAACTTCATCCTATTTTCTTATGTTTTATGACATGCTGATCATTTTTCCCTTACAACATCAAATTCACACTCTAACATGTACTTATGACTATTAGGTATTTTTACCGATTAAGCCCTTTTACTCGTTTTCACTTAAAACCGAGTAGCACAAGTTGTCTAACATAATTTAAAACATCATATTCTATCATAAAACATCAAACTAAATACTTTTCACCTATGGGTATTTTTCCAAATATGAATCCTAACTTAAATTATTGCTAGCATAAGCTTTATCGAGCTAAGGGACTCGAAACGTAAAGAACATTAAAAGCGGGCTTGGAATCACTTACTATGGAGCTTGAAAGCTTGAAACAAACCCTAGCTATGGAGAACCCTTGAAATTTCGTGCTAATGAAGAAGATGATGAATTTTGTGTTATTTTTCCCTTTTTATTTCATTTAATATCCAAATGACCAAAATGCCCTTCCTTATTAAACTTTCAAAAATTCCATCCATGTCCTATTTTGTCCATGAGCTTAGAAATTGGTCAAATTGTTATTTAAACCCTCCTAATTAATATTCCAAAGCAATTTCATACTAAAAATGTGACAGCCCTAAAGTGACCCTAATCGGAAAGCGGTTTCGGGACCGCTAAACCGAGTCACCAAATTATTTGGATGTGATATTTATGGTCTAAAATATGTGAATATGAATGTGCAAAAATTTTTAAGCTTCGATTTAGTTAATTGCATGTGAATGGAGTACATAGGACTTATGTGAGAAAGTTTAGAAATGTGCTAGGCAAATGTAAAATGACCGATCAATACATGTGGGAAAGTGTTTGTCCTTGCATGTCAAATTAGCCAAATTGAAGCATAGTGGCGGCCATGCTATGGGTGGAAACATGTCACAAACATGTTGGGTTAGTGATGTATGTAAGGAAGAATTAAATAATGAAAGGGAGGAGTGATGAAAAAAGAAAAAAAATGTTTTGTTCATCCTTGAACATCCTTGGCCAAATGGAGGAAAAGAGAAAAGAAACAAAGGAGTCTTTCTCATATTTTCTTCTTGGCCGATTCTAAGGAGGAAGAGGAGGAGGATCCATTCGGCCATGGTAGGTCTTCATTAAGGTAAGAAACTCAAGCTAGTCCTTTAAAATTTTAGCATGGTTTTAAGCTAGATTCTAAGTCCTCACTTAACCATGCCGAAATCTTTGAAATGGATGGTGATATGAACATTCGCCATGGTAGAGGTTAAAAAAAATGGTGGTAATGTTATATATTTTGGTAAGCATGTTAAATGGTTTGAGATTTGAACTAGTCATCAAATCCTCTAGGTAGCCCATGCTAAGAATTTTGACTTTGGGATGACTAGAACTTTCGGCCATGGTACCTATTGAGGATTTAGGTTTGTGTTTCATGTTAAATTGGATGAATCTTGGTGTAAGGGTGTTTGAACTAAACAATGATCAAATAGGTGCATAGATACAAAATGGAAGGAATCGGCCTAAGTGTGTTAGTCATTGACATATATATAGATATGTTGCCGAATGTGTGCTTAAGGAATTGGTTAAGTACATTGTTGTTAAATGCTTGTTGCTAAGGAATTTTGAATGGGTTATAAATTGAGTTAATATTCGAGGAACATTGGTTTGGACACCTAGTGCCGAATGTGTTCAAACGCAACTTACCAAGTGCATAAATATGACAATGCTATGATGGTAGACTTAATTGGAATTCGACATTTTAAGTGATGCCTTGGGCTCTTATGATGGTTAGGGACAAGATGCGTGTTGTGAGGAATGAAATGATGTCTATGAATTCGAAAATGCAAGGTATTAAGCTAGTCCTATTATTCGGTGGTGCATGAGTAGAGCACATGTATAATGCTTGAGTAACTAGTCAATAAAGCTATTCGCATCTAATTGTATAATGTAAATGTTTGTAATCGGATTGTTAAATTGATAAACTATTAATAAGCTCTATTTGTTTGAATTAAGCTCAAGAACTTAGAGGACCAAAGTTGGATAAGGAAAGGAAAAAGTGATCAAATAGCCGCGAGATCGTTCGACCACATCCGAGGTAAGTTTTAAGCGATTAATCGATGAGTAAATTCAATCATAATAGGACATAATGACTTGATTTGATAAAATATGATCTGGCCATGATGTGTCTTAAACCCAACGGTAAGTTCATAAGTGTTGGGACTTGGAAAGTTAAGAGCAAATTGTAATAAATTGCTTGGACAGCAGCGGTAATGTGATTTTAGAAAATCACTATAAATTGTTGTGTGGAATTATAGGCTGAATAAAATATGTAATCAAAGCTTAGTTGGTCTAGTTTCATATAAAAGAGACCGTGGAAGCAAAGAAATTTCCTATAAAGAGATATTTAAAGTGTACGGGACAGTGTCGGAATGACTCCAAAATCCCCTGTTCTGTTTTTGGAAAATCATTATAATTTGTACAAAAATGGTTATAAGATAATATTTATATGCTTAGACTCCTTAATGAGTCTAGTTTCAAATGGAATCAAATAGAACACATTATGAACTCTGTACAATGAAAAATTCGATTCGTAGCGAAGAGTGGTCAGATTAGTCACACAGTGAAATAGGGGAAACTTTAAGAAAAATCTGGTATTGATTGGCCAAACCTAAAATTCTGAAAATTTTATGGGTGAAAGATACGTGAGTCTACATTCGGGGAAAATTAATGGCAATTGATTTTGAGTTTTGTAGCTCCAGTTATAAACAACTTAGTGACTGTTGGTCAGAAAAACTGCTTGTAGTCAATATTTGATTTTGTTGTAAACTTTGATGAAACTATTTGAGTTGCTTATAAGCTATTGCTGAAATTGATGTACAAGAAAAATATGAAATATGTATGATATACATATATGTGTGATAAGGCCTAATGGCCAATGTGATGAATGTGAAAGTGTATATATGTGATAAGGCCTAATGGCGATGTGATGAATGTGAAAGTGTATATATATGTGATAAGGCCTAATGGTCGATGTGATGAATGTGAAAGTGTATATATATGTGATAAGGCCTAATGGCGATGTGATGAATGTGAAAGTGTATATATGTGATAAGGCCTAATGGCCGATGTGATGAATGTGAAAGTGTATATATATGTGATAAGGCCTAATGGCCGATGTGATGAATGTGAAAGTGTATATATATGTGATAAGGCCTAATGGCGATGTGAAGAATGTGAAAGTGTATATATATGTGATAGGGCCTAATGGCCGATGTGATGAATGTGAAAGTGTATAAATGTGATAAGTCCGAAGGGCATTTGTGTCAAGATTATATCCAGGTTAAAACCCCGCAGCTTTATGCGAGAATATTATCCCGATTAATGTCCAGAGGCTTCGTGCTCGTACTATATCCGAGCTTTAAAGACCCAACGGCTAAATGCTAGGATTCAAGTAAGACTTTGATATTGAGAATCGCATTAAGTTATCATCAAATAAGTATTATGTATTTAAGATGTTCAGCACGTATCACTTACTCATCGGTGGAGTGATTTCGAGGTGAATTATCAAGATCAAAGAGGTAAAGATTATGATTTGTAAGCTTAAGTATGGATGTGATTATGAACAAGTGGAAAGGATTATTGAAAGTCGATAATTGATGAAGCATGTGCGTGGAAATATTTGACCATCTAGGTCATTATTATTGAAAGTATATATGTGGCAGCCAAGTGTTGCGTTTAATGACATTATAGATCGAGATGAAGCTCTAGATTAACTTCATCGAACAGTTGAAATGAATGACCAATGATAGTGATTGAGAACACTTTGTTTTGCTTAAAACTTACTAAGCATAAATTGCTTACTCCGTTTCTTTGTTCTCTGTTTTATAGATTTTGCTCGTTAGCTATCGGATTCGGGATCATCGAAGTCGAAGTCATCCACACTATCAAAGCCCCCATTTTGGTACAATTTTGGTTGAACTTTGAAATGGCATGAATAGGACTACCCTTTTGTTGTAAGGTCATGTACCTTTCGGTTTTGTGTAAACTTGGATAGCCATGCGAAAATGGCTTATATACGTTTTTAGCATAGTACCATAATCATTTGTATGTTGATCATTATGAGGTATGGAATTGTTTTGAAACGATTAGCCATTGGAATGGTTAATCATGATCACACTTTGTGCTATGTATGCAAAAGGGCCAATTGAATCATGGAAAGCATGTAATAGGTAAAGCCTACCTTAAAGCGGATCTTGACAAAGCAGCAGTGATGTGGATTTGAAAAACAACTAAAATTTGTAGGAATGGAATTAAATAGTTAATAAATTATGTAAATGAACCTTGATGAATCTACTTTCATATGGAAGAAATGAAATGGTCATATGAGTTATAAGTTAAGAGATATTAAAGTTCTCGTGAAATAGGGCCAGAACGGTTTCTGGATTCCCTGTTCCGACTTTGGAAATTCATTGTAAGTTAACCAGAGATAATTAGGAGTCATGCTTTATATGTATAGATCCCTCTCTGAGTTTAGTTTCTATATAAACAAACGGCATCAGTATTGAAACCCTGTACAGGGAGATATCCAATTCGCAATGCGTGAAGGTCAGTGTAGTCGAACCCTGGATTAGGGGAAACTTTAACTAATAAACTATACTAATTGGCTCGACCAAAAACTCTATAAAAAAAATATGTAGATGGACATATGAGTCTAGTTTCAGTGAAAAATCACGAAACTAATTTTCGAGCTTTGAAACTCAAGATATGATTTTTAAGGCGACAGTGACGCAGTGACCAGCTAGTCTGGAAATTTTTAATGGACTGTGAAAATAGTTAAGTCTGTGTGCACCTTGTGTCCGATTCCGGTAACGGACTCGGGTACGGGGTGTTACAAAAAACTTCTAGAATGCAAGTTTTGCAAATTATTCGATTTAGTCCCTAATCTCAACTTAAGCACTTTATGCATAGAATTTCATCACGAAATTTTCACACAATCATGCAATCATATCATGAACCTCAAAATAATAATAAAAGAAATTTTTCTACCTCGGATTTATGGTTTCACAACCACTATTCCGTTTAGGCCTTATTTCGGGATGTTACAGAAAAGTCACTTCTTGCAACCAGAATTCACACTTACTAAACTTCGCATAAAGTTGCTTTCTCTCAAAGACTTGCAAAGACTGTCGTAGATGCTCATTATGCTTCTCCTCAGTTTCCGAATATACCAGAATATCATCGATAAAAACGACCACGAATTGGTCCAAGTAAGGTTGGAATACTCGATTCATCAGATCCATGAAAGTTGCAGGTACGTTCGTCAACCCAAACGGCATAACCTGAAACTCGTAATGACCAAATCGAGTTCTGAATGCTGTCTTATGAATATCCACTTCCTTTACCCTTAGCTGATGGTATCTAGATCGAAGGTCAATCTTGGAAAATACCGAAGCTCCTCTAAGTTGGTCAAATAGATCGTCAAATCTAAGCAGTGGGTATTTGTTCTTTATCGTCAGTTTGTTCAACTGGCGATAATCGATTAACATATGCATCGTCCCATAACAACGACACCGCTCCTTTTCATACGCTCCCTTTGGCGGTCCGGGTCATCCACAATCACCGTGGCTTCGGCCAAGACTCGACCACATTTGGGGCTACTCCAGATATGCCTTTAAAAACCTTCACTCTGTTGGCCCGGAGTCGCTCAGAAATGGACCCCCTATTCATGAGCCCGACATTAGCTCCGGCCACCCTTTCCAAAACTCTCAACATGGCCTAGGACAGAGTGTTGTCCCCTGCGGCCTGATCATACGACCCATTAGCATCCACCGGTGGTGGTCGCGCCTCACCAACTGGCATGTGTTCAGAAGACGAAGATCCAGCTTGAGTACTACCTCGGCCTCGATCACGGCCTCTTCCCCGAGCAGCTCTCGTACTCATATCGATATATCTAATGACGAATTTTATGACATTAGTTTACTATTTCAATTGTTTATTACAGAATATCTTATGAACAGATAAAGTTTCAGAGTTGTTCTCGCGTAATCGCAGTTTAGCTACTGTCTCAGTTTCCTAGGGCTTAGTTTTCCCTACAGTCTCAGTTTTGTAGCCTTAATACTTCCTTATCTATAGTACTATATCTAAGGCTTAGTACTATCTACAGTATTATTTTTAGTACAGAACAGTATATATAGAGAAGAAAGATACTTACAGACTTGGTGCTGGGGATTCAGTGTACCACCTTATCAGATTTCAGACAAACTCAGAACATTTAGGTCTCTTTAAAATTCATTTTTTAAACATTTGATTTAAAGAAATTAAGTTTTGAAAATTATCTCATTTAACTAGAAAATTTGTTTTCAAAAGTCAGATTTTTCCAAAAATACCCTCTTTGGGCTTAAAGTTTTAAAAACCTTTTTAGACTCGATCCATAGCCGAGTTGTTGCAACCTGGCTCTGATACCACTAAATGGAACACCACAAACCCGGCCTAGACGTTACGGCCGAATTCAGTGTGTCACATTACCTACCACTGACCAAGTTACCTAGTTTACTAAAGTTTGGGTGAGCTTTGCAAAAACCATTAATGAAGTTTTAAGAGAAATGTTTTGATTCACTAGTGTGAGTCCTATCCATTATCGATTGTTAAGGGTTTAGAAAAACGTGACTTTTGTTGCACCTTGAAAAGTTTCGTTTTGAAGATGTTTGATTGTCGTGTCAGTTTGAAACAAGTAATTTTTGATAAACCCAGAGTTAACCAATTTCAAGGAATCAATTTAAGTGATGTGAATCTCAAGTCGAAAACGATTTAAGTAATTTAAAACCCCAAAATAAAAATAATAGAGCGGCCTTATTACAACTTTAACCAAAATAGAAATAATCAAAAATAAATGCGAAATTTAAAAGGAAGCTACTTGAAACTTGTTAAAAACCTGAAATTTAATCTTCGTGGCCACTCTGAATCCCGCCCAGCTCCAAGTCCACCAACTAGGGCTCACCTGCAAGGATGGAAGAGAAAGGGGGTGAGTTTGGAAAACTCAGTGTATATGGAAAACCCATCCAAAGCCCAAGTCAGCTCAAGCCCATTGGGCCTAAGCCCTATTCAGATAACAGGGGGTACTGGGTCGAACCCCTTTTTAGAAAATGGTACACTGGGCCTTAGCCCCTTTTCAGATAACAGTATGGCCCACAGGCCCATTCCAGAACAGAACAGACATATTTGTGTATGCATACCCAACCCAGCCTATAACCAACCGCTACACTCCACTCGTACCAGCCCTCCACTCCATGTGGGGAATAGCTCAACCCACCCAACCTTATACTCCACAATTGCAGCATAGCTGCTCAGATATCAGTAAGTTGAGGCAAAGCCTCCAGTACATGGTCAAGCCACTTTCAGTACTTCCTCTATCAATAACCCAATCCCATGCATCAAATAATAATAACATGGCATGCAGTAAATAGTAACAGTCAAACATGCATTCAGGTCAACCTTAACCTTAGGGGTATATCAGTAATTTTGCTCTTAGGGGTAAAAGTGTAAACTTTCCACCTATACAGGTATTTCAGTACTTTTATCAGTTTTAAGGGTTATCATGAATGTTGGTCCTTACTAGCCCATTTGTCATCGCAGTAATTTATTTATCTCAATTTCACAATTTTAGCCATTGGGCCCTAAAACCCCTAATGGGCCCTACAGTGTCCATTAGCAATTTAAGCCCATTTAACTCAAGTGTTATGACCAGTTTACCTGTTTAAGCAATTTCAATTCTACAGTCTAACAGAACATACTTATTTCCTATTTTTTATATTATAAATTTTTATTATTTTTTTATTAACCCGTATGAGCCCGTAAGCCCATTGGGCCCAGTTTTAGCCTATCGAGGCCCAATTACCGAAGTACACAAAATTTCACACACGACTAACTTACCATTTTGTGATTTCAGATCTAATGATTTCTAAACGTCTTGTGAGCACTCGCACACTCACAAGCCCACGAAATGCGCGAATTTCGGCATTTCAGCTTTTGTCGAATTGAACTATGAGAGGGTGTTCGATACACACCTGTTTCACAATGACTGCTACTGAGATCCCTTACGATGTCCTACAATTGATTACCACAATTATTAGATTGCAACCCACAACAGCCAATCCCAATATTCAGCAACCCATATTCGAACCATGCCCTTAAAACCTTTAGAATCTTACCTTTTTGCCGAAAACCGATGACTAAATCTAAGTCTAGTTGTTCCAAAGATCCAAGCCTTCGATCAAACCTCTTGAAGACACTAATCACTGAAAGAAATCATCGGTTAAAGACCCTTAAATCCCTACGCCCAAATCGATAGCCTCCCTAGATTTTAGGGACTTCGGCTTTTCTAAATTGTAAAATAAGACTAGATCTGAGGTGATGAGCACTTACCAATTATTCCTCTTTGATTTCTACGCAGATCTGATGCAGATCTATCCTCTAAATGATAGTAGAACTCGAATCCAGGAGATCTGAAGTTTCGACTATGAGTCCCTAAATCTATGGTATTTCAGCTTTTTAAGTGATGAAGAAAATGACTATTTAAGGCTATAACTTTGATGCCGACAGATACTAAGGGTTTAGAGAAGATAAAATTTGATCAAAAAGAACAAAAATAACTAAAGGATTTTGGCTTAGAGAAATCGGCACAAGAAGTGAGTTTTCGGGATTTTGACTTTTGTGGCAATTGGCTATGGAGGTTTTGTGGAGGATGGGATTCACAAAGGAGGTGAGTAAGGTGATCAGAAGGTTTCAGGAATAAGAAAAAGCAAAAAAGAAGAAAGAAAATGGAGGAAAAAAAGAGGAAGAAGAAATCGGCACTAAGGAGAAGGAATTTACGTTTTCGGATTTTGTGAGAACTCAGAGAGGATGAATGACAGTGAAAGCTTTCAGGTGGCTAACCCTAATTCTCCAAGACAAAAAAAGAAAAGAACCTAACCCTAATATCAACTAAAACAATCAGCGCAACCTCCCTAAGGCCCTTGCCGAAATTCACTTAAGTGATCACATGCCCGGCATATGCCTAAAATTAAAAAGTAACAATATGCCTACCTTGCAACTTGAACCCTGGACCCTTAATTCCTTCCCAGACGCCATTTTTCTAGGAACTTAGGGGCGCCACCTTGCCACTTTACCAAGGCCTTATTTGTGTCATAATTTACGAAGTTCTTCTTAAAAGCCCACTTGACCAAGTCTCCTATTCACTTAAAATCCAACCTTGATATTTTACCATGTTTAACTTAGGCTTGGGCCTTCTAAAGGCCCACTAACACATTTAAACACAATTCCAATATTCAAAACACCAAAATTTCAAAATTTACCAAAAATCACAGAAACCTGGAAAATCCCAAAAATCAGGGCGTTACAATAAGTGATAAATTTTGGACTGGGCTATGTAGGTCACATAGCCGTAGCTAATTTTGGGATAAGTAGGCCACACGAGCGTGTGGGCCCACTTGGGCTGAATAATGGGTCTTAGGCCCATTTACACCGTTAGGTTTGTTTAGGTTACTTAAGTCACTCGAGAAAACTGTGGACCTTCCGAGAGGTCGATTATCTCTACCGAAACCCCAGAGGGTGAAATGACCAAAATACCCTTGAGGGGTTAAAATTACTATTCTGCCCCTAATGGGTGGAAATGACTATTATACCTTAAAGGTAGGTTAATTGATGAGTGTATGATATATACATGACTGTATCTGAGTATGAAACCTTGCATACACGAAATATTATAACATGACATACTACATTAGGGCTGGGATTCTGATTTGGAGGAAGTACTGTTCTGGTGGCTTTGCCACGTATTTTGATATTAGTGGCTACGCCACGTTTATCGCTATTAGCAGCCTTACTGCATTACTATTAGCAGCTTTGCTGCCTTACTATTAGTAGCTACACTACGATATTGGTGAGTTGGCTGGGTAGGTCGATTCAATCCCCACATGGTGAGTTGGTTGGTACAGGTGGTGAGCAAGATGGATTGGGTTGGGTTGCATACCTGTATTGTGATTATACTATTTTGGGAATAGGGCCATACTGTTACTGCATAGGGCTTAGGCCCAGATTGTATTGTTAATGAATAGGGCTCAGGATCAGACCGTTACTGTATGCACTGTTGCTGTTGACCGATAGGGGATTACATACTGAGTTTTCGTAAACTCACCCATCATTTAATTGTGCGGGTAATCCCCAGTCTTAGACGATTTGGAGCCACGAGGGACTCAATGGTGGCTGCACGTTTGCAGATTGGTTGTTAATATCTCAATTTATTTAAGCTTTCATATTTGGGTTTTAGTTATGTAATAAGGCCATTTGGAGGTTTTTAACTTTTAATGGGCTTTTGATTTCTTATATTAAACTACTAGTCTATGAAAACTCGAGTTTTCAAACTATTCACGATTTTCTTAAGAACATGAGTTTTAAACAAAAAAGTTTTCAAAAGAGCTTCCGCGATTTAAGTTGAATTAATATCCCAAAGGCAAATGTTTTGAACAAACGTATGCGACGAGATGATTTGCTAACCCCGTACAAAAGGTTTTACTTTTAAAAATAAACTTTTATCGATAACTCAATTTTTGAACGACGATTTGATGCAACATAGTAGATTTGGCCGTAGAGTCTTGGTCAAGTTTGGGGTGTTACACTTAGTGGTATCAGAGCCAAGTTACAAAACTAGACTGTGGAATAGGTTTTTGTGGATTTGAATGTTAAATGTTGTGGTTGGTAATGTGGCACACTTTGTCTCCTGCACCAACTCGGTAAGTTTTTTTAACACTGATTATTGTTATGAACTGAAATGTATTACTAAAGACTACCATAGGTAGTAGAATTACACTAAAACTCTGTAGTTAGAGTAGACTGAGATTATAAAAGACTAACAACTGTAAAAGATTCTGTTTTGTGAAAACAAACTCTAATTGCTAATGTTCATAACACATTGTTAATAATTATTGAAATTATAAGCTGATTCATAAGACTTTAAAACAGACAATTCGCTATCGATTTGAGCACAAGAGGTACTCGCGGAAGGGGTACACGAGGCTGCGGTAGAGGCCGAAGAAGTGCTAGAGCTGGGTCTTCAGCATCAGGCCACATGCAGGCTAGGGAGGCACCAGCCTCACCAGTAACTAAGTCAGGGTCTCATGACCGAGCAAGTAGGGATGATGCTTTATCTCAAGTAATGCTATGAGTTCTTGAAAGGGTTGCTGGAGCAAGTACTGGATTTGTAGGTCGGGGGTCAATTTTAGAGCGACTCCGATCTAATGGAGCAGAAATCTTCAGGGTTTTTTAGGTGTAGCCCCGAATGTGGCAGAATATTGGTCAGAGGCTACCGAGTAAGTAATGGATGACCTTGACTGTACTTCAGAGCAAAAATTAAAAGGGGCAATGTCTTTACTATGTGATGAGGCCTACAGTGGTGGCTCACTGTGGGAGAAGGTATGCAAGCTGACCATTTGACATGGGATTTCTTCAAAGCAGCCTTTTTAGGGAAGTATGTGGGCCCAAGTTATGTAGACGCCCGAAGAAAGGAATTTCTGAATTTGACTCAGGGGAATAAAACCATGGTAGAGTACGAGGCAGAGTTTCTGTGGTTGAATCAGTATGCACGCGGGATAGTCGCAACTGAATATGAACGCTATGTGCGATTTAATGATGGCCTTCGAGATAAGTTACCTGTGCTGATAGCCTCGCAGAGGAGCAGGACTTTGCTACCCTTGTGGAGAAAGCGAAAATTGCTGAGGAAGTGAAGTGCTCTGAGCACCAAAATTGCGAGAAAGATAGGGGCAGAAATGAAAGGGATTTTTGACCCTCAGGTTCTTCTGGAAGGCCTGTAAAGAGGGCCAGGTTTGATGGACCAGTTTGACCAGTTCCTGGTATTGCTGCAAGACTATAGCCTTGCACCGATTGTGGGAGAGCTCACTAGGGTGAGTGTTGGAAACGAACTGGGGCATGCTTTAGATGTGGGTCTATGGATCATTAGGTTAAGAATTGTACTCAAGGGTTTACTCAGATGCAAGCTACAGGATAGGGTTGTGTTCAGCCTGTGTGAGGTGGCCAGTAGCCACCAAGAGGCTGAGGTTAGGGCAGAGGTAGAAACGGGTTTGGTCGAGGTCATGAAGCACCAGGCAGAGGTCCTAGAAACACTGAGGCAAGACAGCCAGCCTTGGTCTATGCTGCTCGTCGTCGAGAGGATAGGGATGCCCTTGACGTCATAACTGGTACATTCCTGATTTATAATTTACCATACAATGCTTTAATTGATATTGGGTTTACACATTCATATGTTGCGTGCATTGTGTCCAAGACGTTGAGGATTCAGTCTGAAAATACAGTTAATGAAATGACTGTGTTGAGTCCACTGGGACAATCAGTTGCGGTGAGTAAGTTGTTCAGAGATGTGCCCTTAGAAGTCCAATGGGTGGTCTTTTCGGCAGATTTGATGGAACTATCGTTTGGGGAATTTGATATTATATTGGGCATGGATTGGCTAGTAAAACACCGTGTGAAATTGGATTGTGATGTTAAGTGTATGGGTTGAAGTCTACAGAGGATAAGGAGGTGACGGCGATAGGGGAGCGAACAGATTATTTATCTAATGTGATTTCTACATTAAAGGCCGAGAAGCTGATTCACAATGGTTGCGAGGCATTCCTAGCATATGTTAGTATTTTTGGTTCTAAAGGTCCTTTTGTGAGAGATGTCAGAACTGTCAAAGAGTTTTTGGATGTATTTCCTGAAGAGCTTCTGGGATTGCCTCAAGATCGAGAGGTTGAATTTTTTATTGAACTCCTACCTGGAACAGCTCCGGTGTCCATTGCCCCTTATAGGATGGAACCGAAAGAGCTGGTGGAGCTAAAGGCTCAAATCTAAGAGTTATTGGATCGAGGATTCATTCAACCAAGTGCATCTCTGTGGAGAGCACCGGTGTTATTTGTGAAGAAGAAGGATGGATCCATGCGCAAATGCATTGATTATCGTCAATTGAACAAGCTGACTATCATGAATAAGTACCCTTTACTAAGGATAGATGATCTGTTTGACCAGCTGTGAGGAGCTATGATTTTCTCTAAGATAGATCTTCGGTCTAGGTATCATCAACTAAAGGTTAAGAAGGTTGACGTGTATGAGGCTGCGTTTAGAACTTGTTATGGTAATTATGAGTTCCTCGTGATGCTGTTTGGGTTGACGAATGCATTAGCAAATTTCATGAATCTAATGAACCAAGTATTCCAGTCTTATTTGGATCAGTTCATAGTTGTGTTTATAGACGACATCTTGGTGTATTCAAGAACCAAGAAGGAGCATGATGCACATCTTCGTATTATTTTGCAAGTTCTGAGGGAAAAGCAGCTTTATGCAAAGTTCAGCAAGAGTGAATTCTAACTGTGGGAAGTGACATTTTTGGGACATGTAGTGTCAACAGAGGGAATTAGGAAACCACTGAAGACGGCATTTGAGTCTTTCTGGGTCTTGCTGGGTATTACAGAGGTTTTGTTGAAGGATTTTCATTAATCGTTGCACCTCTGACTAAGTTACTGCGTAGAGGGGTACCGTTTAATTAGACTGATAAGCAGCAAGAGAGTTTTGAGAAATTGAAGAATGTTTTGACTAAGGCCCCTGTTTTGATACAACCAGAGTCTGGGAAGGAATTTACTGTTTACAGTGATGCGTTGCACATTGGCTTGGGTTGTGTGTTGATGCAAGAGGGTAAGGTAGTTGCTTATGCGTCTCATCAGCTCAAGCATCACGAGACAAATTAACCCACTCATGACTTAGAATTAGCTGCGGCGGTGTTTGCAGTAAAGACTTGGAGACATGACTTATACAGTGAAAAGATTATTATTTACACAGATCATAAAAGCCTCAAATATCTTCTTACTTAAAAGGAGTTGAATCTTAGGGAACGAAGGTGGATGGAGTTGCTTAAGGACTACGATTATTCAATTGAGTATCACCCTAGTAAAGCTAATATGGTAGCTGACGCACTGAGTCATAGGGTTGTATCTGATTTGAGAGCAATGTTTACTCATCTCAGCCTGTTCGATGATGGTAGCTTGTTAGCTGAACTGCATGTGAGACCGACTTGGATTGATCAAATTAAGGAGAAACAGTTGCTAGATGAGTCACTAGCTTCTCATTTTCGACAAGTTCAAAATGGTGAGGAGTATTATGTTTTCGTGGAAGAGTATGTATACTAAGGGATTCTGATCTGAGGCAGTCTATATTGCAAAAGGTGCATAGTAGTCCATATGCTATACATCCTAGTGGAAACAAGTTATATCGAGATCCCCGTGAGCTGTACTGGTGGCCAGGGTTGAAACGCGAAGTTATTGAGTATGTGAGTAAGTGCCTGACATGCCAGCAAGTTAAGGCTGAGCATCAATTACCTTCTGGGTTACTACAACCAGTTAAAATTCCACTCTGGAAATGGGAGAGGGTAACAATGAATTTTATGAGTGGGCTACCCTTGACATCGACTAAGAAGGATTCGATATGGGTGATTGTGGACCGATTGACTAAATCTGCCCATTTTATACCGGTTCGCACAAATTATTCGTTATAGAAATTGGCCAAGTTATATGTGGCTGAAATTGTGAGACTGCATGGTGTATCTGTGACAGCCTTAAAACGACCCTAGTCAGAATGTGGTTTCGGGACCACAAAACCGAGGCATAAAAATAATTTGATATTTATTTTGATGCCTATAATATGTGTTAACTCATGTGTGACATTTTTGATGCTTTAATTTAGAGTTATAAATGTGAATTTCACTAGAAAGGACCTAGTAGAAAACTTTGAAAGTATGATGGGGGAATGTGTGATGACTAATTAAAGCATGCATGCAAAACAATGGCCTTGCATGTCAAATACCCCCTTTTTACAAGTGATGGCCGGCCATGACAAAGAAATATGGGTAAAACATGACATAGACATGATTTGTTGGTGAATCATGGGTGAAAAAAATAAATTAATGAGCATGGGTAATAAAGAAATGGAAAAAGAAAAAAATGGTCTCATGCATGCCCCATTGCCGTGTATTGAGGAAGAGAAAAGAAAAAAAAATTTGTTCATCTATTTTTCATTCTCTCTTGACTGAAAATACTAGAGGGGAAGGGAGGAATTTTGCTTCATGCTTGGTTTGGAAGAGGATTAGGAAGAGGTTTGGCTATACTTGCATCAAGATTAAGGTATGTTTGATGTTGTGCCATGAGATTCATGCATGTTTTTGATTGCTAACTTGATGTTCTTATTAGCCCATGGTTCAAATCTTTGTTATATCATGGGGATGGTATTTGGCCAAGGTGGATTTTGAGTTAATGCCATTGCATGTTAAATATGAAGCTTGATGATGATACATGTGATGGTGGATTGAGGACTCTTAGATTTTCTTTAAGCATTTTGAATGATATACTAAGTTCTTTGTGTAATCATGACCAAAATTATGGTGTTGTGATGTATTCGCCATGGTACATCCCTAAGTGTGATTTATGCTCTTTGCATGGAGAGTAAGATTTGTGTTTCAAATCATGTTCATGTTTAGTTACAATCAACTTGAGATTCGGCTCTAGCATATATATATGTATATATGTTTGAGAATGATGTATTGGTATGACGTATATACTATCTTAAGGTATATACTTATTTATGATGATGTTTGGTTATGAAGGAAATGATAGATGTATATTGAGTTACAATATGGAAATGCATTAGTTAGTAAAATGTATCTGTTTTTGTGTGGTAATAAGTGTATAATTGGCCTCAACATGGACATGCATATTCGCCACATGAGGGAAATTGGTGTGCATGCATTCGGTTAGAGGCAAGCATATTGATGCCTATTCTTGGCTTAGAAAATTCGCTAAAAGGAATATTAACTAATGTGTTGAGTTCGATTCATGATTTCGTACATATGCGACTTTGATGCCTAATGAGTACACATATTGGCTAAGTACCTTGAATTCCTCTTTCGATGCTCAAATGATTAAATCAATTTATTTGTCAAATTAAGCTCAAGAGCAAAGGGGAGCTAAATCCGATAAAGGGAAGGAAAAAGTAGTCGAGTAGCCATCGAAATCGCTCGACAACATCCAAGGTAAGTTCTTGAGTAATAGAGCTTAAATTCTGAATTGATTAGATCATGTTTAAAGCAAATCAAAATCATGCTTTGTGTGTGGCTATTGAGCCGAAATTGCAAGTGTGAAAAGTGCCTTGTGTTTGAGTTTTGCTAATGAAAACGAAATCTGAATGTGTCATGATTTATTGATAATTGTGCTTGGTTATTGAATGATGTCGGGCTAAGTCCCGAAGGCTTTGTGCTAAGTGACTATACCGGACTAGGATCCAAGGCATTCGTGCTAGTTAATAAATCCGGGCTAAGCCCGAAGGCATTTGTGCAAGTTACTAAACCCGGTTAAGTCCAGAAGGCATTAGACGAGTCACTATAACCGGGCATCGTCCGAAGGCATTTGAGCGAGTCGTTATATCCGGTTAAATTTCAAGGTACGTGATTCGAGAATAAGCGATCTTGCTGTAAAATTTCAGTTAATACGCTTGAAAAATTCCAGCAATGAGGTATGTTCATATGAGCTTGTATTAGTTGATTCCTTGAATAATATTTCTCGATCGAGTAATGAGTTTTCGGTATTTGGCTAAGATGATCCCTTATGTATGAACATAGGGGTTGGAATGTGAAATGAGTATGATATTGAGAATTTGTGCATATGAAATTATCCGTTAGCTTTATGAATGCTATGCTTTTGTTGTCTTTGGAATCTTTTGCTCTAACTTACTAAGCATAAATTGCTTACTCCGCTTTCTCTGCTTTCTCTGTTTTATAGATTTTGCTCGTTAGCTATCGGATTCGGGATCATTGAAGTCGAAGTCATCCACACTATCAAAGCCCCATTTTGGTACAATTTTGGTTGAACTTTGAAATGGCATGTATAGGACTACCCTTTTGTTGTAGGTTATGTACCTTCGGTTTGTGTAAATTTGGATAGCCATGCGAAAATGGCTTATATCGTTTTAGCATAGTACTATAATTGTTTGTATGTTGATCATTATGAGGTATGGAATTGTTTTGAAACGATTAGCCATTGGAATGGTTAATCATGATCACACCTTGTGCTATGTATGCAAAAGGGCCAATTGAATCATGGAAACCATGAAATAGGTCAAGCCTACCTTAAAGGCGATCTTGACAAAGAAGATGATGTGAATGTGAAAATCACTAAAAATAGTAGGAATGGTATTAAATAGTGAATAAATTATGTAAATTAACCTTGATGAATCTACTTTCATATGGAAGAAATGAAACGGTCATATGAGTTATATGTTAAGAGATATTAAAGTTCTCGTGAAAGCAGGCGTAAGCAGTTTCGGATCCCTGTTCGACTTTGGAAATTCATTGTAAATTAAAGAGATAATTATACCATATATGTATAGATTCCTCTCGAGTCTAGTTTCTATAGAAACAAATGGCATCGAGATTGAAGCCCATGCAGGAGATATCCAATTCAGTAACACACGAAGGTCAAGTAGTCGATCCCCGCAATGGGGAGACTTTAACTAATAAACTGTAATAATTGGCCCGACCAAAAATTCTAGAAAAAATATGTTGATGGACTT
This sequence comes from Gossypium herbaceum, assembly GCA_025502765.1. Lineage (NCBI taxonomy): Eukaryota > Viridiplantae > Streptophyta > Magnoliopsida > Malvales > Malvaceae > Gossypium > Gossypium herbaceum. The sequence goes on along the minus strand of CP106689.1, from coordinate 30,093,238 downwards.
ATGATTCTAGTTTCAGGAAAAATTATAAAACTGATTTTCGAGCTTTAAAACTCAAGATATGATTTTTAAAGCGGCAAGTGACGCAAATAACGACTAGTCCGGAAAATTTTTTTTATGGTGTGAAAACAATTAAGCTAAGTCTGTGTGCACCTTGTGTTCGACTCGAAGCGGACTCTGCACGGGTGTTACAATTTTATTGGTATCGAGCTACGGTTTAGTCGATTCTAGGACTACCGTAATGCGTTTGGGTCTAGCTATACATGCCATTTTATGTGATTATTTGATAGTGTGGTGATTTACGGCGTTTGAATTTGTGTTTATTTATAGTAATGGATCCCGATCCCAACCGAAGCGATAATGATGATGTGGAGAGTGTGGCGCTGCTCCGCACAAGGGACAAATACCATGGACTCTCAACTTTGTTGCTAGCAATCCGAATGATGAGGCTAGGCAAGCCTTTTATAGCGTGATGAATGATTGGTTCAACCAATACATTCGAACTAATCTGACTGTTCCACAACCTCCATTCCCGACTAATACAACCCCGCACCTACAATGCCTCCAGAATCGACCAAATAAGGTCAAATAAGCCCCAGTTGATAGAATCCAAAATATGGGGCTCTTGAATTTAAAGCTACTGAGATAGCGGCGATGCCGAGCAAGCTGAATTTTGTTGGACAACACTATCCGGCACTCTATGAGCTATCTTGTACACGATGAATGCTTAAAGTGTGCTATCTCCTTGCTACGTGATTACGCCTACTCTTTGGTGGAGCACTGACTTCTGTTGCCCCGAGAGCAAGTAACTTGGGAGTTTTTCCAAAGCGAGTTTCGTAAAAAGTATATCAGTCAGAGATTTGTTGATAAAAAACGGAAGGAATTTGTTGAGCTTAAGCAAGGTTCTATGTCAGTTACTGATTACGAGTGAAAATTTGTTAGACTCAGTAGATACACTCGGGAATGTGTTTGCCCGAGGTCATCATGTGTAAACGCCGAGGATGGGTGAATGAAGACATAAAATGTTCGTTGGCATTCTTGAAATACGAGAGTTCGTAGTACTTATCGAGCGAGCTTGTAAAGCCGAAGAGCTTAGAAAAGAAAAACAAAAAGTCGATGTGGAAGCTGGAGAGTTTCGTAAAAGATCCTCGGGAAAGTCTCTTCAACATGCATCGAAGAAATTTAGAGACAATGTGGGCCGGTCTAGGGGCACTTCGGGCCTTTTTAGACTAGATCGTGATCGACCCCCTGTGGGTACACGAGGCACTTCGGTCGCCAGTGTTGGGAATGAACGTTGAGACAGAATGGAGTGTCAGCATTGTGGCAAATGGCATTCCGGAAGCTGTAGGTTCCGTGACCGCTCCTGTTACAAGTGCGGATCGGTCGACCACTTTATTAAAGGTTGCCCGAGGTTGCCTGAACAGAATACAAATCAGAGTGGGAAACCGGGTGCTACCACTGCTCGAGGTAGACCATCTGGAAATACGGGCAATGCTAGTGGTGGTCAGAGAGGATCTAGAGATGCTACGACCAGATCCGAGGCTCGCGCTCCTGCTAGGGCTTATGCCATACGCGCACGTGAGGATGCTTCCTCGCCAGATGTTATTACCGGTACTTTCACTCTCTTTGATACTAATGTGATTGCTTTAATTGACCCTGGTTCTACTCACTCTTATATATGCGAAACCTTAGCATCCAGTAAGACTTTACCTATTGAGTCATCGAGTTCGTAATCCGGTGTCAAACCCTTGGGTCGTTACGTCTTTGGTCGACAAAGTGTGTAAGAAATGTCCCCTAGTAATTCGAGGTTCCTGTTTTCCGGCGGACTTGATGCTTTTGCCGTTCGATGAATTTGATGTTATTCTTGGGTTGGATTGGTTGACCGTGCATGATGCGGTTGTGAATTGCAAAAGCAAGACTATTGATTTGAGGTGCGCAAATAACGAGATGATCCGAGTTGAATCTACGGACTTGAAGGGTTGCGGTTGTAATATCATCAATGTTGGCCCGTAGTATGTAAGAAAGGGTGCAAAGCATACCTTGCGTATGTACTTGATGATAAGGAGTTAGAAATAAAACCGAATCGTGCTCGTGGTTTGTGAATACCGGATGTTTTCAGAAGAATTACTGGGTTTGCCACTGCTCGGAGATAGAGTTTGGTATTGAGCTTGTACAGGACCACACCGATTTCGATAGCTCCGTATCGTATGGCACCAATGGAATTAAAGGAGTTGAAAGCTCGGTTGCAAGAGTTGGTGGATAGAGGTTTTGTTCGCCGAGTTTTTCACCTTGGGTGCGCCGGTGTTGTTTGTGAAAAGAAGGACGGAACCATGAGGTTGTGCATCGACTATCGTCGACAATAAAGTGACAATAAAGAACAAATATCCGTTCTGCGTATCGATGATTTGTTCGATCAAGCTGAAGGAGCCTCGGTGTTCTCAAAATAGATTTGAGATCGGGCTATTATCGATTCATGAATCCGAGATTCGGATATACCCAAAGCGCCTTCGAACAAGATATGGTCACTACGAGTTCTTAGTGATGCCGTTTGGGCTCACTAATGCCCTACGGTATTTATGGATTTGATGAATCGGATCTTGAGACCGTATTTGGATCGGTTCGTAGTTGTGTTCATTGACGACATCTTGGTCTATTCAAGAGATGAGACCGAACATGCAAAGACCGAGATTAGTGTTGCAAATTTTACGGATAGGCGTTATATGCTAAGTTCAGCAAGTGTGAGTTCGTTAGCGAGGTTAGCTTCTTGGGCCATGTGGTATCTCGTGACGGGTATTCGAGTGACCCGAGTAAAATTTCAGCCATACTTAACTGGAAGCCTCAGAAATATTACCGAGGTTGAGCTTTTTGGGACTTGCTTAGGTTACTACCGACGGTTTGTAAAAGGATTCTTGATGATAGCCACACCCATGACGAAACCGCTTGAAAGATGTCAAGTTTGAATGGACGGAAAAGTGTCGAAAGTTTCGACCAATTGAAAACTCATTTGACTAAGCTCCAAGACTAGTACAAACCGAATCGGCAAAGAGTTTGTCATCTATAGTGATGCCTCCCTACTTGGGTTAGGTTGCGTATTGATGCAAGAAGGTCGAGTTGTGGCCTATCGTCGAGACAATTAAAGCCACGCGAGAAAAATTATCCGACCCATGATCTCGAATTGGTCGCCATCGTATTCGCCTTAAAGATATGGCGACATTACTTATTTGGTGAGAAGTGCCATGTGTATTCGGATCACAAAAGTCTCAAATATTTGATGACTCAAAGAGACTTAAATCTGCGACAAAGACGTTGGCTCGAGTTGTTAAAAGATTATGAGCTTGTCATTGATTATCACCCGGAAAGGCTAATGTGGTTGCGGATGCCTTAAGCGAAAATCACCGCTTTATTTTCTTTACGAGCTATGAATGTACACTTGTCTATTCTACCCGACAATGTGTTAATAGCCGAATTAAAGGCCAAACCATTATTGACTCATCAAATTCGTGAAGCTCGAGAAAGTTGACGATGAGTTGGTTGCAAAACGGCAATTTGAGTGTGTTCGAACAAGGAATCGGAGTTTCAAATTGATGATGACGATTGTTTGAGGTTCGAAGTCGTCTGTGTGTTCCTAAAATTGAACTTATTTCGATAATTCGAACGAAGCCCATTGTAGCCGAATGGCAATCCACCCGAGGAGTACGAAGATGTACAACGATTTGAAACGTCGGTTTGGTGGCACAAGATGAAACGAGACATCTCCGACTTTGTTTGAGATGTTTAATATGTCAACAAGTGAAAGCGGAACATCAAGTGCCTTCAGGATTACTTCAGCCGATTACGATACCCGAGTGGAAATGGGACCGAGTTACAATGGACTTTGTGTCCGGACTGCCGTTGTCAGCAAGTAAGAAGGATGCGATTTGGGTTGTCGTTGATAGACTGACTAAGTCGGCTCACTTTATCCCCGTGCGTACATGGATTTTTCATTGGATAAACTAGCTGAATTGTACGTTTCTCAGATTGTGAGATTACACGGGGTACCGATTTCTGTGGTGTCGGATAGAGATCCGAGGTTCACCTCGTGATTTTGGAAGAAATTGCAAGAAGCTTTAGGTACCAAGTTGCATTTCAAAGACCGCTTTCACCCCAAACCGATGGTCAATCCGAGCGGATAATTCAGATACTTGAGGATATGTTGAGATGTTGCATCCTCGAGTTCAGTGGTTCATGGGAACGGTACCTACCTTTGATTGAATTCGCTTACAAAAATAGTTTTCAATCAAGTATTAAGATGGCGCCTTACGAGGCCTTGTACGAGGCGTAAATGTCGTACACCATTGTTTTGGACCGAGCTCGGTGAAAGCAAAATTTTGAGTGGATTTGATTAAAGATGTTGAATGAAAGTAAAAGTAATCCGTGAAAATCAAGATAGCCTCCGATCGTCCGAAGTCGACGCGGATTTGAAACGAAAGGACATTGAGTATCGTGGGAGATAAAGTGTTTCTTAAAGTTTCGCCTTGGAAAAGATACTCGATTTGGCCGTAAGGGCAAGTTGAGCCGAGATTTATTGGGCCGTCTGAAATCTCCGAACGAGTTGGCCCGAGCCATGTATCGCTTGATTTTTCCCCGAGCTCGAAAAGATTCACAACGTCTTCCATGTTTCAATGCTTCGACGCTATAGATCTGATCCGTCGCACGTAATTAGTCCATCGAGGTTGAAATTCAAGCCGATATGACTTATGAAGAAGAACCGATTCAGTATCCTAGCTCGTGAAGTGAAAGAGTTGCGAAACAAAAGGGTTCCGCTAGTGAAAGTGTTATGGCTCAAACACGGATAGAAGAAGCTACTTGGGAACCCGAGAACTCTATGAAAGAGCGATATCCAAACCTATTTACGGTAAGATTTTGGGACGAAAATTTCTTAAGTGGGGAGAGTTGTGATGACTTTAAAACGACCCTAGTCGGAATGTGGTTTCGGGACCACAAAACCGAGGCATAAAAATAATTTGATATTTATTTTGATGCCTATAATATGTGTTAACTCATGTGTGACATTTTTATGCTTTAATTTAGAGTTATAAATGTGAATTTCACTAGAAAGGATCTAGTAGAAAACTTTGAAAGTATGATGGGGAATGTGTGATGACTAATTAAAGCATGCATGCAAAACAATGGCCTTGCATGCCAAATACCCCCTTTTACAAGTGATGGCCGCCATGACAAAGAAATATGGGCAAAACATGTCATAGACATGTTTTGTTGGTGAATCATGGGTGAAAAAATAAATTAATGAGCATGGGTAATAAAGAAATGGAAAAAGAAAAATGGTCTCATGCATGCCCCATTGTCAGTGTATTGAGGAAGAGAAAAGAAAAAAATTGTTCATCTATTTTTCATTCTCTCTTGACCGAAAATACTAGAGGGAAGGAGGAATTTTGCTTCATGCTTGGTTTGGAAGAGGATTAGGAAGAGGTTTGGCTATACTTGCATCAAGATTAAGGTATGTTTGATGTTGTGCCATGAGATTCATGCATGTTTTTGGTTGCTAACTTGATGTTCTTATTAGCCCATGGTTCAAATCTTTGTTATATCATGGGGATGGTATTTGGCCAAGGTGGATTTTGAGTTAATGCCATTGCATGTTAAATATGAAGCTTGATGATGATACATGTGATGGTAGATTGAGGACTCTTAGATTTTCTTTAAGCATTTTGAATGATATACTAAGTTCTTTGTGTAATCATGACCAAAATTATGGTGTTGTGATGTATTCGCCATGGTACATCCCTAAGTGTGATTTATGCTCTTTGCATGGAGAGTAAGATTTGTGTTTCAAATCATGTTCATGTTTAGTTACAATCAACTTGAGATTCGGCTCTAGCATATATATATGTATATATGTTTGAGCATGATGTATTGGTATGACGATATACTATCTTAAGGTATATACTTATTTATGATGATGTTTGGTTATGAAGGAAATGATAGATGTGTATTGAGTTACAATATGGAAATGCATTAGTTAGTAAAATGTATGCTGTTTTTGTGTGGTAATAAGTGTATAATTGGCCTCAACATGGACATGCATATTCGGCCACATGAGGGGAAATTGGTGTGCATGCATTCAGTTAGAGGCAAGCATATTGATGTCTATTCTTGGCTTAGAAAATTCGGCTAAAAGGAATATTAACTAATGTGTTGAGTTCGATTCATGATTTCGTACATATGCGACTTTGATGCCTAATGAGTACACATATTGGCTAAGTACCTTGAATTCCTCTTTCGATGCTAAAATGATTAAATCAATTTATTTGTCAAATTAAGCTCAAGAGCAAAGGGGAGCTAAATCCGATAAAGGGAAGGAAAAAGTAGTCGAGTAGCCATCGAAATCGCTCGACAACATCCAAGGTAAGTTCTTGAGCCGAAATTCTTTGTGTGTGGCTATTGAGCCGAAATTGCAAGTGTGAAAAGTGCCTTGTGTTTGAGTTTTGCTAATGAAAACGAAATACGAATGTGTCATGATTTATTGATAATTGTGCTCGGTTATTCGAATGATGTCCGGGCTAAGTCCCAAGGCTTTGTGCTAAGTGACTATACCGGACTAGGATCCAAGGCATTCGTATGAAGTTAATAAATCCGGGCTAAGCCCAAGGCATTTGTGCAAGTTACTAAACCGGGTTAAGTCCCGAAGGCATTCGTATGAGTCACTATAACCGGCTTCGTCCCTAAGGCATTTGAGCGAGTCGTTATATCCGGTTAAATTCAAGGTACGTGATTCGAGAATAAGCGATCTTGCTGTAAAATTTCAGTTAATACGCTTGAAAAATTCCAGCAATGAGGTATGTTCATATGAGCTTGTATTAGTTGATTCCTTGAATAATATTCGCCGATCGAGTAATGAGTTTCAGTATTTGGCTAAGATGATCCCTTATGTATGAACATAGGGGTTGGAATGTGAAATTAGTATGATATTGAGAATTTGTGCATATGAAATTATCCGTTAGCTTTATGAATGCTATGCTTTTGTTGTGCTGGAATCTCTTGCTCTAACTTACTAAGCATAAATTGCTTACTCCGCTTTCTCTGTTTCTCTGCTTTATAGATTTTGCTCGTTAGCTATCGGATTCGGGATCATTGAAGTCGAAGTCATCCACACTATCAAAGCCCCCATTTTGGTACAATTTTGGTTGAACTTTGAAATGGCATGTATAGGACTACCCTTTTGTTGTAGGTTATGTACCTTTCGGTTTGTGTAAATTTGGATAGCCATGAGAAATTGGCTTATATCGTTTTAGCATAGTACTATAATCGTTTGTATGTTGATCATTATGAGGTATGGAATTGTTTTGAAACGATTAGCCATTGGAATGGTTAATCATGATCACACCTTGTGCTATGTATGCAAAAGGGGCCAATTGAATCATGGAAACCATGAAATAGGTCAAGCCTATCTTAAAGGCAGATGCTGACAGCAGCAGTGATGTGAATGTGAAAAATCACTAAAAATAGTAGGAATGGTATTAAATAGTTAATAAATTATGTAAATGAACCTTGATGAATCTAATTTCATATGGAAGAAATGAAACGGTCATATGAGTTCTATGTTAAGAGATATTAAAGTTCTCGTGAAAGAGGGCCAGAACGGTTTCTGGATCCCCTGTTCCGACTTTGGAAATTCATTGTAAATTAACCAGAGATAGTTAGGAGTCATTCCATATATGTATATATTCCACTCTGAGTCTAGTTTCTATAGAAACAAACGGCATCAGTATTGAAGCCCTGTACAGGGAGATATCCAATTCGTAATGCACGAAGGTCAGTGTAGTCTATCCCTGCAACAGGGGAGACTTTAACTAATAAACTGTACTAATTGGCCCAACCAAAAATTCTAGAAAAAAATATGTTGATGGACTTATGAGTCTAGTTTCAGGGAAAAATTACGAAACTGATTTTTGAGCTTTAAAACTCAAGATATGATTTTTAAAGCGACAGTGATGCAGTAACCAGCTAGTCTGGAAATTTTTTTTTTTTTATGGACTGTGAAAACAATTAAGCTAAGTCTGTGTGCACCTTGTGTTCGACTCCGGTAACGGACTCGGGTACGGGGTGTTACAGTATCGATTTCTATCATATCTGACAGAGATCCTAGATTCACATCTCAGTTCTAGAAAAGGTTATACAAAGCTTTGGGTACAAGGCTGGATTTCAGTACTATGTTCCACCTTCAGACGGATGGGTAGTCAGAGAGGGTGATTCAGATAGTGGAAGACATGTAAGAGGTTGTGTAATTGATTTCAGAGGCAGTTGGGAGGATTATTTGCCGTTGGTAGAGTTTGGTTATAAGCACAGCTACCAGTCCAGTATTCTGATGGCACCGTTCGAGGCGTTGTATGGTCGTAGGTGTCGTACTTCTACCTGTTGGACTGAGCTAGATAAGCAGCGAGTTCTAGGGCTAGAATTAAGTTCTGATACAGAAGATAAGGTGAAACTGATTTGAGACCGGTTAAAAGAAGCACCTGATAGGCAGAAGTCTTATGTCTTTCTCAAGGTCTCACCATGAAAGAAAATTTTGAGGTTTGGGCAAAAAGGCAAGCTTAGCCCTAGGTTTATTGGACCTTACCGAATACTTAGGCAGGTGGGACCGATCGCGTATCAACTTCAGTTGCCTCTAGAGTTGGATAGGAGTCATGACATGTTTCATGTTTCAATGCTGAGGTGATACCGTTCTGATCCCTTACACATTGTATCAGTTGAGGAGATCGAGGTTGGAATTGGTTTGACTATTGAGGAGGAACTGGTTTAGATATTGGATCGTGATGTTAAGGTATTAAGAAAGAAATCTGTTCCACTGGTCAAAGTGCTTTAGCATAATCACGGTTCAGAGGAAGCCACGTGGGAGCCTGAGGAAGCGATGCGACAACAATACCCTCACTTATTCTGAACAAGTAAATTTCGAGGCCGAAATTTCTTAAAGGGGGTAGAGTTCTAGCACCCCGAATTTTGGCCTAAAAGTATTGGGCCTTGAGTATGGGTCTGTAGGGAGGTTGTATATAAGTAGTCAATTGTGCAAGAAAATGACACAACTAAGTATCTGCTTCAGTGGTTAAGTGCTCTATGAAGTGTCTGAGAAATCTTAGGTTCAAACCTGGGCTTTAGCAAAAAAAATTGGTTTTAAGTGAATAAAACCCTAGATGCTTGGATGATGGCCTTTTAAATTATTGTGTTAAGTAATTGACACAAGGAAGCATGTGGTCTAGTGGGTGTGGTGTCATTAAGGTTGCAAGGGAGCTTGGGTTCAAGTCTTGGCTCTTGCAATTTATTTTGGTTTTTCTTTTAAAGGAACCTGGACTTTGGCCTATAGACCTTATAATTAATTAAGGACATTTTGTGACACAGAAAGAGCCTATGGTGAAGTGGCAAGGTGCGTGTTTCGTAATTGTGAGGTCTGAGGTTCAAGTCTTAGGATGCGCATGGAGTATTTATTTTTCTGTTTGAGCTGTGTAAGAGGTCGAGTTGGACTGGAACTCCATAGTTGAAGTGGTTATAAAAAAAGAAAAATAAGGAGTTTTCCTAATGGTTGAAAGTAATCCCAGATCGGGAAGCTAACATGAGCATTTGTGAGAAGCTGGCTCTAAATAGAGCAAACCAGATGAGTTGGTGAGGGGGGAAGTGATTAAGACTCAATGCAGGATGTGCCAAAGTTGGTGATCGTGGACTTCGGCGGGTTCTCATGAACAGGTGTGTATTCACGCCCTTCTTTGTTGAAAATCGGTAAAAGCTGAAAAGCTGAAACTTCGACATTTGAGGCCACACGAGCGTGCGACCGCTCATAGGGTAAATCGAGCCCACAAACCATGGGCGATAGATTATAGAGGCCACCATGAGCGTTCTCGTGTACTGGGCCTCGATGGCCCTAATGGGCCCCGTCGGCCCGCTTGTGCAAATCAACTGATAGGTGCGAAGTAGTTGGGCTTGTCATGTCATGTGCATGGAATAGGTCGTTAAGGGCTTCGTTGGGCCAAAATGGGCCGGAGGGCCCAACGGGCTCGTGGGCCCCACACAAATGAAATCCACGATAAGTGATAAATTTTGGATTGGGCCATGTAGGCCACATAGCTGTACCTAAATTTGGGCTAAGTGGGCCACATGAGCGTGTGGGCCCTGTTGGGCTGAATAATGGGTCTTAGGCCCATTTACACCGTTAGGTCTCTTTAGGTTACTTAAGTCACTCGAGGCAACTATGGACCTTCCGATAGGTTGATTATCTGTACCAAGAAGGTAAAATGACCAAAATAACCCTAAAGGGTAAAAATTACTATTCTACCCCTGATGAGTGGAAATGATTGTTATACCTTAGAGGTAGGTTAATTGATAAGTGTGTGATATATGCATGATCGTATCTGAGTATGAAACCTTGCATACACGAAATATTATGACATGACATACTGCATTGGAGTTGTGATTCTGATTTGGAGGAAGTACTGTTTTGGTGGCTCTGCCACGTATTATAATATTAGTGGCTACGCCACATTTACCGCTATTAGCAGCTTTGCTGCATTACTATTAGCAGCTACACTGTGACATTGGTGAGTTGGTTGGGTGGATCGATTTAATCCCTACATGGTGAGTTGGTTGGTACGGGTGGTGAGCAGGATGGATTGGGTTGGGTTGCATACCTGTATTGTGATTATACTGTATTGGGCATAGGCCCACACTATTACTGTATAGGGCTTAGGCCTGCATCTATCATGTTAATGAATAGGGTAGAGGCCTGCACCGTTCATTGTATGCACTATTATCGTTGATCGATAGGGATTACACATCGAGTTTCGTAAACTCACCTCCTTTAACTGCAAGTGTAATCCCCAGCCTTAGACGATTTGGAGCTGCGAGGGACTCAGTGGTGGCCACACGTCTGCGGATTGGTTGTTAATAACTCAATTTATTTAAGTTTTCATATTTGGGTTTTAGTTATGTAATAAGGCCACTTGGGGGTTTTAAACTTTTGATGGGCTTTTAATTTCTTATATTAAACTGCTAGTCTAGGAAAACTCGAGTTTTCAAACTATTCATGGTTTTCTAAAGAACACAAGCTTTAAATAACAAAGTTTTCAAAAGAGCTTCTGTGATTTAAGTTGAATTAAATCCCAAAGGCAAATATTTTGAGCAAACGTATGTGACGAGATGATTTGCTAACCCCATACAAAAGGTTTTACTTTTAGAAATAAACTTTTAAGGACAACTTGATTTTTGAACGACGCTTTGATGCAATACACCAGATTTTGCCGTAGCGTCTAGGCCGGGTTTGGGGTATTACAATTTAATTTTCAAAAATAGGTGCATGATTCACAAGGACAAGACACACACCCGTGTCTCTGCCCATGTGACCAATTTTGAGCATTCTGTTTCTATATCTTTAAGATGCAGGGGACACACGGCCAACCCACACGCCTGTGAGCAAGGCCTTGTATCACACACAGTTGAGAAACATGCCCGTGTGTCTACTCGTGTGGACAAAATAAGGCCATTTCCAAGCCTTCTTTTTCACCCAAATATTTCCTTGTACCTACATTAACATTCTATTATATTTCCAAACCAATTCAAGATGTTAAAACCAAGCCAACATATCATCACTTGTATTTAAACTTACCTTATGAAAAACATATATGTTTACTATAATTCAATCTAACCATACCAAGCACACATATATTAACCATATTATAACCTCAAGTATATATTTATTAAATAAACCATTTACATGCCACATTGGAGAAGTTACCCTATACATGCCATTATACTAAAATAAGTTTGCTATTTATGCCAAAACATGCTGAAAGATAGCGTGATGATGCTCCCATCGGTTTCAACCTTTACGACCTTCCAAGCACTATAAAATAGAGAAAAGAAAACTAAATAAGCATTTCAAACGCTTAGTAAGTTCATATAACAGGAATTTAACTTGCCATATATTTACATTTTTGATAAGCATACAAAAATGCATCCAAGCAATTTGGCTAATAGCCTAAAACATACAACTTCACCAATCATGTTAGTAAAGTAATTGGCATAATACCAAGAACATGGATGAGCTCAACATTTAATGACTTTCATATACATATTCTCTCCATATCATTATTCCATATTACATGTACATTTCCATGACAAATCTTTTCAAATTAATCCCCAAAATAGATAGATTAGGTTATTCGATTTCAAAAATATAAAATTACTAAAACAGGACATGATTACTTACCTAATTAAGCTTGCTTGATTTTCTTTCTCTTTCCTAGGGTTTCCATAGAAAATTTGGGGAAGATGATGAAATAAGATGATATTAGGCTATTATCATTTTTATTTATTCCAAATTCCAATTTAGTCATTTACTTTTCTAATTTTCCATGGATGAATCATCAAAATACCTACTAACTTTTCTTAATGGTCTAATTACCATTTAAGGGCCTCAAGTTTTGAATTCCATAGCTATTTGATACTTATAGCTACTTGAACACAACTTTTTCATTTTATGCAATTTGGTCCTTTCCATAATTAAACATGAAATTGGTAAAATTTCCTATAGAAATTTTCATACATCTTTCCTATCATAATGCAGACCATGCAATATTATTAAAATAAATTTTCTTTTTGACTTGAATTTGTGGTTTCGGAACCACTGTCATGCTTTCATTGAAAATGGGTTGTTACAAGAATTTCAGATCCCACCATTTGATCAAAAGTCACCTAGCTATTTAATCTATCTGAGCGGGTGTGACAGCCCTAATGTGACCCTAGTCGGAAAGTGGTTTCGGGACCACAAAACCGAGTCATAAAAATAATTAATTGCTATATTCTATGCTTATTATGTGTGTACATGAGTATGTGGAAGTTTCATTCTCTAATTTTGCCAATTGCATGAGAAATTATTAAATAGGGATCAATATGAGACATGGTGAAATATGATAGGCTAATTTTAAATGGCTTGTTAATGCATGATGACACAAGGGTGGATTTGCATGTCAAATTCCCCAATTCCTTTGTAGTGCCCGACCAGATGGATTGTTGATGGGCAATATATATGTTAATTAGATATTATAATAAGAAATTGGGTTATTGGAGATAAAATATTGTTAGTAAAAGAAGGTAAAAATGAAAAAAATGAAGGAATGCTCATCTTTCTTCTCCATTGCTGTGACTTGAGGGAGGAAGAAGAAAGGAATTCTTTTGTTCATGATTCGGCTTGGATGATGCTTAGGAAGTGGTAAGCACTTTGAAATTCTTGGAAATTTAGGTATAAATAAGGTGATTAGTTCAAGTTCTACTCATTCCATGGATTAAGTTTGGTTGTTTGGAGGTTTGATATTCGGCCAAGTAGTTTGAAGCTCTTGGTACATATACTTTTTCTTGAAGGTTGAAATTGGTTTGTTCATAAGGGGGGGTACCGAATGTGGTCATTGAAGGGTCTTAATGAACAAAATGTGTGGCTTGGGTTTATGACATTCGGTTAAGGAATATTGTGTGCTAGCAAGGTTGGTTTAATATATATATGTAAATCACTTTGTATTTGATGATTAGAAAAAAATAGTGAAGGGCAAATTAAAATGATGTTGGATAAATTTTAGTATAGTTGTGCTTAAGCATTCGATCATTGATGGGCATTGTTGTAACCTAATTGTAGTTGCAACTCTTAATTTTGAGATGGAATTTGTACATATAAGTTAAGTGAATGGTTAGGGCGAATGAGGTGTATAAAATATTAAAGCATGCTAGAATTATACATTAGTAAGAATGTGTAATTGTACTAAATTCTCTATTTGAATTCGGTTAGGTATAGTCATGGTATGAGCTCATTAAGGGTGCTATCTTATAAGTGAATGTAGCTTTAGTTAACCTTATGTGCCATGCGTGTGCTAAAATAATTAATGAATTGGATGTTATTATAGGTGTATGGTTGGTCTTATTGTAACACCCCAAACCCGAGACCATCGCCGGTGTCGGACGCGAGGGGTTAACGAGCCAAATCCACATATTGCACCGACCAATTGGCATTTCCAGACAAGCTGGAAATCTGCGTCACTGTCGCCTTAAAAATCATATCTCGAGTTTCAAAACTCAGAAACTGATTCCGTAAATTTTCCCTGAATTTAGACTCATATATCCATCCATTGATTTATTTCTGGAATTTTTGGTCGGGCCAATTGGTACAGTTTATTAGTTAAAGTCACCCATGTTACAGGGGTCGACTACACTGACCCTCGTGCGTTACAACTTGAATATCTCTCTGTACAGGGTGTTAATACTGGTGCCGTTTGTTTCTAGTGAAACTAGACTCAAAATGGAATCTGCACATATAAGGAATGACTTCTAATTCTTTTTGTAGAATTTATAGTAAATTTTTAAAGTCGCGACAGGGGACCCAGAAACCGTTCTGGTCCTGTCTCACGAGAACTTTAATATCTCTCGGTATACTGTTCATATGATCGTTTCGTTACTTTCATATGAAAATAGACTCGTCAAGGTTCGTTTACATAACTTGTTCACTATTTAATACCATTCCTACAAATTTTGGTGATTTTTCAAAACCGCAGCACTGCTGCTACCAGCATCTGTTTTCAAGGTAACTTTATCTATCTCGTGGTTTCCATGGGCCAACTATAATTTTGACATACATAGGTCCACATATGATCACATTTAGCCATTCCAATGGCTGATCATATGACCAATACTCTCATTCCAAACCATAATCACATCATGGAACCAAATATAATTACAATGCACAAATGGTCAAATTCCATCCTCCACTTTTACGAACCATTTTCGCATGGCCGCACACATATACATCACAAAGAACTTACAAACAACCGGGGTAGTCCTATACATGCCATATCCAAAGTTCAACCCAAAGAGTACCAAAAGGGGTTCGATAGTGTGGATGACTTCACTTCAATGATCCCGAATCCGATCGCTAACGAGCAAAATCTATAGAAGCAGAGAAACAAAGGAACGGAGTAAGCAATTTATGCTTAGTAAGTTTTGAGCCATAATATACACACAACCAAAGCATAGCATTCAAGTAGCTAAACAATAATTCATATGCACAATTTCTCAAAACATGCTTACTTCACAATCCCAACTCTTATATTCATACATAAATAACGGCTTAGTTAAGGCCGATAGCTCGCTTATCATTGGAGCGAATATTCATACGCACTTACTCATAGTGTGCAAAGCACACACAAAACATACCTTGTTGTTGGGGAGTTCACAAGTGCATTAACTGAAAATTTTCCAGCAAGCTTATAATTTTCAAAACACATACCTTCGGAGTTTAACCGGATATAGCTACTCGTTCAAACGCCTTGGGACATAGCCCGGTTATGGTGACCCGCACAAATGCCTTCGGAACTTAGCCCGGATATCACAACTCGCACAGTTGCCTTCGGGCTTAGCCCGGATATCATAGCTCGCACAATTGCCTTCGGGCTTAGCCCGGATATCATAGCTCGCACAATTGCCTTCGGGCTTAGCCCGGATATCACAATTCGCACATTCATACACATCTTTGTTTCAATTTCATAACAAACTTTTATGCACAATTTACTTAATCAAGAATATCATTTCGGCTCAATGGCCACATACAAGGGCACAATTTCGATTGCTTATTACTTCATTCAATCGAATCAAAATCTAAGTTTCGATACTCGAAAACTTACCTTGGAGGTTGTCGAGCTTCCAACGACTATTCAATCGCTTTTCTTTTCCTTTATTGGAGCTAGTTCCCCTTTGTTCTTGAGCTTTATGTTAACAAATAAATTGATTTAGTCGTTTGAATACCAAAGGGGAACCCAAGATACTTAGCTTTTATAAGGCCACACACACTTACATCCACATACTTGAGCTCAATAATTATAACATAGCATCAAGCACTCATATGGCCGATTATACTTAGTCATACTTTCCAATATTTGAAATAATCAAAATCACCTCCTAAACACAATAGTCATGAACAATGCCGAATCCTCAAGTGTTTGAACATAAATTATTTTACTAATATAAACATTCACGAATCATATTCATAGGAAGACCGATTTCTTTCCATAGCACATTCATCATCCATACTTAGATGAAGCAACCAAAATCCTTCCTTTATACCCTAGCCGAATGCTCCAATCATCCATACAAATTACAAATTTTGCATGGCTAAGTAGGAGCCATTTAACATGCAAGAAAAATAATCATAGGAGAAGAATTTATCATTCTAAGTAAGCTCCTATCTCCAACACTAAATCATTCGACATTTTGCCTAGACACACGCAAGGAATCTCACCTTCCTTGACCTTACCAAGAGTGCATCCACCATTCAACTTAGCATATTACAAAACCAAATCAACAAACTCAAAGCTTACCTCCTAGTAGCCAAAGGTACTTGCCGAATTGACTTGAGTAAATCTCCTTCTTTTCACCCTTTGTTTGGCTATAGCAAAAGAAAGAAAACATGAACACTTTTTTTTCTTCTTCTCAAGTCATGGCAATTGTAACAAAATGAGAAAGGATGAACAACAAAATTTTTCTCCTTTCTTTTTCCTCAACTCACGGCAACAAGGGGGGCATCCACACTCTTTTTTTTTTTTCTCCATTTCTTTATTCTTTCTAACATGATCCATTAACTAGACATGTTTGAAACATGTTCCCTTAGCCCATGCTCTTTATTTTATTATTTCTAACATCCACCATTAGCAAAACATGTTCAAGACATGTTTTCTTTTGCCCATCTTCATTACCATGGCCGGCCACTTCCTATAGTTGGCTAAATTGACATGCAAATCCCTCATGTCTTTACTTCATGCATTATTTGGCCACTTAAAATTTCACCTATCACATTTTTAAGTCCTAACACATGGGTCCTTTCTTATGAATCAGCACCTAATTAATAAAATCAAGGCACGAAATATTTACGCATACAAATTCCACATACAATAAGCACAGAATATAACACCTAACTATTCTTGTGACTCGGTTTTGTGGTCCCGAAACCACTCTCCGACTAGGGTCACATTAGGGGTGTCACACTTATTATTAAAAATAAGGGTTGAGTACCTTGAATTTCTCTTTGATATTCAAAATGATTAAATCAATTTAATTGTTAAATTAAGCTCAAGAGCAAAGGGGAACTAAATCGGATAAAGGAAAGGAGAAAGCAATCGAATAGCCGAGTTGGAACCATTCTACCCAACACAAGGTAAGTCATTAAGCATATATTTGGTATTGATTTAAACGATCGTAATACCTATGCAATTGTGTTTAATGAGGTGAGATGTATACAAATGTATATGTATGTAGAGATGAAATTTTCGAATGTAAAAAAAGAAGTGAAGCGTATAGAGTGGCTGGTTTTCGGCACTAAGTGTCCGGGCAATAAGTGTTCACGGTTGAGAGATTGGCACTGAGTGTGCGAGCTTGAAATGCATGGCACTAAGTGTGCGAGCTTGAAATGCATGGCACTAAGTGTGCGAGTTTAAAGTATATGGCACTAAGTGTGCGCTGGTGATTATTAAGCACTATGTGCGAACCCACTATGTATTTTCTATACATTATTTACATTAAGGGTGCGACCTTACCGAGTCGATTTTGGACAGCGGAAAGGGTAAGTACCTTGAGTTCATGGCTAATAGGTGCTATGTTTATATTTGGAGTTGAGCGTGGTAAGTTTTGAACCTATGTGATGATTATAATTGAAGTCACGTACATAAGGTTCATCGTGGAATAGGTGAAAGTTCGCTTAGTTGTATGATTGTAACGAAAATAAAATGATGTATGGAAATGCCTCAATTACTCTATTGAATAGCGTATGAAATGTCAATGTAGGACTTGGAATGAGATTGAATCGTAAGGTCTAAGAAACTATGGCATAGTTCGGTATGGATGGAGTACTTAGCCTCATTTCGTTGTTTCCTCTTGTGAAAATTTTATTAATGGATGGTAGTGTAATGCTTATGACTTATCTTGAGTTATATACTCATTCGGTGTTTGCTTGTCACCTATTTTAGGTTTCTTGGACTCGACTTTTTGCGTACTCGGGACCGCCATCAAGTCATCACACCGCTAGCAACTTTTGGTATCTTCTTTTAGTTGGTCTAGGAGAACATTTCGGCATGTATAGGCTATTATGTTTTGTTGAAATTTGGTATGTAAACTTTAGCCATGCGAAAATGGCATAATGTTCGGTTGGATTTGGTTCTATGATGTTTGGACACAAGTCTTGGTAATTCGGTTTTGGTTGAGTATTGGTTGAGGCCTACTCGATTATTATGCCATATGTCATGGCTGATTATTTTCGTGTTAAATTCATGATTTGGTAATAGTGTAGTAGGGAGATGCTCGGTGATGATTAACCTTTGGCATGGCTAGTCATGGTCATAATTTGTAATATGTATGATGAATTATTAGTTAGATCAAGGAAAAAAATCATGAAATAGGCATAGTTTGCTTTAGTAACAGATGCTGACAGCAGCAGTGATGTGAGATTGAGAAATCACTAAAAATAGTAGAAATGGAATTAAATAACGAATAAATTATGTAATCGAAGCTTGATGAGTCTATTTCCATATGGAAGAAACGAAACTACCATATGAGCTGTATGTTAGGAGATAATTAAATTCTTGTGAAACAGGGCCAGAGCGATTTCTGGATCCCCTGTTTCGACTTAGAAAATTCACCGTAAATTTTATCGAGATAATTAGAGGTCGTGTCTTATATGTATAGATTCCTTATCGAGTTTAGCTTCATTAGAGACAAACGGCATAGGCATTGAATCCCTTTACAGGGAGATATTTAAATCGTAAAGTACAGAGGTCAGTGTAGTCGAACCTTGAAACAGGGGAGACTTTAATGAATAAACTGTACTAATTGGCAAAACCAAAAATTCTACAAAAATTCCCCCATATAGATATATGAGTCTAGTTTCAGAAAAAATTTACGGAATTGATTTCAAGTTCCAGAACTCAAGATATGATTTTTAAAGCGACTACGATACAGTTAGCCAGCTTGCCTGGAACAAAAAAAGAATAATAAATAGGGGGAAATAAATGAAGTAAGCTCGGTAACACCTCGTATTCGATTTCCGGTAACGGTCACGGGATTAGGGTGTTACATTTGATAGGTATCACTGGAATTAAATAATGAATAAATTATGTAATCGAAGCTTGATGAGTCTATTTCCATATGGAAGAAACGAAACTACCATATGAGCTGTATGTTAGGAGATAATTAAATTCTTGTGAAACAGGGCCAGAGCGATTTCTGGATCCCCTGTTTCGAATTAGAAAATTCACCGTAAATTTTATCGAGATAATTAGAGGTCGTGCCTTATATTTACAGATTCGTTATCGAGTGTAGTTTCATTAGAGACAAACAGCATAGGCATTGAAGCCCTTTACAGGGAGATATTTAAATCGTAAGGTACAGAGGTCAGTGTAGTCGAACCTTGAAACAGGGGAGACTTTAATGAATAAACTGTACTAATTGGCCCAACCAAAAATTCTAAAAAAATTCCCCCATATAGATATATGAGTCTAGTTTCGGAGAAAATTTACGGAATTGGATTTCGAGTTCCAGAACTCAAGATATGATTTTAAAGCGACTACGATACAGTTAGCCAGCTTGCTCGAACAAAAAAAATAAATAGGGGGAAATAAATGAAGTAAGCTCGGTAAAACCTCGTATTCGATTTCCGGTAACGGTCACGGGATTGGGGTGTTACATTCGATTGGTATCAGAGCTATGGTTTAGTCGGTTCTAGGACTACCATAGCACGTATGAGTCTAGCTATACAGCCTTAATGTTAATGTTTAAATGCGTGATGACTTCTGACGGTTAAAATTTTTGTTTTGATTAGTAAATGGATCCCGGTGTAGAGAGAACCTTGGCGGATGACGTTGAAAGTGTAGCGGCTACTCCTGCATAAGGGACGCCGCCTGTTTTTTACCATGATGAATGAGTGGGTCGCGCAATATGCCCGAACCAATCCGGCTGTCCAACAATTTCCGAATTTGAATAATCCACCCCAAGAGCCCGTAATGCCATCTGCCATCGATCCTGTGAGGTCGAGTAAGCCACCAGACTTGATTAGGAAGCGCGGGCTGAGGAGTTCAGGCCATAGTTACCGATGATGCCGAAGGGCCGAAGTTCGCTTGATAACACCATTCGGTGTTTGATGAATCATGCACACCGATGAATGCCTAAAGTGTGCTATATCCTTGTTGCGGGACTCAAAGCTACTATTGGTGGAGGACCTTGATTTCCATAGTCCCAAACGAACGAGTTACTTGGGATTTCTTTCAAACGAATTTCAAAGAAGTATATTAGTCAACAGTTCATCGATCAAAAACGTAAGGAATTCTTGGAACTCAAGCAAGGCCGTATGACAGTATCTGAATACGAACATGAGTTCGTAAGACTTAGTCGGTATGCCCGGGAGTGTGTGGCCGATAAGGTTGCTATGTGCAAAAGATTTGAAGAAGGATTGAATGAAGATTTAAAGCTACTAGTGGGTATTTTGGAGATAAAGGGGTTCGTGACACTAGTCGAACGAGCCTGCAAGGCGGAAGAACTTGGAAAGGAGAAGAAGAAGGCTGAATTGGAAGCTAGAGACTATCGTAAAAGATCGACGGGTAAAGCTCCATTCTCGGCTGTAAAGAAGTTCAGGGAGGACACTAGTAAGTCGAGGACGACTGCGGGAATTTCCATCAGAGCACGACCATCGACGGACTCCCGAGCTACTTCGGTAGCTAGTGTGGGCAATAATCGTCAAGAGAAACCTAAATGCCCCCAATGTGGAAGACGACACCTAGGTGAATGTTGGGGTAAGTCTACTAACAGGGCCTGTTACGGATGCGGTTTGAAGGACCACTTCATTAGAGATTTCACGGAGCTTGATGAGAAGAATAAGATGCAAGGTGCAAGACCTAGTGGAGTGACAGCTAGAGATAGACCACCAAGAATTTTAGGAGGTAGGGGTGGTAGTCGAGAGGGCCTCGATATGGTCGTTCGAGCCGAGACCCGTACTCGCTAGAGCATATGCCATTCACAAGACGAGAGGAGGCATCCTCCCCACGTCATCACCGGTACTTTCACTCTCTTTGATACTAATGTGATTGCATTGATTGACCCCGGCTCTACTCATTCATATGTATGTGAAACCTTAGCATCCAAAGAAGACTCTACCGTTGAGTCTCATCGAGTTCGTAATTCGAGTGTCAAACCCTTTGGGTCAATACGCACTTGTTGATAAAGTGTGTAAGAGATGCCCTCTAATAATCCGAGAATCTGCTTTTCCGCCGATTTGATGCTTTTACCGCTTGACTAATTTGATGTCATTCTTGGTATGGATTGGTTGATCAGACATGATGCAAAGGTGAACCGCAAAAGAAAAACCATCGATTTGAGGAGTGCACATGATAAGGTAGTCCGAGTTGAGTCTACCGATTTGAAGGGGTGGTGCCGATAATATCTTCAATGACCGCCGTAGATATGTGAAAAGGGTGTGAAACATACCTTGCATGTATGTATTTGATAGCAAAGAGATGGAAAGGAAACTTGAATCAGCATCAGTGGTTTGTAAGTATTCGATGTTTTTCCGAGGAGTTACCGGGTTGCCACCGGTTCGAGAGGTGGAATTCAAGATCGAGATTGTACCGGTACCACGCCAATCTCAATAGCCCCGTATCGTATGGCATTAACGGAATTAAAGGAATTGAAAGTTCAATTGCGAGAATTGATGGATAGAGGTTTCGCCGACCGAAGTTTTTCTCCATGGGGCACACCCGTATTGTTTGTGAAAAGAAGGATGGAACCATGAGATTGTGCATCGACTATCGCCGTTGAATAAAGTGACCATAAAGAATAAATACCGCTGCCACGTATTGATGATTTGTTTGATCAATTAAAAGGAGCCTCAGATTTTCCAAGATAGATTTGAGATCCGTTATTATCGGTTGAGGGTTCGAGACTCGGACATACCCAAAACCGCTTTTAGAACGAGGTACGGTCACTACGAATTCTTAGTGATGTCGTTTGGGCTCACTAATGCCCCTGCGGTATTTATGGATTTAATGAATCAAGTATTCAGGCCATACTTGGATCGATTTGTGGTTGTGTTTATTGATGATATTTTAGTTTATTCACAAGGTGAAGCCGAACACGCCGAGCATTTGAGGTTAGTATTACGATTTTATGAGACAAGATATACGCAAAATTCAGTAAATGTGAATTTTGGTTGAAAGAGGTTAGCTTTTTGGGGCACGTGGTGTCCGTGATCGGTGTTAGAGTGGATCCGAACAAAATTTCGACCATACTTGATTGGAAACCTCGAGGAATGTTCTTGAAGTTAGGAGCTTTTGGGACTTGCGGATACTACCGACGGTTTGTAAGGGGTTTTCGATGATAGCTACACCGCTGATTTAAACTACTCCAAAAGATGTTGAGTTTGAATGGATGTAAAACCGTCAAGAGTTTCGATCGACTAAAGACTGCTTAACCAAGCTCCGGTGTTAGTACAACCGAGTCCCAAAGAGTTTGTCATTTATAGTGATGCATCCTTACTTGGGCTAGGTTGTGTGTTGATGCAAGAAGGTCGAGTTGTGGCTTACGCGTCGAGACAATTAAAGCCGCATGAGAGAAACTATCCGACCCATGATCTTGAATTGGCGGCCATAGTGTTTGTGACAGCCTTAAAACGACCCTAGTCGGAATGTGGTTTCGGGACCACGAAACCGAGGCATAAAAATAATTTGATATTTATTTTGATGCCTATAATATGTGTTAACTCATGTGTGACATTTTTGATGCTTTAATTTAGAGTTATAAATGTGAATTTCACTAGAAAGGACCTAGTAGAAAACTTTGAAAGTATGATGGGGAATGTGTGATGACTAATTAAAGCATGCATGCAAAACAATGGCCTTGCATGTCAAATACCCCTTTTACAAGTGATGGCCGCCATGACAAAGAATATGGGCAAAACATGTCATAGACATGTTTTGTTGGTGAATCATGGGTGAAAAAATAAACAAATAAGTATGGGTAATAAAGAATGAAAAGAAAAAAAATGTGTGTGAGTGAACCCCTTGCCGTGAGTTGAGGAAAAGAAGGAAAAAAATTTTGCTCATCCTTTCATTCTCTCTTGACCGAAAATACTAAGGATAAGGAAGGAGTTTTGCTTCATGTTTGGCTTGGAAGAGGATTAGGAAGGGTTTGGCTATACTTGCATCAAGATTAAGGTATGTTTGGGGTTGTGCCATGAGATTCATGCATGTTGTTAGTTGATAGCTTGATGCTCTTATTAGCCATGGTTCAAATCCTTGTTATGTCATGGGAATGAAATTCGGCCGAAGTGAATGTGGTGTTAATGCCATTGCATGCTAAATATCAAGCTTGAAAATGATACATGCGATGGAGGATTGAGGATTCTTAGATTTTCTTTTAGCATTTTTTTTGAATGAGATACTAAGTTCTTTGTTTCACCATGACCAAATTGAAATGGTATGGTGTTGTGGTATTCGGTCATGATATATCCATAAGTATAATTCATGCATGTTGCATGGTAAGTAAGATTTAAGCTTTGGATATGTGTATATATTTGGATATAAGCCACTTGAGAATTCGGCCCTTGCACTTACATGAATTTATGTTTGCACATGATGTGTTGGTATGACATATATACAATTTCAAGGTGTATATTTGCTTGTGATGATGTCTCGATTATGAAGTAAATAAGAGATGTGCAATGAGCTACGATATGTAATGCGTTAGTAGTAAAATGCATGCTGTTTTTGTGTGGTATTAGTGTATAATTGGCCTCAACATGGACATGTATATTCGCCACATGAGGGGAAATTAGTGTGCATGCATTCGGTTTGAGGCAAGCGTATTGATGCCTATTCTTGGCTTAGAAAATTCGACTAAGAGGAATATTAACTAATGTGTTGAGTTTGATTCATGATTTCGTACATATGCGACTTTGATGCCTAATGTATATAAGGGCTAAGTACTTTGAGCTTCACTTTGATGTTTGAACGAATGGTATTGAATTGCTTGTTGTGATTTAAAATGTGCATGACCATTGCGTATTTGAGCTAAAGGATGGCCATATGACCATTTACACTCCTTGTCATATTCGCCATAAGCTATCCTAATGAGATTTTAATAAGTTAAATTTGTGTGAATTAGCTCAAGAGCAAAGGGAGCTAAATCCGATAAAGGGAAGGAAAAGTAGTTGAATAGTCAGTTAAATCGCTCGACAACATCCGAGGTAAGTCTTCGAGTGATGACCCTACTTGAATTATATTGAAATCATGCTTCTTGTGTGTGTGGCTATTGAGCCGAAATAGTAAAGGTTGATAAATATTTTGTGTTAGAGCCTTAGTAACGAAAATGAATTATGGACGTGTCTTGATTATTGATATATGTGTAAATGAACATTGAATGATATCCGGCTAAGTCCCAAGGCAATTATGCTAGTAATTACATCTGGCTAAGACCAAGGCATTCGTATGAAGTTGATATATCCGGCTAAGACCCAAGGCCTTTGTGCAAGTTACCAAACCGGGTTAAGACCAAGGCAATCGCAAATCACTATAACCGGGTTAGGTCCCAAGACAATCGAGCGAGTCGCTATATCCGGTTAAACTCAAGGTATGTGATTCGAAGTGAGCAATCTTGCTGTGAAAATTTCAGTTTATACACTTGTGAAAATTCCAGCAATGAGGTATGTTGTATGTGCTTGAATTAGTTGAATCCTTACAAGTAAATATGCGCTCAGTTGATAAACTGCCACCGCCTTGGGCTAAGTTGTTCTTTTGTGCATGAACATAAGGGTCGGTAATGTGAAATAAGTATGATTATGGGAATGTGTATTAGTAAAGTGATTTATTTAGCCATGTGAATAAAATACCTTAGTCAAAGCTGATTTCATTGCTTGAGACTTACTAAGCATTAAAATGCTTACCCGTTGCTTTGGCTCTCTGCTTTATAGGTTTCACTAGTTAGCTATTGGATTCGGGATCAAGAAGTCAAGTCATCCACACTATCGAAGCCCCCATTTTGGTACAAATTTTGGTTGAACTTTGAAATGGCATGTATAGGACTACCCTTTTGTTGAAGGTCATGTACCTTCCGGTTTGTGTAAACTTGGATAGCCATGCGAAAATGGCTTATATACGTTTTTAGCATAGTACTATAATCGTTTGTATGTTGATCCTTATGAGGTATGGAATTGTTTTGAAACGATTAGCCATTGAATGGTTAATCATGATCACACTTTGTGCTACGTATGTAAAAAGGGCCAATTGAATCATGGAAAGTGTGAAATAGGTAAAGCCTACTATAAAGGCAGATGCTGACAGCAGCAGTGATGTGGATGTGAAAAATCACTAAAAATAGTAGGAATGGTATTAAATAGTGAATAAATTATGTAAATGAACCTTGATGAATCTACTTTCATATGGAAGAAACGAAATGGTCATATGAGTTATAAGTTAACAGATATTAAAGTTCTTGTGAAACAGGGCCAGAACGGTTTCTGGATCCCCTGTTCCGACTTTGGAAAATCATTGTAAATTTACCAGAGATAATTAGGA
The DNA here is from genome assembly GCA_025502765.1 of Gossypium herbaceum. Classification (NCBI taxonomy): domain Eukaryota; kingdom Viridiplantae; phylum Streptophyta; class Magnoliopsida; order Malvales; family Malvaceae; genus Gossypium; species Gossypium herbaceum. Next base: position 30,067,616 of record CP106689.1, on the reverse strand, counting down.
GTCATGCCATATATGTGTAGATTCCTGTCTGAGTCTAGTTTCTATAGAAACAAACGGAATCAGTATTGAAGGCCTGTACAGGGAGATATCCAATTCGTAACGCACAAAGGTCAGTGTAGTCAATCCCTGCAACAGGGGAGACTTTAACTAATAAACTGTACTAATTGGCCCGACAAAAAATTCTAGAAAAAAATATGTTGATGGAATTATGAGTTTAGTTTCAAGGAAAAATTACGAAACTGATTTTCGAGCTTTAAAACTCAAGATATGATTTTTGAAGCGACAGTGACACAGTAACCAGCTAGTCTGGAAAATTTTTTTATGGGCTGTGAAAACAATTTAGCTAAGTTGTGTGCACCTTGTGTTCGACTCCGGTAACGGGCTTGGGTACGGGGTGTTACAGTGTTCGCCCTGAAAATATGGCAGCATTACTTGTTTGGGGAAAGGTGTCATATTTATTCGGACCACAAAAGTCTTAAATATTTGATGACTCAAAGAGATCTAAATCTGCGACAAAGACGTTGGCTTGAGTTGTTGAAAGACTATGAACTTGTCATTGATTATCACCCGGGGAAGGCTAACGTGGTGGCCGATGCTTTGAGTCGTAAAGCACTGTTTGCTTTGAGAGCGATGGATGCTCACCTATCCGTTTCGCCCGATGAGGTGCTAGTAGTTGAATTAAAGGCCAAACCATTATTGATTCATCAAATACTTGAATCCCAGAAAGTCGACGCTGAATTGGTCGCTAAACGAGCTGAATGTGCCTCGAATGAGGAATCGGAGTTTCGGATTGACAACAATAATCGCTTGACGTTCAAGGGTCGATTATGTGTTCCAAGAAATTCGGAACTTATTTCGATGATGTTGAATGAGGCGCATAGTGGCCGAATGTCTATCCACCCGGGTATTACTAAAATGTACAACGATCTGAAACGTCAATTTTGGTGGCCGTGTATGAAACGAGACATTTCTGAATTTGTTTCAAGGTGTTTGATATGTCAACAAGTAAAAGCGGAACATCAAGTGCCATCGGGATTACTTCAGCCAATCATGATACCCGAATGGAAATGGGATCGAGTGACAATGGACTTTGTATCTGGGTTACCTTTGACTCAGAGTAAGAAAGACTTGTGGGTTATTGTTGATAGATTGACCAAGTCTCGCTCATTTTATCCCCGTCTGCATGATTTTTCGCTCGATAAATTGGCAGAATTATACATCTCCCAAATTGTTCGATTGCATGGGGTACCTATTTCTATCGTGTCGAATAGAGACCCAAGATTTACATCACGATTTTGGAAAAAGTTACAAGAAGCATTGGGTACTAAGATGCATTTTAGCACCGCATTTCATCCCCAGACTGATGGCCAATCTGAACGAATAATTCAGATACTCGAGGATATGTTGAGATGTTGCGCCTTAGAGTTTTGTGGTTCATGGAAAGATATTTGCCTTTGATTGAATTCGCCACAACAATAGCTTTCAATCAAGCATTAAGATGGCACCTTACGAGGCCTTATACGAGCGTAAATGCCGTACCCATTATTTTGGACCGAACTTAGTGAAAGTAAAATTTTGGGGTTGATTTGATTAAGGATGCCGAGCGAAAGTTCGAGTAATTCGTGAAAGTTTGAAAGCCGCCGGATCGTCAAAAGTCGATGCGGATTCGAAAAGAAAAGACATTGAATATCGGGTTGGAGACAAAGTATTTCTCAAAGTTTCACCCGGAAGAAGGTGCTTAGATTTGGTCGTAAGGGCAAACTAAGTCCGAGGTTCATCGGTCCGTATGAAGTATCCGAACCAGTTGGGCCATCGACACCGGTTAATTTTACCCCGAGCTTGAAAAGATTCACAACGTTTTCCATGTCTCGATGCTTGACGATTTAGGTCCGAATTCGTCGCACGTAATCACTCCATCTAAGATCGAGATTCACCTAACTTGAGTTATGAAGAAGAACCGATTCGCATTTTGATGCGTGAAGTAAAAGAGTTGCGAAATAAGAAAATCCCATTAGTGAAGGTGTTGTGGCATAAACACGGAATTGAAGAAGCCACTTGGGAACTTGAGGACTCTATGAAGGATCGATATCCAAAATTGTTCACTGTAAGATTTTCGGGACGAAAATTTCTTATCTGGGGAGAGTTGTGACACCCTAATGTGACCCTAGTCGGAAAGTGGTTTCGGGACCACAAAACCGAGTCATAAAAATAATTAATTGCTATATTCCATGCTTATTATGTGTGTACATGAGTATGTGGAAGTTTCATTCTCTAATTTTGCCAATTGCATGAGAAATTATTAAATAGGGATCAATATGAGACATGGTGAAATATGATAGGCTAATTTTAAATGGCTTGTTAATGCATGATGACACAAGGGTGGACTTGCATGTCAAATTCCCCAATTCCTTTGTAGTGGCCGCCAAGATGGATTGTTGATGGGCAATATATATGTTAATTAGATATTATAATAAGAAATTGGGTTATTGGAGATAAAATATTGTTAGTAAAAGAAGGTAAAATGAAAAAATGAAGGAATGCTCATCTTTCTTCTCCATTGCCGTGACTTGAGGGAGGAAGAAGAAAGGAATTCTTTTGTTCATGATTCGGCTTGGATGATGTTTAGGAAGAGGTAAGCACTTTGAAATTCTTGGAAATTTAGGTATAAATAAGGTGATTAGTTCAAGTTCTACTCATTCCATGGATTAAGTTTGGTTGTTTGGAGGTTTGATATTCGGCCAAGTAGTTTGAAGCTCTTGGTACATATACTTTTTCTTGAAGGTTGAAATTGGTTTGTTCATAAAGGGGGGGTACCGAATGTGGTCATTGAAGGGTCTTAATGAACAAAATGTGTGGCTTGGGTTTATGACATTCGGTTAAGGAATATTGTGTGCTAGCAAGGTTGGTTTAATATATATATGTAAATCACTTTGTATTTGATGATTAGAAAAAATAGTGAAGGGCAAATTAAAATGATGTTGGATAAATTTTTAGTATAGTTGTGCTTAAGCATTCGGTCATTGATGGGCATTGTTGTAACCTAATTGTAGTTGCAACTCTTAATTTTGAGATGGAATTTGTACATATAAGTTAAGTGAATGGTTAGGGCGAATGAGGTGTATAAAATATTAAAGCATGCTAGAATTATACATTAGTAAGAATGTGTAATTGTACTAAATTTCTATTTGAATTGGTTAGGTATAGTCATGGTATAAGCTCATTAAGGGTGCTATCTTATAAGTGAATGTAGCTTTAGTTAACCTTATGTGCCATGCGTGTGCTAAAATAATTAATGAATTGGATGTTATTATAGGTGTATGGTTGGTCTTATTATTAAAAATAAGGGTTGAGTACCTTGAATTTCTCTTTGATATTCAAAATGATTAAATCAATTTAATTGTTAAATTAAGCTCAAGAGCAAAGGGAACTAAATCGGATAAAGGAAAGGAGAAAGCAATCGAATAGCCGAGTTGGAACCGTTCTACCCAACACAAGGTAAGTCATTAAGCATATATTTGGTATTGATTTAAACGATCGTAATACCTATGCAATTGTGTTTAATGAGGTGAAATGTATACAAATGTATATGTATGTAGAGATGAAATTGTCGAATGTAAAAAAAGAAGTGAAGCGTATAGAGTGGTTGGTTTTCGGCACTAAGTGTGCGGGCAATAAGTGTTCACGGTTGAGAGATTGGCACTGAGTGTGCGAGCTTGAAATGCATGGCACTAAGTGTGCGAGCTTGAAATGCATGGCACTAAGTGTGCGAGTTTAAAGTATATGGCACTAAGTGTGCGCGGATGATTATTAAACACTATGTGTGCGAACCCACTATGTATTTTCTATACATTATTTACATTAAGGGTGCGACCTTACCGAGTCAATTTTGGACAGCGGAAAGGGTAAGTACCTTGAGTTCATGGCTAATAGGTGCTATGTTTATATTTGGAGTTGAGCGTGGTAAGTTTTGAACCTATGTGATGATTATAATTGAAGTCACGTACATAAGGTTCATCGTGGAATAGGTGAAAGTTCGTTTAGTTGTATGATTGTAACGAAAATAAAATGATGTATGGAAATGCCTCAATTACTCTATTGAATAACGATGAAATGTCAATGTAGGACTTGGAATGAGATTGAATCGTAAGGTCTAAGAAACTATGGCATAGTTCGGTATGGATGGAGTACTTAGCCTCATTTCGTTGTTTCCTCTTGTGAAAATTTTATTAATGGATGGTAGTGTAATGCTTATGACTTCATCGAGTTATATACTCATTTGGTGTTTGCTTGTCACCTATTTTAGGTTTCTTGGACTCGACTTTTTGCGTACTCGGGACCGCCATCGAAGTCATCACACCGCTAGCAACTTTTGGTATCTTCTTTTTAGTTGGTCTAGGAGAACATTTCGGCATGTATAGGCTATTATGTTTTGTTGAAATTTGGTATGTAAACTTTAGCCATGCGAAAATGGCATAATGTTCGGTTGGATTTGGTTCTATGATGTTTGGACACAAGTCTTGGTAATTCGGTTTTGGTTGAGTATTGGTTGAGGCCTACTCGATTATTATGCCATATGTCACGGCTGATTATTTTCGGTGTTAAATTCATGATTTGGTAATAGTGTAGTAGGGAGATGCTCGGTGATGATTAACCTTTGGCATGGCTAGTCATGGTCATAATTTGTAATATGTGAAACGAAACTACCATATGAGTTGTATGTTAGGAGATAATTAAATTCTTGTGAAATAGGGCCAGAGCGATTTCTGGATCCCCTGTTTCGACTTAGAAAATTCACCGTAAATTTTATCGAGATAATTAGAGGTCGTGCCTTATATGTACAGATTCCTTATCGAGTTTAGTTTCATTAGAGACAAACGGAATAGGCATTGAAGCCCTTTACAGGGAGATATTTAAATCGTAAGGTACAGAGGTCAGTGTAGTCGAACCGTGAAACAGGGGAGACTTTAATGAATAAACTGTACTAATTGGCCCAACCAAAAATTCTACAAAAATTTCCCCATATAGATATATGAGTCTAGTTTTGGAGAAAATTTACAGAATTGGATTTCGAGTTCCAGAACTCAAGATATGATTTTTAAAACGACAACGATACAATTAGCCAGCTTGCCTGGAACAAAAAAAAAAAATAAATAGGGGGAAATAAATGAAGTAAGCTCGGTAACACCTCGTATTCGATTTCCGGTAACGGTCACGGGATTGGGGTGTTACAGCGGGCACAATTCTCATTGGACGTAATTTTCCCCGCCAGCTTTGTTTCCTTTCAGAAAAATCACGCCTTTCTATTTTCTTCATTTACTCACTATAAACCCCTCTTCACTGTGCCGACTGTAAAACACCCAAGCAACTATTTTTATTCACTTTCTCTTCCCCAAGTTCATACCTTTACACCTTTAAACCATCTTAACTCCACAAAACAAAAAAAAATATGGCAAAAAAGAGAGGATCAATTGAGAAAGCCACCAAGCCTGTTGTAACACCCCGTACCCGAGACCGTTGCCGGAGTCGGACACGAGGGGTTAACGGGCTTAATCCACTTCATTTTAAAAATTTCCAGACAGCAGGCTAACTGTGTCACTGTCACCTTAAAAATCATATCTTGAGTTCCACAACTCGAAAATCAGTTTCGTGATTTTTTCCTGAAACTAGACTCATATATGCATCTACAAATTTTTTTCTAGAATTTTTGGTCGGGCCAATTAGTACAGTTTATTAGTTAAAGTCTCCCATGTTACAGGGATTGACTACACTGACCTTTGCGCATTACGACTTGGATATCTCCCTGTACAGGGCTTCAATACTGATGCCGTTTGTTTCTACAGAAACTACACTCGAAAAGGAATCTGTACATATATGGCATGACTTCTAATTATCTCTGGTAAATTTATAATGAATTTCCAAAGTCGGAACAGGGACTCCAGAAACCGTTCTGGCACTGTCTCACGAAAACTTAAATATCTCTTAACATACTGTTCATATGATCGTTTCGTTATTTTTCTATGAAAATAGACTCGTCAAGGTTCGTTTAAATAATTTATTCACTATTTAATTCCATTCCTACTATTTTTAGTGACTTTTCACATCCACGTCACTGCAGCTGTCAGCATCTGTCTTTAAGGTAGGCTTTACCTATTTCATAGTTTCCATGATTCAACTAGCCCTTTAACATAAATAGCACAAAATATGATCATGATTAACCATCCCAATGGCTAATCGTTTCCAAACATTTCCATGCCTCTTAATGAACAACATACAATGATTATAATACCATGCCCAAAGTATACTTAAGCCATTTTCGCATGGCTATCCAAATTTACACAAAACCGAAAGGTACATGACCTACAACAAAAGGGTAGTCCTATACATGCCATTTCAAAGTTCAACCAAAATATACCAAAAGGAGCTTTGATAGTGTGGGCAACTTCGACTTCAAAAATCCCGAGTCCGATAGTGAAGAACCAAAATCTATAAACAGAGAATCAAAGAAACGGAGTAAGCATTTAATGCTTAGTAAGTTTGAGTCATGAATTTAGACACAACCAAAGTATAGCATTCATGTAGCTAAACAGATAATTTCATATGCACAAATTCTCAATATCATACTTACTTCACATTACCAACCCTTATATTCATACACAAAGATCAACTTAGCTAAAGGCGGTAGCTCATTTATCAATCGAGCGAATACTTATTTGTAAGGGCTCACTAATTCAAAGCACATACAAAACATACCTCATTGTTGGGATTTCACAAGCGTATTAACTGAAATTTTTACAGCAAGATCATTCATTCCCGAATCATGTACCTTCGGAGTTTAACCGGATATAGCTACTCGTTCAAATGCCTTTGGGACATAGCCCGGTTATAGTAACTCGCACAAATGCCTTCGGGACTTAACCCGGATTTAATAAGTCGCACCATGCCTTTGGGCTTAGCCCGGAATTTGTAACTCGCACAAATGCCTTCGGATCTTAGTCCAGATTTAGTCACTTAGCACAAAGCCTTCGGGACTTAGCCCGGACATCTTTCGAATAACCATGCACATTTATCAATAAATCATGACACATTCGTATTTCATTTTCGTTAGCAAAACTCTAACACGAGGCACTTATCACACTTGCAATTTCGGCTCAATAGCCACACACAAAGAGCATGATTTTGATTTGCTTAAAACGTGATCTAATCAAATCATAATCTAAGTTCCATTACTCGAAAACTTACCTCGGATGTTGTCGAACGGCTTCAACGGCTATTCGATCACTTTTTCCTTTCCCTTATCCAACTGTGGCCCTCTAAGCTCTTGAGCTAATTCAAACAAATTTAACTTATTAAAGTCTCATTTTGCTAGCTTATGGCCGAATATGACAAGGAATTTGATAGTCATATGGCCACCTTTTAGCTCAAATACACAATGATCATACGTATTTTAATCACATCAAGCAATTTAATACAATTCATTCGAACATCAAAAGAGAAGCTCAAGGTACTTAGCCCATATATACATTAGACATTAGAGTCACATATGTACGAAATCACGAATCGAACTCAACATACTAGCTAATATTTCCCCTTAGCCGAATTTTCTAAGTCAAGCTAAAGCCATCAATAGGCTACCTATGGCCGAACATACACATCAACTCATGGACTCATTCATGTGGCCGAACATACACATCTATGCTAAGGCCGATTGCAACACTTAATACATTCTACAAGTATGGTCACTTGTATTGACTAAACACCATTTGCTTCAAGTTCAAAACTTGGCTAATACACATATATACACCATTAAAGCATCCTCTCCCTTTCCATTAATTCAACACATGCATTACCCATAATATACAAAATTATATTCGCCTTAGCACACAACTTGCTAGCCGATTCTTCTCCATCTAGCAACTAATGCACATACGAGCTCATTTGTTAGACTCTACTTCATCTAACAACAACCTTATTTCTCTTCTATTTCCTACCATGGGCGAATGCTCAAGATACCTCAATATCAAAATTTTAACTTGGGTTGCTTAAAGAGCTTGGTGATGAGTTCAAATTTATCTAACACCTCAAGCAACATAACACATCCCTTAATCTAGTGAACCACCATAACATCAAACACCAACCAAGAAAACAACACCCAAGGCCGAGTATCATCTTCATCACATAGCAAGATTTAGACCATGGGCTAGGTAGAACTCAAGCTGACAACTAAAACATGCATGCATCTCATGGACAACATCAAACATACCTTAGTCTAGCAAATCACCATAGCCGATTTTCTCAAGCTCCTCCCCTTCCTTTCTTTCCTCTATTCGGCCAAGGATGAACCAAAGGATGAACACTTGTTTTTTTTGTTTTTTTCTCCTTCAACTCACGGCAATGGGGGCATGGATGAGACCATTTTTTTTTCATCACTCCTCCCTTTCATTATTCAATTACCATGCTTATTATTTTATTTTTCCTTACATAATGCATTAAGCCAACATATCTATGACATGTTTCTTTTTAGCCATAACACCTTGTCCACCCATGCTCATGGCCGGCCACTACATATTAGGGGGGGAAATTGACATGCAAGTCCTCCCTTTTGATTACATGCACTATTAGATCCTTGTAGATTAGCCTATCACATTTCAAAAGTGTCACACAAGTCCTTTTGACTAAATTCACATGCAATTTACTAAATCGAAGCTTAAAATTTTTGCACATTCATATTCACATATTTTAGACCATAAATATCACATTCAAATAATTTGGTGACTCGGTTTAGCGGTCCCGAAACCGCTTTCCGACTGGGGTCACTTTAGGGCTGTCACACCTGTTGATGAATACTCATCCTCTACAACTGCAGTTCGTGAGTTGAAATTCTCCACGCCAACGGAGAAAAAAAGAGCCAGTGAGATTTTTAATGAAAGCAGCTAAAGAACGATTTCAAAACAACATCTTAAAGTAAAACTTCTACCCAGAACAGGGCATTCTCCTTTCGTAAGAACAAGACTTAGGCAAACAAGTCTCCAAAACTATCTCTAAGTTGAAGTGGGGGACCTTCTGTACATATCATGGAAGCTATTCTTGTAACATCCCAAACCCAGCCTGGACGTTATGGTCGAATCTGGTGATGTCACATTGAAGCATTTTTCGTAAAGTGCGAATTTGTTAAAACCCATTCTCTATTAAACCTTTATGTATGATCTTAAAGAAGCTTTCAAGTCTTGTTGTTAATTTTCAAAATGTACATCAATTGTCGAAAATAAATCATATTAAAATTTCGTTATTTATTTTAAAACATTGTTTCTTACGGAAGCTCTTAAAACTGTTTACGTATTCGTGGTATCTTTGAAAAACATTTAACTTTTTTGAAAACCCGTGTCTTTATCCAACTGTTAGCAGAATTAAAGAAAACGAAATATAAATCCCCAAATTAAAAATAAAATCTAGAGAAGCCTTATTACATAAAAATACCTAAATTATACTACTTATAATTTAAAAGATAACATGGAAGCGTAAGCTGTAATGTGGCCACCTTCGAGTCCTTTACAGCACTGATCCGCCTAAGGATTACCTACGCATATAAGTAGAAGGGTGAGTTTACAAAAACTCAGTGTGTAATCCCTTTATAAGCAAACAATCAAACATACAGTGAGTAAAACCAATCTGGGCCTAAGCCCATATCAGTGACAGTTTAGTTTCAGTTAGGGCGTTAGCCCAATACAGTAATAGTATCAAAGTGGGCCTTAGCCTATTGCAGTAATAGTAAACAGTGCAGTACACATATGCAATCAGAAATCCTACCCAACCAGCCTCTACGCATCACTCCGACTAGCCCTACACACCATGTGGGGATAAAATCAACCTACCCATCCCTACACACAAAAAATAGTATTGGTTGCAGCACTAAACAGTGTTTACAGCAGAGCTGCTAGTATAATAGGCTTAGAGCCATTAGTGATTTGCAGCAGAGCTGCCAGTACAGTACATTTCCTCCAATCATATATAAACCCATCACCATGTAATGCATCATGCAACATGTCATGTTATATAATAATATTAAACATGTGCTCAATACAGTTACAAATAGGATTCTAGAATATAAACATACATCTCATAGGGGCAAAACAGTCAGCTTACCATATAAGGGCAAAATAGCCATTTTACCACATAAGGGCAAAACCGTCATTTTACCACACAAAGGAAAATAGTCATTTTACCATATAAGGGTAAAACAATCATTTTGACACATAAGGGAAAAATAGCCATTTTATCGACTAGGGTAAAATAGTCATTTTATCGATTAGGGTCCAAGTACACTTACCGACCTTATAGAAGGTCCATAGTCGTCTCGGGCGACCCGTGTAACCTTAACAGTCAAACAGTGTGTATGGGCCCAAGGCCCATAATGCGGGCCCATACACCTATTTAGCCCAGAAATGGCCTTGGCCGTGTGAACTACACAACCTAGCCCAATATTCTCCATACTTTCATGTGGTTTACCCGTGTGGGGCCCACACAACCCATTTCGGCCCAATGTGGTCCAAAACGGCCTAAGCCCATGAAATCGCTCAGGGTGGCCTCTACGATCAAACGCCTATATTTATGCGTTTGAATTACCACACGAGCATACATACGTTCGTGTAGCGTCAATGGCCACTTATTTTGGCTTTTGCCGATTTACGATTAGAGGTAGTGTGTTACACACCTATTTACAGAAAACACGTACGTAGTCCTTGAGCATTACAAACCTTGATCGAATCCACAAGCATTCAATTAGTGTAATGCCCCGTACCCGAGACCGTTGCTGGAGTCGAACACGAGGTGTTAACGGACTTAATTCATTACTTAAAAATTTCATACAATTCATTTTAAAATTTCAGACAAGTCGGCTAATCGCATCACGATCGCTATAAAATCATATCTCGAGTTCCAAAACTCAAAATTCAATTCCGTAAATTTTTCCTGAAACTAGACTCATATATCTATCTAATAATTTTTCCTGAAACTAAACTCAAAATCATATCTCGAGTTCCAAAACTCAAAATCCAATTAGTACAGTTTATTAGTTAAAGTCTCCCCTATTTCAGGGTTCGACTACTCTGACCTCTGTGTATTACGAATCATATATCTCCCTGTACAGAGCTTCAATGACTATTCCGTTTATCTCTAATAAAACTAGACTCAATAAGGAATCTGTACATATAAATAATTACGTCTAATTATATTTTAACAATTTATAGTGAATTTTCAAAGTCAGAATAGGGGATCCAGAAATTGCTCTGGCCCTATTTCACAAAAATTTAAACATCTCATAAAATATAGCTCATATACCTGTTTCTCTTCTTCCATATGAAAATAGACTCATCAAGCTTCGATTCCATAACTTATTCATTATTTAATTCCATTTATACTATTTTTAGTGATTTTTCAAATTCACGTCACTACTGCTGTCTGAATCTATTTTATGGTAAATTTTACCTATTTCATGGTTTCCATGGATTAGCTAGCAATTTGACGTACATAACACCAAATATGATCATGATTAGCCATTCCAATGGCTAATCATTACCAAGCATTTCCATACCACTCAATAACCATATCATAAGACCATATATACAAAATGATTATAATGCTATACATGCCATACTCAAAATATAAAAGCCATTATGCCAAGATGGTATACGGATAGTGTGAGCGAGCCTCCGACCGTTCCCGATTTCTGAGCTGGCTTGTCAAAACTGTGCAAAGTATTCATTTCACAACACATACCAATATGTCCCTTTCATCTTGAGTATTCCTCCATTTGAGTAAAACTTTACCCGTTGAACACATCGGAATATAATTCGGATACATGGAAAGTTTGCACATAAGTGCCACATATGTAGCCAAGCTACTATGTAACCCGCCCATAAGCGAACTCGGACTCAACTCAACGAGCTCGGGCGTTCGCATCCATGAGTGAACTCAGACTCCACTCAACGAGTTTGGATGCCTAGTTACATCTCACGAACTCGGACTCAACTCAACGAGTTCGGAAGCTCAACCATCCTAGTGACATGTCACTTGTATCCTAATCTATTCCTAAGGTTCAAACGGGCATTTTCCTCGATCACACATCTTTGCCATCTTCCACGGAATATCGAAATTGATACTTCGGTGATAGTTCATACTCATCAAGTAATTCACATAATTACATATTATTCAACAATAACCACAAAGCATAATATTTCATGATAATAATTAGCATCATATCATATAAACAACATTAAATTGCTTAAAATGAAAATTATGTTACTACATTTACACATGAACTTACCTCGTATGCGAAAATGGCTACTTTTACCATTTCGTCCACAACTTGGTATTTTCTCCATTTTAGCCCGAATTTTAGTTTTCCTTGCTCTATCATTTAAAATATAGTCTAATTAGGACTTACATTATTCAAATTGACCCAAAATCATATTTTGGCAAAATTATAGTTTTGCCCCTAAACTTTTGCATATTTACACTTTTGCCCCAAAGCTCGTAAATTAAACTTCAGCCTATTTTCTTATGTTTTATGACATGCTGATCATTTTTCCCTTCTATGGCAACATCAAATTCTCACTCTAACATGTACTTATGACTATTAGGTATTTTTACCGATTAAGCCCGTTCGCTAGTTTTCGCTTAAAACCGAGTAGCACAAGTTGTCTAACATAATTTAAAACCTCATATTTTATCATAAAACACCAAAATACACAAATTTCACCTATGGATATTTTTCCAAATATAAACCCTAGCTTAAATTATTGCTAGCATAAGCTTAATCGAGCTACCGGGACTCCAAAAACGTAAAAATCATTAAAAACGAGGCTAGAACGGACTTACAATCGACCTTGGAAGCTTGAAAAACCCTAGCCATGGTTTCTCCTTGCTATGTTCGGCCATGGGGTTGAAGATGAGAAAAATTGGCTTTTAATTTTGTATTTTAATTCATTTTACCCCTAAATGACCAAAATGCCCTTACTACTAAACTTTCCAAAAATTCCATCCATGTCCAATTTTTGTCCATAGACTTAGAAATTGGTAAAATTGCTATTTAAGACCTCCTAATTAATATTTCAAAACAATTTCATACTAGAAACTTCTAGAATACAAGTTTTGCAAATTATTCGATTTAGTCCTTAATTTCAATTTAAGCACTTTATGCATAAAATTTCTTCACGAAATTTTCACACAATCATGCAATCATATCATAGACCCCAAAATAATCATAAAATAATTATTTCTATCTCAAATTTTGTGGTCACGAAACCACTATTCTGACTAGGCCCAAAATTAGGATATTACAACTCTCCCCCCTTTTAGGGATTTTCGTCCCCGAAAATCTTACCAGAAAAGTGGTCTTCACTTTTAATCTCATATTCGGTGCCGAAGAACTTTCACTTAGGCTGTACCTCCAATACATCTCTTTAATTTCTCATATGATCTAAAAGCTTACAGCCTCAACTCTCAACTGTTCTTAAATTTTCAACCCTTCTCGCTTCCCATGATATCATGACATAAAACCCAGATCTCAACTTGATTTAATGGAGACCGAATTCCAAGAAATCCAACAATCAAAGAGACACGAAATTCCATGAATCGATGAGTAGGAATTCATTCAATACATATATGATTTATAGATCTCGCCAAACATTTAACAATAGGATACATCACATTTTCCTCTTTCCGCCATGGAAATATTTCTGACATGGCCTCAAGAATAATCCTTCTCATTTCCATCCCAATATCAACACTGACAAGGATAATTTTGATAGATCCCAATGTTCGGCTTTAACCCCTTTAACAACTCCGATTTTATGTAACATCGAATGCTCTAAACTATCACATTACCTCACTGTCTTGAAACACATCACAATTCATACAACAGTACATTACTAAAAGTCAGGAAGTCTTTGCTCAATGTAGACTAGTCTAGTTCAGACGCTTCGGTTACCAATATTCTCATCTATCCGAACTCTGTCAACATGTAATAAACTTTTCAGCTTTCAGAAGATGGAAACCTCATCATTCGTAGTGACTTAAACTAATATCCAACTCTTTTCTAATAAATATACACTTCTCGTTCAAACTATTTACTCTTTTATCCGTACAAAATGAAATTCTATTATCAGACTTGGGAAAAATAATCCTGAAATAATTGTCACATGAAATCTTTCAAATAGATAATTCACCATACCGACTGAAACTCGTGCTTTTATCACTTATGCCTTTACTGATGTCAAATCCTTACACAGAAATTAGAAAAAAAAAACCCCAATACTAAAATCACCACATTACCAAGATCAAATTAGAAGTATAGTCATATTTGACATGATTATCACGAGCTGAAGAACCCACTTCGAACATGAGTCGTAATCGACAAATTATGGAACAAAGATAACAAGAAAACCGAATAAAGAAATCCAAGATAGAGAAACTCGGAATAAAGAAATCCAGAATAAAGAGATCCAGGATAAAGAAACCCAAGATATGATACTATGCCGGAGAATCGAAAACCAAACTCATAGAGAAAATACAGAATACCCCGATAATTCTTCTAAGAAAGAAAGTCCAGAAGAAAACATCATTTAATCCCACTGAAATCAAATATAACAAGAACAATATATCTTCCCATACATATATATCAGATGAAGCATCAAGTAGAAGAAACAGAATCATAATATCATATGTATTCTCTCATCAATTCTTATCAGACGAAATGAAATAGAATACCCGATGAAATAGAGCAATATAAATTATAAACCAGTCAGACTACCAATGCTTTCATCCAACACCAGAATTAGAAGACATTCCCATATAATAAGAATTTCTTCAGAAGATCAATAGCCATAGAAATATTTCTGAGAACGGGTAAACACATAGAACATCTCAAAAGAGACTGCTAAATCTGTCCAGTCATAACTGTCACACTCAGATAGTTCAAATTTCAATTATCATTTCCCCAACTAGTTCTACCGTCACAAATTTCATATTAAACCATTCACTAAAGAAGGCCAATTCTGAATAAATTTCGATTTACACTTTTCTCGACCTTGCACCTGAGTAATTCGGTTTACCAAGGAGAATTCCTTCTCTAATTGGGATAGTGCATAACTCCAATAATCTTTACGTCAATCCGATACTTTACTGGCTCTGACTTTACTTATCAGCTCATTTTCAATCTCTGACCATACTTATAATTATTCTATCACTAAACTCTTTGGGTTCTCAACTGGAAACTTATTCAATACAAATCTCATGAAATTCCATTATAAGTACCACTTCGGTAAGGGGGAGGGGTTGTAGGACCTCTGACTCGACTTTCTTAGACATACACATATGACACAACTTCCATCATCATAATAACATCATCAAAATCATGTCATTCATTCAGGCAATGCAACATTCATGTTGGCTTACACAAATTTTCCTATTGTCCCATTTAGACAATATACTTATGCATACATTCTATGTTTTCTAGATAACTTTACTTATCCATTCATTTAATTAAATTAAGTCATGCTCATGGCATCATATAAGACCAAAAAACATAGATATTTGCATCACAATCACAACTTTCATTTCGTGCATCATCATGTACATATCATTACAATCATATAATTCAGGTCCAACAATTTAACATAGATAAGTTCATTTCATTATAATCCTTTATCTCATAAAATTATATATCATTAGCATTCATCAACATTCGACGTCCAAATCAAGACAAGGACATTTTCACTCGTATCATAATATTATGACCTTTATTCATACCTCTACTACTTTCTATTTATTCCGTTCATCTTATCAAGTAAGCCACATACACTACATCATATGAGCATTAAGCAAATATGAATATTTATCACATATGTATCATAAACCTTTATTCATACTTTTTCGAACCGAGACTTATCATAATCATAATTTTACTCAAATACCTTCACATAACATTGAACATGGTCGGCACATTTCGGTTGGAGAGTACCTGTCTAAATAAGACGGTACTCATACGCGTCGGAAGACATCACACTATCACGCATCGCTGGCATGTATAGCTAAACTTTTACACATGCTAGGTTAGTCCGAGAACTGACTACACCTACTATGATACCACTAAATGTAACGCCTGTGCGATACCATTGCGAGTCGAACACGAGGTGTTAACGGACTTAATTCATTACTTAAAACAGCTCATACAATTCATTTTAAAATTTCCAGACAAGCTGGCTAATCGCATCACGATCGCTTTAAAAATCATATCTCGAGTTCCAAAACTCGAAATCCAATTTCGTAAATTTTTCCTGAAACTAGATTCATATATCTATCTACTAATTTTTTTTCTAGAATTTTTGGTCTGGAAAATTAGTACAGTTTATTAGTTAAATTCTCCCCTGTTTCAGGGTTTGACTACTCTGACCTCTATGTATTACAAATCAAATTTCTCCCTGTACAGAGCTTCAATGACTATGCCGTTTGTCTCTAATAAAACTAGACTCAATAAGGAATCTGTACATATAAATTATAACTTATAATTATCTTTTAACAATTTATGGTGAATTTCCAAAGTCAGAACAGGGGATCCAGAAATTGCTCTGGTCCTGTTTCACAAAAATTTAAACATCTCATAAAATATAGCTCATATATTTGTTTCGCTTCTTCCATATGAAAATAGGCTCATCAAGCTTCGATTCCATAACTTATTCATTATTTAATTCCATTTATACTATTTTTAATGATTTTTAAAATTCACATCACTACTACTGTCTGAATCTATTTTATGGTAAATTTTACCTATTTCATGGTTTCCATGGATTAGCTAGCAATTTGACATACATAACACCAAATATGATTATGATTAGCCATTCCAATGGCTAATCATTACCAAGTATTTCCATACCACTCAATAACCATATCATAAGACCATATATTCAAAATGATTATAATGCTATACATGCCATACTCAAAATATACAAGCCATTATGCCAAGATGGTATACGGATAGTGTGAGCGAGCCTCCGATCGTTCCCGATTTTCAAGCTGGCTTGTCAAAACTGTTCAAAGTATTCATTTCACAACACTTACCAATATGTCCCTTTCATCTTGAGTATTCCTCCATTTGAGTAAAACTTTACCCGTTGAACACATTGGAATATAATTCGGATACATGGAAAGTTTGCACATAAGTGCCACATATGTAGCCAAGCTACTATGTAACCCGCCCATAAGCGAACTCAGACTCAACTCAACGAGCTCGGGCGTTCGCATCCATGAGTGAACTCGGACTCAACTCAACGAGTTCGGATGCTCAACCATCCTAGTGACATGTCACTTGTATCCTAATCTATTCCTAAGGTTCAAACGGGCGTTTTCCTCAATCACACATCTTTGCCATCTTCCACGGAATATCGAAATTAATACTTCGGTGATAGTTCATACTCATCAAGTAATTCACATAATTACATATTATTCAACAATAACCACAAAGCATAATATTTCATGATAATAATCAGCATCATATCATATAAACAACATTAAATTGCTTAAAATGACAAATATGTTACTACATTTACACATGAACTTACCTCGTATGCGAAATGGCTACTTTTACCATTTTGTCCACAACTTGGTATTTTCCCCATTTTAGCCCGAATTTTAGTTTTCCTTGCTCTATCATTTAAAATATAGTCTAATTAGGACTTACATTATTCAAATTGACCCAAAATCATATTTTGGCAAAATTATAGTTTTGCCCCTAAACTTTTGCATATTTACACTTTTTCCCCAAAGCTCGTAAATTAAACTTCAGCCTATTTTCTTATGTTTTATGACATGCTGATCATTTTTCCCTTCTATGGCAACATCAAATTCTCACTCTAACATGTACTTATGACTATTAGGTATTTTTACCGATTAAGCCCTTTTGCTAGTTTTCGCTTAAAACCGAGTAGCACAAGTTGTCTAACATAATTTAAAACCTCGTATTCTATCATAAAATACCAAAATACACAAATTTCACCTATGGGTATTTTTCCAAATATAAACCCTAGGTTAAATTATTGCTAGCATAAGCTTAATCGAGCTCTGGGACTCCAAAAACGTAAAAATCATTAAAACGAGGCTAGAACGGACTTACAATCGACCTTGGAAGCTTGAAAACCGTATCCATGGTTTCTCCTTGCTATATTCGCCATGGGGTTGAAGATGAGCAAAATTGGCTTTTAATTTTGTATTTTAATTCATTTTACCCTAAATGACCAAAATGCCCTTACTACTAAACTTTCCAAAATTCCATCCATGTCCAATTTTGTCCATAGACTTAGAAATTGGTAAAATTGCTATTTAAGACCTCCTAATTAATATTTCAAAACAATTTCATACTAGAAACTTCTAGAATACAAGTTTTGCAAATTATTCGATTTAGTCCCTAATTTCAATTTAAGCACTTTATGCATAAAATTTCTTCACGAAATTTTCACACAATCATGCAATCATATCATAGACCTCAAAATAATCATAAAATAATTATTTCTATCTCAGATTTTGTGGTCACGAAACCACTATTCTGACTAGGCCCAAAATCAGGATATTACAATTAGTCTCAAGGTAATCAAATTAATACTACTCCTCTCCATATCACTTATCCAAAGATCAATTGTCACATACCTTGCTTCGAACTCTCAAGCCTTTACATACCTAAACCGTTGATCAAGAACGATTTTCCCCCTTCTTCAGTTATTATCTGCATATCAACCAAATCTATTAACCGTGATCATATTGTTCACACAACCATTTGAACCGAGCGTAAACCACTTATCGAAACATAAAACTGATTATAAAGAAGGGAAGTAATTGGTCTATCTCCACACAACACCCTACGCGACAGAGGCAGAGGCTTAGCACAAACTGCCTCTAACAAATAATGATAGTAAAGAATACACAAGATGGAAACTATTAACTCGAAAGAAAGAGTAGAAAGGAGAGGATAACTACAAACAGAGTTACCTTTGATCGAGTGCAGAGATAGATTAGATCGGTATAATGTTAGTGAACAACCCTTCACTTCTCAAAAAGTTCCAGTAACCAAAAGAACTCAACAAATAAAAAAGGGTGAAAGAGATTCAACAATGAAGAGAGGGAGAGATTCAGCTACCAAAGAAGGTGATATTAGGCTTTACAATGTTAGAGAGGAAACTTGGTAATAGCCGGAAGAGGAGAAGGAGACTAAGGAAAGAGTCAATAGAAGCTAAGGGCTAAAAGCCAGCAGAATTGGGAATGGGGAAAGGAAAGTATTCGACCAAAATAAAAAGAAAAGGGAGCATTCTACCAATATTTGGCCAAAGTGGAGGGATAGAGGAGAGAAAAGAGAATCAGTTTGACAGAAGGTTTGTAGGGAAAAATAAACCCGAATGGTTCTCGAAATAAGCAAAAATGAAAGAACTCCCTAGCACAATCGGTCACAAAGAAAGAGAAATGACCAAAATGAGATAAAGTGAAAGAACAAAAATGTTTTCCTCAAAACCCAAAATAGAGTACTCAAACTTACCCCAAAAATTGAAATTCTTGTGAGCCACCAGTTCAAAACTCGGCTCCCTCTCCCATTCCTATCAAATTCTAAATTTGGCAACATGCAAATCCCACATTCGGCATGCTACTCCCCCTCTCCTCAACCTCCCTTTCTTTCCTCCTAAAATCTCTCCTGAAATCCCTCAACTGATCTTAACTACACAGCTCAAACTCCACTCCAACACCCACTACTCAGACTTTTAATGAAACACAAACTCTAGTCGTCCAGCATTGGAAAATTTTAATCCCTTCGAGCATGCAGGGAATCAAACCTCAGACCTCAGGTGTCGATGACACGCCACTTATCCCCTAGACCAGCAAGCTCTTTCTGTCATGTTTTTACCATATTTAATTAAAAGCCTACCGCCTAGAGACGGTGCTTGTTCCTTTAAAAACAAAACTTTTTGCACTTGCCCAGGCTTGAACCCAAGACTTCTCAGACACTCCCAGAACACATAACCACTGAAGTAAACATATATTCGTGTCACTTTCTTACACAACTAAATATTTATGAGCAGCTTCTTAACTGTTCCAGTACTCAAGACCTAATACTTCTAAGCCCAAAATTCAGGGTGTTACAATTCTTCTTCGTTGGTACGTGAATTTTACGCTAACCTTTTTGATCATGATTTGGAGTTTATCTTGTTTGAGAAGGTATAACCCATAGGATACTACAAAAATCAATGAGCTGTACAACACTAAGGTGGATGTCGATGAACATTCCATGTTTATTGAGAATATCACAGACGACAAAAGGAACCTAATGATGAAGGATTTATGTGTTGAAGGAACATTATGGACGGGTTCATATCAAAAGAATTATATGATGCACCATCGCTTCCTGACACCGCAAAGCAAAATCTTGTTTCATTTTGTCAACTGTAGGCTACTGCCTTCTAGTCACAGCACCGCAATCAATCTGGATAGAATGTGCCTGATACATTCAATTGCCAAGGGTAGAAAGATTGATGTTGGTGCAACACTCCATCAAGAAATTGCTGACTGTGCCACAAGGAAAACTAGAATTTGGTTTCCCATCATTGGTGATGCTACTGTGCCAGCAGAAAGGAATCATGCCTTGTTATGATGAAGAGATCTTGGAAAATAAGGGCCCAATCAATGACGCATCTATTGAAAGAATGACTCATGGCAAAGAAATGCTAACAATGAATGAGGCAGAGACCAGCAAGACAAGGAAGGGCAAAACCAATGCAGAAAGCAAGGGAACAAACTTGACTGCAGAGACATCATTGCTATGCAAAATGAAAGATATCAAGAAGTTGGCCAGTTCCATTAGCAATAAGCAGATCAGGCTTGTCACTACAATAGAGGATATGGAAATATCACAAGATTTGTTCTATGCTTATAATAGGGCATATAACAACTCTCTTGTAGCCACATTACGTTAGTCAAGCCCGACCCCGCTCCCAGAATTTCTAGCATTCCCACTGATAATCCGAGAGTAAGAACCCTCCTCTGAGGAAGATGACCTAGGGGACCTAGATAGATCGGTTGAATCCCCTCCCATTGTGTACGTCTCTGATGTTGAGAAAGAAGAGGACTCAAGGGACGTTGAAGAGTGCATGTGAAGGATTGATAGCCTGGTCGAGGGTGACGTTATTATTGGTCAAGAGGCATCTATTGTTGTGGAGGAAGTTGTTGTAGAAGAGGAGGACTTTCGTGTTGAAGTTGTGAACGAGAAGGTCGAGGAAGAAAATACTAAGATAGAAGGTGCTGAGAAAGAATCTGTTGAGGATATTATTAATAAGAATCTGTTGAGGATATTATTAATAAGAATCTGTTGAGGATATTATTAATGCATCCGAGTTTGTGGATGCAACTAATGATAATCTGGAGTAAGATAGAGCTAAACCGACGGAAGTTGAAGAGGTAACAAGTGAGTAGCACCACAATTCATTGGCTATAGTGGTTTATACCGGAGCACTCAAGGTGAATCATCCTATACAGGAAGTAGCCATTGATGTCAGGTCAACATCGAAAACTGAGGATCGATCCGAGGACCGTGCAAAGCCCAAAGAAAAGAAGAGAAAGTGCTCCAAAGAAAAAAAAGCAAGAAAGAGAAGAAAAGGAGGAGGAAGAAGAAACATCGTACAGCCACATTGATGGCTGAGGAAAACTAAGTTAGTTTATTTTAAGTTTTAGCTGAAGTATTCATGCATTACATGTAGTTGTAATTTTCATTTTGTTAGTGAACATTGTCGTTGCATTGTTATTGTCATTGCATTTTAATCTTAGTGCATTGGGGACAGTACAAACTTTAAGTTAGGAAATATGCATATGGGGATTGGAAATACACCCACATTTTTATTTTTTTAATATTAATGAAGCATGCAAAGTTTATTTGTGGTTAATGCAAATGGGTTGAAAATTTTTGTTACATTCGATGCTTATTTCTTAAATCATGTGAACTATCAATGAATGAGTTGGATAAATTTGACTGAATGTTGTATCTTCAATTCTTTGATGAATAATTTAGGCTACATTAGTAATGGATTACAAGTAGCATTCCTTGAATGTTGAATGAATTTGCCTTTTACAGCTACTAATATGTATATATAGTTATGAATAAGAGATAGTCCAAAGTGGGTGTATTGTGAAATGTTAATAAGGGAACACTCCAATGCAAGCGTTAGAAAAATGAATTTGGCCAAAGGCTGTCACTGCATGAGTATGTGTCGGTGTAATTACGTACTCCCTAAGGGTTTGTTGCACTCCATCGTTACTTCTCAGGAACAAGGGTACAATAACTCAACGATATCCCTTGTTATAAAAAACATATATTATACAATAAATGTTGTATTGGTAGATAGAATTTAGGATTTGAAGCATGATGCTGGTTTTGATGAAGATGCAATCTTATTCATCCATACTTATGTATTGTTGATGCAATATTCTGTCATCTGAATGTGAATCATTCATTGGGATTTTAGGTGATTCAAGTTGCTAGAATGATCATTTACCTTAGTGAATTCTTCTGTATCCTTGCTAGTTTCTGTTTTACTTGAGGACAAGTAAAAACTCAAGTTTGGGGGTGTGATAGTACTAGAAAGAACATATGTTTTCTCCCTACTTATTGGTTAATTTATTCCCATTTAGTTATATTTAGCACATATTTTAGTATTTTCAGTTCAGTAATTTACATTTTCTGACTCAGTGATTCTTAGCCTATTTACCCTTAATTTTATCATATTTTGGTATTGATGTCGCTGCAT
This sequence comes from Gossypium herbaceum, assembly GCA_025502765.1. NCBI lineage: Eukaryota > Viridiplantae > Streptophyta > Magnoliopsida > Malvales > Malvaceae > Gossypium > Gossypium herbaceum. Next base: position 30,044,790 of record CP106689.1, on the reverse strand, counting down.
GAGTAATTTAAGATTGCGCCCAAAATTGTCATCACATTTAACAGCTGTTAGGATAAGAATAAAAATACATGAGTGATCCAGTTTGGTTCAACTAACTTGTACGTACAAAGGCAGCATGATTTTGATGAAATGAGACCAGGGCTATCTGGGTAAAAATATAAATATTCACATAAAAAGGAAAAAAAAAAAAGAAGAAAAGAAAAGAGCTTTTTGGACCATATACTTCAACCTATCCCTTGAAGCCTTCAGCCATGGAGGCTTAAGCTCTAACATGAAAAGGATGCAGCTTAGCTCTTGATGAGGAGCCTTGAGTGCGACACAAAAAGTAGTAAATAGATTCAAGTTGAGTTGTCTAGGAATAATGTTCTCCACTTGTTTCTTTTATTTTTCTTTCCTAAATGCTGGTGATTACTTTCTATTTCATGGCAGTATGGAAGTACACATGATTTCTAAGTTAAATGTTATTTTATTCAATCTCCCTTGTACGGTTTAATCTTTGGGTTTGAATGTTTTTAGCATGGAAGTGTTATTACGGTCACTGACACTGGAAAGTGCAGTGACAATTCAAGCTAACAAGCAGGACAACGGATGTTACTTGAGGATTAGAGGAATTTAATCCACTTGTTCTAAATAGTGTCCATTTCCATCATCGGAAGGTGTGACTAATGTGCATGTTTAAGTCTTTAATTAAATATAAAAGTTAAGCTTGGTACGATATTCATTGCAATTTAATGCATCAATAATCACCTATCCTTTTATACCTTGTAAGCACTTAGCGTTCTGTTGAATATTCACGTTGGGGATCCCAATTTATCAGTATCATATTTTATGTTATTGTTTTCAAGTTATTCCTTTGACAACTACATTCACAAACAAATTATCTCATTCCTATCTATTTATTGCACATACATTGATCGACAAAAAACAACCATCCTCGTAGGATTGATATCTGATAGACTCATATCTATCTACTATACTTGCATTGATAATGTACGTTTGTACATTATTGATGTGATGTTAAACAACCAATCAATTTACAAGCCTCACAACATAAAAAATAAAACAACAAAAAAAACATTTAACATCATGGACTTTGAGGTACAAAACTACTATTGATTAGGGCCATATCTTAGAGGGAAGGAAAACGTGACATCCTCTTCCATTGGAGCATACATTGAGGAAATATATGTAGTCTTCTTGTCCCATGTGATAGAGAGCATGTTGATAAACTCTGCAAAACTTTCTTCTCATTAGTAGAGCTCCCTCGAGTTAAGCTAATCAATGGGAGTTTTCCACCAATGATGAGTTTCTCTTTCATATGGTTGTCGGGTCAAAGAAATCTCCATTGTTGGCGTTGTGTGACCCAAATTCCTATTAAATAAAATAAGAGATTTCTTGCAAGTCAAGTTAAAAAAAATATACTTTCTCTTTAGAAGCTTTGGAATTTATTAGTATAATATATTTAGCGTGTATTAGCATATTTTATTTGACCAACGAATTTATCCTATAAATAGGCTCTTTTACAACCATAGAAAAACACCCATTAAATATTAGAACTCATAACACATTTGGAGAATTTATCTGTTTAGGTTTGAGGGTTCTTTGTTTTTAGGTTTCGGGGTTTAGTTTTTTATCTCCATTTTTTTTTACTTTTTGTTCTTTTAGTATTATAGTAAATTTATCTTTACTTATGGTTTTTATGCTATTTGGAGGGGTTTTTCCACGTAAAATTTGTGTGTTAAAGTTCTCAATTTCTTCCATTAGTTTTTACTTGCTCTTTGTTTAATTGGGTCGATCCCCAACATCCATTTGCTTTTTTTTTTTTTTGATACATCTAGTTAGTCGTGGACCTCATTGAAATCTTGGAGAAGCAAATTGATTCTTACCTTACAGAAAGCCTCAATAGAAGCATAAATAGTTTCATTAAGAGGTTGGTTTGGGTTCAAAAATCATTTAGCGACAGATTGAACAGAAGGATGACGAAATGAATAAGGCTTACCAATTGGTGAGAAAATAATAAAAAGAATCTCACCACCACAAAAAGTGGAGATCTCAGAGATTTTCTGATAAATTTCTGTACACCGTATTGGAAATGAGATGTAACACCCCTAATCCGTATCCGTCGCCAGAATGGGGTTACGAGGTATTACCAGACACATCACAATTCAAACAGACATTCATTACATTCCATACTTTGTAATTCCTTACACATTAAAACACTTATTTCAGTCAGAAATTTCGAAAGTTTACTACAATTGCAAATTTATCATTTAATACTTATAATTAATCATGTATATTTAAATAACAAGTATCGAGCATGTGACAAAATGATTTTTACATTAACTTAATATTAATTATACCACTTCTTTATTAATACATATGCATATTTTAAAACTAATTGAACCATAATACTCAACTTAAATACCATTCACATAGGGAATAGTCAATATGAACTAACATGCTTTGTACATTATTTTAGATTAAAACATCCACATGGCATTAATCAATCATTTACATATACTTCACTTAAATAAATATCATTAATGACTAAACATACCCTTTTCAAGTCATTCGACTATGCACATATTGAACCAATTAAAACATAGGTACCTTAGCAACATTATAACATGACCAAAATGTACCTCTTCTATTATTACAATTTATGCACATATGACCATAATATGTTGAACCATTTTGAGTACAAATAATAACTCATTTCATATCTAATTCACAAGCTAAAATTTCCATATTTAAAATGCAAACACATAACCAAGACACTAATCACGTTCTAAACACATGGCATATCCATTTCATATGTTACTTCTCATGTTTAATAATCCATAGACAAAATTATTCATCATATTTCATGAGCATAAGTGCCGAATCACACTAGTTAATATCCATCACTTATATTTTATCACCTAACAAATTTCAAATATATTTATTCAAACACAAAACTTATATACCAAGTAATAAATATATCACAATAATCTTTTACCTTGTTCAGACATAATCCTATACTCATTGATGCTAAATCACATACAATACCTTAATTAAGCATGTTAACCGAATTCACATACATGTTTGTCCTTCTATATATCATAACCGAATCAACCAAATGCACACATCCAAAATTACCAACCAACTTCACTACACGAAATAGATATCATACATATTATTCATCCATGACACATAGCATGATAACCAAAATGAACTTAAGCCATAAATGAACAAAACTGAACTCAAACGATGAAGCTAGGCCATTTTCGCATGGCTTAAATTATACAAAACCATAATCCAACATTTCAAACTATAATTTAGCCTATACATGCCATAGGTTCGAGAATTCAGCTCATAAAATACCGAAGATAGTCGATAGTGTGATAAGCTACTCCGATGATTCCCAAGCTCGTAACTGGAATTCAAAATCTATAAAACAGAGGTAAACATGAACACACACCGAGTAAGCTTTCATAGCTTAGTAAGTCATAAGCAAATAAAGAACTAAATGACATAATCAAATCATTTAAACTAAACCAAATTATACTATCGTAGTTACTTAAAACTTAAGCTTACAATTTCATGCGTGTTATATGTACTTTCGCATATAGATTATTTATGGCGAATGAACATTTACATAAATTCATAAATCAAAGGATAATAACCACATACATATTTATATTATATGCCCGAATACGCATACATATATATAGGCAAAATATCTTTTTATACATAAGGGTTACCTTGGTGAATCCTTATATAGTTAAATTAACAAATTATCATACAATTTTCAAAGCAAAATAGCCATTATAAAACCTAGTCCGCATACGCTATGGTACATAAGCTCTTGTATCAAAATATAATTTCATATACTTGTAATTGTTATGTGGTCAAATATACCTAATCATGTATACACATAGTTAAGAATCATCTCAATAATACCCAAATTATTTATTCACAAGGCCGAATACACATACCATTTTCACATATATTCTTCATTTCCACCACACATGATTTGTAGCAAATATCAAGTTAGAGATAACAAACTAATTCATACCTAGTCATTCAGCTCGTTTTACATATTCATTCACAACTTATCGTTGCTCGATGAACCATTCAGAATTGGATAGGACACTCAGATAATCACACATATCATACAATGCTAGCGTCCCTGATGTGGTCTTACATGTATTCACATATCGGTGCCACTGTCCCAAATAGGGTCTTACTCGCACACATATATCGATGCCATGGTCTTACTCGCACATCACATATCGGAATCCTCTATCATGACATATGTATCCTAGCTATTATTAAGGTTCATACGAGGCTTTCGAACATCGTAACTCAGTCGAAACGAACACATGAACATGGTTGCCAAGCTTATACTGTAACATCCTCAAATAAGGCCTAGTCAGAATGGTGGTTTTGGGACCACAAATTCGACATCAAAATATTTAGTTTATGATTATTATGAGGCCCAGAATATGAGTATATGCATGTGTTAAAGTTTCAGGAAGAAATTTTTTGAGTAAGGTGTTCAATTGGAAATTATGGACTAAATTGAATAAATTGCAAAACATGAATTCTAGAAGCAATTTGTATGAAATTTCTTTGGGTTATGAATTAGAATGTCTTGGAGAGCAATTTTCCCAAATTCTAAGTTTTTGGACAAAATGGGCTTGCATGGATGAAATTTTAAGGAAAGGGCCTAAGGGCATTTTGGTCATTTGGTATTTTAATGAAATAAAATGGGAAAAATGAACCAAAATCAGCCCATTCTCTTCCTTGTCGAGTTGAAACTTGAAGGGTTTCCATAGCTAGGGTTTTCAAGCTTTCCAACCTCAATAGTAAGTGCTTCCAAGCCCCGTTTTTCATGCTCTTTGTATTTTCAAAATCCCAATAGCTTGCTCTCTCCATTTATACCCATATTTCATGCTAGGGTTCATGTTTAAAAATTTACCCATGCATGAGTTGCTTGTATTTTGATGGATTTTGGAGGAATATGAAAGATGAATGTGTATTAAGCATCTTTTCCTAGTTGATTTTCATGAAAAACTGTTATAGAGACTATTTTGCAAAAGATGTAAATGTGTTGTAGAAATGAGAAAATAATGGAAAATGTGGGCTACCATATGAAGGAAAAGTGTTCGGATAGGCTTGGGTAAGATAGAAAGTGCATGTTTTCATTATACGAGCCTAGGGACTAAATCGTAAAAATGTGAAAGGTTAGGGGTAAAACGGTCAATTAGACTGGGGGTAGATATTAAACTTGAAATGTATAATGTAGTGTATTAATGAGTTAATTTTGTTGTTATAGACCCCGAGGAACAAATTCCGGAGGTCGATCGAGGTAAACGCAAGGTTTTAGAATAATCGAAACACATCTCCGAAAAGAATACCAGGTAAGTTCAGATAACTTAAAGTAGACCCCTAATATGCATTGTTGAATGATTTATGAATGTGTGATGATTGCATTTATTATTATCATGAAATATCATAAAAATGCGTATTTGATGGTAATATGTGAAAAATGTCTCAGATGAGGTTGACAAAGGGAATTCGATGGATAAACTCTCATTGATATGTGCAAAGAGATCCTGCATGTGCTGCAGTAAGGATTTAGCTTGGACGGGTAATTCGTGATCTCAAGTATGAAAAAAATCTAGCCCGGACGGGTGTTCCTTGAAGGATCAAGCTACTCGAAGAATATGTGTGCATTATGGATGTAGCTAGGACGGGCAATCTGATTAGGGTCTGAATTTAGCCTGGACTGGTAATTCAGATTAGAGCTTATTAAGGGTGTTTGTCGCTATAAGGGATTTAGCCTGGACTGATAATACTGCCATGAGATGTGAGGTTCGTGGGAGTGCATATATGTGAAATGATCATTCGTAAGAATTGACAGATAATGGACATTCCATCGAGATTTCCTAGAAACTCAACAGGATTAATATGATGTATGTCAATAAGATAATGAATGATGAGCTCATCTACATAAATTACATGATGCTTTGTTATGTAACTAACTCATTGATTGAGTACAAGTGATAGGGAATCGTTTCATAATTGATGATTTCATGATTTAAATATAGATGTATGCTAATTACTCGGTAAGTTTACTTCTCGGTTATTCGAGCTTACTAAGCATGTAAATGCTTACCCCTCTCCTTTTCCCTTATTCCATAGAGCTCGAGGACTCATAAGGACTGGAAGACGATTGGAGAGTCAACGCACTATCAACTAGATACTTTGTTTGTTTTATTCAATGGCATGTATAGTATTTTTGAGTATTTTGTTATATGTGTCATATGAATTGCCAAATGAAGGCATGCAAAAATATGTTTATCTCTTTGTATATGGCCACGAAAATTGGCTTAATTGAAGTAGGCCACCTACGAATTTATGCATGGTTTTATTTACAAGTGACGGGTTGTTACCAATTGGCAATGAGTCACATGAACGAGGCAATTTCAGATGAATTAAAGTGGCATGGGAACCCATAAACACTAAATGGGAAATAATCTATCATGTATGAAACCAATGATATGAGATTTCAATACATCTAGTTTAATCAAGATTATTTACAAGTTTATAATTGTGTTTTACTTTGAATTTGGTAACCACTAAGCACAAGTAGTAGAAAGGGGTGATTAAAGGCTTGGAAAATAGCCTATTAGAGTCCACATGGTTAGACACACGGCTGTGTGTCTAGGCCGTGTATGACATACGTTTCCCTCCCATGGGCGTGTGCTATGGTCGTGTGTCCCCTACACTTAAAATTTTAGCTCAAAGTTGTACACAGGTAGGCCACACGGGCGTGCACCATGGCCGTGTTAAAAAGGCAGTGTCATCCACGGGTAGGCAGCACAAGTGTGTGCCATGGCTGTGTGGATAAGTCAGTGTTCCCCACAACTGGAGGGCATGGGTGTGCCCCAAACCACACGGGCGTGTGAGTCCACACGGCCCACCTACACGGGCGTGTGACACTTTATGATCAGGAAAATTTCCTAAGGAGCCCAAGGTTTATCGAACGTACCCGATTTTGTCCCGCACTACCTCTAGGTATGTTATAGGCCTTGAAGGCCTATATAAGGGACGAGTTGTTCATGGATGAAAAGCTTAAAATTTTAGTAAAACTTGGTGACCCAATTTGGCACGTTTCAAAAATGTAAAGTCTTGGTAATGCCTCAAACCCTATCCCGGCGTCGGGTACGGGTGAGGGATGTTACATATACACATTCGGCAATTGCATATATAAATTCATATATTTCATTTTAGCATATATAATTTGTATTTAATTAACATTAAGTACGTCTATTTGCTTATAAACTTACCTCGGACGATGTAAAACGGAATGGGACGACTAGTCAAAAACTTTACTTTTTCCCCGATCCAAATCCGATTTCTTTGGTTCTTGATCTAAACATATTCAAATTAAACTCATTCAAACATATTTTCCTTCAATTTAGTCCAAAAACACATAAATGGGTAAATTACCATTTTACCCATGACATTTTACACTTGTTACAATTTAGTCCTTATTGCACAAAACACAAAATATGCAAAATTTCATTATACCCATGTTGGGCTGAATTTTACATATTCATACAAGTCCATATATTCATTTATTTCACATTTTATTCCTCAATTGTTATTTTTCAATTTAGTCCTAATTACACAAAATCATCAAAAACTCGAATACAAAACATGTTAATCCAAAACATATCTTTCATATTACATCATCAAATAACAAAAATCACAAGCTTTCAAAAATGGCATAAGAAAATATTCACCAAACTCAAAAATTCAAACATGGGTCTTGTTGATAACTTAGCAACGATCTCAAAAACGTAAAAATTATCAAAAACCGGGCTAGTTACATACCTTAATTAAGATCAACCATGGCCAAAACCTAAGCTTCATTTTCTTTTCTTTTTTTTTTCATATTTGGTCATAATAAAAGTATGAACCATGGCTTTTTAATTATGATATATTATATCATATATAGGTTATTAATTAGTTTACAAATTTAACCTTTTAAAATTAATTAGAACACCATATTTAACATATCCAAAACCGTCCACTTATAAAAAATGGTATAATTGCATTATAAATACCCCAATTTAAAAGAACAAATAAATTAGACACTTCAACAATTAGCATTCAAATTTTACATTTTACGTGATTAGGTCCTTTTATTTAATCGGACACTTAAACGATAAAATTAAATCACAAAAATTTCACACATGCTAATTCACACATAATAAACACAGAAAATAATTTTAAATATTTTTTTTGACTGGGATTCATGGTCCTGAAACCACCATTCCGACTAGGGTCTAAATCGGGCTGTTATATGAGATGAGCCTATTAGCCTCATTTTCAATGATCTTAATCTCAAATTTTCCTTTTCCCCCAGTTTTCTTGCCAATACAAAAAAAATATCAAAAGACAAAAGAAATAAAAAAGGTTAAAAAGGAATGCTTTACTAGCCTTTAAGATGGTTTGGAATGAAGTTATTTGATGTAATTCATACATATAAGAAAAAAATCAAGAAATTAGAAGCAAATAAATAAAAAAAGTGCTTTAAAAACTTATAATGAAATTATGGATATGAAGTTTATTACATTGCAAATTACGATAAATTTTATATCTAGTTAGGCGGTAGTACCATTTAGAGTACGATGATGTTCTCAATAGCATTCAAAATGACTCAAATTTTGCTTTTCTACTGGATTTATTTTATGATGCATGAAATACGACAATGTCTGCTTCAGAGTTAAATAGAGAAGAACAGATGAAGAAAATGAAATTATTTTAAGTTTTAAGAATTCAACTCTTAATGTTGCTACGAATTTCAGTACTAACAAGTTGTTGAATGAAAATTGAACACCTAAAATTAAACAACTTCATACTGAATAGGGTTATCTAGCTTAGGATTTTCCATGTGCAAAAACTTGATGTGGAATATTGTAAGAAGCGAGAGAGCATATTCCACTGTGATATATTATTCTCTTTATGTTGCCTAAAAACTTTTATCAGTATCCTGAAAATGAAGAGTGTATCAATAATATAAGCAAATTCACAAGCTTGAGCTCAAATGTTAGCAAAACAGCATGCAAAGATTTTATTAATCACTAGTTTATTGAAAGCAGATTGTTGATACAACATGATAATTGGAAAAAAATGGTTCTAGACCCTAAATAGTCAAGGCTCGAGAATGTTACAATAAAGACAACAAACCATACGTTGGTTGGCTACATGAACTTGCTCTCTGTCACGAGGGACAAGAAGGTTGCAAATATGTTGGTTGGATACATGAACTTGCTCTCTGCCATGAGGGACAAGAAGGTTGCAAATATTTCCTCAATGCATACTGTAATGGATAAGGATGTCCCTTTTGCCTTCCATATTAGATATGGCCTTAGTTAGTAGGAGTTTTGTACATCAAAGTCCACGATGCTAAATGTTATTTTTATTGTTTTATTTTTTATGTTTGTTAGGCTTGTCAACCTTAGGAGTCCTCAAGGCATACATGAACCTGTTCATGTAGCCAACTAACATATGGTCTACGGTCTCTGTTGAGCATTCACAAGCCTTGAATAATTAAGGTTGAAGACTATTTCGACTCCAATTATTATGTTGTATCAACAATCTCCTTTCAATAAACTGGTGGTTAATAAATTGTTGCATCCTATTTTGCTAACATTTAAGCTCAAGCTTGTAAATTTGCATATATTATTGATACACTCTTTAGTTTTAAGATACTTTTTAAAAAGTTTTCATGCAACATAAGGAGAAGAATATATCAAAGTGGAATATGCTCTCTCACACTTTCTCTACTTACATGATTCTACATCAAGCTTTTGGACATGGAAAATCCTAAACTAGATAACCCTATTCAATGTGAAGTTTTAAATTTTTAGGTGCTCAAATTTCATTCAATAACTCGTTATTACTGCAATTCGTAGTAACATTAAGTGTTGAATTTTTAAAACTTAGAACAATTTGATTTTCTTCATCTACTTTTTTTCTATATAACTCTGATATAGACATTGCGGTATTTTATGGAACATGAAATAAAAATAGTAGAGAAGCAAAATCCGAGTCATTTCAGATGCTATTGACAAAATCATCATACTTTCAATGGTAGTACAACCTAACCTATTTTAAAATGTACTATAATTTTCAATGTAATAAATTTGATATGCATGATTTCCTTACGGGTTTTGGACCCTTTTTCTTGATTTATTTAGAAAGCTTTCCTTTTTTTTTTTGAACATTCTATCACTTATTCTAGGGTGAGCTTTTAATTTTACGAATAAAGTTATCGATTTTTGATACATTTAAACATATAATTCAATTAAAATGCACCCTAATATCATGATTTTTTTCCATTTGATGACATTTGATATAATATATATACAACCAATATCATATTTGCAATGCAATAAATTTGATATCCATGATTTCCTTATAGGTTTTTGGTGCCTTTTTTCTTGATTTATTTACAAATCTTTCCTTCTTTTGAACATTCTATCAGTTCTTCTAGGGTGAGCTTTTAATTTTACCAAATAAAGTTATCAATTTTTGACATTTTTCAACATATAATTCAATTAAAATGTGTGACACCCCTAACCCGTATTCATCGTCGGAAGAGGGTTACGGAGCATTACTAGACTTATTACGAAAACAAACATACATTTTTCATACATTTTTCATATCCAAATAAAAGTCATTCACGTTCAATCATATTGTCCCTAATACGAGCCCTCGAGGCCCAAATCATGCATTGGAAATGGTTCGGGACTAAACCGATAGCTTAGGAAAAATTTTGGAAAGCATAGACGTGTGGACATTTGAAATGGATCACACAGACGTGTCCTAACCCGTGTCTAACCCTGTGTAACTCCTTGACTTGGGTCACAAGGCCAACCACACGCCCGTGTGACTAGCCCGTGTACCCTTCAAAATGGCCTCACACGCCCAAGTGCCAGATTGTGTGCTAGGCCTTGCCAAAACTGTAGGGTATACTGACTAATGCTGGACGACCAAGTTTATAACACCCCAAACCCGGCCTAGACTTTATGGCCGAATCTGATGGTGTCACATGAAAGTGATTTTCGTAAAATAAAATTTCGTTTGGAAAAAATCCCCATTCTGTATTAACTCTCTCTGTAATCTTAGCTAGTATTAAGGTCTTCTTGTTCAGTGTTAAAACCCAAGTTGTTTTAGCAAAATGTTTAATCAATTAAATCGTAGTTAACTTTTTAAATCATTGTTTGTTTGCGGAAGCCTTTTGAAATAGGATGCGTACTTGTGGTGTTTTGAAAAGCATTTATCATTTTGAAAACTCGTGTCCTACTACTAACAGATATGAATCATAATAAACAAATCCGAAATTAAAAGTTAAAAATTAAAGAGGCCTTATTACATAACCAAATACCCAAATTAAATTATCAAGTAAAATTTAATAAATATCCATGCAGTTGTGTAGCCACCTTTGAGCCAATCACAGCACTGACCCGCCTATGGATTACCTGCGCAGAAAATAGAAGGGTGAGTTTATGAAAACTCAGTGTGCAAACCTTTAACAACAGTCAGTCATACAGTAGGCATTTACAGTCTGGGCCTAAGCCCGCTTCAGCAATAGTTTAATCTCAGATAAGGCCATAGCCCATTTCAGTATCAGAATCAGTGTGGAACTTAGCCCAATTCAGTAGCGGTCACAATACAGATATGCAAACAGAAATCCTACCCAACCAGCCTCTACACACCACTCTGTCCAACCCTACATACCATGTGGGGATAAAATCAACCCACCCATCCCTACATACCAAAAATAGCACCGGTGGCGGCACAAAACAGAAATTGTAGCAGAGCTGCCAGAACAGTACAGTTCCTTCAATCATAGTAACCTAACCCCATGCATCACATCATAATATCCTACATGTATGCGACATATATAAAATGGCATGCTCAATACAATCATACATAACATGGGGGCATATCCGTCATTTTACCTCATAGGGGAAAACAGTCATTTCATCAGATTGGGGTCTCGGTATACTTACCGGCCCAACAGTAGGTCTATAGTCATCTTGGGTGACCTATGCGACCTTATCAGTCAAACAGTGAAAATGGGCCCAAGGCCGACAATGCAGCCCATGTGGGCCCACACACCCTTGTGGCCCATAAAGCCCAAAAAATGGCCTTGGCCGTGTAGACTACATAGCCTAGTACAATAAACATCACATGTCCGTGTGGTTTACCCATGTGGGGACCACGAGCCCGTGGGGCCCACACGGAACATTTTGGCCCAGCATGGCCCAAAGTGGCCTAAGCCCACGAAATCGCTTTTGGTGGCCTCTACAATCAAATGCCAGCATTCATGTGTTCGGATGACCACACAGACGAGCGCACGCCTGTGTAGCATCAATGGTAATATTTTTTGGCTTTTGCCGATTTATGATTTGGGCAGTGTTTACACACCTTGTGATAGCCCTAAATTGACCCTAGTCAGAAAGTGGTTTCGGGACCGCTAAACCGAGTCACTAAAGTATTTGAGTATAATATTTATTGTCTAAAATATGTGAATATGAGTGTGTGAAAGTTTTAAGCTTCGATTTAGTTAATTGCATGTGAATTTAGTTAATATGACTTATGTGTGACACTTTTGAAATGTGGTAGGTTAATCTATAAGGATCTATTAGTGCATGTAATCAAAAGGGTGGACTTGCATGTCAATTTCCCCACTTTGATAGTAGTGGTCGGCCATGACAATGAGGATAGACAAAATGTGATGGGTAAAACATATTATAAACATTTTTGTGTTAATATGTTGTGGGAAGAATAATAAAATATGAGGGGAGTGGGAGGAGAAACCAAAGTTGCTTCATCCTTGCTCCCCCATTTTGCCGAGACTTGAGGAAGGAAGAAGAAAGGAGTTCTCTTGCTTCATGTTAAATTTGGGATGAGGATTTGGAAGAGGTAAGTACCTTGAAATTCTTGGAAAATTATGTATAAAGAAGGTGGTTAGTTCAAGTTCTAATCATTCCATGGCTTAAGTTTTGATTGTTAGGAGGTTTGATATTCAGCCAAGTAGTTTGAAGCTCTTAGTACATATATTTTTTCTTCTTTCTTGAAGGTTGAAATTGGGTTGTTCTTAAGGAGGTGCCGAATGTGGTCATTGAAGGGCCTTGAGGAACAATATGTGTGGCTTGGGTTATAACATTCGGCCATGGTAGAAAATGGAAGAGATAAATGGTTGTTAATTGTGATAGTTTAAGGAAATTGTAAGTAGTTTGAATATATGAACAATAATAATGATAAATCATCCAGTGAATTGGTGTAGTTTCCGAATTTGAACTATGAAGTTATTGAGTAATGTGTGTATTTTAAGTGATAGAATTGAGTGAATGCTTGGAATGTGATATGTATGAATTATATGTTAAATTATGGTTTGCTAAGCTAGCTATTAAGGTGAAGTGCAAATGTTAGTATTTGATTGCTAGTGTATATATGTGTACTAGCCGAGCTTTGAATTTGAATAATGATTTGAGCACCATGTGTTGTATTGAGATTGTTTGAGTGAAATCATAGATATTTATATGATGAATTCGATTGTAGATATACATGCTTAAATAAGATGCACACATGAATGAATAGATAGATTGGTGTTGCATGTATTCGGTTATAGGCAAGCATAATGATGATTCTATCTTGACTTAGATAATCGGCTAAAGGAGAATATTAGCCAATATGTTGAATTTGGTTCATGACTTCATATATATGACTCTAATGTCTAATATATATAAATGGACTAAGTACCTTGAATTCCTCTTTGATGTTCAAAATGATTAAATCAATTTATTTGTTAATATTAAGCTCAAGAGCAAAGGGGAACTAAATCCGATAAAGGAAAGGAAAAGGTGATCGAATAGCCGTTGAAATCGTTCAACAGCATCCGAGGTAAGTTTTCGAGTAATGGAACTTAGATTATGATTCGATTAGATCATGTTATAAGCAAATCAAAATCATGCTCTTTGTATGTAGCTATTGAGCCAAAAATGATAATGCTTGATAAGTGACTTGTGTTTGAATTCTAGTTATGAAAATGAAATATAGATGTGTCATGATTTATTGATATGTGAATGAATATTCGGATGATAACTGGGCTAAGTCCCGAAGGCATTTGTGCTAGTGACTAATTTTGGGCTAAGCCCCGAAGGCATTTGTGCGAGTTACTATATCCAGGCTAAGTCCCGAAGGCATTTGTGCGAGTTACTATATCCGGGCTAAGTCCCGAAGGCATTTGTGCGAGTAGCTATATCCGGCTAAATCCCGAAGGTACTTGGTTTGGGAATGAGAAATCTTGCTGTAATAATTTCAATTAATACGCTCGTAAAACCCCAACGATGAGGTATGTTTTGTATATGCATTGGAATAATTGATTCCCTTTAAATAGTATTCGCTCAATCGATTAACAAGCTTCTAGCCTTTAGTCAAGTTGATTCCTTATGTATGAATATAAGGGTTGGAAATGTGAAGTAGGTATGATTGTGAGAATATGTGTATATGAAATTATTCGTTTAGTCATATGAATGCTATACTTCAGTTGTGCATGATTTCATTACTCAAAACTTACTAAGCCTTAAATGCTTATTCCGTTTCTTTGATTCTTTGTTTTATAGATTTTGGTTAAATCACCATCGGATTCGGAGTGTCAAAGTCAAGTCATCCATACTATCAAAGCCCTTTTGGTACTCTTTTAGTTGAACTCGAAAATGGCATGTATAGGACTACCCTTTTGTTGTTGGTCATGTACCTTTCGGTAATGTATATATTTGGATAGCCATGCGAAAATGGCTTATATATATTTTGAGCATAGCGTATAATCATTTTGTATGTTGTTCATGGAGTGTTATGGAAATGTTGGTAACGATTAGCCATTGGAATGGTTAATCACGATCATTTTGGTGCTATGTATGACAAAATTTTAGTTGATCCATGGAAAACCATGAAATAGGTAAAGTTTACCTTAAAATAGATCTTGACAAAGAAGAAGTGATGTGGATTTGAAAAATCACTAAAAATATTAGGAATGTAATTAAATAGTGAATAAATTATGTAATCGAACTTTGATGAATCTATTTTCATATGAAAGTAACGAAACAATCATATGAGCCGTATTTGATGAGATGTTTAAGTTTTCGTGAAACAGGGCCAGAGTCTGGATCCCCTGTTCCGTCTTTGGAAATTCACTATAAATTAACCAGAGATAATTAGAAGTCATACCCTATATGTACAGATTCCTTTTCGAGTCTATTTTCTTTAGAAACAAACGGCATAAGTATTGTATCCTGTACAGGGAGATATCTAAGTCGTAATGCATGAAGGTCAGAGTAGTCGAACCACGAAGCAGGGGAGACTTTAACCAATAAAATGTACTAATTGGCCCGACCAAAAATTCTTGAAAAAAACTTGTAGATGGATATATGAGTCTAGTTTCAGGGAAAATTTACGGAATCAGTTTTCGAGCTTCAGAACTCGAGATATGATTTTTAAAGTGACTGTGATGCAGTTAGCCAGCTTGTCTGGAAATTTATAAATGAACTGTGTAAGTAAATGAATTAAGTCCGTTAACACCTCGTGTTTGACTCCGGCCACGGTCTCGGGTACGGGGCGTTACACACCTTATTACGAATTGGCGCAGAAACCCATGAGCACCAACCCTATATTCAATGAAGACACTCTGTCAGTCCTTTAATCAACAAGGTTAAGCACCCTTCTTTTAACACTCATCTCAAAATCACATTGATACTTACCTTTATTCAACGAGTGTGTTTTTAGCTCGCTTAAACCGCTAACGATAGTTGCTAACAAACTCCTTGATGACTATCTGCACAATAAGAAAATTTGTTACTCATGTTTACTTATACACATGGGTTGAATCAACGTCTACCAATCCTATAGAAAACGCAACCTAGAAATAAAGAAAAGGAGCATTCAGCCAATACCAAAGAATCTAAGCAAAAACACCCTAGTTCAATATAAATCAATGAATAACGTTACCTTCGATCGAGAGTCGAAAGAAAGGTACCAATCATTTTTATAACACTTCACTCCTTGAGGAGTACTAACCCAGAAGAATACCATGACCAAGAGAGAAAAAGATGAGAATCAACATTCAGAGAAAAGAGAAGAAAAGTCGAAAGAGCAGAGACAAAATAGGGACTTACCAATCAATATTCGGCCATACGCCAGGGAAAAGGGAAGGAGTTGAGAGAGAGCTGAGAAAAGAAAATAGAAGAAGAGGAGACAAGGTATTTAGCCTAAGGCAAAAGAGAAGGTAAATGTTAATGGTCGTCTGGGAGAGGGGAAGAATGGAGGTTTGACAGAGATAAAGAAAATAAGAGAAGAAAGGTGAGGAAGAGAGAAGAGTTGATTAAGAAAAGCACAATATTGGAGAGCAACCCAAAATAGGCCAACACGGAAATACTCAAAAGGTCAGAAGTAACATTCGGCTACCAACAAACTGAATGGCTATCGAAATGGAGAGCAAAAACTAGAGTAATTTTGGCACTAAGTCCCAAAACTATCTTATAACCGAATGGCCAGGGACACCAAAACAACCTGAACGGTTGAAGAGAATCCCATTTGGTCAACCTAGGACACTTCCACAGCACTTGTAGTAAAATAAAATTCTTCTTCTGCATCGCTGAGCCTCGAACCTCAAACCCCAAGGCGACACACACCACATGCCCCTTACCACTAGGCTAACAGGCTTTTTCTTTGTCATGTTTTACTCACATTAATTTAAAAGCCTACTAACTAACGGCAACGGTTTATTTGAAGTAAGGGCAAAAATTTTGTAAATGCCCAAGCTTGAACCCAAGACTTCTCGGACACTTCTCATAACACATAACCACTAAAGCAAATACACAGTTGTGTAACACAACATATGTAAATATATATCTAAGTTTTAGGGCGTTACAACTCTACCCCCTAAAAGAAAATTTCGACCTCAAAATTTACCTGGTCAGAATAGATGAGGGTATTATTGTCGCATCGCCTCCTCGGGTTCCCATGTGGCCTCCTCAGAACTGTGATTACACCAATGTACCTTAACTAGTGGAACAAACTTTTTCCTTAGAACCTTAACATCACGGTCTAGGATCTGAACCAGCTTCTCCTCAAAGGTCAGATCTAGTCTAACCTCAATCTCCTCAGTTGAAATAACATGTGAGGGGTCAGAGCAGTAGCGTCTCAACATAGAGACGTGGAACACATCATGAATCTGGTCTAACTCTGGGGGTAACTCAAGCTGATAGGCAACTGGTCCCACATGTTTCAATACGCGGTAAGGCCCAATGAACCTAAGGCTAAGCTTGCCCTTTCATCCAACCTCAGTACCTTCTTCCATGGCTAGACCTTAAGAAATACTAAGTCCCCCACAAAATACTCAATCTCCTTACATTTGAGACCCGCATACGACTTCTGTCTATCTGATGCTGCCTTCAGTCGATCCCGAATTATTCTAACTTTATCCTCGGTATCAGAAACCAACTTAGGGCCCAGAATAGGTCGGTCACCTAACTCAGTCCAACATGAAGGAGTACGACACCTAAGACCATATAATGCTTCGTAAGGTGCCATCTGTAGGCTAGATTGGTAGCTATTGTTATACGTAAACTCTGCTAACAGCAAATAATCCTCCCAACTGCCTCAGAACTCTATCACAGAACTCCTTAATCTACTGAATCACCCTCTCTGACTGACCATTTGTCTGAGAATGGAACGCAGTACTGAAGTCCAATTTTGTACCCAAAGCCTCATGTAACTTCTTCCAGAACCGAGACATGAAGCGAGGATCCCTATCAGATATTATGAAAACTAGTATCTCATGCACTCACACTATCTTTGACACATGCAGCTTAGCCAGCTTCTATAATGAGTAATCAGTACGAACAAGTATGAAATAAGCAGATTTGGTCAATCAATCAATGATGACCCATACCGAATCCTTCTTAGTAGGCATTAAGGACACCCCACTAACCAAGTCCATAGTTACTCACTCCCACTTCCAAAGTAGAATCTTAACTGGCTGAAGCAACCCTAAAGGCAACTGATGTTCCGCCTTAACCTGCTGGCAAGTAAAGCATTTACACACAAAATCGGTAACTTCACGCTTAAGACCTGGCCACCAATATAACTCTCGAAAGTCTCAAATCAGTACCCCTCGGCACACAGACTCTCCCACGGAAACACAATACCCCTTTGCTATTCAGTTAAAAATCTAAAGTTTCCCCACTCTTAATTTGTCGAAATCAAGGACCCAGTGACTCATCCTCCAACTGTTTACCCTTAATCTGCTCAATACATGTCGGTTTAACCTAAAGTTCAGCTAACAGACTCCCACTATCAAATAAGCTAAGACGGGCAAACATTGCCCTCAGATCTGTTACAGCCCTACGGCTCAGTGCGTCAGCTACCACATTGGCTTTACCAGGATGGTATTCAATCAAACAGTCATACTTGAGGCTTTTGTGATCCGTGTAGATGATACGCTTCTCACCATATAGGTAATGCCTCCAAAATTTCAGTGTGAATACCACTACGGCCAATTCTAAGTCATGCATCAGATAACGCGCCTCATGAGTCTTAAGCTGGCGAGACGCATATGCCACCACCTTGTCTTCTTGCATCAATACACAACCCAAACCAACATGTGATACATAGCTGTAGACTATAAATTCTTTTCCAGACTCTGGTTGTATCAAGACAGGGGCCTCAGTTCTTAAGCCTCTTAAAACTTTCTTGCTGAGCAACAGTCCAGTTAAATGGCACACCTTTACGCAGTAAATAAGTTAGAGGTGCAGCAATCAATGAAAACCCCTCAACAAACCGTCTAGAATACCCTGCAAGACCCAGAAAACTTCGAATCTCAGATATCATCTTAGGTGGCTTTCAATCCAGGACAGCTTCAATTTTCTGAGGGTCAACCCTAGTCCCTTTAGCAAATACCACATGGCCCAAAAATGCTTCCTCTTGTAACTAGAATTCACACTTACTGAACTTGGAGTACAGTTGTTTCTCCCTCAGAATTTGTAGAACAATCCGAAGATGTACATCGTGTTCATCTTCAGTTTTAGAATACACCAGAATATCATCTATAAACACCACTACGAACAGATCCAAATAGGGCTGGAATACTCGATTCATCAAATCCATAAAAATTGCTGGTGCATTTGTCAGTCCAAACAGCACCACTAGGAACTCATAATGACCGTAACGGGTCCTAAATGCTGTCTTATAAATATCAGCCTCCTTGGCTCTCAATTGATGGTGCCCAGATCGAAGATCTATCTTAGAGAAAAATGAAGCACCACGAAACTGGTCGAATATATCGTCAATCCTCGGTAGAGAGTACTTATTCTTAACAGTCAGTTTATTCAGTTGCTGGTAGTCGATGCACATATGCATGGATCCATCCTTCTTTTTCACAAATAAAATTGGTGCTCCCCACAGGGACACACTAAGGCAGATGAACCCTTGATCCAGTAACTCTTGAATCTGAGCCTTAACCTCCACTAGCTCTTTTGGTGCCATTCTACAAGGGGCGATGGACACCAGAGTTGTACCAGGTAGGAGTTCAATCCCAAACTCAACTTCACGGTTTGGAGGTAACCCAGATAGCTCATTAGGAAAAACATCCAAAAAGTCTTTAACTATTTTAATATTTTCAACTGAAGAAACCTCAAAATCTGAAACACCGATGTATGCTAAATACACCTCACAACTCTTACGACCCAATTTTTTGGCCCTCAGTGCAGAAATCACATTTGACAGATAATTCTAACACTTTCTAATTACAACTACCTCATCACCTTTTGTAGTTTTCAGTACCACCCATTTAGCAGCACAATCCAAATTCACTTGATGCTTAACCAACCAGTCCATGCCCGGTATTAAGTCAATTCTCCGAAAGGGAGTTCCTATTAACTCTGCCAAAAAGATAGTTCCTTGAACTTCCAAAGGAACATCTCTGAACAATCTATTTACCCCCATAGACTGCCCTAATGGACACAACATCATAACCTCACTCGCGGTACTTTCAACCATTATACCCAAAGTCTCAGATACAGTACATGCTGTATAGGAATGCGTAGACCCAACATCAATTAGTGCAGTATAAGGTACATTATGAATAAAGAACGTACCCATGATAACATCTGGGGCATCTCTATCCTCTTGGCGACATGCAACAAAAACCGGAGCTGGCTACCTCACCTCAATACGACTAGTACCTCTGCCCGGTGCTCCACGACCATGACCCATACCAATTCCACCTCTGGCCTGACCACGGCCTTTCGGTGGCTGCTGAAAACCTCTTGGCAGTTGAACAGTACCCATACTAGTTGCTTGCATCTCCTCCGGCCTCCGTGGGCAATCTTTGACACAGTGCTCCAAAGATCCGTACCTAAAACATGCCCCAATCCTTTTCCAGCACTCGCCCTGATGGCATATTCCACAATCAGTATTGGGTTGCAGCGCAGTAGTAGTAACAGGGGCACCAACTCTGACCGGCCCATCAACTCTAGCCTTTTTCTTAGGCCCTAAAACTGAACTTGAGGGCTCCCACACCCTTTTGTTCCTACCTCTGTCCCTCTCACGGTTGTAGTGCTCAATGCGCTTCACCTCTTTAGTGACCTTCGCCTTTTCGACTAATACAGTAAAATCTTGCTCCCTCTGTGGAGCAATCAAAACCCTTAAATAATCCCTTAGGCCGTCCTCGAATCGAACACAATGTTCATACTCAATAGCCACTATCCCACGTGCATAACGACTAAGTCATAAAAATTCAACCTCGTATTCAACCACAGATTTATCCCTTTGAATCAAATTAAAAAACTCCCTCCTTTAGACATCTACATAACTAGCGTCCATATATTTTCCCTGGAGGGTAGTCTTGAAAAATTCTCAGGTCAACTAATTGGGCTTAGTACCCTCTTTAACTATAAGCCACCACTGATAGGCTTCATCTCATAGTAGTGACACCGCACCTTTTAGTTTCTGCTCGGGGGTACAGTCGAGATCATCTGTTATTCTCTCCATGGCCTTAATACAATATTCAGACACATTAGGGGCAACTCCAACGATACCCCTAAAAATCTCAGCACCATTAGACTGGAGTCGTTTTATAATCGACCCACGGCCTACAATACCAGTATTGGGCCCAGTGACCCTCTCCAGAATTATCAACATAGCTTGGGACAGTGCATCTTCCCCAGCTACACGATCATGAAACCCTGTCTCAGTCACAAGTGAAGTCGGTGCCTCTCTAGATTTGACATTAGGAATATGACCAGATGACGAAGACCCAGCCAGAACACCTCCACGACCTCTGCCGCGGCCTCTTCCACGAGAACCTCTGGTGCTCATTATCGATTTAAGTATTATCAGAATTAGAAATGTTATGCATTTATTTACAGCTCCAGTTTTATTACAGGATATTTTATGAAAATATTATCAGTAATTCAGAGCTTTGTTTTTGCAGATCGTAGTCTTTACTATAGTTTTAGGTTAACAAAACTAGGGTATGTTGGTACATTCTATTGCCTACAGTAGTTTCAGTATTTCAATTTAAACAAATAGTAGTATTAAAGAACTTACAGAGTCGGCGCTGGAGATTCGGTAGACAATACCTTCAATAAAATATTTTAAAAATACTTTAAGTCATTTAAGACAGTTCTTTTTTGGATTTTCAAACTTTAAAAGAAACCTAAATCCACAGCCGAGTTTTACAACCTGGCTCTAGTACCACTAAATGTAACAACCCAAACCCGGCCTAGACTTTATGGCCGAATCTGAGGGTGTCACATGAAAGTGTTTTTCGTAAAATAAAATTTCATTTGGAAAAAAACCCCATTCTGTATTAACTCTATTTGTAATCTTAGCTAGTATTTAGGTCGTCTTGTCCAGTGTTAAAACCCAAGTTGTTTCAGCAAAATGTTTAATCAATTAAATCGTAGTTATCTTTTTAAATTATTGTTTGTTTGCGAAAGCTTTTTGAAATAGGATGCGTACTTGTGGTGTTTTGAAAGACATTTATCATTTTGAAAACTCCTGTCCTACTACTAACAAATATAAATCATAATAAAGAAATCCCAAATTATAAGTTAAAAATTAAAAAAGCCTAATTACGTAACCAAATACCCAAATTAAATTATAAAGTAAAATTTAATAAATGTCCATCTAGTTGTGTGGCCACCTTTGAGATCCTCACAGCACTGACCCACTTAGGGATTACCTACGTAGAAAACAGAAGGGTGAGTTTATGAAAACTCAGTGTGCAAACCTTTAACAATAGTCAATCATACAGTAGGCATTTACTGTGACAGCCTTAAAACGACCCTAGTCGAAATGTGGTTTCGGGACCACAAAACCGAGGCTTAAAAATAATTTAATATTTATTTTATTGCCTATAATGTGTGTTAACTCATGTG
Source organism: Gossypium herbaceum (assembly GCA_025502765.1). Taxonomy (NCBI): domain Eukaryota; kingdom Viridiplantae; phylum Streptophyta; class Magnoliopsida; order Malvales; family Malvaceae; genus Gossypium; species Gossypium herbaceum. The sequence continues at coordinate 30,022,279 of CP106689.1, read as the reverse complement.
TGACATTTTTTATGCTTTGATTTAGAGTTATAAATGTGAATTTCACTAGAAAGGACCTAGTAGTAAACTTTGAAAGTATGATGGGGAAAGGTGTGATGTCTAATTAAAGCATGCATGCAAAACAATGGACTTGCATGTCAAATTCCCCCCCCATAGCTAGTGGCCGGCCATGACAAGGAATTATGGGGAAAAATCATTTCATGAAACATGTTTGGTAAGTGGGTTATGTTGGAATGAATAAAATAAGGAGTATGGAATAAAAAATTAATGTTAGTAGGATGAGAAACAAAAAAAAAAAAGTGTCCATCTTTCTCCATAGCTCTTGGCCGAATGTCCTAAAGAAAGAAAGAAAAAAATTTGTTCATCTATTTTCACTCTCTTGTTGGCCGAAAATACTAAGGATAAGGAAGGAGTTTTGCTTCATACTTGGTTTGGAAGAGGATTAGGAAGAGGTTGGCTATACTTGCATCAAGATTAAGGTATGTTTGAGGTTGTGCCATGAGATTCATGCATGTTTTTAGTTGCTAGCTTGATGTTCTTGTTAGCCCATGGTTCAAATCTTTGTTATGTCATGGGAATGAAATTCGGCCAAAGTGAATATGGTGTTAATGCCATTGCATGCTAAATATCAAGCTTGATAATGATACATGTGATGGAGGATTGAGGATTCTTAGATTTTCTTTTAGCTTTTTTTTTTTTTTTGAATGAGATACTAAGTTCTTTGTTTTACCATGACCAAATTGAAATGGTATGGTGTTGTGGTATTCGGCCATGTTATATCCATAAGTATGATTCATGCATGTTGCATGGTAAGTAAGATTTAAGCTTTGGATATGTGTATATATTTGGATATAAGCCACTTGAGAATTCGGCTCTAGCATATATATATGTATATACGTTCGCACACGATGTATTGGTATGACATATATGCTATTTCAAGGTGTATATTTGATTGTGATGATGTTTCGATTATAAAGTAAATGAGAGATGTGCAATGAGTTACGATATGTAATGCGTTAGTAGTAAAATGTATGCTGTTTTTGTGTGGTATTAAGTGTATAATTGGCCTCAAATTGGACATGTACATTCGGCCACATGAGGGGAAATTGGTGTGCATGCATTCGGTTAGAGGCAAGCATATTGATGCCTATTCTTGGCTTAGAAAATTCGGCTAAGAGAAATATTAACTAACGTGTTGAGTTCGATTCATGATTTCGTACATATGCGACTTTGATGCCTAATGAGTATATATATTGGCTAAGTATCTTGAATTCCTCTTTCGATGCTCACATGATAAAACCAATTTATTTGTTAAATTAAGCTCAAGAGCAAAGGGAGCTAAATCCGATAAGGGAAGGAAAAGTCGTGGAATAGCCGTCGAAATCGTTTGACCACGTCCGAGGTAAGTTCTTGAGTAATAGAGCTTAAATTCGAATTGATTAGGTCATGTTTAAAGCAAATTAAAATCATGCTCTTTGTGTGTGGCTATTGAGCGAAATTGCAAATGTGATAAGTGACTTGTGTTTGAATTTTGCTAATGAAAATGAAATATGAATGTGTTATGATTTATTGATAAATGTACATGGTTATTCGAATGATATCCGGCTAGGTCCCGAAGGCTTTGTGCTAAGTGACTAAATCCGGACTAAGATCCGACGGCATACGTGCAAGTTACTAAATCCGGACTAAGATCCGAAGGCTTTCGAGCGAGCTACTAAATCCGGGTTAAGTCCGAAGGCATTCGTATGAATTCAGAATCGGGCTATGTCCCAAGGCATTTGAATGTGTAGCCATATCCGGTTAAACTCAAGATCGTGATTCAAGAATGAATGAACTGCTATAAAATTTCAGCTAATACGCTTGAAAATTCCAGCAACGAGGTATGTTCGTATTTGCTTTGGAATAGTTGATTCCTTGAATAATATTCGCTCAATCGAGAAATGAGCTTTGCAATTGGCTAAGATGAACCCTTATGTATGAATGTAGGGGTTGGAATATGAAATAAGTATGATATTGAGAATTTGTGCATATGAAATTATCCGTTAGCTATATGAATGTTATGCTTTTGTTGTGCTGGAATCCTTGCTCTAACTTACTAAGCATAAATTGCTTACTCCGTTTCTCTGTTTCTCTGTCTATAGATTTTGGCTCGTCACCATCGGACTCGGGATTTCGGAAGTCAAGTCTCCCACACTATCAAAGTCCCTTTCGGTATATATTTTGGTTGGATTTTGAAATGGCATGTATAGGACTACCCTTTTGTTGCGTTTTAAGTACTTTTGTGATGTATGTGTGTACCACCATGCGAAAATGGCTCGTAAAAGTGGAATATGGCATTAGACCATTTGTGCTTATGTATATATGTATGGTTTTATGATGTGACTACGGATTGAATGGAAGTGTGAGCAAATGATCAGCCATTGGAATGGCTAAAAATTATTATACGTGGACCTATGTATGACAAAACTTTAGTTGGTCCATAGAAACCACGAAATAGGTAAGGTTTACCTGAAAAACAGATGCTGACAGCAGCAGTGGTGTGGTTTTGAAAAATCACTAAAAATTGTAGGAATGGAATTAAATAGTTAATAAATTATGTAAATGAACCTTGATGAATCTACTTTCATATGGAAGAAACGAAATGGTTATATGAATTATATGTTAAGAGATATTAAAGTTCTCGTGAAACAGGGCCAGAACGGTTTCTGGATCCCCTGTTCCGACTTTAGAAATTCATTGTAAATTAACCAGAGATAATTAGGAGTCATTCCATATATTTATAGATTCCTCTCTGAGTCTAGTTTCTATAGAAATAAACGGTATCAGAATTGAAGCCCTTTATAGGGAGATATCCAATTCGTAATGCACGAAGGTCAGTGTAGTCGATCCCTGCAACAAGGGAGACTTTAACTAATAAACTGTAGTAATTGGCCTGACCAAAAATTCTAGAAAAAAATATGTTGATGGAATTATGAGTCTAGTTTCGGGGAAAAATTACGAAACTGATTTTCAAGCTTTAAAACTCAAGATATGATTTTTGAAGCGACAGTGATGCAGTAACCAGCTAGTCTGGAAAATTTTTTTTTGGACTGTGAAAACAATTTAGCTGAGTTTGTGTGCACCTTGTGTTCGACTCCGGTAACGGGCTCGAGTACGGGGTGTTACATTTACAGTCTAGGCCTAAGCCCACTTCAGAACAGTTTAATCTCAAATAGGGCCATAGCCCATTTCAGTATCAAAATCAGTGTGGGCCTTAGACCAATTCATTAGCGATCATAGTATAGATATGCAAACAGAAATCCTACCCAGCCAGCCTCTACACACCACTCCGTCCAACCCTACACACCATGTGGGAATAAAATCAACCCACCCATCCCTACACACAAAAATAGCACCCGTGTCGGCATTAAATAGAAATTGCAGCAGAGCTGCCAGAACAGTACACTTCCTCCAATCATAATAACCCAACTCCATGCATCACGTCATAATATCCTACATGTATGCAACATACATAAATGGCACGCTTAATACAGTCACACATAACATAGGGGCATATCCGTCATTTTACCTCATAGGGGCAAAACAGTCATTTCATTAGATTTGGGTCTAGGTATAATTACAGGCCTAACAGTAGGTCCACAGTCATCTCGGATGACCCGTGTAACCTTATCAGTCAAACAGTGAAAATAGGCCCAAGGCCCGCAATGCTGCCCATATGGGTCCACACACCCGTGTGGCCCACAAAACACAAAAAAATAGCCTTGGTCCTATGGACTACATAGCCTAGCACAATAATCACCATATGTCCATGTAGGGTTCACGAGCCCGTGGGGCCCAAACGGTCCATTTCTGCCCAACGTGGCCCAAAGCGGCCTAAGCCCACGAAATTGTTCGTGGTGGTTTCTACGATCAAATACCCGCGTTCATGCGTTCGAATGACCAGATGGGCGAGCTCACGCCCATGTAGCATCAACGATAATATTTTTCAGCTTTTTTCGATTTATGATTTGGGCAATGTTTACAAACCTTATTGCGAAATGGCGCAGAAACCCACGAGCACCAACCCTATATTCAATCAAGACACTCTGTCAGTCCTTTCATCAACAAGGTTAAGCACCTTCTTTTTAACACTCATCTCAAAATCACATTGATACTGCCTTGATTGAACGAATGTGGTTTTAGCGCGCTTAAATCGCTGACGATGGTTGCTAACAAACTCATTGATGATTATCTGCACAATAAGCGGATTTATTACTCATGTTTACTTATACACATGGGTTGAATCAACGTATATCAATCTTATAGAAAACACAGCCCAGAAATAAAGAAAAGGAGCATTCGGCCAATACCAAAGAATCCAAGCTAAAATACCCCAGTTAAATAAAATATCAACGAATAACGTTACCTTCGATCAAGAGTTGAGAGAAAGGCTCCAATCATTTCTGTAACACTAGCGCACTCTTCCACTCCTCGAGAAGTACTAACTTGAAAGAACACCATGACCAAGAGAGAAAAATATGAGAATCGACATTCAGAGAGAGAGAAGAAAAGTCGAAAGAGTAGAGACAAAATAGGGACTTACCAATCAATATTCGGCCAGACACTAGAGAAAAGGGAAAGAGTTGAGAGAGAGCTAAAAAGAGAAAAGAGAAAGAGAGGAGACAAGGTATTCGGCCTAAGGTAAAAGAGAAGGTAAATGTTAATGGCCGACTGGGAGAGGGGAAGAATGGAGGTTCAGCAGAGGTAAAGAAATTAAGAGAATAAAGGTGAGGAAGAGAGAAGAGTCGATCAAGCAAAGCACAATATTGGAGAGCAACCTAAAATAGGCTAACACGAAAATACTCAAAAGGTCACAAGTAACATTCGGCTACCAACAAACAACAGAACTGAAGGATGAAAAGAAGCAGAAAGGGTAATAGCTATCGAAGTAGAGAGCAAAAACTAGAGTAATTTCGGCACTAAGTGGCAAAACTATCCTATGACCTAATGGATAGGAACACCAAAACAACCCGAACAGTTGAAGAGAATCCCATTTCGGCATCACCACCTCCCCATGCCTTGATCCACTCCTCAAATCTCTCCCCACATCTCCCTATAAATCACTAAATTCAAAGTCCCAACAAACACCTCAATTTCGGTCAACCTAGGACACTTCCATGGCACTTGTAGCAAAATAAAATGTTCTTTTTGCATCACCGAGCCTCGAACCTCAAACCCCAAGGCACACACCACACGCCCCTTACCAATAGGCTAGTAGGCTCTTTATTCGTCATGTTTTACTCACATTAATTTAAAACCCTACTAACTAAAGGCAAAGGTTTAATTCAAGTAAGAACAAAAATTTTGCAAATGCCCAAGCTTGAACCCAACACTTCTCAGACACTTCTCAAAACACATAACCACTAAAGCAGATACAAAGTTGTGTAACACAACATATGTAAATAAATATCTAAGTTTTGGAGCGTTACAAAGTCAACCACCCGTCGCTGGGCTATGTGAAGCATACTGACTTGGTTTCTAATTAACTACCGGGGGACACACGGCCGTGTCACCTAACTGTGTGTCACACATGGCTAAGACACACGCCTATGTCTCTGCCCGTATGGACAAAAATAAGTTATTTTCCAAGCCACCTTTTTCACCCAAACTTGCATTCACCTATACATGTTAAAAGGCATATGACCATATCATTAAATAGATTCAATTCAATCTCAACAGCCTAAACCATGCCATTTCAATACCAGCAACTATAATGCTCATAAATATCACAATTAGCCATTTACTTATACACCAATTCCACATCTAAAAATCACTGAAATGGTAACTTTCAACTATGCATTATTTTTCCTAAAACCCCATGCATACCATATCTCAAAATCTAACCATTTGGTACTCAAAATACCAACTCATAGCAAGCATTCACATAGCAATTATAAGCCACATACAAAAGGCCATTCACATACATATACATCACCAAGTACACAAAAATAAGCCAAATCACATAGTTATACACATAGCCAAAACATTCATCAATTACAATCCAAATCAATTTGCTAAATACATTACCAACATATAGGTCATATTAACCCAACACCTGTACATGCCATAAAACCAAATACACAAGTTCAAAACTACCAAAATAACAGTTGGATAGTGTGATGAGATCTTCAACAACTCCCAATCTGAGCAAGCTTCGATAATCACTATAAAACACGAAAAAATAAACAGAGTAAGCTATAAAGCTTAGTAAGCTTGTATAGTTAATAAGTAAAACGTACCATTCATTCTCAAATTAAGTTATCTATCATAAAACATTACAATTCAACTTAATCACAAGGATAATATATGTTCATCCACAGAGTATATCATGTAACTCACAAACTTCATAGATCCAATGCATATACGGCTTGCGTACATACCTGCAGTAATACGTATTCTTACCCTTTCATATCTTTAATATACCCATTGAACCATTTGGATTAATATTGGATACTTGGGAATCTCACACCCTAAGTGCCAATACAAGGCCAAAGTAATCTTAATCTCATATATCATATAATGCTCACTCTCGAGCTATCAACGGGTCTGCTGACAGAAGCTGACGGTCAAGACATAACTACAAGGTGCTGCTCACACAAGCTGATGAGGATCAGCAACATAGGTTGGATAACTCAGCCACCGGCAGAACGTACGGACCAACACCCAAAACATAATAACCCCTAATGACATGTCATTTGTATCTTAATCTATTCCTAAGGTTCAACCGGGATATCACATTGCCAAATCTTCATCAAACATTTTTGTAAGGTTATATTCATGAACAATACAATTATAAAGCATTTAAAACACAATTACATTAATGCTTATTAACATACGAACTTACCTCGAATTTATAGAGAGAGAAACGAGCTATTAATCTACTATTTTATTTTTCCCCTGATCGGGAATGAAACCTAAGACAGATCTTGCTATTATTTTCTGAATTATATGATAAATATTTGACTTGTTCTTAATGATGAATTCTTAATTCTTGCTTTAATATTCTAGGATATTGATTCAAGTATTGATGTGCTTATTCAGAGGAGCAAAAGTCCCTGTCTAATAGTAGATCTAGCATAATTAAGTGGAGTTGATTGTACGCTTATACATAGGGTGACATAATTTTCCCGAATTAGGGTGAAACCTAATAAAGGATTCTATAGATCGAGTGGATGCAACACTTGGGGTTTTAATTAGAAAGAGATTTCAATTAATCAACCTAGGGTTAGATGTTGTTAGTCTCGAGATAGATAATAATATAACTTAGGGATTTCTACGGATCAAGTCAAATGAATAAATCCTCTAATTCAGAGACAATAACAAGTGAAGTCTAGGTGAATTTTTCCTTTGGGTATTGTCCAAATCATTTAGTTTTCGCAAAATTTATTTCCCCAATTTACTTTTTACGCATTCTTAGTTTAGTAATTAGTTTAGATAAAACAAACCCGTTTATTTTTAGACTAGATAATAAAAAGAAAGTTAATACTAGTACTTTTAGTTCCTTTGGATTCGACATCCCAGTCTTGCCATAAGCTATACTACTGTTCGATAAGGTGCGCTTGCCTTTGTCGTGATAATAGTTAGTTTTCAAGAACAGACATTCATAAATTATAAAACTTATCACGATTTACATCACATCAAGTTTTTCGCGCCATTTCCGGGGAACTAATATATTAGGAACACTTAATTTTTATTACTTTAGCCATTTATTTTATTGCAATTTAAATTTTATTTTGATTTTTGTTACTAAATTTTCTTTTTCCTTCTGGCAGGTTTTTATAGTTTATGACTAGAAGAAACCCGTCAGGACCATTACTTTTTGATAGTGAGATCGATCGTACAGCTCGCAGAAACCGAAGAGAAATAAGGCAAAACCTAATATACACAGAGGAAGAGAAAGAGGACGATATTTCCACCACAATCGAGGAGATGGCTAAAAATCAGGAAAAACTGCTACCGCCTGTAATTGCTGCTGATCCAGTAAGTCAGAATCCTGCTCTACGCACTATGTATGATTATGCTAAACCTTTTTTAACAGGAACTGAGTCAAGTATAGTTAGGGCTGCTATTGTTGCAAATAATTTTGAACTGAAATCTAACACAATTCAAATGATCTAACAGTTTGTTCAATTTGATAGTTTGCAGGACGAGGACACAAACGCTCATTTGGCGAATTTCTTAGTGTTTTGCGACACTTTTAAGATCATTGATGTTTCTGATGATGCCATTTACCTTCGGTTGATTCCCTTTTCATTGAGAAACAAAGCTAAACAGTGGTTGAACTCGTCACCACGAGGGTCAATCACTATTTGGGAACAAATGACCGAAAAATTCTTACTTAAATATTTCCCGCTGGCTAAAATGGCTAAGTTGAGGAATGACATCTCTTCTTTTGTGCAGATGGATCTTGAAACACTCTATGATGCATGGGAGAGATACAAGGATCTATTGAGAAGGTGCCCTCACCATGGGTTACCTCTATGGTTGCAGGTTCAAACGTTTTACAATGGCCTGAACCCTTTAACAAGGCTACTTATCGATGCAGCTGCTAGTGGGACTATCAATAACGAAACACCTAAAGTGGCTTACGAATTTATTGTAGAGATGTCACTAAATAACTATCAGTGGCAAGTCATGAGAACAAAGCCGACAAAAGCAGCCGACGTTTTCAACCTCGACGCGGTTACTATGCTCTCTAACCAGGTAGAACTGTTAAATAAAAAGATTGATAGTTTGTATGGTACTACTCAGGTACATCCCATGATGAGGTGCGATTCTAATGGAGGAGGAGTATACATAGAATATGAATCCTTCAAACCTAGCATCGAGGAGGAACATGTTCAATATATTGGTAACAATAATTCTAGACCTCAAAATAACTCATATAGTAACACATATAATGCAGGTTGGAGGAACCATCCCAATTTCTCGTAGGGTGGTCAAGGGAATCAAAGGCCACAACATCCTCTGGGTTTTCAACAACCACCTTACCAACAGGAAAAGAAGCTGAACCTTAAGGATATGCTAACCAACTTTATCTCGGTGTCAGAAACTCGCTTTCAGAATACCAAAACAGCACTTAAGAATCAACAAGCATCGATCCAAGGGCTTGAAACTCAGATAGGATAGCTCGCCAAACTAATTTTTGAACGACCACAAGGTAGCTTGCCAAGTAATACTGAATCTAACCCAAGGGAACAACTCAGCGCAATTACCGTTCAAGATAAGGAAGGGTTAGTTGAACCTGGACTAGAACCGAGGCAAGGAATTGTGGTAAATAAAGGTAAAGGTGAGGTGGACCACAATGAGCAAAAACTGGTAAGTAGAGAGTACAAAACTTGTGTGCCATACCCCAATGCGACAAGGAAAGACCACACAGACGAACAAATTTGGTAAATTCCTTAAATTATTAAAGAAATTACACATTAACTTACCGTTTATTGAAACTGTTTCACAGATGCCAAATGCAATTAAATTTTTAAAGGAGCTTTTAACAAATAAGAAGAAGTTGGATAAGGCGTCGCATGTAGAGTTGAATGTAGTTTGCTCAGCCATTCTATAGAATAAGCTAGCCAACAAATTGAAAGATCCAGGGAGTTTTACGATTCCTTGTTTAATTGGTAGCTTAGATGTTAATAATGCATTGGCCGATTTAGGGCTAGTATTAATGTCATGCCCTATAAAATGTTTAAACAACTAGGTCTTGAGAAACCCAAACAAACTAGGATGAGCATTCAGTTAGCTCCTAAGGGTATCATTGAAGATGTACTTGTCAAAATCGATAAATTTATATTCCCAATTGATTTTGTTGTTCTAGACATGGAAGAGGATAGTGACGTACCTTTGATTTTAGGACAACCCTTTTTAGCAACTGCTAGAACTATAATTGATGTTGGTATAGGTAAACTCACACTTTGTGTGTGTGATGAATCAATCACTCTTCAAGCTCGAAATTCTACTAATACTAATCATGTGGTGCAACCTTCTTTACAGGAAACATGTTCGAAAAGCATACATGAGACTTGTTCAAGTAACAACAAAGGACCCATCTATGAAGAATTAAGGCTACAAATCGAGGAACTAGATGAATGGAGGGCACAGAAATCGAGAGCACACAATAGACCAAAACCACGCCATGACGAGCTCAATGTTTCACCAAATCAACTTAAGGTTGGAGACAGTACTACTAGATGCAGCAGACCCTCGTATTGCCACTTCTGAACCTAATGGAGTAATCCCTCTTACAAAACTCAGCATTTTTCCATATGGGACAGTCGAGGTAATTCATCCTAAATTCTGCACCTTTAAGGTAAATAGTACTCGTCTAAAACCTTATTTTGATAAGATTGATAGCAGGAAGGAGTGTAAACTCCTCGTACCACCATGACCACAAAACAAGAGAGGTAAGTCAAGCTTAGACTATAAATAAGTGCTTCTCGGGAGGCAACCAGAGCACTAATAGTGTTAACTTCTTTGAATTTTAGGTTTTAACACCTAAATCACTAACTGAGTCCTTGAACATAGGTTGTCCAAATCCACATGGCCAGGCACACGGGCGTGCCTTAGGTCGTGCTCATACCACAGGCGGCAACATGACCGTGCGATACGGCCGTGCGAAAATAGAGCAAAAGTTTTCCCCAACACGGGATTCGATACGTTCCCATAGCCATGCAACATGGTTGTGGATGAAACTATCAAACCAACACGGGCATACGCCATGCCCGTGTCTAGAAGCCATGGTTGAAACTGAGAAATTAACACGAACATGCGACACGCCCATGCCCACCACCCGTGCTCGAGACTGTGAAATTAACACGAGCGTGTGCATCCATCCAAGAGCGTAGGAGAAGCGAACGAAGTAGGACACGGCCATGCGACATGGCCGTGTGCCCTAAAATCTATATAAACCCCTTACTATTCATCATCCCCTTCCCCAAAACCTAACCCTAGTCGCCAAAATCCTCTTCCCCACCACCGATCGACCACCTCTAGCCCTATTCTCTTCTCTTATTTTTCTCCCCTCTCTCATCTTCTCCCCCTGTGCGACCCACAAGGCCCCACCACCCATGCCCGTGGCCAACCCCAATTGCACCCAGCCTTCACGCCATCGCTCTTCCGTCCATTGGTCCTCTTCTAACAGTTTTCTCTTCTCTTTTACTTTCTTTGGATGCTTACTAACATGATAGTCCTAATTTTTATTCTTGTATTTACATATTGCTACTGATTGTATATATTATCATCCTCATTCTTAGGATTTGGTTCATATACTTTGTACCATATTCTTGCCATGCTTAGTTGCTTCCACCTAGTTTGTTTTTAATTTAGTCATGCTATCACTTTGCCATTTGCCATAAAACCTCTATCAAGTTTGATAGCTTTTGGTTGAATCCTGTTAATGTTAGTAATTTTTATTGCATTTGTTAGTTTAATTTATGGTTAATTCCTTTTTGAATTTGTTAATATATGTTTCTTGCAGGTATATCATGTCAAATCCACACGGCAAGAAAGCCGCTGTCCCTGCCTCGAAGAAGAGGAAGGGAGCAGTATCATCCTCATGTCCTACCACTGAGACCTAGCACCCATTCCTCCAATTTCCAACGAGACCACATGAGGAACTTTTCCAAATATTACAGGCCCGACCCCTAGGTGTGGGCCGTTGAATTGACTGGGCCGCACTAGAACAAATCCAACTGGCTGACGGAGTTCGGGCCCTCCTGACGACTGACCCGTGGGAGCTATTCTTTGAGATTGTCGAGCCGACGTACCTCGAACTCACACTCGAACTCTGTTCCTCCTTTCACTTCTAAGTCGTTATGACAGAGTTCAATGATCCTGGAACGGTCCAGTTCCATCTTGGCAGTTTAGTTCGCCAACTGAATGTGCTTAAGTTTGGAGTCGCACCGGGACTATATACAAAGGAGTTCATGGACGACGACGACTTCGCCAACCTCCATCGCCACATCCACTACTCTCCTTCAAACTACTGAAGGGCCCTCGTTCTGGCTTCGGTCACTTATGACCCTAGTCGCTCCGAGGCATCAGCTCTCGCCCCATCCTTGAGATATTTACATGCCATCCTAGCCCATACCTTGACAGGGCAATGAGAGAGTACCGGCGTCGTCAACACTAACGACGCCTACTTTTTATGGAGCATGGCAAATGGGCACGTATTCGACCTCGCCTATTTCATCGCCCTCGCCATTCGCCATCAGGCGGAGCGGCACAGGAAGGGAGTCATATCCATCGGCCCTTATGTGACCTGCCTAACGCAGTACTTTGGTCTCCTCAACACGGCGACACAAGCATCCTCCCTCACTCTCATAGGTCAGATGTCCCAATAGGGTATCTCGAGTATGCTCCATATGAGGATAATCGAGCAACGACATGGATTTGATCTTCCTCAGTATCACCTAGTCTAGTCAGTCGAGTAGGAGGACCCAGAGGACATTACTGATAATGTCCCTCCAGCTCACGAGGATCCAGCCTCTCAGCCACCACCTATTCATCGTCTAGTGTCATGGGTTGCGAAGAGAAACTTGCAACCATGACGGACTTGTGCGATTTATCGCTTTTGAGGGAGGTCATTTGGCCCAATCAGTTTGGTCCAGTACTTGGAGAGATTGAAAGCCCATCTCCGGAGCTTGGAAAATATGGAAAGTAATCTTCAAAGATATACTTGGCAAATATGGAAGAGGATCTTCAAAGATATGCGATCCTAGACTTTAATGTAATCTTTAAAAGATACGATTCTGTAATCTTAGAGATTTGATATCTTGATAGCTTTAGATCTTAGCCATTGATGTATTTCGATCTATACCATTGATGTTGGGAAGGCTCAACTATAAATAGAGGCCTCTCCCCCTTATTGTATTCATTCAGTGATTAATAGAATTTTGAGAGTATTCACTCAAACTTTTCTCCCAAGTGTTCTTATTTTTCTGTGGCTTTTGTTCATCTTTTGAGATTGTTCTTACTTCGTTCTTCTGCTGTTCTTTGTGCGTTCTTGGGAGGAGTTCCATTGAATCCTCAATTGTTGCGAGATAGGCTGACTTAGGCATTTTTGAGTGAAGGAACGCTTGAGGCCGCACGGATTGCTTGGGAAAACTCTAAGTCTGTGACAGTTGGTATCAGAGCTAGTGTTCGAAGACACTCTTGAACGATGTCAAAAGAAGCTGCTGAGAATGTTGATGGAATGGAGACTCGTGGGAGGGCTAGGAAAGCTAGCCGTTTCGAGGGACATACTGTCGGCTTTGGAAGATCGAGTCGTCACTCTTGAAGAATCCGTGGGGGATGTCATGGAGAGGGCTGATGATATCGATGATAAAGTCAATGATGGGTTGCAGTCTATGCAAGAGCAACTCAAAGAGTATGTGTTGGATAACATTGAGAAGATGACGAGTAGGGATAATGCCATCGAGACTATGATGGTTGGTAAGACTGATACCATGGAGGCTATGTTGACGGCCTTGAAAGAGGAGATTGCGGAGCTCAAGGGTGAACTCACAATCTACAAGGCTGCTTTGGGCAATGGAGGGTTGGCTGCTGTCACACCCAAGCTTAGTGTGGATGTTCCCAAGCGAAAGGAGTTTAAGGGAACAAGGTCTGCAAGAGAAGTGGACAATTTCCTGTGAGGAGTCGAGCAATACTTTCGTGCCAAGGGCATTGCTGATGATGCCACTAAGGTAATTACTGCTGCTATGTATCTTACTGACATTGCCTTATTGTGGTGGCGTCGTAGGTCCACCGATGTGAGACGTGGTGGGACAGAAATTAGAACTTGGAAGGAGTTCCAATACGAGTTCAAAGCGCAGTTTTACCCTGAGTATGCCGAGGATGAAGCTCGGGCAAAGTTGCGTCGGCTTTCGCAACAAGGCACTGTGAGGGAGTTTGTGCAGGAGTTTAGCGAACTTATGTTTCAAATTTCTGATATGGGTGAGAAAGAAGCATTCTTTTCCTTCATGGATGGGTTGAAACCATGGGCGAAGCAAGAGTTGCAACGCCGAGGAGTCCAAGAACTTACCAAGGCCATGTCTGTAGCAGAATCGTTGGCAGAATTTGGTGGGAAGAAAGACAGGCCTGAGTCTTTTAAGCCCAAGTCCCAGCCAAAGGGAAATAGTGGGGGAGACAAAGAAAGGCCCCCTAGAAATGACAACGGTAAAAAGCCATGGGACAAAAGGAAGAGTGGGCCTATAAGGTGCTTTCATTGTGATGGACCACACATGATTAAAGATTGTCCAAAGAAGGCGGCGCTCTCTGCTGTGGAAGCGAAAGCAGAGTCAGATGTGGAGGATAACAATCTTGGTTCAATACTAGGGGGTGTTGAAGACAAGAGGAGTCATGGGCTGATGTTTGCGGACATCATGGTAGCTGGCAAAAAGTTGAATGCACTTGTCGACACAGGTGCGTCTGATTTATTTATGTCCGAAGGGGCTGCGCATAAACTTGGTCTCAAGATTGAAAATGATCCGGGTCGAATTAAGACGGTGAATTCAGAAAGTGTTCCAATTAAGGGGGTCGCAAAGGGAGTAAAACTCCAATTTGGCGATTGGACCGGTACGACATCCATCAAGGTAATACCACTTTATGACTATGATTTTGTAGTTGGATTGAGCTTTCTTGATCAGGTTAATGCGACGATTTGTCCTTCCGGTAATTTCATGGTGATTTCGGATTCGAACCATCAATGTATGGTGAGATTGACAAGAAAGGGGGGCCTCGAAGGGAAAACATTGTCCGCAATCCAATTTGCTAAGGGAGTACTAGAGATGAAGTCTCCTACTTAGCCACTTTGAAGATTGAGGAAACCAGTAAGACCGTGGGTGAGATCCCTAAGGAAGTGGGCCAAGTATTACAATCCTTTCGAGATGTGATGCCTGCAAAGTTGCCAAAGAATTTGCCACCTAAAAGGGAGGTGGATCATAGGATCGAATTGGTGTCCAACATGGTGCCGCCAGCTAGGGCGCCATATCGTATGTCCCCATCGGAATTGGAGGAATTACAGAAACATTAAAGGAGCTTTTAGATGCCGGATTCATTAGGCCATCTAAATCTCTGTATGGTGCACCAGTGCTATTTCAAAAGAAACATGATGGGTCATTACGGATGTGTATTGATTATCGGGCCCTAAACAAGATCACCGTGAGGAATAGGTACCCTATTCCCCTCATTGCAGACTTGTTCGATCAGCTTGGTAGTGCGAGATGGTTTACCAAGTTGAACTTGAGATCGGGGTACCATCAAGTTCGGATAGCCGAAGGAGATGAACCAAAGATAGCTTGTGTGACGCGGTATGGCTCGTATGAGTTTTTGGTGATGCAATTCGGACTCACGAATGCCCCAGCTACATTCTGCACCTTGATGAATAAGGTACTTCAACCTTTCCTTGATCGTTTCATGGTTGTTTACCTTGACAATATTGTGGTGTACAGTAAATCACTCAATGAACATGTGGAACATTTGAGGGAGGTGTTCCAAACTTTGAGGGAAAATGAGTTGTTCGTCAAAGAGGAGAAATGCACCTTTGCTCAACGAGAGGTGCCATTTCTAGGCCACATTGTGGGAGGTGGCAATATCCGGATAGATGAAAGCAAGGTTCGGGCCATTGCCGAATGGGAGGCTCCAACCAATGTGACAGAGTTGAGATCTTTCCTTGGGTTGGCAAACTACTATAGACGCTTTATCGAAGGCTATTCTAAACTTACCGCACCCTTGACGGACATGTTGAAAAAGGGTAAGATATGGGATTGGAACCCACAGTGTGAGAGGGCCTTCAATCAATTGAAGCAAGTAATGACAAGTGAGCCTGTACTTGCATTACCAGATTACTCGAAGCCTTATGAAGTACGAACAGACGCGTCAGATTATGCTATTGGGGGAGTACTGATGCAAGAGGGTCATCCCATTGCTTTTGAAAGTCAAAAACTTAATGAGACAGAGCGGAGATATACGGTCCAAGAGAAGGAAATGACTGCTGTGGTGCATTGCTTGCGCATATGGAGGCATTACTTACTGGGTTCCAGGATCGTGGTCCTTACCGATAATGTTGCCAATAGTTATTTTCTAACCCAGAAAAAGTTGTCTCCCAAACAAGCTCGTTGGCAGGTTTTTCTAGCAGAGTTTGATTTCACAATGGAATACAAGCCAGGAAATGCCAACATGGTGGCTGATGCACTTAGCCGAAAGATGGAATTCGCGGCCATCAGTCAACCCGACGGGTCCCTATTGGAACGCATTCGAGAAGGGTTGTCCCATGACCCCACAGCCAAAAGCTTGGTTGAACTGGCCAATGAGGGGAAAACGAGGAGATTTTGGCTTGATGGGGAATTACTATACACCCATGGGCACCGCCTCTATGTGCCTCATTATGGGAAATTGCGCAAGGAAGTAATGAAAGAATGCCATGATTCACGATGGGCGGGCCATCTGGGAATGCACCGTACCTTGGCCCTTTTGAAGGATCGATACTATTGGCCTCACATGGGTGAAGATGTGGAAACCTATATGAAGACTTGTCTAGTATGCCAAGAAGACAAGGTTGAGTTAAAGAGTCCCGCCGGCTTGCTACAACCCTTGCCCATTCCGGAAAGGCCATGGGAGAGTGTATCCATGGACTTTATTGTGGGTTTGCCTAAGTCTGACGGATTTGCAAGTATTCTTGTTGTGGTAGACAGGTTTTCAAAGTATGCGACGTTTATTCCTGCTACCAAGGAGTGCCATGCTGAGGAGGCAGCTCGCTTATTTCTTAGACACGTGGTAAAATATTAGGGAGTGCCATTGTCTATTATCAGTGATCGAGATGGGAGATTTACGGGCCGGTTTTGGACAGAGCTGTTCAAGTCAATGGGCTCAGAATTGAACTTCTCCACAAGCATGCATCCACAAACTGATGGGCAAACTGAACGAGTGAATGCATTGTTGGAGACTTATCTCCGACATTATGTGAGTGCTACGCAAAGGGATTGGCCCAAGTTGTTGGATGTTGCCCAATTTTCATACAACTTGCAGCGAAGTGGGGCAACCAACCAAAGTCCGTTTGAGATAGTGACGGGCCAGCAGCCACTCACACCCAACGCTGTTGCGACCCGTTATACAGGCCCAAATCCTGCTGCGTATCGATTTGCGAAGGATTGGCAAGAAAAGAATGACTTGGCTAGGGCTTGTTTACATAAAGCAAGTAAGCGCAATAAGAAGTGGGCCGATCAGAATCGAAGGGATGTGCAGTTTCAGGTGGGGGACTCAGTCCTTGCCAAACTACACTTGATGTTGCGATATACGGGTTTGCACAAGGGGCTTGTGCGAAGGTATGAGGGGCCGTTTAAAGTCTTGAAGAGGGTAGGCAAGGTGGCCTACAAACTTGAGTTGCCAGCAAAGCTGAAGCTCCATCCAGTGTTCCATGTAAGTATGCTCAAGCCATACAATGGGGATCAAGAGCATCCAAATCGAGGCAAGTCGGAATGAGCACCAATGGGGGTAAAAGTCTCTTATGACCGAGAAGTTGAAAACATTGAGGCAGATCTTGTGGTAAGACGAAGGTATCATCGGCCACGACATGAATACTTGGTACGATGGAAAGGATTACCAGATAGCGAAGCAAGTTGGGAACCTGCCGAGGTATTGTGGCAATTCCAAGAGAAGATAGCCCAGTTCCATGAGGGGGACGCAACGAGGGCGTCGCTAGAACAAGTGGGGAAGAATGTCATGGGTTGCGAAGAGAAAATTGCAACCATGACAGACTTGTGCGATTTATCGCTTTTGAGGGAGGTCATTTGGCCCAATCAGATTGGTCCAGTACTTGGAGAGATTGAAAGTCCATCTCCAGAGCTTGGAAAATATGGAAAGTAATCTTCAAAGATATGCTTGGCAAATATGGAAGGGGATCTTCAAAGATATGCGATCCTAGACTTTAATGTAATCTTTAAAAGATACGATTCTGTAATCTTATAGATTTGATATCTTGATAGCTTTAGATCTTAGCCATTGATGTATTTCGATCTGTACCGTTGATGTTGGAAAGGCTCAACTATAAATAGAGGCCTCTCCCCCTTATTGTATTCATTCAGTGATTAATAGAATTTTGAGAGCATTCACTCAAACTTTTCTTTCAAGTGTTCTTATTTTTCTGTGGCTTTTGTTCATCTTATGAGATCGTTCTTACTTCGTTCTTCTGCTGTTCTTCATACGTTCTTGAGAGGAGTTCCATTGAATCCTCAATTGTTGCGAGATAGGCTGACTTAGGCTTTTTTGAGCGAAGGAACGCTTGAGGTCGCACAGATTGCTTGGGAAAACTCTAAGTCCGTGACATTAGTTCATGCAGTGGCTTCACTCTCTGACATCTCTGAGCGCCTCATTCAATTTGAGTAGCAATGTTTTCAGCTCTTTGATCACATTGATGCAACTCTACATAAGATTTGTCAGCACCTTCACATCTCATCGCCACCCCCACCTCGGGAACCATCCAGCGATGAAGATGTTTAAAGATTTTTATTTATTATTTTTATGTTTTTTACTTTTATCTTTTTAAAAATACTTTTTATTTTATTTTTCTTTATTTTTATATTTACTACATCCTTAGGTTTTATAATTTATATTAAACAATTCATATTTTTGGCCATTTCTTTACGAGTAATCATGTTACTTTATATTTCCTAAAGAGTTACTGATTCCATCGTAGTTATGAAGAGCTCCAAAACTCACTATTACTTAGGAATTTGCAACTCCAATGGAAATGGTTCTCTACGACTGCCATGTCCTGCTCGACCACGACCATAGCTACCACCAGATATAATATTCTTTTGGCATAGGACTTGTAGACTAACGAACCTCTACCACCACCGGAGTAACCTCCTCCAATCTCACACTTGCCTTAGCCGACTACTCTCCATGAATCCAATTCAAGGATTCCATTTCACATTTAGGAAGTTTCACTCCTCTCCCTATCTTATGATCTTATATCTATATTTCTCAGTAAATCTATCTTTGTACATTGAGGACAATGTACATCTTAAGTGTGGGGGGGTTATTTATATCATTATCAAAAAAGTCCCTAAATTTTGTCTTGTTCTCAAATAATCTTCTCATATCATTACTAGAATGAATTTTGATTAATTTATGATTTTTATTGATATGTCTTGAATTAAAACATAGGCATTTATGCATTGATTGTTAGACTTTAATGGATTAAAGAATCAAGCATGATAAAGATGATTTTTGAGAATTAAAAATTTTTAGGTTGTTTCCCTAAGTTTAGGTATTATCTTGAGTTGAAATTCACAGGTTAAACATCAAAAAGCCATAATTTTTGTGAGATCTTGAGCCTTTAAAGCATACATTTTTTCTTTCATGCTCACTTTTATTGTTGCTTTGAGTGCGTCAATTTTGAATTGTTATTCTAGAACTTGCTTGATTATGCATGTCAAGACCACACCTTTGATTTGATATGTTAAGATGATAAAGACACTTAGGTTTAACCCACTCATTCCATAAAAGCCTACCTTTATAATTAACCCTTGGTGAACCCCCTTGAGCCTAACAAGCTATTCAGTGACTTACCCTCAATATTAACCCATAACCCATTATTGTTGAAATCCCCTCATTTGATCCCTATTTTTGTCGAGATTTGATTCAAATAAATTGCTTAGCTATGTTTCATTTTTGATTGTTAGCAAAGCTCTATGTTATTTTGATTTGTTCTTAAAAAAAAACATGTATATTAGTAATAACTTTTTGTTTTTGAGCTTAAGTATTTAATTCCATATCCCATGAAGAAAAGCTCAATTCTAGGATCTTCTAATTAGGAATGTAAATTGTCAATTATAGTATTTTTCTAGTTAGGTAATTTTTCAATTCAATCTCGATTCTAACCTTCTCTTTTAGCTTATGACCACACCCCCTAACCAAAGCGACGTTACAACCCTCTAAAGACCTTTTGATTGATGTATCATCTCAATATATAGTGGTGGAGATTTGATTTTCATGCAAGCCTATGGTAATAACTTTTCATATTGACTGTAGAGTGCTAACTTTCTTGTCCTTAAATACCTCAAGTGATTTGAGTGAATCTTTAGTGAGGATGTAAAACTCTGTGACATTTTGAATCAAAGGTGATTACTTAAATGAGGGGAGACACCTAGGTATTCGTGATAAAATGCTCAACTTGGAATGTTTGAAACTTTGATGTTCTTCGAGTTGAATTTTCAATTTATGATTACTTATGGATTATTTTGAGATACTATTGATGAGAATTATTAATTGAGAAGAATTTATTTTGATTGTGAGTTGAGGATTTTGCTTGAGGACAAGCATACACTTAAGTGTGGGGGTATTTGATAAACCGTAATTTATACATATTTTTATCCCATGCAAAGCATATTTTTGGATGAATTATCCTTAGATTTGGTGAATTTGATG
This sequence comes from Gossypium herbaceum, assembly GCA_025502765.1. NCBI lineage: Eukaryota > Viridiplantae > Streptophyta > Magnoliopsida > Malvales > Malvaceae > Gossypium > Gossypium herbaceum. The sequence goes on along the minus strand of CP106689.1, from coordinate 30,001,834 downwards.
CTCTTAATCGTTTAATTTCATGTTTTATGCTTAAGTGAGCATAGAAGAGTAAAAAGAGTGAGAAACGGGCCAAAAAGGGAGAAAATGGGTCAATGTGGGAAATAAAAACGGCCTGGATATCCTCACACGGGTAGTTCACATGCCCGTGTCCATTCAACAGACTCAAACACGGTTTGAAGCAATCGCACACGGGCATGTCACTGTCGAGCCCAAGTCTAGTCCTACTCGAAAAAGGCCACTCTTGAGGGTTTAGAAGCATTTTAAAGCCTATATAACACCCCAGAAGGTACCTAAAAGAGACACACAGAGTAGGAGGCAAAGAATTACTCGAAGAAAGCCGATTGATCCATCTCAGGAGCTGGATTCTCCTTCAAGACTGAAGATCTCCCTTCAATTTTCGCCAGGGGTTTTTGGGTTTTCTTTATGTTTTGTTATCATTATTCTTCTGAGATGTTTTCTTTTACACTTATGAACTAAATCCCCTAAATACCTAAGGGGAATGAAACCTAATACATATCTTGTTATTATTTTCTAAATTATATAATAAATATTTGACTTGTTCTTAATTATGAGTTCCTAATTCTTGCTTTAATGTTCCAGGATATTGATGCAAGTATTGGTGTGCTTATTCAGAGGATCAAAAGTCTCTGTCTAAGAGTAGATCTAGCATAATTAAGCGGAGTTGATTGCATGCCTAGACATAGAGTGACATAATTTTGCCGGATTAGGGTGAAACCTAATAAAGGAATCCATAGATTAAGTTAATGCAACACTAGATGTTTTAATTAGAAAGAGATTTCAATTAATCAACCTAGGGAAAGATGTTGTTAGTCTCGAGATAGATAATAATATAACTTAGGGATTTCTACGGATCAAGTCAAATGAATAAATCGTCTAAATCAGAGTCACTAACAAGTGAAGTCTTGATGGATTTTTCCCTTCGGTATTGTCCAAATAATTCAATTTTCCCAAAAGTTATTTCCCCAATTTACTTTCTGTGGATTCTTAGTTTAGTAATTAGTTTAGATAAAAGAAACCTCTTTATTTTTAGGCTAGATAATAAAAAGAAAGTTAATATTAGTATCTTTAGTTCCTTTGGGTTCGACATCCTAATCTTGCCATAAGCTATACTACTGTTTGATAAGGTGCGCTTGCCTTTGTCGTGATAATAGTTTGTTTTCAAGAACGGACATTCATAAATTATAAAACTTATCACGATTTACATCACATCATTGTTTCATCCCTATGCTCATCATGGTGTCGCTTGGATTCATTGTGTGCTTTTGGTTTGTCCTTGACATGTGTTCGCCATTCATCTACTTCATTGATCTGAAGCCTTCATTCTTCGTGAGTCACTCTATTTTTGTGGCAAGGATTAGAATGAGGCTCCATCACGTTCTTCCTAGGGGACTCCTTTAAAGAAGTTTGAGTTGTAACATTATTTAAGTTAACTGAATCATCTCGATTGCTAGATATTTTAGCAAAATCACGAGCTTGGAGAGTAATCGTGTCATCTCCTACACGAAGTATCAGTTCACCTATGCCAACATCAATGATAGTCCCAGCAGTTGCTAAAAAGGGTCGTCCTAAAATCAAAGGTACGTCACTATCCCCATCCATGTCTAAGACAACAAAGTCAACTAGGAATATAAATTTATCAATTTTGACTAGTACGTCTTCAATAATACCCTTAGGAAATGTATTGTTTTATCTGCCAATTGAATGCTCATCCTAGTTTGTTTGGGTTTCCCAAGACCGAGTTGTTTAAACATTTTATGGGGCATGACATTAATACTTCCCCCTAAATCAGCCAAAGCATTGTTAACATTTAAACTACCAATTAAACAAGGAATCGTAAAACTCCCTGGATCTTTCAACTTGTTGGGTAGCTTATTCTGTAGAATGGCTGAGCAAACTACATTCAACTCCACATGCGACGCCTCATCCAACTTCCGCTTATTTGCTAAAAGCTCCTTTAAAAATTTAACTGCATTTGGCATCTGCGAAAGAGCTTCAATAAATGGTAAGTTAATATGTAATTTCTTTAATAATTTAAGGAATTTACCAAATTGCTCATCCGTGTGGTCTTTCCTTGTTGCACTGCGGTATGGCATACGAGGTTTATATTTTCTACTTACCAATTTTTGCTCACTATGGTCCACCTCATCCTTACCTTTACTTACCACAAGTCCTTGCCTCAGTTCTGGTTCAGATTCAACTAACCCTTCTTCATCTCGAACAATAATCGCATTAAGCTGCTCCCTTGGGTTAGTTTCAGTATTACTCGGTAAGCTACCTTGTGTTTGTTCGAAAATCAATTTAGCAAGCTGTCATATTTAAGTTTCAAGCCCTTGAATTGACGCTTGCTAATTTTTAAGAGTTGTCTCAGTGTTCTGGAAATGAATTTCTGACACCGAGATGAATTTCGTTAGCATCTCCTCAAGGTTCGGTTTCTTTTCCTGCTGGTAAGGTGGTTATTGAAAACCTGAGGGATGTTGTGGTCCTTGATTTCCTTGACCTCCCTAAGAGAAATTGGCATGGTTCCTCCAACCTGCATTATAAGTGTTACTATACGGGTTATTTTGAGGTCTAGAATTATTATTACCCATATAGTGGACTTGTTCTTCCTTAGTGGTAAGGTTGAAGGATTGGTATTCTGTGTTATGTACTCCTCCTCCGTTTGAATCACACCTCATCACTGAATGTACCTGAGTAGAACCATACAAACCATCAATCTTCTTATTTAAAAGTTCTACCTAGTTAGATAGCATAGTAACTGCATCGAGGCTGAAAACACCAGCTACTTTTATCGGCTTTGTTCTTATGACTTGCCACTGATAATTATTCAGTGATATCCCTTCTATAAACTCATAAGCCTCTTCAGGTGTCTTATTATAAATAGTCCCACCAGCAACTGTGTCAATCATCTGTCTAGTTGAGGGATTCAAACGTTGTCGAAAGTTTGAACTTGTAGCGAAAGAGGTAACCCATGGTGAGGGCACCTTTTCAATAGATCCTTGTATCTCTCCCATGCATCATAATGTGTTTCTAAATCCATCTGCACAAAAGAAGAAATATCATTCATTAGTTTAGCTGTTTTAGCCGGCAGAAAATATTTTAGTAAAAATTTTTTGATCATTTGTTCCCAAGTTGTGATTGACCCTCGTGGTAATGAGTTTAACCACAGTTTAACTTTGTTCCTCAATGAGAATGGAAACAACCAAAGGCAAATGGCATCGTAAGAAATGCCATTGATCTTAAAAGTGTCGCAGAATTTCAGGAAGGTTCTAAATGAGTGTTTGGATCCTCATCCTGCAAACCATCAAACTGAACAAATTGTTGTATCATCTGAATTGTGTTAGGTTTCAGTTCAAAATTATTTGTAGCGACAGTAGGTCTAACTATACTCGATTCAGTTCCTATTAAAGTAGGTTTAGCATAATCATACATAGTACGAGGAGCAGGATCCTAATTTACTAGGTTTGCAGCAACCACAGGAGGTAACGGATTATTTTGATTATCAGTCATCTCCTCGGTTGTGGGTTGAATATCGTCTCTTTTCATTCCTGACCACCAGTACATTTTCTTCAAGTCATTTCACATTTCTACACTGCCCGAGCGGATGGACAAACAACCACTATGTGCCTCTCGTAGAATGTTCTCAATAAGCTCATTGTCCTTGGGTACACAAATTCTATCTTTGAACATTATACAACCATCAGTATCAATACGAAATTCAGATTCATTTCCTGTCTCGCACTGAGCCATCTTAGCTTGCAACTCCTTATCACCTTTCTGAGCTTCATGAATCTCTTGCAGAAACATCGGTCTAGCTCTCAACCTTGCTAGAACTGAACCATCGTTAGACATAGTCAACTGAGTATTCATGGATCTTAAGGCGAACAGTGACTTTCTACTCAAAGCGTCAGCGACTACATTTGCCTTTCTCGGGTGATAGTCAATTATCATCTCGTAATCTTTTATTAGCTCTAGCCACACTCGTTGCCGTAGATTCAACTCCTTCAGAGTCACCAAATACTTGAGACTCTTATGATCGGTAAATAATCATCATTTCTCGCCATACAGATGGTGTCTCCAAATTTTCAATGCGAGCACGATGGCATCCAACTCTAGATCGTGCGTCGGGTAATTTTTCTCATGAGGCTTCACGATGGTTGTGAAACTAACTACAAAATTTAACTTAAGGTAAGCGCACCTATCGAACAGTAGTATAGTTATGGTAAGACTGACGAGGACTAAAAGTACTAGTAATTACTATCTTTTTATTATCTAGCCTAAAATTTAAGAGAATGTTTGTAAACTAAACTAATTATCTAATTAACTAAGATTACGACAGAGATGAAAGTTGGAAAATACTTAAGGAAAACCAATAGAGAAGATAATTCCCAAGGAAGAATCCACCTATACTTCACTTATTACCTTTGACTTAGACGATTTATTCACTTGACTTATTCCGTAGAAATCCCTGATTTATGTTAATATCCCTTTCGAGACTAAAAACAACTATCTCTAGGTTGATTAATTGAAATATCTTTCTAATTAAAACCCCTATTGTCGCATTAACTTGATCTATGGATTCCCTTATGTCGTCCTATCTCTAGGATTGCATGCAACTCTGCTTAATTATGAGTGATCTACTCTTAAACAGGGACTTTTCCTCCACTGAATAAGCACATCAAAAACCTGAATTAATATTCTAGAATATTAAAGCAAGGATTAAAATTCACAATTAAAAATAAGAACAAATATTTATCATATAAATCAAAGAGTAATGAGATTCATCTTAGGTTTCATCTCCCTTAGGTGTTTAGGGAGTTTAGTTCATAATAATAATGGAAAACATCTCAAAGTTTGGAGAACAACAAAACATAAACAAACCCAAAGAACTTCTAGTAAATTGGATGGAAATCTTCAGTCTTGATGTAGATCCTGGCTCCAAGGTGATTCTGATGGCTGTTCTTTATTATCTTCTGCCTCCAACTCCTCCTGTCCCATTTAATCCTTTTCTAGGGTGTTTATATAGGCTTTAGAATGCTTCAAAATCCTCAAAAGTGCCCTTTTCCGAATAGAACTGGACTTGGGCTCGACAGGGACACGACCATGTGCCATGCCCATGTGCAAGTGCTCCAATCGTGTGCAATTCTAACTTGGATTTATGTCGACACGACCATGACACACAGGCGTGTGGTCTATCCGTGTGCCTTACGCCCGCGTGTGGTTTACCCGTGTAAAAGTGCCTTGGCTGTGTGAAACACTAATTTAGGCCGAATTTGTCCATTTTTGGCCCGTTTCTTGCTCTTTTCGCTATCCTAAGTTCTCCTGAGTATAAAACATGAAATTAAAGGATTAGGAGCATCAAATTCAATAAAACCAAGGAAAAATCATCCATAAATATATCAAGCATGGGGTAAAAATATGTATATATTACAGTTTATCACTTCAGCTGTCTTAAAGCGTAAGCTATGACCTTACATTCTTGTATAAGCACACACCCCAAACCATTCAAGAGGTGTTGCTATATATCACAAATTCCTTGCCCGACTCCAGTTGCACTAACACTAGTGCTTTGGTCAACAAAGCCTTTAATTTATTGAAACTCTGTTGGCATTTTTCTGTCCATTCGAACTTAACATCTTTTTGTAGCAGTCTTGTCATCGAGGAAGCTATAATGGAGAATCCGCTTACAAACTGTCTATAGTATCCGGCCAAACCCAAAAAGCTTCGAACCTCTGTCACATTCCTCGGTGGTTTCCACTCAACAATAGCCAAGATCTTGCTTGGGTAAACTCTGATCCCGTCACCCGACGCAATATGTAACACCCTTAACCCGTATCTGTCATCTGACTAGGGTAACGGGGCATTACTGAACATAAGTATAGTTTTGAACATTCTCATGCTAACACAGGTCATATTCATATATACATGTAGAGCATATAACTAATTAAATATTAAACATACATTGTAAAACATATTGCATATACGAATCACGGGTTCATCACTTTTTGATAAGCAAATATCAATAAATAAAAATCGAACATTACATTTCTTAATTCTATATTTGCACATATTTAACCAATTAAATAGTATCTCAAGGCATTTTATCCCTTAGCATATATGGCATTATCAACTTCACAAATGATCAAAATATTTCATTAAACATTTAAGTCATACCAATTGCACCATTCAATCTTAAACTAGAAGTTTACCAATTACATACCCAAAAGCAGATACATATATATACTTGTTACTTATTAAATATGCAATTTACTAATAAAGCATACCTAATACCAACTCAATATTTATCTTCATTAAATGTACCTATTTTACCAACCACATAAGCATGATATATGCATATACATTTCCATTACAAACCGAATCATAATGACAAGCATCATTCAATTACTCATACATACACATGTACATATACATACAATCAACATCTTGCTCCTCTGTTAAGCCAAATTACTAGACCTTTACAAGACATAAAATATCATAATAAACCCTTACCATGTTCAAACTTATATATATATCATCTAGTGCTCATTCACATATTAAAATCTATATCAAACATAACAACCAATTATATATATTATCTATACCCAACCAAAATCGAATCATCTAACCATACTTATGAAAATTTATATACACCATGACCGACTCATCAACCACAATCAAATTCACCAACCATTATCAAGCCATTTCCAAAATGTATAACACCAATCACATATACCATTCATCCATAGCATATAACATTATAACTAAAACGGATTAAACCATGACTAAACATAACCAAAATCAAACTTAGAAGTTAAGCCATTTCGTATGGCTTAAATTATACATATCCAAGATTGGACAAAATACATATTAGACTATACATGCCATAAGTTCAAAATAAGACTTTTAAAAGTACCGAAGGTTAACGATAGTGTGGATGACTTCACTGACGATCCCTGAGCTCGTAACTTACTATAAAATCTATAAAATAGAGTAAAAAAACACACAGAGTAAGCTAACTTAGATTAGTAAGCCCTAAGCAAATTAAACAATTAATGCATAATAACATTTAATTTCAAGCTTTTAATTCCATACATAAATAACATATACTTTCATAAGACAATCTCTCTTTGGTGAATATACATGTATACATCATCAATATATTCTCAAATTTCAAAACCATCTTGTCTTATATAATCGAATATACATATACATTTATAAACATATATTCATCACTCAAACTTTAACATTACATCATATAAAACTATAAGGCCAAATATATCTCTCATATTAACACATATACTAAAACAACTTCATGAATCCTTTTTCATCACATATCAAGAAATCCTTTCACCCTATTTTCAAATAGTTAACCAACTATCACGTACCTGATCATTTTAGCTCGTTTAACGTATTCAATTACCACATCAGCATAAATTCTTTTAAGCATAGACTTATAATAGTCCACTGGCATAAAGCCTGCTAGACCTAAGCCTGTATCTCACACCGGCACAAGGCCTGCTAGACTCAAAGTTTGATTTTTATACACCGGCAATAACCCTACTAGGCATAAAACCCGATTAAATTCACCAGCACAAGGCTTGCTAGGCTTAAAGCCCAAATATCACTAATATAAAGTTGTTTCATAACAATTTATATATCGAAAATTCCAGATATTCCATATAGTTTATACGAACTTTCAAATGTTATAACTCAGTTGAATTAAACTCAAATACATCATTTCCATGCTTAATAATATTATTAACTTTACTATAATGCTATAAATTCCAAATCAGCATATTAAATTAAGTTACATTCAAAATTAACAATGTTTAATTGCTTAAAGACTTACCTCGGATATCAACGAAAGATGTAAATCGACTATTCGACTATTTTTATTTTCACCGATCCAAGTCTAATTTCTTTTGTTCTTGATCTATACAATTTCAAATAAATCTCATTCAAACACAATTTCATTCAATTTAATCTAACAACACATAAATGGGCAAATTACCATTTTACCCTAATATTTCATACTTTTACAAATCGGTCCTAATTGTATAAAACACAAAATACACCAAATCTCCATGTAACATACTTAGGCGAATGTTCCTCTAGTACATACAAATACACACATTTCATTTATTTTGCATTTTAGTCCTTTAATTTATTATTTTTCAATTTAGCCCTAATTACTCAAATTCATCAAAATTCCAATATAAAACATGTTAATCCAAAACATATCTTTCATCATTTATCGTCAAACATCACAAACCACAAATATTCATCAACATTAGAAATTCTAGCATGGGTCGGATAGTATTCGAAGCAACGATCTCAAAAACGTAAAAATTATCAAAAATCGAACAAAATCCATACCTTAATTTGAACTTCAAGTTGTCAAACTTAAAACACAACCAAAGCTTTCTTTTTCTTTTAGTTCCGGTCACCAAAAAAAATATGAACACCTTTGTTTTTATTGTATGTTTTATATTATTATTACTTATTATGCATTTTACATAATTAACCTTTAACTTAAAATATAAAACTATTATATATTAAGATTACTACCATCCATTATATTTAATCATGGCATAATTGCATTATAAGCACCTCATGCAACAAAGACATCATCAATTCAACCTTTTTTATATTTAACCACCAAAGTTAGGTCAAATTTAAAAATTTTCTGGTCTTTATCAGGAATTTCATAACAAAGGTCTACGAGGCTCCAAATGTTCATTAAAAACCATTAGGGAAAGATTTGGATCTTCCCACAAACTCCGAAAAATATCACTAGACACAAGGGCACACGCCCGTATGGGAGGGGCAACACGTTCGTGTGACCAATTCAACATGGTCGTGCTGTTGGCCTGTGTGGTTCACACGACCTAAGCAATATAGGAACATGCCCGTGCCAGACACCCATGTGGAATTAATTCTAAATTCACACCTACGGGGGTTTTCACACGGCTTGGCACACGCCCATGTCCTTGGCCCGTATCCTTCACATAGCCATGACACACCAGTGTCCTAGCCTATATGCGAAAACCTGGACTCTGCTTCTGACGTCAGCAATCCTTAAGGGTTACACGGCCAAGGAACACGCTGGTGTCCTAGGCTGTGCCCCTCACATTGTTGAGGTACACGGCCTTGTCTCTGCCTATGCATTTACTACCATGCATACTGACTTGCAAATTTTACGTACAAGGGACACACGGCCAGGCAATATGCCCATGGGGCTGACCATGTGTCACACACGGCCTAGACACACGCTCGTGTGCCTACCCATGTGGACAAAATAGGGTTATTTATCAAGCCTCTTTACCACTCTTACTTACATAACCTGCATAAAAATCACTCTACACTAAAACAAGGGCACATCACATGGCCAAAATAGCCACAATGAACAACATTTTATTTGTGCGTTTTACTCAATCATGAAAATAACATCTTCTATATAAATATCAAATTGAGCATTGACCATTATCCATGGCCTTAAACAAAATAAATGTATTTATCCCAAGCCAACACATTTGGCTATTTGCCAATGACACAAAACAATAAATTCTAGCCCCATACATGCCATACACAAAAATAAGAAGTCTAACTATACTGAGTGCTTCGAATGATAGTGTGATCGTGGCCTCCGATGTATGTTCATCCTCGAGGTATTTAAGCGACACTATAAGAAAATAGAGAAAAGAGGAAGCATAAAGCTTAGTAAAAAGTATGCAAATGCATAGCAACAACTATACCATTCATCAACATGCTCTTGATATAAAATAGGTATAAACATAACTTACTCATCACCATCCAATACTTATCATATAATATGTATTGAACTTACGTCTGACACATACCGAATAGTTCATGTATCACTTACAACACGATTATACTTTTCTCATAATAGTAAATCATAACTTTCGCCGTTGAACCATGCAGAACACTACCGGATATTCAATGAGTCTCAACATGAGGTAGGATGCTGATGGTCTTACACTAGCTCACTCATAGCCGATGCATGTCCCAAACATGTCTTACACTGGCTTCTTGAGGCAGATACATGTCCCAGACATGTCTTACACTAGCTCTTGTCTCATTGCTGATGCCATGTCCCAGACATGGTCTTACACTAGCTCTCATAATGTGGCTGATGCATGTCCCACAGATTTTTACACTAGCACACAAATGACTCAAGTGTCATAGCATGAATATCTGATTTATTCCCTAAGGAACAAATGGGAGTTCTATTATATCAATATTCATCATACATAATCATTTCCATAGACAAGAAATTTATCCTATATCAATTCAAACACATATAGTAACATTACAATTGCATTATTTACATACAACTTACCTTGGTCACAAAATATGGTGTCTAGTCGGTCTAATGAATTTGCTTGGCTTTCCCCCGATCTAAGTTCAGAGTTTGAATTTGTTGATCTATAATAACAAAAGTTCACTAATTTAATCACTTTATCAGTCTAGCCACTCAATAATCTATACTTGGGCAAAATGACCATTTTGCCCTTAAACTTTTACAAAATGACCATTTTACCCCTAGGTCTGAAAATTAACTTTTATCGACTTTCCTCATATCAAAAGCCGAACTGAACTATTTTTACTCTTATAGCAAATCCAAAATTTCCACTATGTCGCACATTAATCGTCAAACTTTCAACTTATGCAAAATAGTCCCTACTAGGGTTTTCATGAGAAATCCCTTCACAAAAGTTGTTTATTACACATCTAATACTCATATTCTTCCATAAACTTACAAACCATTTTGCAAAATAGCCCCCTTAGTAGAAAGCTTATGCTTCAAGGGGTCCAAAAATGTAAAAATCATCAACAAAAAGTATGTAAATCACTTACTTGCAAGAGGAACAAGTTGCTAAAATTTTTGAAGCACAAAACCCCTAAAAATTGCTAAAAATCAGTGGGAGAATAAAGAATGAAAGAAAAAGAAGATGATAGCTTGGTTAGGCATTATTTTATTACACATTATGTCATTTATTTACCTAATGTTGACTTTTCAACATTTTTATCTCCCATGGCCAGACAAGCATAGATCTAAGGGTCTAATTGTCTTTTAAAGACCCCCCAATTTAGGATTCTTAACAATATAACACCTTTAGCTATCAATTTAAGACTTTTGCACTTTATGTGATTTAGTCATTTTGCACAATTGGGCCCATAAACGTTAAAATAACTCACCAAAATTTTCATACACTACTAATAACATGCTATGACTCTAAAATAATTAATAAAATAATTTTCTCAATTTTGAATTCTTGATCTCGAAACCACTGTTCTGACAAGGCCCAAAATCGAGTTGTTACAAGTGCTCTAAAAACCTATAATGAAATAATGGATATGAAGTTTATTGCCTTGCAGATTACGGTAAATTTTATAACTGGTTATGATGTACTACCATTTAGAGTATGATGATGTTGTCAATAGTATTTGAAATGACTCTGATTTTGCTTCTCTACTGGTTTTATTTTATGATGAATGAAATACCGCAATGTCTACTTCAGAGTTAAATAGAGAACAATAGATGAAGAAAATGAAATTATTCCAAGTTTTAAGAATTCAACTCTTAATGTTAATACGAATTTCAGTACTAACAAGTTGTTGAATGAAAATTGAACACCTAAAATTAAACAACTTCACACTGAATTGGGGTTATATAGCTTAGGATTTTCCATGTGCAAAAACTTGATGTGGAATCTTGTAAGAAGAGAGAGAGCATATTCCATTGTGATATATTATTCTCTATATGTTGCATGAAAACTTTTAATAGTATCCTAAAAATGAATAGTGTATCAATAATATAAGCAAATTCACAAGCTTGAGCTCAAACGTTACCAAAAGAGGATGCAAAGATTTTATTAATCACTGGTTTATTGAAACTAGGTTGTTGATACAACATGATAACTAGAAAAAAATAGCCTTAGACCCTAAATAATCAAGGTTCGAGAATGTTACAATAGAAACCACAAACCATATGTTGGCTGGCTACATGAACTTGCTCTCTGTCACGAGAGACAAGAGGGTTGAAAATACTTGCTCACTACATTGTCCAATGGATATAGAAGTCCCTTTTGCCTTCCATCTTAGATATGGCCTTAGTCAGTAGTAGTTTTGTATATCAAAGTCCACGATATTAAATGTTATTTTTATTGTTTTAGTTTTTTATGTGTGTTAGGCTTGTCAACCTTAGCAGTCCTTAAGGCTTACATGAACATGTTCATGTAGCCAACTAACATATGGTCTATGGTCTCTATTGTAGCATCCCAAGCGTTTACTAATTAGGGTCTAAGACTATTTCGATTCCAATTATTATGTTGTATCAACCATCTACTTTCAATAATCTGGTGGTTAATAAAATTGTTGCATCCTATTTTGCTAACATTTAATGTCAAGCTTGTGAATTAGCAAATATTATTGATACACTCTTAGTTTCAGGATACTATTAAAAAGTATTCATGCAACATAAGGTGAAAAGAATATATCACAGTGTAATATGCTCTCTCTCTCTCTCTCTCTCTCCCCCTCTCTTTTTACATTATTCCACATCAAGTTTTTACACATGGAAAATCCTAAACTAGATAACCCTAGTCAGTGCGAAGTTTTTAAATTTTAGGTTGTAACAGCCCGTTTTTGGGTCAAATCAGAACAGTGGTTTCAGGGCCACAAATCTGAAGTAGAAATATTTATTTTATTATTTCTTTAAGGTCTACAACATGACAAAATAATTATGTGAAAATTTCGTTAAGAATTTTATCAATTGGGTGCTCAATTTGACTAGAAGGACTAAATTGCAGTAGGTGCAAATTTTGAGTTCTATAAGTGAAAGGCATCTAATTGCTATGAAATTTTAAATTGGAGGTCCTTAAATGGTCATTAGACCATAATACTTTAGGATGGACAAAAATGGACATGATTAGGTGAAATTTTAAAGTTATGCATTACGGGTATTTTAGCAAATTGATAAATAAAGACAAATTAACCAAATAAAAGTGTCCATTTTCTTCAATTTAGTCCCCCATAGCTGAAATTCTCTAGAAGCCATAGCTATAGTTTTTGACCATCCTTTCAAGCTCAATTGTAAGTCCGTTCTTGTCTAGTTTTTAATGATTTTTATATTTTTGAGATCGTTGTAACTTGATCTAGCTACTTCAAGGACTAATTTGAAAGAAAGTCAAAGTCTAAAATTTTACGCATGTTGAATATGTTTGTATTTTGATGTTTGATGGTAGAAAATGCATATTTGTTCTTAGTTAAACAACATTTGTAAAGTGATTTTCGATAAAAACATCAAATAGGGACTTATTTGAAAAAGGTTATAAAATGTGTAAACAAGTGTTAATAAATGAAAAATGTGGGCTTTTATGAGTACAAGTATTATTTGGCTAGGCTTGGGTTGTGATGAAATTGAAAGAAATTCATTTTACGAGCCTAGAGACTAAATTGTAAAATGGTAAATGTTAGGGGAAAAAATGTAATTTTCCCATAATTTGTTTTTGGACTATAATGAATAATGTGATAATTAAATAAGCTAAACGTGGTATTATAGATCAAGAAAAACAAAGTTCGGGTGTAGATCGAGGGAAAAACAAATTAATTGACGAATAAATCCCTTTTACCGTTTTTGCATTCGAGGTAAGTTCGTATGTTAATAAGCTTTGTTAAAATTGTATTTTAAACGCTATAATTTATGCATGAATGGTGTAATTGACTCTACGGACACGGTTGACGATGTTCTGGTAAGCGATAATTCCCAATCGAACCTTAGGAATAGATTAGGATACAAGTGACATGTCATTACGGTATTATGTTATATGATCTAGGTGCTAGTCTTGTACGTCCTACCGGTGGCTGAGTATACCGAAACATGTTGCTGTTACTTGACAGCTTGTGTGAGCAGCACCGTGTAGCTACGTCTTGACTGACAACTTGTGTAAGCAGGCCCCTGGGTGAAAGGTTTCCCGAGTATCCAATATTATTATTCTGAGTGGTTCATTGGGTATGTCAAAGATGAGAATGAGTATGAAATTATTACGATATGTTACACGTATGTGAATAAAGCTTATGACTATTAACTTCGTGAAATGATGAATCCAAGGTAAGTTTGTAATTGTATGAATCATGGATATGAGGTTATAGTCAATTACATCGTCTAATATTATATTTCTTGAATGTTAAATATAGGGTAAGTTTGCTAATTTCTTACATGCGAGCTTACTAAGCTATATAGCTTACTCTATTTTACTTTCCATGTTTTATAGTGTCACCAAGCTAGCTCAGATTGGAGATCATCGGAGATCGTATCACACTATCAAACCGTCATTTTGGGTATCAATGATTTTAATGTTTTGAATATATGGCATGTATAGGGACTTGATCATTTTGTCATATGTGTCATCATGATTTTGGCCAAATGTATTGGCTTGTAATAGTCAAAGGCTTGATTTGGTATTTCGCCGTGTAAATTGGCTCATTTTAGTTAAATTGATTGTAACCTCATATATATATATGCATGTATGTGGCAAAGCCTTTTGGTGATGTGATTTATATTGGTTTGCTAAATGTTGATTATGGCTTAATGACTTGTTGTGAAATGGATGAGGTTGGTTCATTGGTATGCTAGAGCTACTTGATAAGATAATGCCAATTGAAAGTAGTCTTAATAGTGCTTTTGAATGTGAAATTGGTATGTTTGATTAGTATAATGAAATGTTATGAACATAATACATAATGATATTTATTTGACATGTATTGGCTATGATTGTGGAAGTTTTGGTTCTCTAAATATGCCATGATTTATGCCATTGAATTTGTGTATGTGTATGTGCAAATGAGGGTGGCAAATGGCTTGGTAAATAACCTTTATTTTTTCCACAAGGGTAGACACACAGGCGTGTGTCTAGGCCGTGTGTGACACATAACCTGTCCCACGGGCTTTTTTTTTTGGCGTGTGTTCCCTGAACCTTAATTTTGAGAAACAGAATGCTCAGAACTGAGCACATGGTTAGAGACACGGGCATATGTCTCAGTTGTGTGAGGGACATGACCTCAAACACGGTCGTGTGTCCTAACCGTGTGAAGTCTGCACCTATTTTATGAAAATTAAATTAACCACACAACTTAGAACATGGGCATGTGGATCAGCCATATGACCTCAAATTGTTCATACTTTGCAAAATAGAGAGTTACACGGGTTAGGGACACGGGCGTGTGTGACCACACAGCCTACCCACACGGGCATGTCCCAAACCACACGGGCGTATGACCCCTATTTATAAAAAAAACTTTATAAGTTTTGTAACACCCCAAACCCAACCCAGACGTTATGGCCGAATCTGGCGTACCATATTGAAGTGTTTTAGCGAAAACCTTGTTTTCATTGAAAACCCTTCCTTAAAAAGTTACATCTTAAATACTTGGTAAAAATCCCTTTTTCTGTTGCGAATTTTTACTTAAAACATTTGTTTTAAGAAAACTTATCTTTAAAACTTTAGTTGCAGAAACTTAGTATTAAAAGAAAACTATAGCTTAGAAAATCCATGTTCCAATTCTTATAGTTACAATGCACGAATTTAACAATCCAAACAATAATAAAAGGGGGAGGCCTTATTACAATCCATACTGAATGAAAATACTTAATAAATGAGTAACTTAAATACTTTTAAAATGAATCCCAATTGGCTTGCTAGCTGGCCACCCAGAGTCCCTCCAGACATCGAACCTCCTACTGAGCATCACCTGAGAAAAATAAAAGAGGGGGTGAGCTTTCGCAAACTCAGTGTGTATAACCCTCGACAAGTAACAAGCAAGATCATTCTCCATACAACATACATGCAATGCAACACAGTGCAACCCACCCCAATAATCCATCCGCTACACACCAACTCTGTCGCCCGGTACACACCATGTGGGGATATAAATATCAACCCGCCCATCCGATACACTCCAATGGTAGCCCAGTTGCGGAACTACCTTCATTGCAGCAAGCTACCAATCACGTATTGCGCTTAAAAAGCCGTTGGTGGATCCATGGTTGTCAAGCAACGATGCGACCCTCATATACTTCCTCCGTTCCATAATTCCCAACCCCTATGCAACCTAAACAGAATATCGTATGTATGCAGCAGTTATACATGTATCATCCATAATTCTTACATTCAACACTTTAGGGTATTTTGGTCATTTTCGCCCTTAGGGGCATTTCGATAATTTTCCTTTATTATGGGTCTTACTTATCTTGGTCCATTAACAAATCCCGTGAGCTAAGATGAACGAAAACTATGCACTAGGTATGATTCCAGAGAAGAGGAGGTGGGTCATTAAGACCGCTTAAGTACCAAGCCCTCCCTAGATCCAATCCTAGACATGCACATACCCGTTGCCACAGCTTAACTCTATGACTTGTCCACGGTCCTTAATAAATTAATTAAGTTTTATGCAGGCATCATATACTAGGCCTACAACCTCTTACAAAGCCCAGACAAATCCACATACCTATATATGTATGGCCCACTAGGCCCAATCTCTTTCATATGGCCTATTAGGCCCATTCACATTTATGTGGCCCATCATGCCCAAATCACATTCATATGACCACTAGGCCCAAATTGCATTTACAGTCATGCACACATACAATTTTCCATCACATAGCATCAATTATCAATTTTTGCCTATTATGGGCCCAACAGCCCATCGAACCCATTTAGGCCATTCCGGCCCATTTGGCCAATTCACAACCCAAGTCCATGGAATCACCCATGGCCTCAGGCAACCTATCAGTTTCCCCCTTGCGAGTGTTCTCGTACTCACAAGACTACCGTAGCCAAACTTTTGACTTTTCGGCATTTCAGCTTTTCGACATTTCGAGATTTGCTGATCTACTTGTGTATGTGCAGTGTATGTACACACCTGGTAATAAAGCGTGTTGCGATTTCCTTAGCCTCGAACCAAGAATCAATATCACCCTTCAATTAATTGCATGCTTAATACATATCTTTACCAAAACTGAAACATCACCTTTCACCTTACCTTGCGCGACAAGTTATAACAGCCTCTTCTTTAAGCACTAACCACGATCAACTCCTAGATCTGTACCAATCTTAATTATTAAAACCAGAATAACAGGTGACTTGTATCGAACACAAGTCCCCCTTACCTTAACTATGACGATTCGGCCAACTAAGATCAAGAACACTTACCAAGGTTTCTCTCTTGAGAAGCAAATCGGCAGAGATCTAAAGACTGAGGTTCGATACCTATTCCTACCCAAAATCGATTAGAAGAAGTGAGGGGAAATAATTGATACTTAGGAAAACAAACCGATTGGAAGAGCGAACACTTACACTAGAATCGACTGAGTGGAAAGGGTAGTAGCGGCACCAAGGGTATTTGGCCAAAGAGGTGTTTAGCCCCTTGAGATTTGTATGGCAACAAAAGACTATTCAGTACTAAGGGAAGAAGAAAGAAGAAGTCGGCTAAACCACAAGTGAAACAAAGAGAATTGTGTAGAGGAAGGAGAGAAAATATGAACAAAAAAAGAAAGTAAAGCAAAGGGTTTTCGGCTTTTAGGGAAAAGGGTTTCAAGCAACAAAGTGAAGGAAAATTCGGCATTAGCCTGGTAACCTACCACTCAGCACCTATTTATAGACCCTATAGCCGAATTTCTCAAGCCCAAGTTCCCAAGTCGGCTCTACCTCATCCTTACTCCTCATCTCCTCGTTTTTCTCCTTGATAACCCCTTGATCGTTTCCTCAAATTTCTCCTCTTATCAATCCCTACAGAGTTCAAATCCAGCGCCACCTTTGTCCACCCTTTAAGTAAAAATAAATCCCTTATTTGAGAAAATTGGGATTCAAACCCCAAACCTCTGACAATAGCCACACGCCACTTATCCCCTGGGCCAGCAGGCTCTTTTCTGTCCAATTTTCCCTTCATTTATTCAAAAGCCCACCTACTTACCATCAGGGTTCTTTTAATAATTTTAATAATTAAACTATAATTTCTTTTACCCCTAGGTCCAAACCCAAACCTTAACAATGACATACCATCACATAATTAGCACTTAACCGGAAATGCTAAGCACACACACAAAAAAAAAAAGAAAAATTTGAGATTTCGGGATTTTTTGGGTGTTACAACTCTACCCCCTAAAAGAAATTTTGTCCTCGAAATTTCCAACTACTAACACAGACTACCACACCACACTTTTGCTGCGCACTCTAATTCCAACTTAGGTAAATAGCACACTATGGGTATGTACGTACCATTATTCACCTCTGGAGCATCTCCATCCTTTTGATGACGTGATGCATAGACCAAAGCTGGCTGCCTCGCCTCAGCATGACCAGCACCTCTGCCCGGTGCTCCACGACCCAAACCATTTCCACCCCTGGCCTGATCACGGCCTCTCGGTAGTTGCTAACCACCCCTCGGTAGCTGCACACCACCTCGGTCAACGACTGGCACCTGACCTGACATTCTAGGGCAATTCCTGATCCTATGCTCCATAGATCCACAAGCTAAACAAGCTCCTGTCTTCTTCCAACACTCGGCTCCATAGCTTCTCCCACAATCAGCACAAGGTGGCACCCTTAGATTAACAGCAGGGGGCCCTGCTCTAACTGGCCCATTAACTGTAGCCCTAGCCCTAGGCATCTATCTAACACCAAGAGTCTCAACCTCCCTTTTACTCTTACCCCTTTCTTTTTGCCGATTTAGGCGCTCAGTGCACTTTACCTCCTCCGCTATCTTTGTTTTCTCTACCAACTCTGAGAAAACTCACTCCCTTTGTGGAGCTATCAAAACCTTGAGGCTATCTCTAAGTCCATCCTCAAACCTAACGCAATGCTCGTAGTCTGTTGCCACCATAACTCTTGCGTACCTACTAAGGTGCAAAAATTCTGCCTTATACTCCGCCACCGATTTGTTTCCCTGGGTCAAGTTTAGAAACTCCTTCCTTCTAGTATTCACATAGCTCGTACCTACATACTTTCCTTGGAACAGAGCTTTGAAGAACCCCAAAGTGACCTGCCAGGTTGAGTGCCCTCTTTCACTGTCAGCCACCACTAGTAAGCTTCTTCCCCAAGCAGTGACACTACCCCTTTCAACTTTTGTTCCGGTGAACAGTCCAAGTCCTCCATTATCCTTTCAGTGGCCTCCAACCAGTATTCAGCCACGTTAGGAGCCACACCAGCCACTCCCTCAAAGATCTCAGCCCCATTTGATTGAAGTCGCTCTAGAATGGACCTCTGATTTTCTGTTCCATTATTGGTCCCAGTGACCCTCTCCAAAAACCTTAGAATTGCCTGCAACAATGCATCTTCTCCTACGGCTGCATCATACGGCTCAGTCCCAGCTACGGGTGAAGCCGGAGCCTCTTCTACTCCAACATCGGGCATATGGTCTGACGCTGACGATTTAGCCCTAACACTTTCGTGGCCTCAACCACGACCTCTCGCACCTCTTTTAGCACTCACCGTCGATTCACGTATTTTTTAAATTAATAATTTAATGAAGTTTTAGTTAGTTTTAATAATTAACCCGATGTTTTATGAAAGTATTTAAAGAGAGAGTTGTTTTCGTAAATTCTCTACAATTTCAAGATCCTATGGGCTTCAGTTCCATTCTAACTGTAACATCTCGAAATAGGGCCTAAATGGAATAGTGGTTGTGAAACCACAAATCTGAGATAGAAAAGTTTATTTTGATTAATTTTTATGATTTACCGAGTGATTAGATGCATGTGTTAGAGTATTGATAAGAAATTTTATAGATTGCATGTTTAATTTGCCTATTAGGGCTTATTTGCGAAGTTCTTTAATGTTGACCCGATTTAGGGCCTAAACGGAACAATGGTTTTAGAACCATGAATTCGAAGTCAAAAAATTTATTTCGATTAATTTTTAAGGTTTATTTATTAATTAAAATATTGTGTAAAAATACCGTTAAGTAATTTTACTGATAAAGTGCTTAATTGGACTTTTAGGAGTAAATTGCAAAAGTTGCAAAAATGTGTTCTAATTTATAAGTACTTGATTGAAATGGGGGTTTAAAGAGAAGGTCCTTAAATGGTAATTAGACCATTATATTTTGTTTGTACAAAAATGGGCATGAATAGGACAAAATTTTAAAGAAAGGCCTTAAGGGCATTTTAGTCATTTGGTAATTAAAAGAAATAAAAAGGGAAAATAAAGCCAAAATTGACTCATCATTTTCATGGAGGCCAAAATTAGCATGGGGGAAGCCATGGCTAGGGTTTTCAAGCTTTCCAAGCTCAACAGTAAGTTCGTTCTAGCCCCGTTTTTCAAGTTCTTTACGATTTTGGAATCCTGGTAACTTGATCAAGCTTATTCTAGCAATAATTTAAGCTAGGGTTCATATTTGGAAAAATAACCATAGGTGAAATGTGTTTATTTTGGTGTTTTATGGTAGAATATGAAGCCTGAAATTATGTTAACAACTTTTGCTAAGCGGTTTTAAGCAAAAATGAGTAAAACGGCTTAATCGGTAAAAGTTGTTATTGTTCATAACTATGTGTTAGAGTGAGAATTTGATGTTACCATAGAAGAGAAAAATTATCAGCATGTCATAAAACATAAGAATAAGGGATGAAGTTTAATTCTCGAGCCTAGGGAAAAAAGTGTAAATATGCAAAAGTTTAAGGGCAAAATTGTAATTTGTCCAAAGTTTGAGTTAAAGACTATTTTGAATAGTACATTAATTAAATAAGTAAAATATGATGTTTTAGATCCCGGAAAACCAGATTTGAATCTAGAATGGGAGAAAAATCAAAAATCGGGAAAGTTGGTAAAATTGCCGTTTTAGTATCGAGGTAAGTTCATATGTATAATAAGCATTGATTTATGCATGTTTCAATGTAAAATTGATATATTTACTATGATTACCGAGGTGTTGAAAGTAAGTATAATTATTATGATTTAAATGTTCAATATTAATTCGACATTGAAATGAGAAAGTATGTAAGTTTGTATGTAAATAATACATTATCTTTATTATGTTTTTGTATTTTAGCATATTTTTATGTATTGTAGCTGATTTTTGAATCATAATTGACTATTGGAAGTATGGAATCAAGTATTAGAAAGAGAGAGAAACCCCGGTTGAACCTTCGGAAAGATTGGATGATACAGATGGTATGTAGCTAGGTCACATGTATGGTGCTGAGTACACATCATGTGTACAAGAGAGCTACGAGACATTATGATGTAGCTAGGTCGCATGGGTGATACTATGTGTACACCATGTAGACAAGAGAGCTACGAGATAAACTGGCTAGGTCACATGGGTGGTATTAAGTGTTCACCATGTGTACAAGAGAGGCAAAATTATGTGTACAATCGAGCTAGGTCACATGAGTGGTGCTAAGTGAAGGCCACTATGTGTACAAGAGAGCTTCGATTTTAAAGGTGTGCTGTGTGCGATACCATTGCGTATTTGTTATTATTCCGAAGTGTTCAACTGGGAAATTGATTAAATGAAATTGTGTATGACTTTGTGATGATAAGTGTAAGTATATACGTGTGTAACTTATGAGCAATATGCTCGATATGTGATTGGAATTGGAAAGATTGTTATGGGAAAGTGATGAATACAATTGAAGTGTGAAAGATAAAAATTGACAATAAAACTGTTCTGGATAGTTGCAGTGACGTGAATCTAAAAATTTACCAAAAATAGTACAAATTGAATAAGAGAATGAATGAGATATCAAATTAGAGCTTAATGAGTCTATTTTCATATAACAGAAACAGAGAAAGAAATGAATTCTATATTATGAGATATTTAAGTTTTTGAGAGACTGGTTCAGAATGACTATGTGATCCCCTATTTTAACTTGGAAAAATCATTAAAAATTGTAAAAAACTAATTATGGAATATAATTTATATGCCTGAAATCCTCAATGAGTCTAGTTGCAAAGGAAATAAACGCGAACATCCTTTGAATTCTAGACGAGGATAAAATTGATTCGTAGTGAAGAGTGATCAGAACAGTTGAGCAGTGAAATAGGTGTAACTTCAATGAATAAACTGTACTAATTGGCTGGACCAAAAATTCTAAAAATTTTATGGTAAGAATATATGTGAATCTAGTTTCAAGGAAAATTAACGGTTTGTAATTTTGAGTTCTGTAGCTCCAGAAATAAATAATGTAGTTGCTGGTACTCTGCTAGACAGCTTATTTTAAACCTGTTTATTATTGTAATAATGAAAGTATGTGTTTTTGTAATGGTAATATTCGGGAACATATTCTGACTTTGTTTAAAGTATGATAATGTATTGTTTATTAATATTTACATACTTACTAAGCTATAATGCTTACTCCCTTCCTTTCATTTTTCCTATAGTATCGCAGATGTTAGCTCGAGTTGGAGGTCGCCAGAGTTTAAATCACACTATCAAACTACTGATCGATATATGAAGGTTTTAAAGTATTTTAAGTCTTTGGCATGTATGGAGACTCATTTAATTGTTATTAAGTTGCTAGGAATTGGCTTAAAATACTGACCTATGTTATTTGAAGGTCTCTATTGTATAAAGTCATTTAATGTAGATAGTATTGATTATGTTATTAATTAAAATGCAATTTATGAATGTGCATGCTTGCCTATGTGTGTGGTTGAATTAAAGCATGATATGGGCCTTGTAAGCTCTTTTTAAGGGACAGCTTGAATGTGTTTGAAAATATTTTAAATTAGAGTGAAATTATGAATCGATTTTTATACGATGATTGATGATTAAGTCCGGTAATGCCTCGTACCTTGTTTCGGTGTCAAACACGGGTAAGGGGTGTTACATTTAATGGTATCAGAGCTATTGTTTAGTCAGTTCTCGGACTTACCTAGTATGTGTAAGAGTTAAGCTATACATGCCATATTACTACTTGTCATAGTGTGATGCCTCCCGATCCCGATGAAATAGTTCTGTTGAGACAGAAGTGTTTTCCAACCAAGCTACCATCGACAGTGTAAAAAGGTGTTAAGTAAGTTCGTATAATTTGGTGGATATATTGGTGTGCTTAAATTCATCTTGGTGACTTGTGATGATATGTGTGAGATCAAGTGTAAAATGAAATAAACATAAGTGGAGAAATATAGAAAAGTGAAAACAAATGAAAGTTTACCTCGTTATAAACTCATCCATGTTCGTTTGACATTGACATGATAATATGTGTCTAACTTATTTGACTAAGTGAATGTGATAAATAGATTTACTCAAATTTGTGGAATGTGTGTTTGAGTGCATTTGTTTTAAAAATGAATATGTGTGTAAGTCCATCTAAAGTGAATTATATAACTGTGATAATATTAAGATGAAATGAGACTCGTAAAAGGTAAGAGTACTAGTTCATGATGTTTATGTGATAATGAATGAGTTGTGAATAAGAATTTCTCTTGGAATATGAAAGATGAGATGAAGGAAAGTTTATATTATGATAAGTGTACATGTTGATTGGCAATTGTGTGATGCTATGAGTGTAACTTGTGAAATTAAATGAATGTTATGAGTAATTCTATTTGAGAATTATGAACGCATGTATAAGTGTATTTGTTTGTATAAGATGATAGGAGCGTTGTGTAAAAAGAATATGCATGTTGAGTAATTTGAAGCAAATTATATATATTGATGAGTGTTAAGTTATATGCATGAATATATAAAAGGCAAGTTAGAAGTGTTACAGCCTCACCCCTTTCCAATAAGATTAATTGACAATGTGATAGCATTTGAGAATGGTTTAACAAATGAACTTAGTTACAGAAAAGATGTCAGGTTAATATGAAGATTTTCTGAATTCTGAAATGTTACAGTTAAAGAAAGATTAGACTTAGTTAATTAACTCATCTAGGTATGATGCTTAAAGTATATGATTGCTGGATTTTTTTAAAAAATAAATTTTGATTGTGAATGAGATATCGTGGATTTAGTAATGATAAAATTAGATAGAAGAATAATGATTGAGTTGTATTAATAGCTGAATGTAGAGTTTTTGGTTAAAAAAAAAGTGAAAGCAAATGTGAGAATTGGAAATAGTTTTCGATTAAAATAGAGGTCATACCGAGTTGAAACTTAGTTATATTGGATTTTTTAGTTATATTGGATTTCAATTTCATAGTGGGGTGATCCTGAAAGTACTGCTTTGAAGAAATTTGTTTGGAGATGTTTAAGAAATTTTGAGAAAAGATATTGAACCTTTTTACCATTAAGATTTTCGGGGACGAAAATCCCTAGAGGGGGGAGAAATGTAACATCTCGAAATAGGGCCTAAATGGAAAAGTGGTTGCGAAACCACAAATCTGAGATAGAAAAGTTTATTTCGATTAATTTTTATGATTTACCAAGTGATTAGATGCATGTGTTAGAGTATTGATAAGAAATTTTATAGATTGCATGTTTAATTTGCCTATTAGGGCTTATTTACAGAAGTTGTTGTAACAGCCCGATTTAGGGTCTAAACAGAACAATGGTTTTAGAACCACGAATTCGAAGTTGAAAAATTTATTCCGATTAATTTTTAAGTTTTATATATTGATTAAAATATTGTGTAAAAATATCGTTAAGTAATTTTACTGATAAAGTACTTAATTGGACTTTTAGTACTAAATTGCAAAAGTTGAAAAATATGTGTTCTAATTCATAAGTACTTGATTGAAATGGGGGTTTAAAGAGGAGGTCCTTTAATGGAATTAGACCATTATATTTTGTTTGGACAGAAATGGGCATGAATAGGACAAAATTTTAAAGAAAGGCCTTAAGGGCATTTTATTCATTTGGTAATTAAAAGAAATAAAAAGGGAAAATAAAGCCAAAATTGACTCATCTTTTTCATGGAGGCCGAAATTAGCATGGGGGAAGCCATGGCTAGGGTTTTCAAGCTTTCCAAGCTCAATAGTAAGTCCGTTCTAGCCCCGTTTTTCAAGTTCTTTACGATTTTGGAATCCCGGTAACTTGATTAAGCTTATTTTAGCAATAATTTAAGCTAGGTTTCATATTTGAAAAAATACACATAGGTGAAATGTGTTTATTTTGATGTTTTATGGTAGAATATGAAGCCTGAAATTATGTTAAACAACTTTTGCTAAGCGATTTTAAGCAAAAATGAGTAAAACGACTTAATCGGTAAAAGTTGTTATTGTCATAACTATGTGTTAGAATGAGAATTTGATGTTTCCATAGAAGGCAAAAATTATCAGCATGTCATAAAACATAAGAATAGGGGATGAAGTTTAATTCCCGAGCCTAGGGGCAAAAGTGTAAGTATGCAAAAGTTTAGGGGAAAAATTGTAATTTGTCCAAAGTTTGAGTTAAGGACTGTTTTGAATAGTACATTAATTAAATAAGTAAAATATGAGTTTTTAGATCCCGAAAAATGAGATTTGAATCCAGAATGGGAGAAAAATTAAAAATCGGGAAAGATGGTAAAGTTGCCGTTTTAGTATCGAGGTAAGTTCATATGTATAATATGCATTAATTTATGCATGTTTCAATGTAAAATTGATATTTTACTATGATTGCCAATGTGTTGAAAGTAAGTATAATTATGATGATTTAAATGTTCAATATTAATTCGACATGGAAATGAGAAAGTATGTAAGTTTGTATGTAAATAATACATTATCTTTATTATGCTTTTGTATTTCAGCATATTTTATGTATTGTAGCTGATTTTTGAATCATAATTGACTATTGGAAGTATGGAATCAAGTATTAGAAAGAGAGAGAAACCCCGGTTGAACCTTCGGAAAGATTGGATGATACAGATGGTATGTAGCTAGGTCACATGTATGGTGCTGAGTGCACATCGTGTGTAAAAGAGAGCTACGAGACATTATGATGTAGCTAGGTCGCATGGGTGATACTATGTGTACACCATGCAGAAAAGAGAGCTACGGGATATATGTAGCTAGGTCGCATGCGTGGTTCCAAGTGAAGGACACCATGTAGACAAGAGAGCTACGAGATAAACTGGCTAGGTCACATGGGTGGTATTAAGTGTTCACCATGTGTACAAGAGAGCCAAAATTATGTGTACAATCGAGCTAGATTACATGAGTGGTGTTAAGTGAAGGCCACTATGTGTACAAGAGAGCTTCGATTTTAAAGGTGTGCTGTGTGCGATACCATTGCGTATTTGTTATTATTCCGAAGTGTTCAACTGGGGAATTGATTAAATGAAATTGTGTATGACTTTGTGATGATAAGTGTAAGTATATACGTGTGTAACTTATGAGCAATATGCTCGATATGTGATTGGAAATTGGAATGATTGTTATGGGAAAGTGATGAATACAATTGAAGTGTGAAAGACCAAAATTGACAATAAAACTGTTCTGGATAGTTGCAGTGACTTGAATCTAAAAATTTACCAAAAATAGTAGAAATTGAATTAGAGACTAAATGAGATATTAAATTAGAGCTTAATGAGTCTATTTTCATATAATGAAACAGACAAGCAAAGGAATTCTATATTATGAGATATTTAAGTTTTGAGAGACTGGTTTAGAATGACTACGTGATCCCTGTTTTGACTTGGAAAATCATTAAAATTGTAAAAAATAATTATGGGATATAATTTATATGCTTGAAATCCTTAATGAGTCTAGTTTCAAATGAAATAAACGATAACATACTTTGAATTTTATACTAGGATAAAATTTATTTATAGTGAAGAGTGGTCAGAACAATTGAGCAGTGAAACAGGGGTAACTTCAATGAATAAACTGTACTAATTGGCTAGACCAAAAATTCTGAAACTTTTATGGTAAGAATATATGTGAATTTAGTTTCAATGAAAATTAACGGTTTGTAATTTGGAGTTCTGTACCTCCAGAAATAAATAATTTTGTTGCTGGTAGTCTGCTAGAGAGCTTATTTTGAACCTGGTTATGATTGTAATAGTGAAAGTATGTGTGTTTGTGATGGTAATATTCCGAGAACATATTGTGACTTTGTTTAAAGTATGATAATGTATTGTTTATTAATATTTACATACTTACTTACTAAGCTATAATGCTTACTCCCTTCCTTTCCTTTTTCCTATAGTGTCGCAGATGTTAGCTCAAGTTGGAGGTCGCCGGAGGTTAAATCACACTATCAAACTATTGATCGATATATAAAGGTTTTAAAGTATTTTAAGTCTTTGTCATGTATGGAGACTCATTTAATTGTTATTAAGTTGCTAGGAATTGGCTTAAAATACTGACCTATGTTATTTGAAGGTCTCTATTGTATAAAGTTGTAACACCCCAAACCCGGCCCAGACATTATGGCCAAGTCTGGTGTATCACTTTGTTATGGCTTAAAGTGAATGGATACTACGCACCAGGTAGGATTCAAGAAAGGAGGAGGTGAGTCAATTAGACTACTTAAGTACCTAGCTCTTCCATGATCCAATACTAGACATCCAGACATCCATTGCCACACTTTAAGCTTATTACTTGTCCACGAACAACAAATTAAGTTTAAGTCTATTTAAAATATTTATTTCCTTCGAAAACATTTACATTGAGGAAGCTTTTCTCGGTTATCTTGATATTTTGAAAATAAGTAACTTTTATAAAAATGCGCCCTAGAGCTAACCAATTTCAAGAAATCAATTTAAGTGATGTGAATCTTAAGTTGAAAACGATTTAAGTAATTTAAAAACCCAAAATAAAAATAATAGAGCGGCCTTATTACAACTTTAACCAAAATAGAAATAATCAAAAATAAATGCGAAATTTAAAAGGAAGCTAATTGAAACTTATTTAAAAAAAACCATTAATTTAATATTAGTGGCCACTCTGAATCCCGCCCAACTCCAAGTCCACCAACTAGGGCTCACCTGCAAGGATGGAAGAGAAAGGGGGTGAGTTTGGAAAACTCATTATGTATGGAAAACCCATCCAAAGCCCAAGTCAGCTCAAGCCTATTGGGCCTAAACCCTTTTCAAATAACAGCGGGTACTGGGCTGAAGCGTTTTTCAGAATATAGTAAACTGGGCCTTAGCCCCTTTTTAGATAACAGTATGGCCCATAGGCCCATTCCAAAACAGAACAGACATATTCGTGTATGCAAGCCCAACCCAACCAATAACCAACCGCTACACTCCACCCGTACTAGCCCTACACTCCATGTGGGGAATAGCTCAACCCACCCAGCCTTACACTCCACAGTTGCAGCATTGCTGCCTAGATATCAGTAAGTTGAGGCAAAGCCTCCAGTACGTGGACAACCCACTTTCAGTACTTCCTTCATCAATAACCCAGTCCCATGCACCAGATTATAATAACATGACATGGAGTAAATAGTAACAGTCAAACATGCATTTAGGTCAACCTTAACCCTAGGGGTATATCAGTAATTTTACTCCTAGTGGTAAATCTATAAATTTTCCACCTATAAAGGTATTTCAGTAATTTTATCAGTTTTAAGGGTTCTCATGAATGTTACGGTCCTTACTAGCCCATTTGTCATCGCAATAATTTATTTATCTCAATTTCACAATTTTAACCATTGGGCCCTAAAACCCCTAATGGGCCCTATAGTGTCCACTAGCAATTTAAGCCCATTTAATTCAAGTTTTATGACCAGTTTACCAGTTTAAGCAGTTTCGATTCCACAGTCTAACAGAACATACTTATTGCCTATTTTTTTTATTATTTTACCCGTACGGGCCCACAAGCCCATTGATCCCAGTTTTAGCCTATCGAGGCCCAATTACCGAAGTGCACGAAATTTCACACACAACTAACTTACCACTTTGCGATTTCAGATGATTTCTAAACGTCTTGTGAGCACTCGCACACTCACAAGCCCACGGAATGCCGGATTTTCGGCATTTCGGCTTTTGCCGATTTGAACTATGAGAGGGTGTTCGATACACACCTAATTTAGAATGGTACGTTAGCGAGATCCTCACAGGAACTACCTATAATTGGATTACTAACACGTCAATCTAAATATCGAATAAGAACTACGTATTTAACCCCTTACTATATTCGGCCAACACAACCTTAGATCCTAGAGTTCTTTACATTTTTTCGAAATATGGGTTAAATCTGATGAGCCAACCAAATTAGTCTTCAAGCCCTTTGCTATACGTCCCCTTGTCCACGCTAACGCTTACACAACCAAACAAAAAGAGGCACAAAACCCTTAGTCCAAAACGCTAGCCACCCATAAGGGTTTCGGCTTTTCTTAACTCCCGAAATAAAGAAATAGTTTCCAAAACTTACCACTGGTTCCTTCAGCCAATGATTCCACTTTATCTCTTATTCTATTTTGATGTAGATCTAACCTTCAAACCCTAGCAGAAGTCGGCCCTTTTTTGATCTAAAGGTTCGGCTATGCCCCTAAACTATAGGGTTTTCAGCTTTTTGAAACAGTGAAGAAGATGAGATATGAGAGTTTTGTAGTGGCTTTGTCGACAAAACTTTAGGGTTTAGAAGAAGAAAGAATCAGCCACAAGATGGAGAAGAATCAGAGAATTTGGCTAGGAGAAATCGGCACAGAAGAAATATAGGCTTTCAAGATTTCGGCTTTTGTGTATAAAGCTTAGGAACAAATGATTAGAAAGTGGAGATGAGTAAAATAGTAGAAGGATTCGGCTATGGGGGAAAAGATGAAGAGAAAGTAGATGAAGAGAAAAGAAAAGAAAAGAAAAGAAGAAGAAAAACTGGATCCTAAAGGCCAAAATATACGGCACTTATTAGCTATGGCCGAGTGAGTGTATTTCGGCATAGGAATTCTTCCTAAATTCCAATTCCCTGAATTGCTCCATGATTTTTGGCCACATTCAATGTTTGAATTCCATTCAAACTCTTGACCGATCAGCCCACCGTTTGCACTACCTCAGCATGCTGCCAAGAGTCCTGATCAGACCCCAACTCCTTCCCCACGCATGCAGTAAAAATCCTAACCTTGCGTGCGCGAGATGAAGCTCGAACCCCAGACCTCCGTCCGCCTTGAGTCCTTGCGCCCTTGCACCTTCGCTCGAGCTGCTGGCCACTGCACCACGTTTTCTCCTTTACTAATATATGGTTACAATTAATTATAAACCTTACCTGCTGAAGCTTTGGTCCGCTTAAAAATAAAAGGGGAATTTCACCTTCCACGCAACTCGAACCTGTGCCCTTGTGAAACTCTTAGCACCCTACTGCCACTGCGCCACAAGCATCCTTGTAGCATAACTCGGTCGCAACTATTCTTAAACCTTACCTTAATGCGACCTGGCTTCTAAAATAAAAACAAGCCTTTGCATGCGCCAACCCTCGATCCTAGGCACTATACCACACTCCCAGCGCCTCTTCCACTGGACCGAACTTCCCTTTGTGTTACCTTTTAACCCCAACTATATATAAGGCTTCCCTACGTCGTTCCCTAATATAAAGAAAAATAAAACACTTTTGCACATGCTGGGAGTCAAACCCCAGCTCTCCTTCCCACTACCTAGCATGCTGACCACTGGGCCAGGTACACTTCATTATGCCCAGTCTTGCCCAATTTATTTTATAAGCCTTATGCCCAGATTCCCTCTATGAGGCAAAAATTAAAACAATTTTTTTCCTAGAGTTTAAACACCAAAACACCAATATTTTTATAAATATATCTAATAATAAAAATTTCAAATATCAATAATATAGTAAGTAATAATAATAATTTTCATAAAATATTTCAAACATACATACAGTAATATTTTTCTAATAATAATAATTTTATCTCATAATACTAATTAAAATTTCATAAAAATTTAAAATATCCGTAATAATAAATACAGTAAAAATTTTCTAGTAGTAATTTAATTCAAATTTTTTTCTTAAACGATAATATTTAAAACTTCTTAATTATTCAGGTTTTCTTCTATCCAAATCCCAGACTCAAAGCCCACTCTTCTAGGCCCCAAATTCAGGGTGTTACAACTTTACGCTCCTTAAAGATTTTTCGTCCTCGAAATTTCCAAAACTAAAATTATCGTGTAACACTATGCTACTACGCTACCGCTGCGCACTCTGATTTAAATAATTTTAATACGACCCAGAACATCTAATTACCGAAAAAATGAACACTTTATCGCACACGTATACAATTCGTACCCAAACATCACGCACTCCTAACTAGAATAAGCTTGGCAATCTTGAGCTCGATGTTCCCGTGACCCGCGTCTAAAGCATGCTCCTGTCTTCCTATGGCACTCACCCGGATGACGCCTGTTGCAGTTCTTTCAGGTCAGAAAGTTTGGTCGTGTCTTAACATGTTTCACAGAACGAGGCTCTGTTCTCTGAGAACTAGAATCCTTCCTTTTCTTACACTCCAAGCACCCTACTTGAAGCATTTCCATAATTTCCTTAATTTTGGTATCCAATACTTCCTCTACCACATTCCTTACTAACTCAGCCAGTGCCTCAGTACCAAGCTCCGAGTTACCGCTACCCGAAGTTGGCAGACTTTGCTTACCCTCAGAATCTATATCAATAGTCTACATTACCAGTACACATATCAATTAACTACAAAGATCTAAAAAATTTTACTATTTACTCATTTGTCTTATGCAGAGATAGTATTTTAGAGTTTTTGTTCTTTACAGAATCATAGCCTAGCTACAGTCTCAATCCTTTTGGGTTTTTAGTTCATACTGTCTCAGTCTCTATGGTGTCAGTATCAACCTAGCTACAGGATCATAGTAAAGTCTCAATCCTATCTACAGTAAGGTTTTAGTATAGTATTTAAGGCAAAAGTACTTACAGACTTGGTGCCGGGGATTCAGTGTGCCACATCAAATTTCAGAAAACATAGAAGAATCTAACCTCTTTAAAATCAAATTCTCAAAACATGCGTATTTTGAAGAAGGCAAGTTTGAAAAAAAAGTCTCTTTAAAACAAAAATTTTCCAGAAAATTAGATTTTTTCCAAAAATACCCTTCTTGGGTTTAAAAATTTTCGAAAGCCTTTTTGGGCCCGAACCATAGACGAGTTGTTGCAACTTGGCTCTGATACCATTAAATGTAACACCCCAAACTAGGCCCAGACATTATGGCCAAGTTGGTGTGTCACATTGAAGTCTTTTTCGAAAACCATGTTTTCATTGAAAAACCCTTCTTGATGTTTAGAAACTTTTACCGTTGAAACTTGTAAACCTTTGTAGTGGCAGAAACATGTTATTTTAAAAACAGTTTAGTATCGAGAAAAAAAATCAAACCTTCTTTGTTATGGCTTAAAGTGAATGGATACTACGCACCAGGTAGGATTCAAGAAAGGAGGAGGTGAGTCAATTAGACTGCTTAAGTACCTAGCTCTTCCATGATCCAATCCTAGAAATGCACACATCCATTGCCACACTTTAAGCTTATTACTTAACCACAAAAAAACAAATTAAGTTTAAGTCTATTTAAAATATTTATTTCCTTTGAAAACATTTACGTTGCGGAAGCTTTTCTCGGTTATCTTGATATTTTGAAAATAAGTAACTTTTATCAAAACGCGCCCTAGAGCTAACCAATTTCAAGAAATTAATTTAAGTAATGTGATCTCAAGTTGAAAATGATTTAAGTAATTTAAAAACCCAAAATAAAAATAATAGAGCGGCCTTATTACAACTTTAACCAAAATAGAAATAATGAAAAATAAATGCAAAATTTAAAAGGAAGCTAATTGAAACTTATTTAAAATAAACCAGAAATTTAATCTTCGTGGCCACTCTGAATCCCGCCCAGCTCCAAGTCCACCAACTAGGGCTCACTTGCAAGGATGGAAGAGAAAGGGGGTAAGTTTGGAAAACTCAGTATGTATGGAAAACCCATCCAAAGCCCAAGTCAGCTCAAGCCTATTGGGCCTAAACCCTTTTCAGATAACAACGGGTACTGGGCCGAAGCCCTTTTCAGAATACAGTAAACTGGACCTTAGCCCCTTTTTAGATAACAGTATGGCCCATAGGCCTATTCCAAAACAGAACAGACATATTCGTGTATGCAAGCCCAACCCAGCCAATAACCAACCGCTACACTCCACCCGTACCAGCCCTACACACCATGTGGGGAATAGCTCAACCCACCCAGCCCTACACTCCACAGTTGCAGCATTGTTGCTCAGATATCAGTAAGTTGAGGCAAAGCCTCCAGTACGTGGACAACCCACTTTCAGTGCTTCCTTCATCAATAACCCAGTCCCATGCACCAGATTATAATAACATGGCGTGCAGTAAATAGTAACAGTCAAACATGCATTCAGGTCAACCTTAACCCTAGGGGTATATCAGTAATTTTACTCCTAGGGGTAAATCTATAAATTTTCCACCTATAAAGGTATTTCAGTAATTTTATTAGTTTTAAGGGTTCTCATGAATGTTACGGTCCTTACTAGCCCATTTGCCATGTTATGGTCCTTACTAGCCCACTTTCAGTACTTCCTCCATCAATAACCCAGTCCCATGCATCAGATGATAATAACATGGCATGTAGTAAATAATAACAGTCAAACATGCTTTCAGGTCAACCTTAACCCTAGGGGTATATCAGTAATTTTACTCCTAGGGGTAAATCTATAAATTTTCCACCTATAAAGGTATTTCAATAATTTTATTAGTTTTAAGGGTTCTCATGAATGTTACGGTCCTTACTAGCCCATTTTCCATGTTATGGTCCTTACTAGCCCACTTTCAAGGTATTTCAGTAATTTTACCAGTTTTAAGGGTTCTCATGAATGTTATAGTCCTTACTAGCCCATTTTTCATCGCAATAATTTATTTATCTCAATTTCACAATTTTAGCCATTGGGCCCTAAAACCCTAATTGGCCCTACAGTGTTCACTAGCAATTTAAGCCCATTTAATTCAAGTTTTATGACCAGTTTACCAGTTTAAGCAGTTTCTATTCCACAGTCTAACAGAACATACTTATTGCCTATTTTTTATTATTTTACCCGTGTGTGCCCGCAAGCCCATTGGGCCCAATTTTTGCCTATCGAGGCCCAATTACCGAAGTACGCAAAATTTCACACAGGACTAACTTACCACTTTGCGATTTCAGATCTAATGATTTCTACACGTCTTGTGAGCACTCGTACACTCACAAGCCCACGGAATGCCAGATTTTCGGCATTTCAGTTTTGTCGATTTGAACTATGAGAAGGTGTTCGATACACACCTGATTTAGAATGGTACGTTGGCGAGATCCTCATCCGAACTGCCTACAATTGGATTACTAACACGTCAATCTAAATATCAAAAATGAACTACGCATTTAACCCCTTACCATATTCGGCCAACACAGCCTTAGATCCCAGAGTTCTTTACCATTTGCCGAAATATGGGTTAGATCTGATGAGCCAACCAAATTAGTCTTCAAGCCCTTTTCTATACGTCTCCTTGACCACGCTAATGCTTACAGAACCAAATAGAAAGAGGCACAAAACCCTTAGTCCAAAATGCTAGCCACCTATAAGGGTTTCGGCTTTTCCTAACTCCCGAAATAAAAAAATAGTTTCCAAAACTTACCACTGGTTCCTTCAGCCAACGATTCCACTTTAGTTCTTATTCGATTCTGATGTAGATCTAACCTTCAAACCCTAGCAAAAGTCGACCCTTTTCGGATCTAAAGGTTCGGCTATGCCTCTAAACTATGGGGTTTTCAGCTTTTTGAAACAGTGAAGAAGATGAGATATGAGAGTTTTCTAGTGGCTTTGTTGACAGAACTTTAGGGTTTAGAAGAAGAAAGAATCGGCCACAAGATGGAGAAGAATCAAAGGGTTTGGCTAGGAGAAATCGGCACAGAAGAAATAGTAAAATAGTAGAAAGATTCGGCTATGGGGGAAAAGAAGAAGAGAAAGTAGATGAAGAGAAAAGAAAAGAAAAGAAGAAGAAGAAGAAAAACTGGATCCTAAAGGCCAAAATATATGGCACTTATTAGCTATGGCCGAGTAAGTGTATTTCGGCATAGGAATTCTTCCTAAATTCCAATTCCCCGAATTACTCCTTGATTTTTGGCCACATTCAATGTTTGAATTCCATTCAAACTCTTGACCGATCAGCCCACCGTTTGCACCGCCTCAGCATGCTGCCAAGAGTCCTGATCAGACCCCAACTCCTTCCCCACGCATGTAGCAAAAATCCCAACCTTACGTGCGCGAGATGAAGCTCGAACCCCAGACCTCTATCCTCCTTGCGCCCTTGCGCCCTTGCGCCTTCGCCCGAGCTGCTGGCCACTGCACCACGTTTTCTCCTTTACTAATATATGGTTACAATTAATTATAAACCTTACATGTTGAAGCTTTGGTCTGCTTAAAAATAAAAGGGGAATTTCTCCTTCCACGCAACTCTAACCTGTGCCCTTGTGGAACTCCTAGCACCCTACTGCCACTGCGCCACAAGCGTCCTTGTAGCATAACTCGGTCGCAACTATTCTTAATCCTTACCTTAGTGCGACCTGGCTTCTAAAATAAAAACAACCCTTTGCATGTGCCAACCCTCGAACCTAGGCATTATACCACACTCCCAGCGCCTTTGCCACTGGACCAAACTTCCCTTTGTGTTACCTTTTAACCCCAACTATATATAAGGCTTCCCTGTGTCATTCCCTAATATAAAGAAAAATAAAACACTTTTGCACATGCTGGGAGTTGAACCCCAGCTCTCCTTCCCACTACCTATGTAACACCCCAAACCCGGCCCAGACGTTGTGGCCGAATATGGCGTGCCACATTGAAGTTAAAAATCCTTGTTTCATTTTAGTGTTTTATAAACCGACTTTTGTTGAGCTAACAAAGTGAATGGAAGCTGGGCACTAGGTAGGAATCTGTAACAGAGGAGGTGAGCCATGAAGGCTACTTAAGTACCAAGCTCTTCGATTGGATCCAATCCTAGACATGCCCACAACCATTGCCACACTTGGTTACAATGAGTTGAAATTTCTTTGATAAATCAATTAATCGTGACATCGTGTTATTTTGAAAACAAGTATCGTTTTAAAAACGTGTCCTAAGTCTAGCCCATTTGAATTATTATCAACCAGTTTAAATTTATAAAAAGAAGAAAATAAATAAAATAAACCCAAAAAAATAAAGTTAAAATGGCCTTATTACAATCCAAAAATAAATAATAAATGAAGTAACCTAAAGAAACCAGTCATTTATTTTAAAAGCCCAAAGCGATCACCGTGGCCACTCTGAATCCCCTCCGGCTCCAAGTCCCCATATCAAGCCCCACTTGCAAGGTTAAGGAAAGGGGGTGAGTTTGGAAACTCAGTGTGCAACAAGCCCCTTTCAGAGCCCAAAACAATTTCAGCCTGCTGGGCTTAAGCCCAAATTCAATCTCAGCATATACTAGGCCGAAGCCTTTTCATATTTCATACTTCATAACACTGAGCCGAAGCCTTTTCATATTTCATATTACTGGGCTGAAGCCTTCACTGTAAACGGTATGGCCCATAGGCCCATTTCAATATCACATGCAATGTCAATGAAAGAATGCAAGCCCATTTGGGAAAACTACTCAACCCACCATCCACTACTCTCCACCTATACCAACCAAGCTCTCCATGTGGGGAATAACTCAACCCACCCAACCAAACTCTCCATGGCGGCATAGATAGCTTTATCGATAATCGAGGCCTAGCCTCTTTTAATAATCGGGCAAAGCCCTTTTGATAAACCGAGCAAAAGCCCTTTTAAATGGCGGGGCAAAAGCCCTTTTTGCACTTCCTCCATCCATCTAAACCCATCTCAATGCATTATGAATACATCATGTGCATATCATACATATCATGTATATCAGAATCCCATGTATCAAATTCATAATTAAACTCTAAGGGTATAATGGTCATTTTACCTAGGGGCAAAATAGTCATTTCCATATTATAAGGGTAATATCATTATTTTACCAAATATTAGGGTTTTCCATGTTCATTATCAATTACTAGCAATTCATGTGCTTAAACAGCGATTCTGGCCCATTCTTAGCGAAACCGAGTTATTGGGCCAAAAACCCTAATGGGCTTTACGTAGCCAATTTAGTCATCTAGGCCCATTTAGCCCATTTCCATAACGGACTTAGCTGTATTGACGCACGATCTGACAAAATTCCATTTTCTACCAAATCTACCCAAACGGGCCCGGTAGCCCATTGGGCCCGATTTCAGCCCCTCGAGGCCAACTTACCGTGATGCCAAAAACATGCTCTTACCTTTTCCAGCGTTCCCGACCATCAACTTAGAGAATCTAACTAACCAATGAGCGTTCTCTTGCTAACAAGTCCTCAAAATGCCAGAATTTTGGCATTTCGGCTTTTCGGCATTTATCGATTTAAGCTACGAAAGAGGGTTTGTTACACATCTGATTTGCGATATTCCTTGACGAGATCTCCTACGCGATTTCTCCTATAATAAACCGCTTATAGATTAGAACACGTTAATAATTAGACCAAATCGAAGACCACCTATTAACATTACTTTACACATTCGGCCACCATCCATAATGGCCTTGGAACCCATACCTTTACCGAAATTGATGACTAGATTTAGTCACTCCGATGATCCAAGCTAATCCAAGTCGACCCTACGCCTTGCTGCTCCTCCACTATACAAACCACAAAAGATTAAAAGAAGAAACCAAATAAGGCCTATACCCACATTCGGCCACCTCCATAAACTATATGGGTTTCAGCTTTTGTCAATAGTTACTATTAAAATCGCTTTAGAGTACAAACACTTACCACAGTCTCTCTTCTTGAATCTATGTAAAGCTTAGAAAATAAAGGGATTGGCCACCAAAAAGTGAAGGAAAATAGAGAGTTGCTGGTCAACAAGATTTCGACACCACCTAGCTTTACAGGTTTCGGCTTTTACGGTTTTTCGGCAGAAGTGGGGGTAAGGGAAAGAAACAATAGATGAATGGAGAGGAGTAGTGGGCTGGTTTTTGAGGAAGAAAAGGGAGAAAAGCTGAAAGGAAAGGTGATAGATTCAACTGGAAAAGAAAAACAGAGAAAAAGACTAAACCAAAAGAAGAAAATGGCACAACCTAGTCCCTAATGCCGAAAATTCTAACCTAATACCCCTCTGTCGAAATCCCCTCACTGATCCCCTCAAATCGGCTAACTCTATCTCCCTCTCAAATCCCTAAAATCTCTCCCCTTATCCCTCCTTAATCCATGTGTTTGACTGATTCAAACTCTCTCCCACAGAGTTCCATTCGATTACAACTCCTGCCTACTCAAAGCATAAAAGTTAACATCACCTTTGCCATCACAGGGAATCGAACCCAGGTCTTCCCCCAACCACTTATACGCCACCTTTATAGCTCCCTAGTGGCGTCACTTAGCCACTTTACAAGAGGCTCTTTTGCGAAACATTTTACCCACAATTTTTAATAAGACCACCTATCCAACGCCCCTAACTTCTTGAGTCCAAAATTCAAAAATTCCACGGGGTTTTGGCCAACACATGGGCCTTCCATAAGCCCATTTACAACCTCCAATTATGAATTTCACAACCAAATGCCAAATTTTAAAAACTTTACCAAAATCTCGAAAATCATGAAAAACCCAAAAATCAGGATGTTACAACTCTACCCTCCTTAAAGAAATTTCGGCCTCGAAATTTTACCTGATCCAAACAGTTGAGGGTATTGCTGACGCATTGCTTCCTTGGTTTCCCAAGTAGCTTCTTCTTTTCCATGGTTTCTCCAAAGTACCTTCACTAATGGAACTGACTTCCTTCTCAGCACCTTGACGTCGTGATCAAGTATTTGCACAGGTTCTTCTTTGAAGGTCAAACCAGACTGTACTTGGATTTCTGCAACTGGCACGATATGAGTTGGGTTAGAACGATATCGCCTTACCATGGACACATGAAAAACATCGTGAATACGATCCAGCTCTGGAGGTAACTGTAGTTGATAAGCCACCGGCCCTATCGCTTAATAATTCGATAAGGCCCAATAAACCGTAGACTCAACTTGCCCTTCTTGCCAAATCTCAATATCTTCTTCCAAGACGATACCTTCAAAAAAACCATATCCCCCACAGCATATTCAATATCCTTACGCTTCAGATCGGCATAAGATTTTTGTCGATCCGCTGCCTCCTTTAACTGATTCCTGATCACCTTAATTTTGTCTTCAGTATCTGCTACCAACTCTGGACCAAGTACTTGCCTTTCCCCCAACTCTGCCCAACACGTAGGCGAACGACACCTTTCTCATTATAGTGCCTCATAAGGAGCCATCTGAATACTTGCTTGGTAACTGTTGTTATACGCGAACTCCGGCAATGGCAAATAGTCCTCCCAACTGCCCCTAAATTCAATAACACAACCTCTCAACATGTCTTCTAAAATCTGAATGACTCTCTCTGATTGCCCATCAGTCTGAGGGTGAAAGGCCGTACTGAAATCCAATTGCGTTCCCAATGCCTCATGCAATTTTTGCCAAAACCGAGATGTAAACCTTGGGTCTCGGTCAAAAATTATCGATACTAAGTCTAGCCCATTTGTTAACAAACAGATTAAATTTATTAAAAATAAAATAATCCTAGAAAATAAAGAAAATAAAGTCAAAATGGCCTTATTACAACCCAAAAATAAATAATAAATAAAGCAATCTTAATGAAAACCAAACACTTATTCAAAAGCCCAAAGGAGATCACCGTGGCCACTTTGAATTCCCTCCGGCTCTAAGTCCCCAAATCAAGGCTCACCTGCAAGGTTAAAGAAAGGGGGTGAGTTTGGAAACTCAGTGTGCAACAAGCCCCTTTCAGAGACCAAAATAATATCAGCCTGCTGGGCCTAAGCCCAAATCCAATCTCAACATATACTGGGCTGAAGCCTTTTCATATTTCATATTTCATAACACTGGGCCGAAGCCTTTACTGTAATCGGTATGGCCCGTAGGCCCATTTCATTATCACGAGTAATGTCAATGAAAGAATGAATGCAAGCCCAATTGGGGAGACTACTCAACCCACCATCCGCTACTCTCCACCCATACCAACCAACACACCATGTGGGGAATAACTCAATCCACCCAACCAACACACCACTGATAGCATAGATGCATCATATATCTCGAGGCCTAGCCTCTTTTAATAACTGGGGCAAAGCCCTTTCGGTAAACTAGGGCATAAGCCCTTTTCAATAAAATGGGGCATAAGCCCTTTTTAATAAACTGGGGCATAGCCCTTTTGCACTTCCTCCATCCATATAAAAACCCAACCCAATGCATTTATGATTACATCATGTGCATTTCATACATATCATGTGCATATCATACATATCATGTGCATATCATATCATTCATGTATGTCGTATCCCACGTATCATATTTATAATTAAACCCTAGGGGTATAATGGTCATTTTTACCTAGGGGCAAAACAATCATTTTCATATTATAAAGGTAATTTCATAAATTTACAAAATATTAGGGTTTTCCATGTTCATTATTAGTTACTAACCATTCTTATGTTTTAAACAGCGATTCTGTCCCATTTTTAGCGAAACCGAGTTATTGGGCCAAAAACCCCTAATGGGCCCTACAAATGCCGACTTAGCCCACTAAGCCCACTTAACTCAAACTTTACAACAGTACTAACCGTGTGAATATGCAACTCTTCCAAATTCCATTTTCTATCATTTCTACCCAAATGGGCCCGGAAGCCCATGGGGCCCGATTTTGGCCCCTCGAGGCGCAACTTACCGTGAATGCCAAAATCATGCCCTTACCTTTTCCAACGTTCCCAATCATCAACCCGGCGAATCTAACTAACCAATGAGCGTTAAACGCTCACAAGCCCTCGAAATGCCGAATTTTGGCATTTCGCTTTTAACATTATCATTCTAAGCTATGAAAAAGGGTTCGTTACACACCTGTTTTGCGATATTCCTCGATGAGATCTCCTACACGATTTCTCCTATAATCAACCGTTAATATATCAGCTCACAATAATTGAACCAAATCGAGAACCATCTAATATCAACACTTACACATTCGGCCACCCTCCATAATAGCCTTAAGAACCTTACCTTTGCCGAAATTGATGACTACCTCTAGCCACCCTGATGATCCAAACTAATCCAAGTCGACCCTACGCCTTGCTGCTCCTCCACTAAACAAACCATAAAAAGATTAAAAGAAAAACCGAATAGAGCCTATACCCACATTCGGCCATCCACTAAACTATAGGGGTTTCGACTTTTGTCAACAGTTACTATAGGAATCGTTTAGAGTTCGAGCACTTACCACAGTCTCTCTTCTTGAATCCATTTATGCTTAAAAGATAAAGGGAGTGGCCACTAAAAAGTGAAAAGAAAAAGAGGTTTGCTGGTCAACAAGAAATCGGCACCACCTAGCTTCATAGATTTTGACTTTTGCTGTATTTCGGTAGTAGTGGTGGTAAGAAAAACAGTAGGTGAACGAAGGGGAGTAGTGGGCTGGTTTTGGAAAAGAAAAAAAAAAGAAAAGATGAATGGGAGGAAGGTAGATTTGGCTGGAAAAGAAAAGAGAGAAGAAATACTACACCAAAAGGAGAAAACGGCACACTCTAATTCCTATTGCCGAAAATCCCTAACTAAAACCCCTCTGCCGAAATCCCCTCTCTAATTCCCTCAATTCGGCTAAGCTCGATCCTCCTGTCAAATCCCTAAAATCTATCCCCTTATCCCTCCTTAATTCATGCATTTGACTGATTCAAACTCTCTCCCACGGAGTTCCATCCAGCTTTAAACTCTAACATGCACAAGCATAAAAATAACATTACCTTTGCCATCACAGGGAATCGAACCCAGGTTCCCCCAACCACTTACACGCCACCTTTTTAGCTCCTTAGTGGCATCATTTAGCCACTCTGCCAGAGGCTCTTTTTGTGTTACATTTCACCCACAAATTTTAATAAGACCACCTATCCAAAGCCCCTAACCTCTTAAGTCCAAAATTCAAAAATTCAACCGGGTTTTGGCCAGCATATGGGCCTTCCATAAGCCCATTTACCTACTCAAATTATGAAATCCACAACCAAATACCAAATTTTAAAAACATTACCGAAATATCGAGAATCGTGAAAAACCCAAAAATTAGGATGTTACAACTCAACCCTTCTTAAAGAAATTTCGGCCTCAAAATTTACCTGATACAAACAGTTGAAGGTACTGCTGACGCATCGCCTCTTCGGTCTCCCAAGTAGCTTCTTCCTTGCCATGGTTCCTCCAAAGTACCTTCACTAATAGGACTGACTTCCTTCTCAACATCTTGACGTCGCGATCCAGTATTTGCATAGGTTCCTATTTGAAAGTCAAATCCGAATGTACTTCGATTTCTGCAATTGGCACGATATGAGTTGGGTCCGAATGATATCGCCTTAGCATGGACACATGAAAAACATCGTGAATATGATCCAGCTCTGGAGGTAACTATAGTTGGTAAGCCACCGGCCCTATTCGCTTAATAATTCGATAAGGCCCAATAAACCGTGGACTCGACTTGCCCTTCTTACCAAATCTCAATATCTTCTTCCAAGGCGAAACTTTCAAAAAGTCCATGTCCCCAACTGCATATTCAATATCCTTACGCTTCAGATCGGTATAAGACTTTTGTCAATCCGCTGCCTCCTTTAATCGATTCCTGATCACCTTAATCTTGTCTTCGGTATCTGTTACCAATTCCGGCCCAAGTACTTGCCTTTCCCCCAATTCTGCCCAACAAGTAGGCGAACGACACCTTCGCCCATATAGTGCCTTATAAGGAGCCATCTGAATACTTGCTTGGTAACTGTTGTTATACGCGAACTCCGCCAATGGAAAATAGTCCTCCCAATTGCCCCTAAATTCAATAACACAACCTCTCAACATGTCTTCTAGAATCTGAATGACCCTCTCTGACTGCCCATCCGACTGAGAGTGAAAAGTCGTATTAAAGTCCAATCTCGTTCCCAATGCCTCATGCAACTTCTGCCAAAACCGAGATGTAAACCTTGGGTCTCAGTCAGAAATTATCGATACTGGCACTCCATGCAACCGCACTATCTCTCCACATACAACTTAGCCAGCTTCTGAAGTGAATAATCGATTCAGACGGGTATGAAATGGGCAGATTTCGTGAGCCTATCCACAATTACCCAAACCGAATCCTTCTTAGAAGGTGTCAATGGCAACCCACTTACAAAATCCATAGTTACCCTTTCCCACTTCCAAAGTGGTATCTTTACCAGCTGTAACAATCCCGAAGGCAGTTGATCCTCGGCCTTCACTTGTTGACATGTCAAACATCTCCCCACAAATTCAGTCACTTCTCGCTTAAGCCCAGGCCACCAATATAGTTCTCGCAAGCCTCGATACAACTTACTCCCTCCTAGATGCATAGCACAAGGTCCATTATGTGCCTCTTTCAAAATCATCAATCTCAAGTCAGAGTCCTTCGGCATACAAATTCTTCTTCGAAAACAAAGAACTCCCTCGCTATTTAACCCAAAATCTGGACTCTCCCTCTTCTCAACTTGCTGAAGCCGAGAAACCAACTGTTGCTTCTTAATCTGTTCTACCCAAGTCG
The DNA here is from genome assembly GCA_025502765.1 of Gossypium herbaceum. NCBI lineage: Eukaryota > Viridiplantae > Streptophyta > Magnoliopsida > Malvales > Malvaceae > Gossypium > Gossypium herbaceum. The sequence goes on along the minus strand of CP106689.1, from coordinate 29,958,268 downwards.
ATCTTACTTGTAACTCTGCCAATAAGCTTCCATCGTCATACAAACTTAGACGAGCAAACATTGCCTTCAACTCCGCCATAGCCCTTCGACTTAACGCATCAGCCACGACATTTGCCTACCTGGATGGTACTCAATCGAACAGTCATAGTCCTTTAACAACTCTATCCAACTTTGTTGTCTAAGATTCAAATCCTTTTGAGTCAGCAAGTATTTAAGACTCTTGTGATCCGTATAGATGATGCATTTCTCCCTATACAAGTAATGCCTCCATATCTTAAGCGCGAAAATCACCGCTGCCAACTCCAAGTCATGCGTAGGATAGTTCATGTAACACCCCGTACCCGAGTCCGTTATCGGAATCGAACACAAGGTGCACACAAACTTAGCTTAACTGTTTTCACAGTCCATTTAGAAATTTTTCCAGACTAGCTGGTTACTGCATCACTGTCGTCTTAAAAATCATATCTTGAGTTTTAAAGCTCGAAAATCAGTTTTGTAATTTTTTCCTGAAACTAGACTCATAAGTCCATCAACATATTTTTTTGTTGAATTTTTGGTTGGGCCAATTAGTACAGTTTATTAGTTAAAGTCTCCCCTAATCCAGGGTTCGACTACACTGACCTTCACGCATTACGAATTGGATATCTCCCTGTACAGGCCTCAATACTGATGCTGTTTGTTTCTATAGAAACTAGACTGATAGACGAATCTATACATATATGGAATGACTCCTAATTATCTCTGGTTAATTTAAAATGAATTTCCAAAGTCGGAACAGGGGATCCAGAAACCATTCTGTCCCTGTTTCACGAGAACTTTAATATCTCTTAACATATAACTCATATGACCCTTTCGTTTCTTCCATAAGAAAGTAGATTCATCAAGGTTCATTTACATAATTTATTCACCATTTAATTCCATTCCTACAATTTTAGTGATTTTAAAATCCACACTCTGCTGCTGTCAGCATCTGTTTCAAGGTAAACTTTACCTATTTCAGCGGTTTCCATGGACCACTAGAGTTTTGTCATACATAGGTCCACATATAATCATATTTAGCCATTCCAATGGCTGATCATTTGCCCAACACTTCCATTCAGTCCATAGTCACATCATGAAACCATACATATATACATAAACACAAATGGTCTAATGCCATACTCCACTTTTACGAGCCATTTTCGCATGGTGTACACGTACATCACAAAGCGTACTTGAAAAACAGCAAAGGTAGTCCTATACATGCCATATCTAGAGTTCAACTAAAGAGTACCAAAAGGGTTTTGATAGTGTGGATGACTTGACTTGATGATCCCGAATCGATAGCTAACGAGCAAAATCTATAAAGCAGAGAAAGCAGAGAAAGCGAGTAAGCAATTTATGCTTAGTAAGTTTGAGCAAGGAATTCAACACAACAAAAGCATAGCATTCATATAGCTAAGCGGATAATTTCATATGCACATTCTCAATATCATACTTACTTCACATTACCACCCTTATATTCATACACAAAAGATCAACTTAGCCAAAGGCCGCTAGCTCGACTATCGGTGGCGAATTCTTACGTGTAAGGGCTCACTAATTCACGCACATATGAACATACCTCATTGCTGGAATTTTTGCAAGCGCATTAACTGAAATTTTGCAGCGGGATTGCTCATTTCGAGTCACGTACCTTGGATTCAACCGGATATAACTACAAGCACAATTGCCTTGGTCTTAACCCGGTTGGTGACTTGCACAATTGCCTTGGTCTTGGCAGGATATAACAACTTCATACGAATGCCTTGGTCTTAGCGGATTACCAACTAGCATAAATGCCTTGGGACTTAGCGGGTATCATTCAAATGCTCATGTACACATATATAAATAATCACGACACATCCCTATTTCATTTTCGTTACTAAGGCTCAAATACAAAATATTTATCAAACCTTTACAATTTCGGCTCAATGGCCACACACAAGGAGCATGATTTCAATATAATTCAAGTAGGGTTATTACTCGAAGACTTACCTCGGACGTGGTCGAGCGATTAAACTGACTACTCGACTACTTTTTCCTTTCCTTTATCGAATTTAGCTCCCCTTTGCTCTTGAGCTTAATTCACACAAATTTAACTTATTAAAGTCTTATTATGATAGTTTATGGCCGAATATGACAAGGAGTTTAAATGGTCATATGGCCATCCTTTAGCTCAAATACCCAATGGTCATGCACATTTTTAATCGCAACAAGCAATTCAAGCCCTTATATACATTAGACATTAGAGTCACATGTGTACGAAATCACGAATCGAATTCAACACATTAGTTAGTACTCTCCTTAGCCGAATTTTCCAGGCCAAGAATAGGCTTCAATATGCTTGCCTCTAACCGAATGTATGCACACCAACTCCCCTAATGTGGCCGAATATGCATGTCCATGTTGAGGCCAATTATACACTTAATACCACACAAAAACAGCATACATTTTACTAACTAACGCATTACATATTGTAGCTCAATACACATCTCTCATTTACTTCATAAAGAAACATCATCACAAGCAAATATACACATTGAAATAGTATATATGTCATACCAATACATCATGTGCAAACATATATTCATGTAGGTGCAAGGGCGAATCTCAAGTTGCTTATATCCAAATATAAACACATATCCAAAGCTCAAATCTTACCTACCATGCAACATGCATGAATCATACTTATGGATATACCATGGCGAATACACTACAACACCATACCGTTTCAATTTGGTCATGGTTAAACAAAGAACTTAGTATCTCATTCAAAAATGCTAAAAGAAAATCTAAGAGTCCTCAATCCCCATCACATGTATCATTATCAAGCTTGATATTTAGCATGCAATGGCATTAACACCACATCCACTTTGGCGAATATCATTTCCATGACATAGCAAAGATTTGAACCATGGGCTAATAAGAACATCAAGCTAGCAACTAAAACATGCATGAATCTCATGGCACAACCTCAAACATACCTTAATCTTGATGCAAGTATAGCCAAGCCTCCTCCTAATCCTCTTCCAAACCAAGCATGAAGCAAACTTCCTTTCTTCTTCAAGTAGCATTTTCGGCCAAAAGAGAGTGAAATGGATGAACAAAATTTTTGTTTTCTTTCTTACCTACACGGCAATGGGGAGGGGAGAAGGCTTCCACACACACTTTTTTTTCTCCATACTCCTTATTTTATTTATTCCAACATAACCCACTTACCAAACATGTTTCATGACATGTTTTGTCCATAATTCCTTGTCATGGTAGGCCACTAGCTATTGGGGGAAATTTGACATGCAAGTCCATTGTTTTGCATGCATGCTTTAATTAGTCATCACACATTTCCCCATCATACTTTCAAAGTTTACCACTAGGTCCTTTCTAGTGAAATTCACATTTATAACTCTAAATCAAAACATCAAAAATGTCACACATGAGTTAACACACATTATAGGCAATAAAATAAATATTAAATTATTTTTATGCCTCAGTTTTGTGGTCCTGAAACCACATTCCGACTAGGGTCAATTTTGGGCTGTCACAGTTCACCTCGTGAGGCTTAAGCTGTTGTGAAGCAAAAGCGACCACCTTACCCTCTTGCATCAACACGCAGCCCAAACCTATATGTGATGCATCAGCGTAAGATGAAATCCTTACGGACTACTGGTGAATCAACACCGGCGCTTCTGTCAAAACCTTCTTCAGCTTCTTAAAAGCCTCTTGCTGCTTATTCGTCCATACAAAAGGTGCTCCCTTTCTTATAAGTTTCATTAACGGTGCTGCCAACACAGAAAATCCTTCCACGAATCTCTGATAATAACCTGCCAACCCCAGAAAACTTCAGATTTCTGTTACTGACCTCGGTGGCTTCCATTCCAGAATTGCCTCAATCTTTCCAGGATCCACCTTGATCCCCTCAGCAAACACAACATGCCCCAAGAAAGTGACTTCCCTCAGCCAAAACTCGCACTTACTAAACTTCACATAAAGTTGCTTTTCCCTTAGCACTTGCAGCACAACACGAAGATGCTCATCATGCTTCTCTTCTGTTTCCGAATACACCAAGATATCATCGATAAAAATAACTACGAACCGATCCAAGTATGGCTGAAACACCCGATTCATTAAATCCATGAATGCTACCGGTGCATTAGTCAAACCAAAAGGCATTACCAGAAACTCATAATGACCATATCGAGTCCTGAACGCCGTCTTATAAATACCCACTTCTTTGACTCTCAATTGATGATATCCTGACCGAAGGTCGATCTTAGAAAATACCGAGGCTCCTCTTAATTGATCGAACAGATCGTCGATTCTTGGTAACGGATACTTGTTCTTAATGGTCAGTTTATTCAACTGCCGATAGTCAATACACATTCGCATAGTCCCATCTTTCTTCTTTACGAACAACACTGGTGCGCCCCACAGGGAAACACTTGGTTTTATAAATCCCCTATACAACAACTCTTGAATCTGAGCTTTAAATTCCACCAACTCCTTTGGTGCCATCCTATAAGGCGCAATGGACACAGGAGCTGTACCAGGTAACAAGTCGATTCCAAACTCGACTTCTCTGCTCGGGGGTAATCCAGGAAGTTCCTCTGGGAATACATCTTGAAATTCCTTAATGGTCCTAACCGACTCTACTGCTATCTGCTTAAGTTCAGTTTGACTTACAAAGGCCAAGTACACCCCACAACCTTTCCGAATCAACTTCTCGGCCCTTAAAGCCGAAACAACATTGGACAAATAATTCCTTCGTTCCCCTATGACCATTATCTCCTCATATTCAGTAGTTCTTAGTACCATTGTCTTTGCAGCACAATCCAACGTCGCCTTATGTTTAGTTAGCCAGTCCATTCCTAAGATAAGATCAAAATCCCCAAATGGCAGCTCCATCAAATCTCCTTCAAAAATCTTACCTTGTGTCTTTAAAGGCACCGCCCTAAAGAGTTTATCTACCTTAACCGAGTGTCCTAATGGGCTTATCACCGATACCCCACTCACGGTCTCCTCAGGAAGCACACCCAATTCCCAGATATATCACAAGCAACATACGAGTGAGTGGAACCCACATCAATCAAAGCAGTGTAAGGCGTGCTATGAATGAAGAACGTACCGGTTATAACATTAGGAGAGTCACCCTCCTCACGACGTCATGCAGCATAAACCAATGCTGACTGTCGAGCTTCAACGTGTCTAGCACCCCTGCTAGGTGCCCCGCGTCCTCGTCCATTTCCATAGCCACCTCTACCTTGCCCACGACCTCTCTGTGGCAGTGGTCCTCCTCGCTGTGGTTGGACATCCCTTTGCTCATGATTAGTTCTGGTATGTTCTCGAGGACATTCTCTGAACTTATGCTCCTTGGACCCACACCGGAAACATGCTCCAGTTCGTTTCCAACACTCCCCCATATGCACCTTACCATAGTCTCTGCAAACCTGCGGTCTAAAAGTATTTATTGGAACTGCTCGAACCGGTTCCTCTATCCTTGCTCTTTTAACATTCTGATTCGTAGCACTTGAGGGTCTAAAATCCCTCTTAAATCTAGGTCGATCATTCTTACGATTCAGCCGCTCAGCCCGCTTTACCTCCTCGGCTATCTTAGCCTTCTCTACCAACGCAGCAAAACCACGCTCCCTCTGTGGAGCTATCAATATCCTAAGCTCATGGCGGAGGCCATCCTCAAATTGAACACTGCGCTCATACTCAGTTGCAACTATCCCGCTGGCATATCGACTCAGCCTCAAGAATTCTACCTCATACTCATGACGGTCTTATTACCACGAGTCGATTCAAAATTCCTTCCGACGAGCATCCACATAACTAGCTCCAACATACCTCTCCTTAAAAGCAGTTTTGAACAATTCCCAGGTTACTCCAATTGGGGTACTCTCTCTTACGGTGATCCACCATCGGTATGCCTCGTCACGTAGCGACACACCCCTTGACTTTTGCTCCACGAGCAATCTAGATAAATCCATGATTCGCTCTGTTGCCTCTAGCCATTATTCACCACATTTGGGGCTACTTGAATCGCCCTAAAACTTACGCTCCGTTGGCGGAGTCGCCCGATATGGATCCCTATTCCTTGTCCCGATGCTAGCTCAGACTCTTTCTAAAACCCATAACATGGCTTGGGACAAAGCATCATCCCATGACCCGATCATAAGACCCAGTTTACATTGCTGCAGCACGATGCCTCCTCAGTTGGCCTATGCCCTGAGGATGAAGATTTAGCTTGCACCCTTCCGCGACCATGTCCGCGGCCTCGTCGACAAGTTCCTCTTGTACTCATATCGACTTATCTGATTACGAATTTTATGATATTAGTATAATGTTCAATTGTTTATTACGAGATGTCTTATGGAAATATAAGAGTTCAAGGATTGTTTTCGCATCGTCGTAGCCTAGCTATTTTTTTAGTTCTACCCTATCTAAAGTATCATAGTAGGGTCTCAGTTCTATTTATAGCATCATATCAATATCACATAAAAAAGAGTATACTTACAGACTTGGTGCCGGGGATTCAGTGCCACTTCATTCTCCAATCCAAAAACCTCAAACCATGTATTTAATCACAAAAAATAAATTTCCTTAAAATTTGAAAAAAACACCTTTGTTTTGAAATTCTTGATTTTAGACCCGTTTTAAAAAACCCTGAAAAACTTAAACCATTTTATCATGTATACCTTTATAAAACATTTTTGAGAAAATCTTTTCAAAACTATTTCCTAAAAATACCTTTCTTTGTAATTTTTTTTTCAAAAAGTTTTTCAGACTCGATCCACAGCCGAGTTGTTGCAACCTAGGCTCTGATACCACTAAATGTAACACCCCAAACCTGACCCAGACGTTATGGCCGAATCTGACGTGCCACATTGAAGTTAAAAATCCATGTTTCGTTTTAGTGCTTTAAAAATCGACTTTTGTTAAGCTATCAAAGTGAATGGAAGCTGGGCACTAGGTAGGAATCCATAACAGAGGAGGTGAGCCATGAAGGCTACTTAAGTACCAAGCTCTTCGAATGGATCTAATCCTAGACATGCCCACAACCATTGCCACACTTGGTTAAATCGAGTTGTAATTTATTTAAGTTGAAATCTTTGATAAAACGGATAATCGTGGCGTGGTGTTCTTTTGAAAACAATTATCATTTTGAAAACACGACCTAAGTTTAGCCCACTTATTAACAAACAGATTAATGTTATTAAAAATAAAATAATCCCAAAAAAGAAAGAAAATCAAGTCAAAATGGCCTTATTACAACCCAAAAATAAATAATAAATAAAGCAAACTTAATGAACAACAAACACTTATTCAAAAGCCCAAAGGAGATCACCGTGGCCACTCTGAATCCCCTCGGGCTCCAAGTCCCCAAATCAAGGCTCACCTGCAAGGTTAAGGAAAGAGGGTGAGTTTGGAAACTCAGTGTGCAACAAGCCCCTTTCAGAGCCCAAAACAATATCAGCCTACTAGGCCTAAGCCCAAATCCAATCTCAACATATACTGGGCGAAGCCTTTTCATAATTCATAATTCATATTTCATAACACTGGGCCGAAGCCTTTACTGTAATCGGTATGGCTCGTAGGCCTATTTCATTATCACGAGTAATGTCAATGAAAGAATGAATGCAAGCCCAATTGAGGAGACTACTCGACCCACCATCGGCTACTCTCCACCCGTACCAACCAACACAACACTGGCAGCATTGCTGCTTCATCATATATCTAGAGGCCTAGCCTCTTTTAATAACTGGGGCAAAGCCCTTTTCGGTAAACTGGGGCATAAGCCCTTTTCAATAAACTGGGGCATAAGCCCTTTTCAATAAACTAGGGCATAGCCCTTTTGCACTTCCTCCATCCATATAAAAACCCAACCCAATGCATTTATGATTACATCATGTGCATTTCATACATATCAATTGCATATCATACATATCATGTGCATATCATATCATTCATGTATATCATATCCCACTTATCAAATTTATAATTAAACCCTAGGGGTGTAATGGTCATTTTTTCCTAGGGGCAAAACATTCATTTTCATATTATAAAGGTAATTTAATAAATTTACAAAATATTAGGGTTTTCCATGTTCATTATTAGTTACTAACCATTCTTATGTTTTAAACAGTGATTCTGGCCCATTTTTAGCGAAACCGAGTTATTGGGCCAAAAACCCTTAATGGGCCCTACAAATGCCGACTTAGCCCACTAAGCCCACTTAACTCAAACTTTACAACAGTACTAACCGTGTTAACATGCAACTTTTCCAAATTCCATTTTCTATCATTTCTACCCAAATGGGCCCGGAAGCCCATTTGGCCCGATTTTGGCCCCTCGAGGCCCAACTAACTGTGAATGCCAAAATCATGCCCTTACCTTTTCCAACGTTCCCGATCATCAACCCGGCGAATCTAACTAACCAATGAGCGCTCGCTTGCTCACAAGTCCTCGAAATGCCAGAATTTCGGTATTTCGGCATTTCGACATTGATCATTCTAAGCTATGAAAAAGGGTTCGTTACACACCTGTTTTGCGATATTCCTCGACGGGATCTCCTACACGATTTCTCCTATAATCAACCATTAATAGATCAGCTCACAATAATTGAACCAAATCTAGAACCATCTAATATCAACACTTACACATTCGGCCACCCTCCATAATGGCCTTAAGAACCTTACCTTTGCCAAAATTGATGACTAGCTCTAGCCACTCCGATGATCCAAAGTAATCCAAGTCGACCCTATGCCTTGCTGCTCCTCTACTAAACAAACCATAAAAAAATTAAAAGAAAAACCCAATAGAGCCTATACCCACATTCGGCCATCCCCTAAACTATAGGGGTTTCGGCTTTTGTCAACAGCAACAGTTACTATAGGAATCGTTTAGAGTTCGAGCACTTACCACATTCTCTCTTCTTGAATCCATTTATGATTAAAAGATAAAGGGATTGGCCACCAAAAGTGAAAACAAAAAGAGGTTTGCTGATCAATAAGAAATCGGCACCACCTAACCATGATTTGACTTTTGCGGTATTTGGCGATAGTGGTGGTAAGAAAAACAATAGGTGAGCGAAGAGGAGTAGTGGGCTGGTTTGGAAAAGAAAAAAGAAAAGATGAATGGGAGGAAGGTAGATTCGGATGGAAAAGAAAAGAGAGAAGAAATACTACACCAAAAGGAGAAAGCGGCACACCCTAATTCCTATTGCGAAAATCCTAACTAAAACCCCTCTTGAAATCCCTCTCTAATCCCTCAATTCGGCTAAGCTCTATCCTCCTGTCAAATCCCTAAAATCTCTCCCCTTATCCCTCCTTAATTCATGCATTTGACTGATTCAAACTCTCTTCCACGGAGTTCCATCCAGCTTTAAACTCTAACATGCACAAGCATAAAAATAACATTACCTTTGCCATCACAGGGAATCGAACCCAGGTTCCCCCAACCACTTACACGCCACCTTTTTAGCTCCTTAGTGGCGTCACTTAGCCACTCTGCTAGAGGCTCTTTTTGTGTTAGATTTCACCCACAAATTTTAATAAGACCACCTATCCAAAGCCCCTAACCTCTTAAGTCCAAAATTCAAAAATTCAACCGGGTTTTGGCCAACACATGGGCGTTCCATAAGCCCATTTACCTACTCAAATTATGAATTCCACAACCAAATACCAAATTTAAAAACTTTACCAAAATATCAAGAATCGCGAAAGACCCGAAAATCAGGATGCTACATGTACTTATGAACATTAGGTATTTTTACCGATTATGTCGTTTTACTCGTTTTCACGTAAAATCGCTTAGTAAAAGTTGTTTAACACAATTTCAAGCTTCATCTTCTACCATAAAACATCAAAATAAACACATTTCACCTATGGGTATTTTTCCAAATATAAACCCTAGGTTAAATTATTGCTAGAATAAGCTTGACCAAGTTATCGGGATTTCAAAAATGTAAAGAACTTTAAAAATGGGGCTAGGGAGCACTTATAATCGAGCTTGGGAGTTTGAACAAACGTTAACCATGGCTACTGCTAGTAGAAACAGTTGAATGAAGAAGATGATAGGTAATTTGGCTTATTTCCCTTTTTAATTCTTTTAATTATTAGTTTACCAAAATACCCCTAACTTAAAAATATTTTATTACACCCATTTCATGTCTATTTTTGTCCAGCAATTAACCAATGGTCTAATTACCATTTAAGGACCCTCAATTTAAAATCTCATAACAATTGGCACCTCTAGTATATAGAACTCAACTTTTGCACCTTTTGCAATTTAGTCCTTTTGACTAAATTAAGTGCCCGAATGTCAAAATTTTCGAACAAAATTTTCACGAAATTATTCCGTGAAATCGTAGACCATAAAAATATAATAAAAATAAAATTTTTACCATCGGATTTATGGTCCCGAAACCACTATTCTGACTAGGCCCAAAATCAGGGTGTTACAACTCTCCCCCCTTTAGGGATTTTCGTCCCCGAAAATCTTACCGGAAAAGTGGTCTTCACTTAGATTCCTAAATCTCATAATTGATACCAAAGTACCTTCGCTCAGGCGGTGCCTCCAATACATCTCTTTAATTTCACATATGATCTAAAAGCTTACGGACTCAACTCCTAATTGTTCTTAAATTTTCAAAGGCTTCTCAGTTTCCCATGATATCATGACATATATCCTGGATCTCAATTTGGTTTATGAAGACTAGAATTCCAAGAAATCCATCAATCAAAGGGACATGCATTCTTTCGAAATAATCATACAGATTTTCATCATCGATAAATCACAATCCAATAATATCTGAATCAAATTACAGTACACATCATTACTCTATAAATAAATAGGAAAATTTTCACTGTGAGCTTCGTACAGTTCTTTCTGTATAAACCTCAGAATAATAATAGCATGAATCAGATCCAATCTGAAATTCAACATCAGATGTCGATCCTCACTGTACTCTTTTAGTTTACTACTCACTATCACATTTTCCTATTTCCACTACGAAAAGAATTCTGATATAACCTCGAAAATAATCCTTCACATTCTCATCCTAATATCAATACTGGTAGAGATAATTCTAGTAGATCTTGATGCTCGGCTTTAACCCCATCAACAACTCAAATTTTCTGTGACATCAAATGCTCCAAACTATCACATTACCTTATTTTCTTGAAACACATCACCTGTGACACCCCTAATTTGACCCTAGTCGAAAAGTGGTTTTGGGACCACAAAATCGAGTCATAAAAATAATTAGCCGTCATATTTTATGACTATTATATGTGAATACGAATGTGTGAAAGTTTTAAGCTTTGATTTAGTAAATTGCATGTGAATTTAGTCAATAGGACTTATGTGCGACACTTTTGAAATGTGATAGGTCAAAACATAAGGATCTATTAGTGCATGAAATAAAAAGGGGGGACTTGCATGTCAATTTCCCCCCTAATTTGGTAGTGGCCGGCCATGAGCATGAGAGGGGACAAAATGTTATGGGGTGAAACATGTTGGAAACATGTTGTGTTAGTGTGTTAGGGAGAAAGAATAAAATAAAGGGGTTAGTAATAAAGAAATGAAAAGGAGGGTGATGAGAAAAAAAAAAAGGTTGTCTCATCCATGTTTCCCCCCCACATTGCCGTGACTTGAGAAGCAAAAGAAAAGAAGAAATCGGTTCTTCTTAGCTGAAATGAAAAGAAGAAGAAATGAATGAAGCTAGAAAGGAGAGGGCAGCTGCATGTAGTGGAAAACCATGGAATTTGTTTGCTTAGAAGTTAAAATTTTCAAGTAGAAGGCTAACAAGGTAGGAGAAGGTGGTAGTCGACAAGGGAAAGAGCAAATTGAATAGGTGGAATTGGTGTTGGGAACCTTGGTGAGTTTTCCTTGAACTTTTATTTTCTTGTGTTTGATAATTGTTGAAACCGTTAAATTTGTGACATCCCTAATTTGACCCTAGTCGAAAAGTGGTTTCGGGACCACTAAACCGAGTCGTATAAGTAATTAAAAGTTATATTCTATGTTTATGATGTTAGTAAATGCATGTGTGAAAGTTTCATGCATTAATTTGATCGTTCTAGGTGAATTTATTAAAATGGACTTATATGAAACATTGTTGAAAGGTGATAGGTTAATCTTACAATGGTCTAATAGTACATGCATGCAAAGAGTGGTTTTGCATGTCAATTTACCAAAAAAAGAAGAGTGGCCGCCATGACAAGGTTATGGGCAAGGGAACATGTTTCCAACATGTTTGGCTAGTGAGGTATGGGTGGAGAAATTAAATAATGTGCTAGCATTAAAGAAAATGTTAAAAAAAAAAAAGTGTGGATGCCCCCCTTGTTGCCGTGAGTTGAGGAAGAAGAATGAAAAATCCTTGTTGTTCATCCATTCTCATTTTGTTACAATTACCATGACTTGAGAAGAAGAAGGAGTGTTCATGTTTTCTTTCTTTTGCAATTGTTGTAACTAGAAGAAGAAGAGGAAGCAATAATAGAGAAATACAATGGAGCAAATCAAATAGGTGATTTCCATCTTGGAGGAATTTTCGGTTAGTTCTTTGCAAATATTTTATATTTCTTCCTAAGCTGTTCGGTTTTAAGTGTTGCGATGCTTGAGATTGATGTTGCATCGACATGCATGTAAGATTTTGATAGTTTTGTTTGGTGAGTGTGGATTAATTTGCTCCTAGAAACCGTGGCTAAATGGTGAAGTAAATGGTGTGGTATGGCTGCTCAAATATGTGTTGGCGTGTGCAATTGTGACTATCTTATTATCTGCCTTAATTTGCTTTTACATGCTGTCCAATATTGTAAATTTTATGACAAATTCGGTTAAGTTTAATGCATGTCTCATTTGAAAATTCAATGCTGTCCAAAGCTGGACATTTCCATGTTGTTCGGGTGAGTCTTTCAAAGGTAACTTTGCTAAATTCTCACATTTAATTTATGGGTACATATACAAGTAATGTTCGGCTATAAGGAATGTAAGTATAGGTGTGATCGGTCATGGAAATTTGACATGAAGTTTTGTTAGGTGAGTGGTGAATGGCCGAATGAATTATATTCATTGTGAGGAAGAAATTTGTATATAAATTGGGTATGTGTGCATTCGGACTTTAAGGGGTAATGAGATGAAGTTAAGGTGCGAATTTTAGTTCGGGTGATAGAGATAATTCGGTTGAGTTGATTCATGATGTTGTACATTAGAAAAAAAAAAAATTAATTAACTACTAAATGTATTTATTCTAGATCAAGACATCAAAGGGGGAAAATCAAACAAAGGCAAAGCAAAGATAATCGAGTAGTCGATTGGAAATCGTTTTATCCAATATAAGGTAAGTCATTAAGCATGTATTTGGTGTTGATTTAAATGATCATATTATATATGCAATCGTGTTTAAATGAGTTGATGTGTAAATGGAAATGTATGTGTATGGAATGATGCCATTATTGAATGTATAAAGGCAGCAAAATGCATAAGGTGTTGGTTTCGGCACTAAGTGTGCGGATCTAAAATTGTATAGCACTAAGTGTGCGAACTGAATATATATATAGCACTAAGTGTGCGGCGGAATATATATATAGCACTAAGTGTCGAGCTGAATATATATATAGCACTAAGTGTGCGAATTTGATTATATAGCACTAAGTGTGCGGCGGAATATATATATAGCACTAAGTGTGCGAGCTGAATATATATATAGCACTAAGTGTGCGAGCTGGATATATATATATATAGCACTAAGTGTGCGATTCACTATATGCTCTTGCATTACAATTGGCACTGAGTGTGCGATATTATTGAGTTAATCCGGACAGCGGATCGGGTAAGTACCTTGAGCTCATGACGAATAGGCAATATGTTCATGCTCGGGATTAAGCTTGGTAAGCTTTAAATCTATGTGATGATTGAAATTGTATGGTTGTGGTGGAAATGAGTTAGTATGTGAAAATGCCTCAAATATCTTGTTGTGTGAAATATGAAATGTGGATGTATGACTTGGTATGAGATTGAACCGAAAGGTCCGAGGAATTATGGTATAGTATTGATATGGATGAATACCCACCTCGTTTATTGTTTCATGTTGTGGTAACTTTTAAATGGATGGTTGTTGAATGCTTATGACTTCTTGAGTTATAAACTTACCGGTGTTTTCTTGTCACCCATTCTAGGTCTCTTGGACTCGTATCATTTGCGTGCTCGGAACCGTCGTTGAAGTCATCACACGGCTGGAAATCTTTTGGTATTGTCTTCGTAGTTGAACTAGGAGAACATTTGGCATGTATAGGCTATTCTGTTTTGTCGAATTGTGGGTTGTAAATTCTAAGCCATGTGAAAATGGCCTATGTGGTCGTTGAGTGGGATGCTAGAACCTATAGCCACGAGTCTTAGAAACTTTAATTTTGATAAGGTGGCCATAATTTGTGTCATGTATGATGAATGATTAGTAAGGCCAAGGAAAGATTCATGAAATTGGCATAGTCTACTGCAGTAACTGTTGCGGACAGCAGCAGTGAGATGAGATTGAAAAATCACTAAAAATAGTAGAAGTAGAATTAAATAGTGAATAAATTATGAAATTGAACCTTGATGAATCTATTTTCATATGGATGAAACGAAACGACCATATGAGTAGTATACTGAGAGATATTAAAGTTCTCGTGAGACAGGGCCAGAACGGTTTCTGGGTCCCCTGTCGCGACTTTGAAAATTTACTATAAATTATCCAGAAGGAATTAGAAGTCGTGCCTTATATGTGCAGATTCCCCTTTGAGTCTAGTTTTATTAGAAAGAAACGGCATGAGCATTGAAGCTCTGTAAGAGAAGATATCCAGGTTGTAATGCGGAAGGTCAGTGCAGTCGACCCTGTAAAATGGACGACTTTAACTAATAAACTGTACTAATTGGCTCGACCAAAATTCTACAAAAAATGTGTAGATGAGATTATGAGTCTAGTTTCAGGAAAATTTACGGAACTGATTTTCGAGTTCTGGAACTCGAGATATGATTTTTAAGGTGGCAGTGACGCAGTCAGCTAGCCTGCCTGGAACAGATATTAAATATTTCCAAGAGAGAAATAAGGGAAGTAAGCCCGGTAAGACCACGTGGTCAAATCCGGTGACGGTCACGGGTTTGGGGTGTTACAAAATTGCTGTCCGAATTTTACCTTGTTGGTATCGTTAATTGCTGCCCTGTTCATGCTGTCTAAATGTTGTACTATTAATGCTGTCCGAATCAGCCTCCGAATGTGATATATTACAGCAATTAAGCCAAGTGTTGCGGGTCCTCTTAGGCTGCCCACAACGCAACCTTTCAATACTAATGTTACCATGAATTAACCTTCAATTGATGGTGTGGTGTATGATCTCATAACTCGGTTTGGTATTGAAATAAAGATTAAATGATATGTGATTGTTAAGTGAATAATATTAGTTAAGTTCTTAAGCAAATCTATTGTTTTACTTAAGCTTAAGAGCAAAGAGGATCAAAGTCGGATAGGGGAAAAGAGAAAGTAAACGAATAGCCGTGGACATCTAATCGTCGACCACTCCCAAGGTAAGTTTTAAGTATTAAACATTGAGTAAATCAATCATATTAGGACATAATGAGTTGATTTAATAAGATATGATGTGGCCATGATATGTCTTAAACTCAAATGGTAAGTTCGTAAGTGTTTGGACTTGGAAATTTAAGAGCAAAATGTAATAGTTTGCTTGGGACAGCAGCAGTAACGTGATTTTAGAAAATCACTATAAATTGTTGGTGTGGAATTATAGGCTGAATAAAATATGTAATCAAAGCTTAGTTGGTCTAGTTTCCTATAAAAGAGACCGTGGAAGCAAATAAATTTCCTATAAAGAGATATTTAAAGTTGTGTGGGACAGGGCCAGAATGACACCGAAATCCCCTGTTCTGTTTTGAGAAAATCACTATAATTTGTACAAAAATGGTTACAAGATAAAATTTATATGCTTAGACTCCTTAATGAGTCTAGTTTCAAATGAAATCAAATAGAACATACTTTTAATTCTGTACAATGAGAATTTTGATTCGTAGTGAAGACTGGTCAGGTTAGTCAAACAGTGAAACAGGGGAAACTTTAAGAAAAATCTGGTATTGATTGGCCAAACTAAAAATTCTGAAAAATTTATGGATGGAAGATATACGAGTCTATATTCAGGGAAAATTAACGGCACTTCATTTGGAGTTTCACAGCTCCATTTACGTATAATTTAATGACTGTTGCTCAGGAAAAACAGCTTGTGCTGAATTTGGGATTTTGTTGTAAACCTTAATAAAACCATTTGAGTTGCTTATAAGCCATTGCTGAAATTGATATACAAGTTAAATATATATATGTGTGGTAAAGCCAAATGGCTAGTGTGGAATATGTATGTGATATATGTGTGGTAAAGCCAAATGGCTAGTGTGAAATATGTATGTGATATATGTGTGGTAAAGCCAAATGGCTAGTGTGAAATATGTATGTGATATATGTGTGGTAAAGCCAAATGGCTAGTGTGAAATATGTATGAGATATATGTGTGGTAAAGCCAAATGGCTAGTATGAAACATGTATGAGATGTATATATGTGATAAGGCCGAATGGCCGATGTGATGAATGTCAAAGTGTATATAAGTGATAAGGCCGAATGGCCAATAAGATGAATATGAAAGTGTATAAATGTGATAAGTCCGAGGGGCATTTGTGTCAGTACTATATCCGGGTTAAAACCCGTAGGCTTTATCGAGAATATTATCTGATTAATGTCCGTAGGCTTCGTGCTCGTACTAGATCCGAGCTTTAAAGACCCGACGGCTAAAGGCTAGGATTCAAGTAAGACTTTGATATTGAGTATCGCATTAAGTTACCATCAAATAAGTACTATGTATTTAAGATGTTCAGTCGTATTACTTACCCATCGGTGGGGTGATTTCGAGGTGAATTATCAGTATCAAAGAGGTAGGTAAATGTGACTAATATTATAACTCTAAATATGAGAATGATCTAATTGGTAATGGTATGTTGTATAGTAAAGTATGCGATGAAATATTCTTATGTATTAGTGCATATTCTGCCCAAAAGCCTATGATTTGAGTATGGGTTGGGTTGAGCTAGATGTGCCAGTACAAGGTAAGGATTATGATTTGTAAGCTTACGTATATGTGATAAGGAATATGTTTGGTTCTTTATGTGCCTATGGTAATCTAGTACTTGTCATGTTGAAATACTTAAAAGTATGGATGTGATTATGAACAAGTGGAAAGGATTATTGAAGTTGAAAATCGATGAAGAATGTGCTTGGGAAATATTTGACCATCTAGGTCATTATTATTGAAAGTATTTATGTGGCAGCCAAGTGTTGCGTTTAATGATATTATAGATCGAGATGAAGCTCGGATTAACTTCATCGAGCAGTTGATATGAATGACCAATGATAGTGATTGAGAACACTTTGTTTTGCTTAAAACTTACTAAGCATTAAATGCTTACTCCGTTCTTTGTATCTCTGTTTTATAGATTTTGGTTAAATCGACTATCGGACTCGGGATTATTGAAGTCGAAGTCTCCCACACTATCAAAGCCCCCTTTTGGTACAATTTTGGTTGAACTTTGAAATGGCATGTATAGGACTACCCTTTTGTTGTAGGTCATGTACCTTTCGGTTTTGTGTAAGTTTGGATAGCCATGCGAAAATGGCTTAAGTATACTTTGATCATAGCATTATAATCGTTTTGTATGTTGCCCGTCGAGGGGTATTGAGATGTTGGTAATGGTTAGCCATGGGAATGGTTATTCATGATTACTTTTGGAATATGTATGACAAACTCTTGTCGATCCATGGAGGGTCATGAAATAGGTAAAGTTTACCTTAAAATAGATGCCGCAGCAGCAGTGATGTGGATGTGAAAATCACTAAAAATAGTAAGAATTGAATTAAATAGAGAATAAATTATGTAAATGAACCTTGATGAATCTACTTTCATATGGAAGAAACGAAACGGTCATATGAGTTGTATGTTAAGAGATATTAAAGTTCTCGTGAAACAGGGCCAGAACGGTTTCTGGATCCCCTGTTCCGACTTTGGAAATTCATTTTAAATTAACCAGAGATAATTAGGAGTCATGCAATATATGTATAGATTCCTCTTTGAGTCTAGTTTCTATAGAAACAAACAGCATCAGTATTGAAGCCCTTTACAGGGAGATATCCAAACAGTATTGCGCGAAGGTCAGTGTAGTCGATCCCTGTAACATGGGAGACTTTAACTAATAAACTGTACTAATTGGCCCGACCAAAAATTCTAGAAAAAAATTTGTAGATGCATATATGAGTCTAGTATCAGGGAAAAATCACGAAACTGATTTTTGAGTTGTGGAACTCAAGATATGAATTTTAAGGCGTAAGTGACGCAATAACCAGCTTGTCTGGAAATTTTTAAATGGATTGTGAAAATAATTAAGTTAAGCCTGTATGCACCTTGTGTTTGACTCGATGTGAACTTGGGTGCGGGTGTTACAATTTTATTGGTATCGAGCTACGGTTTAGTCGATTCTAGGACTACCGTAATCGTTTGGGTCTAGCTATACATGCCATTATGTGATTATTTGATAGTGTGGTGATTTCGACAATTGAAAATGTGTTTATTTATTGTAATGAATTCGATCCGATCGAGTACATGTGAGATGGTATTGAGAGGATGAGACATGCTTATGATGTGTCAATATTGAGAAGGTATAACATAAATACGTTTTGAGTAAGTGAATTTGGTATTTAATTTAAAATGCCATGATATACATGTATGATAGATGAATGATGTCCCATTGTCCTTATCATAATAAGGTTATTAGAGAAATGAACAAAGGAAGAGATTGGGGATATATGCTTTTGTGTGATTGCTTATTGAGCTGAAAGTTTAGTAAAAGAAACATACATGTATTAGATTTGAATGATATTTACGACTTAAAGTCAAGAATCATGTTATATGTTTACATGTGAATGAATTGATTAAATTATAAATGTGATTTGTGCCATGTGAAACATGATAACATGTGAATAAATATGTATGAGACTCAGTGATGTGAATCCGAGTTTAAAGACCCGCTGACTGTATGAAGAGATTATGTCCGGGTAAAGACCTGATGTCTAGGTACAGAGATTATGTCCGGATTAAAATTCGCTGGCTTTGTGTGGAGATTTCATCCGAGCTAAAGGTCTCGACAATGATCCGGGCTAAGTCCCGAAGAGCATTCGTGCTAGTGATATATCCGGGCTAAGTCCCGAAGAGCATTCATGCTAGTGACGTATCCGGGCTAAGTTCCGAAGAGCATTCATGCTAGTGACGTATCCGGACTAAGTTCCAAAGAGCATTCGTGCTAGTGACGTATCCGAACTAAGTTCTGAAGAGCATTCGTGCTAGTGATGTATCCGGACTAAGTTCCGACGAGCATTCGTGCTAGTGATGTATCCGGACTAAGTTCCGAAGAGCATTCGTGCTGGTGACATGTATTCGGGCCTCCGTGCCTAGTAGGCTTCGTGCCGGTAAATTGAGCAAAGTTTAAGTGTTCATTATTATACGAATTCAAATTTATATGAGACGATATGTTTAAAAGTGTACATACGTGATGTTTATAGACTTGGGTAAGTCATTTCAATGTGTAATAACGAATGAATAAGAGCACTATGTGTGTGAATGATTAGAGGCACTGTGCGTGTGTAAATCCCTTTAACCGAGCACTATGAGTGCGAGATCGGTCAGTGGGCACTAAGTGTGTGAAGTGGAATTCATGTAAGACCTCGGGACGAAGGCATTGATTTGAGATAATGTGTAAGACCATGCAGGACATGGCATCGGCTCGATATGTGAGAATATGTAAGACCATATCTAGGATATGGCATTGTAAGAGCCATATGTGCTTGAATTAGTTGAGCCCTTACAAGTAAGTATTCGCTCAGTTGATAAACGAGCTACCGGCCTTTGGCTAAGTTGATCTTTTGTGTATGAACATACGGGTTGGTAATGTGAAGTAAGTTCTTGAGTAAATAGAGCTTAAATTATGATTTGATTAGATCATGTTTTAAGCAAATCGAAATCATGCTCTTGGTGTGTGGCTATTGAGCGAAATTGTAAATATGATAAGTGTCTTGTGTTTGAGCTTTGGTAATGAGAATGTAATAAGAATGTGTATTGATTTGTTGATATATGTGCTTGGTTATTGAATGGTATCCGGCTAAGTCCCGAAGGCTTTTGTGCGATTACTAAATCGGGCTAATTCCGAAGGCAATTGTGCGAATCACTATAACCGGGCTATGTCCCGAAGACAATCGAGCGAGTCGCTATATCCGGTTAAATCCCAAAGGTACGTGATTCAGAAATGAGCAATCTTGCTGTAAAAATTTCAGTTAATACGCTTGCAAAAATCCAAGCAATGAGGTATGTTCGTATGTGCTGAATGAATTAAATGTTCAGGTCTGTGGAAGTTGAATTTTCTGTTGGAAATAAGTTAAGTTGAATATTGAGATACGATGGAGTTATAAAGGATATTTATTGGGATGTTTGAGTATATGCATACTTTCGGTCGATTCTGACTTATACATGAATGAAAATGTGGGTTACAAATATGTGGGTTGATGATGTGAATTATACATGTTAATATGTGCTTAATATGTGTTTGAAATGCATTTTGAATTAAATTAAGTGATTATTGCTTATGAAATCAAGAAAATGAGATATATGTGCATACTTGTAGAAATGCTCATATGAATATAATTCAATAAGAGGACGTTATCCTAAACTATGCATCGGTAGAAATTTTGGGACGAAAATCCCTAAAGGGAGGAGAGTTGTGACACCCTAATTTGACCCTAGTCGAAAAGTGGTTTCGGGACCACAAAATCGAGTCATAAAATAATTAGCCGTCATATTTTATGACTATTATATGTGAATCTGAATGTGTGAAAGTTTTAAGCTTTGATTTAGTAAATTGCATGTGAATTTAGTCAATAGGACTTATATGCGACACTTTTGAAATGTGATAGGTCAAAACATAAGGATCTATTAGTGCATGAAATAAAAGGGGGACTTGCATGTCAATTTCCCCTAATTTGGTAGTGGTGACCATGAGCATGAGAGGGACAAAATGTTATGGGGTGAAACATGTTGGAAACATGTTGTGTTAGTGTGTTAGGGAGAAAGAATAAAATAAAGGGTTAGTAATAAAGAAATGAAAAGGGAGGGTGATGAGAAAAAAAAAAAAAGGTTGTCTCATCCATGTTTCCCCCCCACATTGCCGTGACTTGAGAAGCAAAAGAAAAGAAGAAATTGGTTCTTTTTAGCTGAAATGAAAAGAAGAAGAAAGGAATGAAGCTAGAAAGGAGAGGGCAGCTGCATGTAGTGGAAAACCATGGAATTTGTTTGCTTAGAAGTTAAAATTTTCAAGTAGAAGGCTAACAAGGTAGGAGAAGGTGGTAGTAGACAAGGGAAAGAGCAAATTGAATAGGTGGAATCGGTGTTGGGAACCTTGGTGAGTTTTCCTTGAACTTTTATTTTCTTGTGTTTGATAATTGTTGAAACCGTTAAATTGCTGTCCGAATTTTACCTTGTTGGTATCGTTAATTGCTGCCCTGTTCATGCTGTCTAAATGTTGTACTATTAATGCTGTCCGAATCAGCCTCCGAATGTGATATATTACAGCAATTAAGCCAAGTGTTGCGGGTCCTCTTAGGCTGCCCACAACGCAACCTTTCAATACTAATGTTACCATGAATTAACCTTCAATTGATGGTGTGGTGTATGATCTCATAACTCGGTTTGGTATTGAGATAAAGATTAAATGATATGTGATTGTTAAGTGAATAATATTAGTTAAGTTCTTAAGCAAATCTATTGTTTTACTTAAGCTTAAGAGCAAAGAGGATCAAAGTCGGATAGGGGAAAAGAGAAAGTAAACGAATAGCCGTGGACATCTAATCGTCGACCACTCCCGAGGTAAGTTTTAAGTATTAAACATTGAGTAAATTCAATCATATTAGGACATAATGAGTTGATTTAATAAGATATGATGTGGCCATGATATGTCTTAAACTCAAATGGTAAGTTCATAAGTGTTTGGACTTGGAAATTTAAGAGCAAAATGTAATAGTTTGCTTGGGACAGCAGCAGTAACGTGATTTTAGAAAATCACTATAAATTGTTGGTGTGGAATTATAGGCTGAATAAAATATGTAATCAAAGCTTAGTTGGTCTAGTTTCCTATAAAAGAGACCGTGGAAGCAAAGAAATTTCCTATAAAGAGATATTTAAAGTTGTGTGGGACAGGGCCAGAATGACACCGAAATCCCCTGTTCTGTTTTGAGAAAATCACTATAATTTGTACAAAAATGGTTACAAGATAAAATTTATATGCTTAGACTCCTTAATGAGTCTAGTTTCAAATGAAATCAAATAGAACATACTTTTAATTCTGTACAATGAGAATTTTGATTCGTAGTGAAGACTGGTCAGGTTAGTCAAACAGTGAAACAGGGGAAACTTTAAGAAAAATCTGGTATTGATTGGCCAAACTAAAAATTCTGAAAAATTTATGGATGGAAGATATACGAGTCTATATTCAGGGAAAATTAACGGCACTTCATTTGGAGTTTCGCAGCTCCATTTACGAATAATTTAATGACTGTTGCTCAGGAAAAACAGCTTGTGCTGAATTTGGGATTTTGTTGTAAACCTTAATAAAACCATTTGAGTTGCTTATAAGCCATTGCTGAAATTGATATACAAGTTAAATATATATATATGTGGTAAAGCCAAATGGCTAGTGTGAAATATGTATGTGATATATGTGTGGTAAAGCCAAATGGCTAGTGTGAAATATGTATGTGATATATGTGTGGTAAAGCCAAATGGCTAGTGTGAAATATGTATGAGATATATGTGGTAAAGCCAAATGGCAGTATGAAACATGTATGAGATGTATATATGTGATAAGGCGAATGGCGATGTGATGAATGTCAAAGTGTATATAAGTGATAAGGCCGAATGGCCAATGCGATGAATATGAAAGTGTATAAATGTGATAAGTCCCGAGGGGCATTTGTGTCGATACTATATCGGGTTAAAACCCGTAGGCTTTATCGAGAATATTATCACGATTAATGTCCGTAGGCCGTTGCTCGTACTAGATCCGAGCTTTAAAGACCGACGGCTAAAGGCTAGGATTCAAGTAAGACTTTGATATTGAGTATCGCATTAAGTTACCATCAAATAAGTATTATGTATTTAAGATGTTCAGTGCGTATTACTTACCCATCGGTGGGGTGATTTCGAGGTGAATTATCGGTATCAAAGAGGTAGGTAAATGTGACTAATATTATAACTCTAAATATGAGAATGATCTAATTGGTAATGGTATGTTGTATAGTAAAGTATGCGATGAAATATTCTTATGTATTAGTGCATATTACGCCCAAAAGCCTATGATTTGAGTATGGGTTGGGTTGAGCTAGATGTGCCGATTACAAGGTAAGGATTATGATTTGTAAGCTTACGTATATGTGATAAGGAATATGTTTGGTTCTTTATGTGCCTATGGTAATTTAGTACTTGTCATGTTGAAATACTTAAAAGTATGGATGTGATTATGAACAAGTGGAAAGGATTATTGAAGTTGAAAATCGATGAAGAATGTGCTTGGGAAATATTTGACCATCTAGGTCATTATTATTGAAAGTATTTATGTGGCAGCCAAGTGTTGCGTTTAATGATATTATAGATCGAGATGAAGCTCGGATTAACTTCATCGAGCAGTTGATATGAATGACCAATGATAGTGATTGAGAACACTTTGTTTTGCTTAAAACTTACTAAGCATTAAATGCTTACTCCGTTCTTTATCTCTGTTTTATAGATTTTGGTTCGTCAGCTATCAGACTCGGGATTATTGAAGTCGAAGTCTCCCACACTATCAAAGCCCCCTTTTGGTACAATTTTGGTTGAACTTTGAAATGGCATGTATAGGACTACCCTTTTGTTGTAGGTCATGTACCTTTCGGTTTTGTGTAAGTTTGGATAGCCATGCGAAAATGGCTTAAGTATACTTTGATCATAGCATTATAATCGTTTTGTATGTTGCCCGTCGAGGGGTATTGAGATGTTGGTAATGGTTAGCCATGGGAATGGTTATTCATGATTACTTTTGGAATATGTATGACAAACTCTTGTCGATCCATGGAGGGTCATGAAATAGGTAAAGTTTACCTTAAAAGTAGATGCCGGTAGCAGCAGTGATGTGGATGTGAAAAATCACCAAAAATAGTAGGAATTGAATTAAATATAGAATAAATTATGTAAATGAACCTTGATGAATCTACTTTCATATGGAAGAAACGAAACGGTCATATGAGTTGTATGTTAAGAGATATTAAAGTTCTCGTGAAACAGGGCCAGAACGGTTTCTGGATCCCCTGTTCCGACTTTGGAAATTCATTGTAAAATAACCAGAGATAATTAGGAGTCATGCCATATATGTATAGATTCCTATTTGAGTCTAGTTTCTATAGAAAGAAACGGCATCAGTATTGAAGCCCTGTACAGGGAGATATCCAAACAGTATTGCGCGAAGGTCAGTGTAGTTGTTCCCTGTAACATGGGAGACTTTAACTAATAAACTGTACTAATTGGCCCGACCAAAAATTCTAGAAAAAAATTTGTAGATGCATATATGAGTCTAGTATCAGGGAAAAATCACGAAACTGATTTTTGAGTTGTGGAACTCAAGATATGAATTTTAAGGCGTAAGTGACGCAATAACCAGCTTGTCTGGAAATTTTTAAATGGATTGTGAAAATAATTAAGTCTGTATGCACCTTGTGTTCGACTGCGGTAACGGACTTGGGTACGGGGTGTTACATCACCCTTCATACCACAGTGCATTACTGAAAATTAGGAAATCTTTACTCAATGCAGACTAGTCCAGTTCAGGCACTTTGGTTAGCAATATTCTCATCTGTCCAAACCTTGCTAACATGTAATAAACTTTTTAGCTTTTGCAAGATGAAAACTTTATCATTCTTAGTAGCTTTAACTCATATCAAAATTTTCTAAGAGATATACACTTCTTGTTCAGACTATTTGCCTTTTACCCGTAAAGAAATGAAATTCTATTATCAGATTTGGGAAAAATGATCCGGACATAATTGTCATATAAAATCTTTCAAATAAATAATTCACAAAGTTAAACACTCGAGCCGATTTAAAACCGTTGAATAACATTTCTAGTAATCATTTCTTCTAGTTACTAAACAATTCATCATGCAGTCCTTTACTATTCATTCCTTGCGCTAATCAAAAACATCTCAATTGCATTAGCTCAAGTAACCAAAATATCTCAATTGAAGACATTAACTATGATTGACTTACTTGAGAGAAGTAATCCACCATACCAATTGAAACTCACACTTTTATCACTTATGCCTTTACTGATGTCAAATCCTTACACGAAAATTAGAAAAATCCCAATACTAAAATCACCACATTACCAAGATCAAATCAGAAGTATAATCATACTTGACATGATTATTACAAGCTGAAGAACGCACTTCAAGCTTGAGTCATAATTGACAATTTAAGGAACAAAGATAACAAGAAAATCGAATAAAGAAATCCAAGATACGATACTATGCTGGAAAATTGAAAACCAAACTCATAGGAAAATATGGAAGATCTCGAAAATTCCTTAGAGAAAAGAAGTCCAGAAGAAAACATCATTTAATCCCACTGAAATCAAATGTAACAAGAACAATGTATCTTCCCATACATATATATCAAATGGAGTATCAAGTAGAAGAAACAATATCATAATATCATACATATCCTCTCATCAGTCCTTATCAGACGAAATGTAATAAAATGCCCAAGGAAAAACAGCAATACAAATTATAAACCAGTCAGACAACTAATGCTTCTATCTAACACAAGGATTAGAAAACATTCCCATATAACAAGAATTTATTCAAAAGATCAATAACCATAAAAAATTTTCTGAGAATGGATAAATACATAGAACATCTCAGAAGAAATTATTAAATCTGTTCAGCCGTAACTGTCACACTCAGATATTACACATTTCAAATATCATTTCCCACAACTAGTTCTGCCATCACAAATTTCATGTTAGACCTTTCACTAAAGAAGACCAGTTCTGAATAAATTTTGATTTACACTTTTCTCGACCTTGTACCTGAGTAATTCAATTTACCAAAGTAAATTCATTCTCTAACTGGGGCAGTGCATAGCTTCAATAATCTTTATATCAATCTGATACTTTTCTAGTTCTAACTTTACTTATCAACTCATTCTCAATCTCTAATCATACTTATAATTATTCTATCATTGAACTCTTTGGTTTTTCAACCGGGAACTTATTTAGTACAAGTCTCATGAAATTCCATTATAAGCACCACTTCGATAAGGGGGAGAGGTTGTAGGGCCTCTGACTCGACTTTCTTATACATATACATATGACACAACTTTCATCGTCATAGCAACATCGTTAAAATCATGTCATTCATTTCAGACAACACAACATTTCATGTTGGTTTTCACCAATTTTCCAATTATTCTATTCAACTTGTCAAGTAAGCCAAGTGCACTACATCATATGAGCATTAAGCAAATATAGATATTTATCACAACATAAACATTCATATCACATGTCACCACATATATATCATAAACTTTTATTCATACTTTTCTAAACCGAGACTTATCATAATCATAGTTTTACTCAAATACCTTCAATCACCTTGAACATGGTCGGTGTAGCTCGGTTGGAGAGTACCTTTATCTAAATAAGATGGTTCTCTTACACGTCGGGAGACATCACACTATCACAGATTTGTGGCATGTATAACTAGATTTTTACACATGCTAGGTTAGTCCGAGAATTGACCAAACCATAGCTCTGATACCACCAAATGTAACACCCCTTACCCGTATCCAAGGCCGAAACAGGGTACGAGGCATTACCAGACTTAACCATACACATAGACGAAAATCGGGCCATAAAATTTCATTTCATTCAAAGCTTTTCGAACACATGCATAGGCTCATATTTAAAGGCATATAATGTGGCATAAATGAGCACTTACACATCCATAATCATGCAAAAATATGTCATTCACTTTAAACATATTTACTTACCATCCTGTGTAATATCCCGACTTAGGGCCTAATCAGAATAGTGGTTTCGTGACCACAAATCCGAGGTAGAAAAATTTATTTTATTATCATTTTAAGGTCTATGGCATGATTGCATGATTGTGTGAAAATTTCGTTTAGAAATTTTATTGATGGAGGGTCTAATTTGATATTTAGGACTAAATTACAAAAGTTGTAAAATGTATGTTCTAGTTCACAAAGGTATTAAGTACTTGTGAGTAATGGGTTTTTAAAGTGGAGGTCCTTGGATAGTAATTAAACCATTATACTAATTTGGACAAAAATACCTAAAGGAAGATAAAACACCATAGTTTTTAATTAAGGGCATTTTGGTCATTTAGTTATTAAAATGAATTAAAACAAAATTAAAAGCCAATTTTTGTCCATCTTATTCATTAGGCCAAAATTTCAAGGGTTCTCCATAGCTAGGGTTTGTTTCATCCTGTATATAATATACATTCTTACATTAACTAGAACTAGACATGCTAAATCTTATTCTCATTTTATACCATCATAATGTAGATACTAATTTGTCCATTAAACAACCATATTCAAGGCAACATTACTCATTTCCATTTAATTTATGATCCACTGGCCTGCATTTAACTTACCTGATGTATTACCAATCATGCATAACAAACAAAGCTAACTATATCATCACATCAAAACATAGGACATGACATGATTAATTAAACTTACAAACCATAATGGATAAGGACCACATCTCATGATCATATACGACAACTCAATGCAGACTGATACATATGGTCAAAGTCATAATAATAATACATATCACAAACCAACTTCCTATACATGCCACTCACTTGATATTTCTAATATTTGAATTAATTCTCCCAAAAATAATAGCTTGATAGTGTGGTTTTGCCTCAAGCGATCTCCAACCCCGGCCGACACCAAAAGCGAAGAAGTAGAGAGGAGGGTAAGCTTTATGCTTAGTAAGTCCATATGAAGTTAATAAGC
Organism: Gossypium herbaceum; assembly: GCA_025502765.1. Taxonomy (NCBI): domain Eukaryota; kingdom Viridiplantae; phylum Streptophyta; class Magnoliopsida; order Malvales; family Malvaceae; genus Gossypium; species Gossypium herbaceum. Next base: position 29,930,044 of record CP106689.1, on the reverse strand, counting down.
AATTACCCACATGTTTTTTTTTAAGGTAAAACATCTTAATTGTACAATTTAGAAATATACCTTTCTCCCATAAAATGTCCGAATTTTTATTTACCCAATTAGTATAGATTATTTATTAAAGTTTCCCTGTTTTCTTTGTCCAACAGTTTTGACCTCTCTTCACTAAAAATTATTTTTCTCATAGTAAAGAATTGGATAATGCTCTAATCTATCTTTCTAGAGAATAGGATCATTAAGGATTTTAATAATATAAATTACAACCCATAATTATTTTATACAATTTTAATTATTTTCTCAAATCAAAATAGGGATCACAAAGTCATTCAGACTCTGTCTCACAACAATTTAAATATCTCATAATATAAATTTCAATTGCATATATCATTTCTTCTATGTGAAACTAGACTCATTGGGCTTTAACATCATATTTTATTCAGCCCATAATTCAATTTCCACAATTTATGGTTAATTTCCAAAGTGGAGCAACTGCAATAACCCAAAACTGCCAAGGATAAATTTACTCATTCATTACTATTATTCACCAAATCCATACAATATCATTTCATTCATAATGGTAAGAACACATAATTATGCTTCATAAGCATAAATCCATAATCTCAATGTCATTAAGTATCAAGGACTTATTCCAAATAATGTCATTTTCATAATATTCACCAAATACTATATACATCATAGATCATCACATATCAAGGCATCACACATAAGTTTAGTGTACATACCTGTACAACATGTAACATAACTCAAATACATACTCATAAATGGCTTATCTCATTGAGATTATCAACAAATACTTTGCCAAATTACCCGCTGAACACTCGAAACATAATCGCATACACGAAATGCATGCACATAAGTGCCACGCCCACAACTAGACAAACTCAATAGCCTACGGAATATATGTGTAGCCAAGCTACCATGTTACCCACCCATAAGTGAACTCAGACTCAACCCAACGAGCTTGGGTGTGTGCATCCATAAGTGAACTCGGACTCAACTCAACGAGTTCGGATGCGTAGTTACATCACACGAACTCGGACTCAACTCAACGAGTTCGGAACTCAAATATCTTAGTGACATGTCACTTGTATCCTAATCTATTCCAAAGGTTCAAACAAGATTTTCCTCGATCTCACATCTTTGTCATCTTCCACGGAATGTTGGAACCAATACTTGGTAGCATTTCATATTTATCAAGTAGCTCACATAATTTGTATATTACTCAATAATAACCACAAAGCATATGATTTCATGATAATAATCATCATATCATATAAATATCATTAAATTACTTAAAATGAAAATTATGTTACCACATTTACACATAAACTTACATCTCATTTAATATCAAGGCAATAACATTAAATTACACATTGCATTATTAAAAATCATATGAACTTACCTCGTATGCGAAAGTGGCCATTTTTACCATTTTGTCCACAACCTGATATTTTTCAGTTTTAGCCCGAATTTCAATTTTTCCTTGCTCTATCATTTCAAATATAGCCTAATTAGGACTCACATTATTCAAATTAACCCAAAATCATATTTTAGTAAAATTACAATTTTGCCCCTAAACTTTGTCGAAATTACATTTTTTTTCCTAGGCTCGTAAATTAAACTTCATCTTATTTCCTTCTGTTTTATGACATGCTAATCATTTTTCCCTTCTATAGCAACATCAAATTCACACTCTAACATGTACTTATGAACATTAGGTATTTTTACCGATTATGTTGTTTTACTTGTTTTCACGTAAAATCGCTTAGTAAAAGTTGTTAAACACAATTTCAAGCTTCATGTTTTACCATAAAACATCAAAATAAACACATTTCACCTATGGGTAGTTTTCCAAATATAAACCCTAGGTTAAATTATTACTAGAATAAGCTTAACCAAGTTATCGGGATTTCAAAAATGTAAAGAACTTTAAAAACGTGGCTAGGGAGCACTTACAATCAAGCTTGGGAGTTTGAACAAACATTAAACGGTTGAATGAAGAAGATGATAGGTAATTTGGCTTATTTCCCTTTTTAATTCTTTTAATTATTAGTTTACCAAAATACCCTAACTTAAAAATATTTTATTACACCCATTTCATGTCTATTTTTTTCTAGCAATTAACCAATGGTCTAATTACCATTTAAGGACCCTCAATTTAAAATTTCATAACAATTGGACACCTCTAGTATATATAACTCAACTTTTGTACTTTTTACGATTTAGTCGTTTTAACTAAATTAAGTGCCCGAACGTCAAAATTTTCGAACAAAATTTTCACGAAATTATTTCGTGAAATACCCCTAACTTAAAAATATTTTATTACACCCATTTCATATCTATTTTTTTCCAGCAATTAACCAATGGTCTAATTACCATTTAAGGACCCTCAATTTAAAATTTCATAACAATTGGACACCTCTAGTATATAGAACTCAACTTTTGTACTTTTTACAATTTAGTCGTTTTGACTAAATTAAGTGCCCGAACGTCAAAATTTTCGAACAAAATTTTTAGGAAATTATTCCGTGAAATTGTAGACCATAAAAATATAATAAAAATAAAATTTTCATCGTCGAATTTGTGGTCCCGAAACCACTGTTCCGACTAGGCCCAAAATTAGGGTGTTACAGTTACATCTTAAATACTTGGTAAAAATCCCTTTTCTGTTGCGAAGCTTTGCTTAAAACATTTGAGTTAAGAAAACTTATCTTTAAAACTTTAGTTGCGGAAACGTAGTATTAAAAGAAAACTATAGCTTAGAAAATCCATGTTCCAATTCTTATAATTACGACGCACGAATTTAATAATCCAAACAATAAAAAAAGGGGGAGGCCTTACTACAATCCATACTGAATAAAAATTACTTAATAAACGAGTAACTTAAATACTTTTAAAATGAATCCAAATTGTCTTGCTAGTTGGCCACCCAGAGTCCCTCCAAACATCGAACCTCCTACTGAGCATCACCTGAGAAAAATAAAAGAGGGGGTGAGTTTTCACAAACTCAGTGTGTACAATTCTCGACAAGTAACAAGCAACATCAGTCACCATACAACATACATGCAATGCAACACAGTGCAACCCACCCCAATAATCCATCCGCTACACACCAACTCCATCCCCCCGGTACACACCATGTGGGGATATAAATATCGACCCACCCATCTGATACACTCCAATGGTAGCCTGGTTGCAGAACTACCTTCATTATAGCAAGCTGCCAATCACGTATTGGGCTTAAAAAGCCGTCAGTGGATCCACAGTTGTCAAGCAACGATGCGACCCTCATATACTTCCTCCGTTCCATAATTCCCAACCCCTATGCAACCTGAACAGAATATCGTATGTATGAAGCAGTTATACATGTAACATCTATAATTCTTACAATTAACACTTAGGGGTATTTTGGTTATTTTTCCCTTAGGGGCATTTCGATAATTTTTCTTTATTACGGGTCTTACTTACCTTGGCCCATTAACAAATCCCGTGAGCTAAGATGAATGAATACTATGCACCAGGTAGGATTCCAGAGAAGAGGGGGTGGGTTATTAAGACCGCTTAAGTACCAAGCTCTCCCTAGATCTAATCCTAGACATGCACATACCCGTTGCCACACCTTAACCCTATGACTTCTCCGCGGTCCTTAATAAATTAATTAAGTTTTATGCGGTCATTATATACTAGGCCTACAACCTCTTACAAAGTCTAGACAAATTAACATACCTATATATGTATAGCCCACTAGGCCCAATCTCTTTCATATGGCCCATTAGGCCCATTCACATTTATGTGGCCCATCAGACCCAAATCACATTCATATGGCCACTAGGCTCAAATCGCATTTATAGTCATGCTCACATACAATTTTCCATCACATAGCATCAATTATCAATTTTTGCCTATTATGGGCCCAACAGCCCATCGGGCCCATTTAGCCCATTCCACCCCGTTTGGCCAATTCACAACCCAAGTCCATGGAATCGCCCATTGCCTCAGGCAACCTATCGGGTTTCCCTTGAGAGTGTTCATGCACTCACAAGACTACCGTAGCCAAACTTTCGGCTTTTTGGCATTTCAGGATTTGCTGATCTACTTGTGTGTGTGCAGTGTATGTACACACCTGATAATAAAGTGTGCTACGATTTCCTTAGCCTCGAACCTACAATCGATATCACCCTTAAATTATTCGCATGCTTAATACATATCTTTACCAAAATCAAAACCTCACCTTTCACCTTACCTTGCGCGACAAGTTATAACAGCCTCTTCTTTAAGCACTAACCACAATCATCTACTAGATCTGTACCAATATTAATTATTAAAACTAGAATAACAGGTGACTTGTATCAAACAAAATTCCCCCTTACCTTAACTATTACCATTCGGCCAACTAAGATCAAGAACACTTACCCAGGTTTCTCTCCTGATGAGCAAATCGGTAGAGATCTAAAGACTGAGGTTCGATACCTATTCCTACCCTAAACCGATTAGAAAAAGTGAGGGACAATAATTGTTACTTAGCAAAACAAACCGATTGGAAGAGCGAACACTTACACTGAAATCGACTGAGTGGAAAGGGTAGTGGTGGCACCAAGAGTATTCGGCCAAAGAGGTGTTTGGCCCCTTGAGATTTGTATGGCAACAAAAGACTATTCGGTACTATGGTAAGAAGAAAGAAAAAGTCGATTAAACCACAAGTGAAACAAAGAGAATTGTGTAGAGGAAGGAGAGGAAATCGGGACAAAGAAAAAAAAGTAAAGCAAAGGGTTTTCAGCTTTTAGGGAAAAGGGTTTCTGGCAACAAAGTGAAGGAAAATTCGGCATTAGCCTGGTAACCTACCACTCAGCACCTATTTATAGACCCTATAGCCAAATTTCTCAAGACCAAGTTCCCAATTCAACTCCACCTCATCCTTACTCCTCATCTCCTCGTTTTTCTCCCTAATAACCCCTTGATCCTTTCCTCAAATTTCTCCTCTTATCAATCCCTACAGAGTTCAAATCCAACACCACCTCTGTCCACCCTTTAAGCAAAAATAAATCCCTTATTTGAGCAAAGTGGGATTCGAACCCCAAACCTCTGACACTAGCCACATGCCACTTATCCCTTGGGCCAGCAGGCTCTTTTCTGTCCAATTTTTGCTTAATTTATTCAGAAGGCCACCTACTTTCCAACAGGGTTCTTTTAATAATTTTAATAATTAAACTATAATTTCTTTTACCCCTAGGTTCGAACTCAAACCTTGACCATGACCTACCATCACATAATTAGCACTTAACTGGAAATGCTAAGCACACACAAAAAAAGAAAATTTTGAGATTTTGGGATTTTGGGATTTTTTTTGGTTTCGGGATTTTTGGGGTGTTACAGGTTTAGTCCCGAAACACTTCCAAAACTTTTTTTTGGCCTCGTAGGCTCGTATTAGGGACTTTATGATTGAATACAAGTGGTTTTAATTAGGATGCAAATTTATAACTCGATTTGTATGTTCGCTTGCGATGTCCATCCGGTAATGCCTCGTACCCTGTTTCGGTGTTGAATACGGGTAATGGATGTTACATTTAATCGTATTAGAGCTACGGTTTAGTCAATTCTCAAACTAACATAGCGTGTGTGAGAGTATAGCTATACATGCCATATATAATTGATGATAGTATGACTACTCCTGACAATTTAAATTGTATTTTCATATAGTAAATGGATCCTGACCGAGATGTAGCTGATGATGTTGTAAGTAATGCGTCAGCTCCCGCCCAAGGGACAACGCCATCTAAATGTAGACTAGTAATGGTTAGTCAATGAGAGGGCTAGAGAAGCCTTCTTTCAAAGGATGAATAAGTGGTTTGCTGAGTTTGTTTGAACAAATCCGCCTGCCCAACATCCTCCACCCCCACCTAACCCCTAACCGGTTCCCTTAGCTCCTCAAGGTGTGGAATTGTTAAGACTGAACAAGCCTCCAATTGATAAGATTCGAAAGTAAGAGGCTGAAGAATTTAGAGTCAATGGTGATGATGATCCCAAGAGAGCAAAGTTTTGGCTTGAGAACTCTATCAGACTATATTATGATCTTTCTTGTTGGAACGACAGAGATGTGCAAGTGTGCACAATCGCAACAAGTAATAAAGTGACAAGTAAATGTCGAGTTATCATACCCACAAGGACTGTGAAAAGGATTATTTATGAATGCAATTTAAAAAACTTTGGTGAAGAAAAATATTTTGTTTTAAAAAGGGTGATTAAGAAAAATAAGATTTTAAACTAGGAAACTAAGAAATAAATCTCAAATGCACGATTTCAAAATATGATTTAATCAAGATGCATAATTGTGTTAATTTAACTACATTTCTTTAACTTAGAATTATTAAACTCATGTTTATGTTGTTACGAATAAATTCACAACAACTCGGTAATTTGCTAACTTATGAACATATTCACCTACAAAAATCTATTCATCTCTAACAAATCCTATATTAATTCAAGCGATTAAACAAATTTTAATAAGCAAACATGTTATGGCACATACATACTCATTAAATTGAACTAATTCTTGCATATCCCTATGTCAATGCAAATGATTAATTAAATCTAATGAGCATATAAAAGACTAAGTGAGGTAACAAGGTATCCCTACCTTGAAACAATTTAATCACAATAGTCTTGCAAGTTATGCAAGGCAAGTGTATCGCCAAATACATTACCAATTTAACCTTCAGCTACCTTAGAAGAATAAACATGCATTGATTAAGTATTGTCTCAATTAATTACAATTTCAATCCGTTTAAATAATTAGTTCATTAGTTACTTCACAATTGTAATGCAAGAATAACTTAGGCATGATTTTAGTTAATCAAGCATTTTACCGAGGCCTATAACAGCATAAACGCAACTTTAATAATTTAAGCAGATAAAATGCAATCAAACCAACACCAATTAAATTCATGCTAAACTGATTAAATTAACCATTCCAACAACATAAATATTCATAGATATGTTCATCATAACAACAACAAAAATTAAAGAGATAGGGAACAAGAATCAAATCCGGTGTTTTTCCGAGGCTTTGATTTGCTCCGTTCTTCGTTCTTTGTTGTCCTCGCCGATCAAGGTTTCTATGGACACTCAATTGTTGCTCCAAATGGCTGAATAAGAACCCTTTTCCAAGGGGAGAAATCGGCACAAGAGCAAAGGACTTGAAACAGGAAAATGAGAGGAGAAAGTGAGAGAGGAGAGAAGAGATTTGAATGAATTGAGGTGTGCTTTGAATGATCAGCCAAGGAGGGTTTTTATAGCTGAATGTGGTAGCTAAAATTTGCTAAAAATAGCAGCTAACCCCTTGGCCAGCCGTCAATGTGGCAAAGTTGATGGCTTCAACTTTGCTAAATATGGCTTGGGGCAAATCCATAAAGCCACCAATTGTGGAGGGGCTTGAATGCAACTTTGAAAAGTATTCAAGGGATTCTTTGAAAGCTTAATTAATCAGCTAATAAGCTGATTTAGGTAAGCATATGGACAGTTTTGGGCTGCCCAATCCTTGGCCGGTTCAGTTCAATCGGTTCTGTTCAATTAGACCACTTTTTTCATTATTAATTAATAATAATTTATTTAGCCCAAATTAAATTGGGTATAAATTAAAATTAATTATATTATTAATTAATACACATAATTGGACCGTCTTAGGCTGGAAATTAATTAGCCTCGACACTTCAAATTGCTTCTCAGTTTTGTGCTTCTGGTAGTGTCTGCCGAGCCATTTTCGCCCTTTGTGCAAATCTATCAAAAATAACCAAAATTCATTAAAAGTAATTATAAAATTAATTAAATTTCAACAATTTCATATTTTAAGTACACTTTAATTATTTTTTGACAAGAATTTAACCGAATTCGCATAAATTTAAGTTAAAAAGGGTATGAAAAAGTGTGTAAATTTTTGTGTTTCTACACCCCCAAACTTAACTCATTGCTCGTCCCGAGTAATGCAGAAATTTTGAAAAGAATTTCTCAAAATATCTTTAAAAATGCTTTTAGAACAACATTTTTCTCAAAATTATGAATTTAATATACTTATGCTCAAAGGTAAGAAATTTGATTGTTATGCTACTTAAGTATTCATATCGTTCAAATAAATCTCAGCAACTATTGTGATAGCAAAAATTAGACTAAATACTTCACCAATGTAATTTTATTCCCTTTATTCAAGATTAAGCTGCAATCATTAAGTTTAACTTTTGTCTTCATATGTTGTACGTAGCAATTTCTCTCCACTAATGTAGGTAGCATTGGAACTTTTGAATTAATAGATCTTTAACAAGGTTGTAACGTGGCTGGGCTTAAGGGTAGGTAAAAGATAGATAGATTTAGGCTTTTAAACCCTAGACTTAGCTTGCATCAGACCTTCGAAATAATTACTTTCAATACATCAACTTTCCTCGCTTTGACATGTTCTTTTGTACATCTTATTTGAAGAACTCATGCTCTTTTTTTTTTTAATCCAAGCATTTTGCTAAATGTACTACAATTTTAGAGCATTCGATACTTCTTGTCAACTCCCCCAAACTTATTTTAAAGAAAACTTCGAATAGTACTGATTCTAGTGTTTGGGATAATTTTAAGATAGTTAAAAGAGAAGTGATGGCTAAATTTGCAAGGGTTCAAATAAAATTAGGCCATATAGTCTCAAAGTTGGGTTTCAAAGGATAAAAATTTCATCATGGTTGGCTTGAAAGGCTCAAACGGTCCAAACAAAAGTTGTCTAAATCATTTTCAATGTTCCATGCTTCCTAGGATTTCGCCTCAAGAAACTACTCAGTCAATTCTAAAGATTTGAACTTTCATGCACGCCTAACTTTCGCAAGGAACTAAAAATTTCATGGTACGATTTGCATGCTTTATTAAAAATACATTGATATCTTTATTAAGCTAACATAATAATTTATTGAAATAATAGAACTTTATTTATACTGAAGTTTAGCATATTTAAGAAAAATTTCAATTATTGAACAAAATATATCCTAATCATAATTAAAAAAAATATTTTGAATGGAAATAGTTCAAATTCAATTTTTCGGTCCCCCTACTTAAGATGAACAATGTCCTTGTTGTGTAAAGTGAATAGATACTATACACCAGGTTGGATTCTAGAAAAGAGGAGGTGAGTCAAATTGATTGTTTAAGTACCAAGGTCTCTCTAGATCCAATCCTAAACATGTATATACCTATTTCCACACTTTATATTTTGCAACTTGTTCAAATTTTATTTATGATTTTCCTCTCTTATTATGCAAACATAAAAATTCCTAATTAAACCTAATCCTAAAATGACCTAAGAACAGAAATAAAATAAGGTCAAAATCCCCCCTTTTATTTATTTGCAGACCCTTCCGAATTTGACTCATCTTTTGTTCCATCATTGTTGCCTTTGCATGAATCGCTTCACTCCTTCTTCGATAATGGACTCCATGGTTCAAATATAAAATCTGGAAATTCAGGCACAAAAATAAATGGGTCATTGTAAATTTTCTTAAGTGCACTTCTCATCGAGTCATCCATTATTTTTGAGTATCCAGTAAGCTTGTTGCTGCCATTGCATATGCTGCATTATGTCCATCAACTTTGATAGCTCATCTCGAAGATCTGGGCTAGGCGGTTGAGCTCTGAACATTGAAGTTTCCTCATCAGGTTCAACTTTTGGTTCCAATGGTTCCACCATATTAGGGACTTTAGTCAATTGCATTAGTTCGATCTCTGTGGGATCTCGGGATCCCCACTTTCTTCAATTTGTTGCTATAGAATAGAATCTTTAGCTATTTTGTAAAGGTCCCAAGCCTTCGCTATAGCCTGTCTTCTTTACGTTGGCAAGAATTTTAGCTTTCAGGCACAAAATTGTTATCGTAAAGGGAAAGTAGGCTGGGCCAGAACGTCTAACGGCACAATTTCGCATCTCATTCAGGATAATTTTTCCCACATCAATGGTCTTTCCAGTTAAGATCGAGTATAATAAGACCATTCGCTCTAATGAAATTGTTGTCCCATATGAGCTAGGCATAAGGCTGAAATGGATGAAATAAAACCATACCTTCGCGAGTGGTGTCAAGGATTCTCTTCGACAAGTGTGGATTCCTTGCTTTGACGCAATCCACTTAGAGCCTGGAACTGTAAGTTCTTCGAGAATTTCTTGCAAATTATCAGGCTTTATATTGCTCATTAAGGAAGAGTAATCATCATTTTCGAAATCAGGCAATTCAAAAAACTTAGTAATAGCATTTGAAGTTATCGGTACCTTGATTCCGAGAACTGGAACTTCTATCAACTCGCTTGAGGTTAAATTCGCATAGAACTCGCGAACCAGTTCCTCATCCACACTAGGTCTCTTCTCACAAAACAATTCCCAATTGAGGGTTTCAGCAACTTCATGCATACATGCCATAAAGTCTTTATAGTTGCTCTCTTTCAATGTAAAGCCTTTCTCTAGATGCATTTGTTGATTTTTGAAGATACTCTCGTATCTTGCTTTGGCTTTTTCACAATGACACTTGTTTTGTGTTTTATCAATTTGGGCGCAGGCACGAGTTCTCTTGCGATGCATGATTAACCTGGAAAAGATTGAAGAGATATTTTCTCAAAAATTTAACTAAATAAAAATCATTAATAATTTAAATAATTAAAGAATTAAATAATTGAATAAAATTAAAATTTAGGAGAAAAATTGATCTTACCACCTTTTCTATAAAAATTAAGAACTCCTAAAAATAATTAATGAATAAAAAAGGTCAATTTAGGGTAGGTTGGAGGGTTATTGGCTAAAGGGCTTGGTGTAGGTGTGTTATGCGGATGGGCGTGCGGTGATGAGGCTTGGCGTGGGCAGTTATGTGGGCTGTAGGCCGCAACACTGAGTGGGAAACAGCTTGGGCGCACATGGGCTAGGCCTGGAGAAAGCACGAGGTGTGCGGATCCTTGCGAGCAGGCCTGTCGAGTGGTGCCAAGGAGCAGCTGCTGGGTGCACGGAGGAAGCAGGCATGCGCGGGGTGAGCTGCTGGCCGAATGGTTAGGAGCTGTTGTGGCTAAGGGCTTACGGCACTTAGGGGATTTGGTGCTTTGGGATTTTGAGTGATGAATGATGAAGAATGTGGTATTTATAATAAAGGGAATAGGACTTAAAGTAGAATTCTTAGAACAATTGAATTATTCTAAATTCTAATCCTAAATCAAGTTAACAACAATTAATAATTAATAAAATACATATTAAATTATTAATGCTATTAATTTATTAAAATTAAAATAAACTAATCCTAATTCTATGCTAAATTGATAAAATTAATATATAAATTATAATAGATATAATTATATATTAAAGATTATCATCTTATTATTATTTGAAAAAAAACTTTATCAAATAAAATATGATTAAATTAAAACTAATCCTTATCATCTTTTATATTAAACTAAAAACATTTATTCTAGAAGCCGTTTTAAAATATTTACAAAGAAAGACATCTAATTTTTATTATTTCCAAAAGAGCAACCAACTTTTAATAATACTTCAATTAAGTCCTTAGACTTATTGAAAATTTGAAATTGAGTTGCAATTTAAAACTTGGATAAAAATTGATCCTTTTATTTGAAAAATCAAAAATTTTAATTTTATTTAAGGAATAATTTCTTGGAAAATTATGTAAAAATCAATTCCCAGGAAAGATTGGAGGGGTCACAAGCGGTCCCGCTTAAGTTCTAATCTCCTAGACAGAATTTATTTAAACATACTAATCCCGAAAATATACCCTAAATCATTTATTAAAAAGGAAAATAAGAAAATTCAAACATTTGATAAAATGAATGAAATTTGATTCTGTTGAGTCTTATCTCCCCAGTAATGTTCTAGATGCTGAGCGTTAACTTGAAAAATACCTCCATTACCTTGGAGTTCAACAACTCCGTATGGATAGACGCGATGAATCGTAAATTGACCAGACCAACGTGATTTTAGTTTACCTGGAAAGAATCTTAATTTGGAATTAAATAATAATATTTGCTGAGCTGCTTCAAATTCTCAGACTCGAATGTGCTTGTCATGCCATTTCTTAAGTCTCTCCTTGAGTAATTTGGCATTTTCGTACGAGAACATTTGAAATTCCTCTAGCTCATTGAGTTGGAGCATCCGTTTCTCTTTAGCAAGCTTTAGATCCAAGTTGAGTTGTCATAGGGCCCAGTAAGCTTTATGCTCTAACTCTAGGGGTAGATGGCAGGCTTTTCCAGAGACCAACATGTACAGTGACATCCCTAAAGGTGTCTTGTATGCTGTTTTGTAAGCAAATAAAGCATCCTCTAATCTTTTGGACCAATCTCGTCGGTTCAGGCAGACTACCTTTTCAAGTATGCCTCTGATCTCCTTGTTCACAAGTTTAGCTTGCCCATTCATTTATGGATAGTAAGCTGAAGCGACCTTTTGTTTCACCCCATTTTTATCTAATAACCATTTCAACCATTTGTTCACTAAATGGGACCCTTCATCGCTGATAATAGCTCTTGCGGTTCCAACCCTTGTGAATACGTGTTCCTGTAAAAACTTAATTACAACCTTAGCATCATTTTTTGGATAAGTTTCAGCCTCGACCCACTTAGACACATAGTCTACTACTACTAATATGTACTTGTGACCAAAAGACGGTGGAAAAGGACCAAGAAAGTCAATATCCTATACATCAAACAATTCTACCTCAATGATATTTGTTTGAGGCATCTCATTTCTGTTGGTGACATTTCCAACCCTTTGACATCGATCACAACTCTTTATGTAAGCATATGTGTCCTCGAACAGTGTTGGCCAAAAGAATCTGGCTTGCAATACTTTGGCTGTAGTACGAGTACTTCCGAAGTGACCCCCACTTGGAGCTGAGTGACAATGGTATAGAATCTTTTGTATTTCATCTTCTGCCACACATTTCCTGATCATTTGATATGTGCACTTTTTAAACAAATATGGCTCTTTCCAGAAATAGTACTTCACATCGTGAAAAAACTTTTTCCTTTGATGATATGTCTTATCAATCAGCATCAAAACACAAGCTAAATAGTTAGTAATATCAGCAAACCAAATGGTATTATGGACATGATTTACCTTCATTATGTGTTCATCTGAAAATGTCTGTTGAATTGGTATAAGAGGAGAGTTCCCTTCTGGCGACTCCAATCTGGACAAGTGATCTGCTACTTGATTTTCCACTCCCTTTCAATCTTGAATTTCTAGATCGAACTCTTGAAGTAGAAGTACCCATTGGATCAACCTCGGCTTAGCATCTTTCTTAGAAAGTAAATACTTAATTGCCGAGTGGTCCGTATAGAGAGTCACTTTGGTACCTACAAGGTAAGATCGAAACTTGTCAAAAGAAAACACAATAGCAACTAACTCTTTTCTGTTAGTGTATAATTCAGTTGAGCTCTTGTCAGAGTTTGACTTGCGTAGTAGATGGGATGAAAAACTTTGTTCCTTCGCTTGCCCATGACAGCTCCTATTGCAAAGTCACTTGCGTTACACATCAATCCGAATGGCAAATCCCAGTTTGGTGTGACGATTATGGGTGCCGTAACTAACCGACTCTTCAAATCTTTGAAAGCCTTTAAGCATTCCTCATCAAACTTAATCGTCAAGTCCTTTTCCAATAACTTGCATAAGGGTTTAGCAATTTTGGAGAAGTCCTTGATAAATCTTCGATAGAAACCGGCGTGGCCCAAAAAGCTCCTAACACCCTTTACAAATGTTGGAGGTGGGAGTTTCTCTATAACAGCTACTTTTTCTTTATCTACCTCGATTCCATGTCTTGTTTTCTGATGCCCTAGAACAATACCTTCTCATACCATGAAATGGCACTTTTCCTAGTTGAGTACTAGGTTTGTTTCTTCGCATCGCCTTAGTACCTTCGCTAGATTGGCTAATCAATCATCATAAGTATCTCTAAATACTGAATAATCATCCACAAAAACTTCCAAATACTTCACAACCATATCAGAAAAATAGACATCATACATCTTTGAAATGTAGCAGGTGCATTACATAAAGCAAATGGCATGCGTCTAAATGCAAATGTATCGTACGGACAGGTGAATGTTGTCTTGTGTTGATCTTTTGGTGCTACTATAATCTGATTATACCCTCAATATCCATCGAGAAAATAGTAGTAGTGTCGCCCCGCGAGTCTATCTAGCATCTGGTCTAAAAATAGCAATGGAAAGTGATCTTTCCTAGTCACCTTGTTCAGCTTCCGGTAATCAATGAAAATTCTCCATCCCGTAACCGTTCTAGTTCATATCAATTCATTATTCTCATTTTCAATGACCGTGATACCTCCTTTCTTTGGCATGCACTGGATCGGACTTACCCATGAACTATCTGAGATGGGGTAAATTATACCCGCATCTAACCACTTGATGATTTCTTTCTTTACTACGTCCGTCCTGATGGGGTTCAGTCTTCGTTGTCCATCAATCGTCCCTTTTTCACCATCTTCAAGGATAATCTTGTGCATGCATACAGATGGAGTAATACAGCGAATATCAGCTATGGTCCATCTGATAGCCTTCTTAAATTGTTTCAATGCAAGGATGGGTTTCTCTTCTTGCTCACTAGTTAATTCTGTCGAAACAATCATAGGCAAAGTAGAAGTGTTACCTAAATAAACATATTTTAAATGTGAAGGTAGTATCTTGAGTTCTAATTTAGGTGGCTCCTCGATTGACGCTTTTGGTTGGGCATAATCTCTTTTCTCTAATTCCAAAGATTTAGAACGAGATTGCAGATTAAATCCCTTTTGATTAACTTCTAACAACGCTAAGTATTCATCTTCCTCTTCATCATTCGAAGGATCTGATGTCAAAATTTTTTCCAACAGATCCTCAATGTAGTTGAGCTCCTTCTCCACTATTAAATCCTTTAAATTGGATACTGTAGAACAATCATCAATTCTGTCAGGAAATCGCATATACTTAAAAACGTTAAATTTTACCTAATCATCCTGAACACGCATAGTAAGCTCGCCCTTCTGCACATCAATAAGGGTCATTCTTGTTGCTAAGAATGGCCTTCCTATGATAATTGGCACTTCTTTGTCTGCTTCAAATTCTAGGATAATAAAATCAGCAGGGAAGATAAATTTATCTACATGTACCAATACATCCTTGATTTTTCCTTCTAGATGTGCTAAAAATCGATCTGCTAATTGAAGTGTAACAATAGTTGGTCTAACTTCACCAAACCCCAACTTCCTAAATATTGACATAGGCATCAAGTTAATACTCGCACCTAAGTCACATAATGCCTTACCATAGTACGTTGCTCCAATGTTGCAAGGTATGGAAAAACATCCAGGATCCTTCAACTTTGGGGGTAGTTTGTCTTGAAGATATGCACTGCATTCCTTCATTAGAGCTATCGTCTCAAATTCTCTAATTCTTCATTTTTTGGACACGATATCCTTCATGAATTTGACGTAGTTTGGGATATTCTCAAATGCTTCAACCAACGGGATGTTGATATGAAGTTGTTTGAGTACGTCTAGGAACTTCTTGAATTGAATCTCCTGCTTCTGCTTTTGAAGTCTTTGAAGGTAGGGTGGTGGTGATTTCTTTACTGGAACTGGTTGATTCGTATTCTATAGCAATTTTACATCTAACAGAGTTGTTAGTTGATCAGAATTAGCTGGTTCTGAAATTACCTTCTCGGGTTTTGTAGATTTTGGTTCTTATGAAGCTAAAATTTCAACACTCGGTTGAACTTCCTCTAAATCTTGAGCATCAGCTTGCTTATTTTGAACTTCGATGGTGTTGGGCTTTACTGTCTTTCCACTCTTCAATGTCAACGCTTTGTAATGCTCCTTCCCTGGATTCTTTGGATTCTTAGTAGCACTAAGTAAAGCACCTTGTGGTCGATTCTTGAGTGTAGTAGCAAGCTGGCCCACTTGGTTCACCAAGTTCCTTAGAGTGGCATCATTTTTCGCCATGTATGCCTTCTATAAATTCTCTAAGCTATTGGACGATTCATCTTGAGCTGGTTTCTGAACTTGTTGGGGAAAACTAGGCGGCTAGGTTAGTCTAGGTTGGGCGTAAGTGTTATTGGTTCCAGCCCCTTGGTTACTCCAGGAAAAATTGGGGTGATTTTTCCATGATGGGTTATAAAAATTTCTTGCAGTCCTTGCCTTCCTCAATTTTGGTTCTGGTTACCTATGTAGTATATGGATTCTGGGTTTGATGGAAATTCTTCGAACAAATGCCCTTCCTTACAGTAAACACAGGCTATATTTTAAAATTGGTAAGTGGCTGTGCTGCAAAACTATTAGACCCATTAGTAGTAAGATTTTTTAACATTGAGGATATTGATGACACCTGAGATGTGAATAAAGTAAGAGCGTCTACTTCATGTATTCCGACAACTCGTCTTCCTGACACTGCTCGATTGGTTGGCCATTGGTAATTGTTGCTGGAAATCCTCTCAATGATTTCATAAGCCTCATTATAAGACTTAGAAAGGAGAGCACCATTAGTAGAAGCGTCCACTACCATCCTCGTGTGAGCATTGAGACCATTATAAAATGTCTCAAGTTGGATGCAATGTGGGATTCCGTGATGAGGGCAGTTTCGTAATAACTCTTTGTACCTTTCCCATGCCTCATACAAGGACACATCATCCATTTGTTTGAAAGCAGTGATCTTGTTCCTTAACATAGCATTTTTGCTAGGCAGGAAATACTTTATAAGGAATCTTTCTGCTAGCTCTTGCCATATGGAAATTGAATTTGGTGGAAATAAGTTTAACCAGGTTCGAGCTTTGTCCATCAGCGAATACAGGAACAACTTCAATCGTAATGCATCTTCGGGTACTACGAGTAACTTGAAAGAATCGCTTACCTCCATAAATAGTCTTAAGTGTAGGTGAGGATCTTTGGTAGGCATTCCACTGAATAGGCCCACTGTCTGAAGCATCTGGAACATGACTGGCTTTAGCTTGCCCTATTGTGCCTCAATTTTGGGTTTCCTAATCCCCGAATTAAGATCATTAAATACTGGCACAACATATTGTTGTAAAGCTCTATCCCTATCATCAGCAATAAGGATAGGATTTTCAGCAAGGTTTGCTCCATTTCCTTGATTTGGATTTCCAAAGTTCATCTCTTCGGTCTTTCTCTGATTTGCTTGTCTTCTTCATTGTTGGAAAGTTCTTTCTATCTCAGGGTTTACAAGGAGCAGGTCAATAATTCGGTCAATACTCATAAACACCTGAAATGATCACAGAAAAATTAATTAAGTTAAAAATTAAACAGAAAAATAAACCAAAATGTAAAACTAACAAATTCACAAATAATGACTTTTTAAAACAGTCCGTGACAACGGCGCCAAAATCATGGAACAACGGAAATGTGCAAGTGTACACAATCGCAACAAGTTATAAAATGACAAGTAAATGTCGAGTTATCGTACCCACAGGGACTATGAAAAGGATTATTTGTGAATGCAATTTAAAACACTTTGGTGAAGAAAAATATCTTGTTTTAAAAAGGGTGATTAAGAAAAATAAGATTTTAAACTAAGTAATTAAGTAACTAAGAAATAAATCTCAAATGCACAATTTCAAAATATGATTTAATCAAGATGACATAATTGTGTTGATTTAATTACATTTCTTTAACTTAGAATTATTAAACTCATGTCTATGTTGTTACGAATAAATTCACGGAAACTCGATGAATTTGCTAACCTATGAACATGTTCACCTACACAAATCCATTCATCTCTTAACGTATCCCTATGTTAATTCAAACAATTAAACAGATTTTAATAAGTAAGAATGTTATGGCACGTATATACTCATTAAATTGAACTAATCTCTTGCATATCCCTATGTTAACTCAAATGATTAATTAAATCTAATGAGCATATAAAAGACTAAGTGAGCTAACAAGGTATCCTTACCTTGAAACAGTTTAATTACAATAGTCTTGCAAGTTACGCAAGGCAAGTGTATCACCATATACATTGCTAATTTAACCTTCAGCTACCTTAGAAGAATAAACATGCACTGATTAAGTATTGTGTCAATTAATTACAAATTTAATCCATTTAAATAATTAATTCATTAGTTACATCACAAGCATGATTTTACTCAATCAAGCATTTTACTGAGGCCTATAACAGCATAAACACAATTTTAATAATTGAAGTAGATGAAATACAATCAAACCAACACGAATTAAATTCAAGTTAAACTGATGAAATTAACCATTCCAACAATATAAATATTCATAGATATGTTCATCATAACAACAACAAAAATTAAAGAGATAAGGAACAAGAATCAAATCCGGTGTTTTTTCGAGGCTTTGACAAAGTTGCTCTGTTCTTTGTTCTTTGTTGTCCTCATCGATCAAAGCTTCTATGAACACTCAATTTCTGCTCCAAATGGCTGAAGAAGAATCTTTTTCCAAGGGGAGTAATTGACACAAGAGCAAGGGACTTGAAATGGGAAAATGAGAGGAGAAAGTGAGAGAGGAGAGAAGAGATGTGAATTAATTGAGGTGTGCTTTGAATGATCAGCCAAGGGGGATTTTTACAGCTGAATGTGGCAGCTAAAATTTTCTAAAAATAGCAGTCAAAGAGCCATCCCTTGGCCAGCCACCTATGTGGCAAAATTGATGGCTTCAGCTTTGCTAAATATGGCTTAGGGAAAATCCATAAAGCCACCAATTGTGGAGGGGCTTGAATGCAACTTTGACAAGTCTTCAAGGGCTTTTATGCTAGCTTAATTAATCACCTAATAAGCTGATTTGGGTCAGCATATGGACGGTTTTCGGCTGCCCAATCCTTGGCCGGTTCAATTCAATCGGTTCGGTTCAATTGAACCACTTTTTCTATAATTAATTAATAATAATTTATTTAGCCCAAATTAAATTGAGTATAAATTAAAATAATTCACCTCGATACTTCAAATTGCTTCTCAATTTTGTGCTTTTAGCAGTGTTTGCCGAGCCATTTTTTGCCCTTTATGCAAATCTGTCGAAAATAACCAAAATTCATCAAAAATAATTATAAAATTAACTAAATTTCAACATTTTCATATTTTAAGTGCACTTTAATTATTTTATAAAAATTAATTATTTTCGACAAGAATTTAACTGAATTCGCATGAATTTAAGTTAAAAAGGTTATGAAAAACTGTGTAAATATTTGTGTTTCCACTTGTACACCGAATGAGTGTTTGAAATGTGCTATATCACTTCTGAGGGACTCATCATAATAGTGGTGGAATACTCTTGTGTTCGTGGTACGGAGAGAAATAGTTTCCTGGGAATTCTTTCAAGATGAGTTCAGGAAGAAATATATCAGTCAACGGTTCATCGATTAGAAATGCAAAGAGTTTTTAGAGCTGAAATAGGGCCTTATGTTTGTGAATGAATATGAGCGAGAGTTTGTTAGGCTTAGTAAGTATGCTCGGGAATGTGTTTCCACAGAGGCTATCATGTGTAAGAGATAAATGAGGATATCAGGTTGCTAGTATTGACAGAATTTGTTGTGCTAGTCGACTGAGCTTTCAAAGCTGAATAGTTGAGAAAAAAAAGAGAAAAGCTGAGTTTGAGACTAGAGATTTGAGAAAAAGACCAATGAATAAGTCATTTCAATCTTCGTCAAAGAAATCAAAAAATTTGTACAACCGTTCGAATGTTTTAGTTGGGTATCCCAACAAAGATCACGGGAAGCAATATTCGAGTTCTAAGGCCCAAACTACGTCAATAGCAAAGGTAATGCTAAGTCGAATAGACCTAAATGTCAACATTGTGGTAGACGACATCCAGGTGAATGCAGAATGATTAATCGGGCTTGCTTTAAATGTGGCTTCCCAGATCATTTTGTTCGAGATTTCCCTGAAATTATTGAGAAAGATAATTTTCAGAATGCATGACCAAGTAACTGGCACTAGTGGGAGGCCTCTGAGAAATACGGGAAATGGGACCACTAGTAAGGGTGTAACAAAAGATTTAACTACGAGTGTAATACCCCGAATTAGGGCCTAATCAGAATAGTGGTTTTGTGACCACAAATCCGAGATAGAAATAATTATTTTATAATTATTTTGAGGTTTATGATATGATTGCATGATTGTGTGAAAATTTCCTGACGAAATTCTATGCATAAAGTGCTTAAGTTGAAATTAGGGACTAAATCGAATAATTTGCAAAACTTGTATTCTAGAAGTTTTTAGTATGAAATTGCTTTGGAATATTAATGAGGAGGTCTTAAATAGAAATTTTACCAATTTCTAAAATTTTGGACAAAAATGGGCTTGTACATGAAAATTTTCAAAGAAAGGTATTAAGGGTATTTTAGTCATTTTGTAATTAAAATTAATTAAAAGGGAAATTAAGGCCAAAATGTGTTCATCTTCATCAAGCCTTGGCCGAACCTTACCTCTCTCCATAGCTAGGGTTTCTTCAACTTCCAAGCTTCATAGTAAGTGATTTCAAGCCCCGTTTTTAATGATTTTTATGTTTTCGAAATCTAGGTAGCTCGATTTAGCTTATGCTAGCAATAAGTCAACCTAGGGTTCATATTTGGAAAAATAACCATAGGTGAAATTTGTGTATTTTGGTGTTTTATGATAGAATATGAGGTTTTAAATTATGTTAGACAACTTGTGCTACTCGGTTTTAAGTAAAAACAAGTAAGAGGGCTTAATCAGCAAAAATACCTAATATTCATAAGTACATGTTAGAGTGTGAATTTGATGTTGCCATAGAAGGGAAAAATGATCATCATGTCATAAAACATAAGAAAATAGGATGAGGTTTAATTTACGAGCCTTGGGGAAAAAGTGCAAATATGTGAAAGTTTAGGGGTAAAATGGTAATTTTGCCAAAGTTTGTACTAAGGGCTGTTTTGATGAATGTATGTATTAAATAAAATTAATTTGGTATTATAGATCAAGAGAAACAAGATTCAAGTCGTGATCGATGGAAAAACAAAGTTTACTAGAAATAGGCTCGATTGCTAATATTTTGTATCGAGGTAAGTTCATGTGTAAATAAGGTAACATAATTTCTATTTTAAGTGATTTAATGATATTTATATGATATTATACTTATTATCATGAAATATTATGCTTTGTGAATTAGTATTTGGTAATATGCAAATTGTGTGAACAACTTGATAAGTATGAGATGCTAGCAATTATCGGTTTCTATATTTCGAAGAAGACGATTAAAATGTGTAATTGAGAAGAATCCTATTTGAAACTTGGAAATAGATTAGGGTACAAGTGACATGTCACTAGGATGGTTGAGTTCCGAAATCGTTGAGTTGAGTCCGAGTTCGTGAGATGTAACTAGGCATCCGAGCTCGTTGAGTTGAGTCCGAGTTCACTTATGGATACGAACACCCGAGCTCGTTGAGTTGAGTCTGAGTTCGTTTGTGGACGGGTTACATGGTAGCTTGGCTACATAGATTTCAAAAGCTATTGAGTTTGTTCAGTTATGAGTATAGCACTTAAGTGCACACTATCCGCGTATCCGAAATTATATTCCGATGTGTTCAATGGGAGAATCCTAAGAGAATATGAAGAACATTTAAAACGAAAGTGATTCGATGATGAATGTGTTGAAGAAGTGAAAATGGACAGGTATGAGTTTAATCCTTGGTGAGACAAAATTGTGGTAAGATAGTAAGTATTCTTATGTTATGAGTGTTTTAATGATGTTTATGTTGGATTGCATAATTATGTTACTTATTATTTGCATGTGAACTTACTAAGCATTTATGCTTACTCCCTCCTTTTCATTCATTGTAGTTTTGACAAGTCGGCTTGAGAATCGGGATTGGTCGAAGGCTCATTCACACTATTCGAAGACCCAAATTGGTAAAATGGCTTGTATATTTTGAGAGTGGCATGTATAGCAATATACTCACTTTGTATAAATGATCTTATGATATGGTTATGGTTTGGTAAGAAAAGGGTATATAAATGATTAGCTATTGGAATGGCTAATCAAGTTTATATATGATAACATGTATGCTTTATGTCTTAA
The DNA here is from genome assembly GCA_025502765.1 of Gossypium herbaceum. NCBI lineage: Eukaryota > Viridiplantae > Streptophyta > Magnoliopsida > Malvales > Malvaceae > Gossypium > Gossypium herbaceum. The sequence goes on along the minus strand of CP106689.1, from coordinate 29,907,968 downwards.
ATAAACCATTAAAATCCTTGGAAAGGTAAAATTGGCCACAAAACATAATCGACAACAAAGAGTGACGTGAAGTTGAAAAATCACTAAAAATAGTAGAAATGGAATAAAATGATGAATAAGTTATGAAATTGAAGCTTGATGAGTATATTTTCATATGGATGGAACAAAACAGGTAAATAAGTTATATTTTATGAGATATTTAAGTTTTGGTGGAATAGGTTTAGAGTGGTCTTTGAATCCCTATTCGAATTTAAAATTTTACCATAAATTGTAAAACAATAATTAGGAGTTTTAATTACATGTAGGAAATCCTTATTGAGTCTAGTTTTATGAGAAACAAACAACATAATCATTAAAACTCATGCAGGAGATATCGATTAAGTAATACATAGGGTCGAGCAATGAACCTGAAACAAGGAAGACTTTAACTAATAAACTGTACTAGTTGGCCCAACAAAAAATTCTAGAAAACAATTAGTAGAAACATATATGAGTCTAGTTTCAGGAAAAATTTACGGATCTTAATTTCGAGTTTCAGAACTTGAGATATGAATTTTTAAGCGACTATGATGCAGTTAACCAGCTTGTCTGGAAATTTTTAAAATAAATTGTTTGAGCTGTTTAATCAATGAATTAAGTTTAGTAACACCTCAAACTCGACTCTGGCGACGGTTTCAGGTGTGAGGGTGTTACAGCAAGATCAGACATTAGAGCAGCTGCTAGAACCTACGCTATTCGCACTTGTGAAGATATGTCATCCCCTGATCTTATCACCGATACATTTTCTCTCTATGATACTAATGTAGTTGCACTGATTGATCCTGGATCGACTCATTCTTATATTTGCATGAATTTGGTATCTAGTACGAATTTTCCTGTTGAGTTTACTGAGTATGTGATTAAAGTGTCGAACCCCTTAGGCAAATATGTTTTAGTTGATAAAGTTTGCAAGAGTTGTCCTCTAATGGTTCGGGGTCATTGTTTTCTAGCTGACTTAATGCTTTTACCATTTGATGAGTTTGATGTCATTCTTGGAATGGATTGGTTGACTGTAAATAATGTGTAGTAAATTGTAGACGAAAGATTATTGAATTGAAATGTCAAGATAATGAAATTCTTCGAATTGAACCGGATGAGTTGGTTGAGTTGCCTATTGTGATTTTGTCAATGTTGGCTCAGAAGTATGTAAGAAAAGGTTGTGAAGCTTATCTTGCTTATGTACTAAACACGAAACTGTCTGAATTGAAGATCAAATCTACCGATAGTTTATTATTACCTAGATGTGTTTCCAGAAGAGTTGCTTGGATTACCACTGATCAGAGAGGTTGAGTTTGCTATTTATTTAGTATGGGGAAATTCACCAATATCGATAGCACCGTAGAGAATGGCTCTGACAGAATTGAAAGAATTGAAATCCCAGTTGGAAGAGTTGACAAATAAGGGTTTTGCGAGACTGAGTTTTTCGCCCTGAGGTGCACTGGTGTTATTCGTCAAGAAGAAAAGCGGATCCATGAGACTTTTTATTGATAATCGGTAGCTTAACAAGGATACTATAAAGAACAAGTATCTTTTACCAAGAATTGATGACTTGTTTTATCAGTTGAAAGGGGCAACGGTGTTTTCGAAGATAGATTGTAGATCAGGCTATTATCAGCTGAGAGTTAAAGATTCAGATGTACCGAAAATCGCGTTCAGAACAAGGTATGGGCATTATGAATTTCTTGTGATGCCGTTTGGATTAACAAATCTCCTGAAGTTTTTATGGACTTGATGATCAAATCTTCCGACCGTATTTGGATAAGTTAGTGGTTGTATTTATTGATAACATCTTGATTTACTGCTGAAATGAGTCTAAGCATGCCAAACATTTAAGAATTGTATTACAGGCTTTGAAGGATAAGAAATTGTTTGCTAAATTTAGCAAAAGCGAGTCCGTGAAGTCAGATTTCTGGGACACATTGTTTCAGCAGAAGGTATATAGGTTGATCAGAGTAAAATTTTGGCAGTTGTTGATTGGAAACCACCGAGAAATATACCCAAGGTTAGAAGCTTTTTGGTTTTGGCTGGTTACTATCGATGTTTTGTTAAGGGATTTTCGATAATTGCTACACCTATGACCAGATTGTTACAAAAAGATGTGAAATTCGAGTGGTCGGAGAAATGTCAACAGAGTTTTGGATAGTTGAAAGCATTGTTGACTGAGGCACCAGTATTACTACAACCTGAGTCAGGAAAAGAGTTTGTGATTTTCAGCAACATGTCATTGAACAGTTTAGGTTATGTGTTGATACAAAAGGGTAAAATGATAGCTTATGCCTCGAGACAATTAAAACTACACGAAAAGAATTATCTGACACATGACTTGGAACTAGCCACTATTGTGTTCACTTTAAAACTTTGGAGATATCATTTATTCAGTGAGAAGTGTCACATCTTTACCGATCTTAAGAGTTTAAAGTATTTAATGACTTAGAAAGATTTGAATTTACGACAACACAGATGGCTTGAGTTGTTGAAAGATTATGAGTTAGTGATCGACTATCCCTCGGGGAAAGCAAACATACTCGCAAATGCTTTAAGTAGAATATCCCTGTTTGCTTTGAGGGCGATGAATACGCGATTAACCTTATCTAACGATGTATCAATTTTGGCCAAGTTGAAAGCTAGACCGGTGTTTCTTCAGCAAATTTGCGAAGCTTAGAATGGTGATAATGAGTTACAAGTTAAAAGAGTTCAATGCAAGTCGAATAATGATTCAAAATATCAAATTGGATCCGATGATTGTTTGAGGCTTTGAGGTAGGGTTTGTGTATCGAGAGATACTGAACTGATTCAGAAAATTCTTCATGATGCACATAATGGTTGTCTATCTGTTCATCCTGGAAGTACAAAGATGTATAAAGATTTGAGAAAATTGTATTGGTGGTCAAGCATGAAACGAGACATTTCAGAGTTTATGGTGAGATGCTTGATTTGTTAACAAGTGAAAGCTGAATATCAAGTGCCTTCGAGTTTACTTCAGCCTGTGACTATACCCTGTGGAAATGGGATAGAGTTACGATGGATTTCGTATCGGGGTTACCTCTGACTCCAAAGAAGAAAGATGTTGTTTGGGGTCATCGTTGATAGATTGACTAAATCGACTCATTTCATTCTAGTACGTACCGATTATTCACGTGATAAACTAGCTGAATTATACATTGCTGATATTGTTAGACTGCACGTGGTGCCTGCTTCTATTATTTCGGATAGAGATCCGAGGTTCACGTCACGATTTTGGAAGAAACTACAAGAAGCACTGGGTACGAAGTTTAATTTTAGTACCACATTTCATCCAAAAATTGATGGTCAATCTCAGAGAATGATTCAAATTCTTAAAGATATGCTTCGTTGTTGTGTTTTAGAGTTCGAAGGTAGTTGGCAGAAACATTTACTGTTGATCGAATTTGCTTATAACAGCAATTTTCAATCGAGTATAAAAATGGCACCGTATGAAGCATTGTATGGTCGCAAGTGTTGAACTCTGCTGTACTGGACCAAGCTTAGTGAGAAACAGATTCACGGGGTTGATCAGGTTAGAGAAACCGAAGAGAAAGTGAAAGTAATTTGTGATTGTTTAAAAGTAGCTTCGGATCGATAGAAATTGTACGCGGATTTGAAACGAAACGATATCGAATTTCAGGTTGGTGATTAAGTGTTTTTGAAAGTGTCACCGTGGAAGAAAATTCTTAGATTTGGTCGCAAAGGCAAGTTGAGTCCGTGTTTCATTGGACCGTATGAAATTTTTGAAAGAATAGGGCCAGTGGCATATCGACTAGCTTTGTTGTCGGAGTTAGAAAGGATTCATAATGTATTTCATGTGTTAATGTTTCGATGATATCGATCAGATCCATCACATATCATCTCACCATCAGAGATTGATATTCGACCTGATATGACATATGGTGAAGAACCGATCAAAGTGTTAGCTCGAGAGGTTAAACAATTGAGAAATAAAAGCATAGCTCTATTGAATGTCTTGTAGCAATGACTCGGGGTTGAATAGGCTACGTGGGAAGCCGAGGAAGCTATAAGAAAATAGTACCCAAACCCCTTTTCTGGTAAGATTTTCAGGGACAAAAATCCCAAATGGGGAGTGTTGTAATAGCTCATTTTTTGGTCAAATCAGAATAGTGGTTTTAGGACCACAAATCCTAAGTAGAAATATTTATTTTATTATTTCTTTAAGGTCTACAACATGACAAAATAATTGTGTGAAAATTTCATTAAGAAATTTTATCGATTGAGTGCTCAATTTGACTAGAAGGACTAAATTGCAATAGGTGCAAAATTTGAGTTCTATATGTTAAAGGTGTCTAATTGGTATGAAATTTTAAGTTAGAGGTCCTTAAATGGTAATTAGACCATTATACTTTTGGATGGACAAAAATGGACATGATTAGGTGAAATTTTAAAGTTATGCATTAAGGGTATTTTAGTAAATTGGTAAATAAGGAAAAATTAACTAAATAAAAGTGTCCATCTTCTTTAATTTAGTCCCCCATAGCCAAAATTCTCTAGAAGCCATAGCTAGGGTTTTTGGCGAACCTTTCAAGCTCGATTGTAAGTCCGTTCTTGTGCCGTTTTTAATGATTTTTATATTTTTGAGATCGTTGTGACTTGATCTATCTATTTCAAGGAGTAATTTGAAAGAAAGTTGAAGTCTAAAATTTTACCCATGTTGAATATGTTTGTATTTTGATTTTGATAGTAGAGAATGCATGTTTGTTCTTAGTTAAACAACATTTGTAAAGTGATTTCGATAAAAAGTCAAATAAGGACTTATTTGAAAAATGCTATAAAATGTGTAGAAAAGTGTTAATAAATTAAAAATGTCGGCTTTTATGAGTACAAGTATGTTCCGCTAGGCTTGGGTTGTGATGAAATTGAAAGAAATTCATTTTACGAGCCTAGGGACTAAATTGTAAAATGGTAAAATGTTAGGGGCAAAACTATTTTTTTTCCATAATGTGTTTTTGGACTATATTGAATAATGTGATGATTAAATAAGCTAAATGTGGTATTATAGATCAACAAAAACAAAGTTCGGGTGTAGATCGGGGGAAAAACAAATTAATTGACGAATAGATCCCTTTTGTTGTTTTTGCATTCAAGGTAAGTTCGTATGTTAATAAACTTTGTTAAAATTGTATTTTAAATGCTTTAATTTTTGCATTAATGGTGTAATCGACTCTACGGACACGGTTGACGGTGTTCTGGCAAGCGAGAATTCCAATCGAACCTTACAAATAGATTAGGATAGAAGTGACATGTCATTAGGGTATTATGTTATGTGATCCGGGTGCTAGTCCTGTACGTCGTACCAGTGGCTGTGTATACTGGCATATGTTGCGGTTAATTGACAGCTTGTGTGAGCAGGCCTATTCATGGATCGAGAGCAAGCATATATGAGTTATGAAATAGAGGTAGCAATGGCTACATATATGACACCTTGGGTGCAAGGTTTCCCGAGTATCTAATATTATTATTCTGAGTGGTTCATTCGGTATGTCAAAGATGAGAATGAGTATGAAACTATTACGAGATGTTACAGGTATGTGCATAAAGTTTATGACTGTTAACTTCATGAAATGATGAATCCAAGGTAAGTTTGTAATGATATGAATCATGGATACGAGGTTATGGTAAATTACATCGTCTTATATTATATTTCTTGAATGTTAAATATATGGTAAGGTTTGCTTATTTCTTACATGCAAGCTTACTAAGCTATATAGCTTGCTTCATTTTACTTTCCATGTTTTATAGTGTTACCAAGCTAGCTCGGATTGGAGATCATCGAAGATCGCATCATACTATCAAATTGTCATTTTGGGTATCGATGATTTTAATATTTTTAATATATGGCATGAATAGGGACTTGGTCATTTTGTTTTATGTGTCATCATGATTTTGGCCAAATGTATTGGCTTGTAATAGTCAAAAGCTTGATTTGGTATTTGGCCATGTAAATTGGCCCATATGTAACACCCCCACGCCCGAAACCGTCGCCGGAGTCGAGCTTGAGGAGTTACCGAACATAATTTATCAAATTAAGAACTTCAAATCATTTGTTTCTACATTCACAGCTTTCTAGCTACCCGCGTCACAGTTACAAGAAAAATCATATCTCGAGTTACGAAACTCAAAATCAAAATCCATAAATTTTCCCTAAATCTAGACTCATATATCTATTTACTAATTTTTTCTAGAATTTTTGGTTGGGCCAATTAGTACAGTTTATTATTTAAAGTCTCCCCTGTTTCAGGGTTCGACTTCTCTGACCTCTGTGTATTACGAATCAGATATCTCTCTATACAGAACTTCAATGACTATGAGGTTTGTTTCTATTAAAACTAGACTCAATAAGGAATCTGTAAATATAAATAAAAACTTGTAATTATTTTTTTAAAATTTATTATGAATTTTTAAAGTCAGAACAGGGGATCCAGAAATCACTCTAGCCCTGTTTCACAAAAGTTTAAATATCTCATAAAATATAATTTATATGCCTATTTTGTTCAATCCACATGAAAATAGACTCATTAAGCTTCAATTTCATAACTTACTCATCATTTAGTTCCATTTATACTATTTTTAGTGATTTTTCAAATTCATGTCATTGCTGCAGCAATATTCTGTTTTAAGGCAAGTTTCATCTTTTCATGAGTTGTTATGAACTAGATAACCTATTAAACTTCCATGATATCAAACATGATCTAAATTTAACCATCACCATGACTTATCAATATCAAACATTTTCTCAACCAATCATGGCTATATCATAAAATTATTTACACAAAATAAGTATCTTGCTATACATGCCATACTTAAGTTTTACAAGCCATTTACCGGATGAAAGTCCTTTAGATAGTGTGATCGAACCTTCGACCGTCCCGATTCGAGCTGGCTTGTTCAAAACTACACTAAATAAAGAGGAGGAGTAAGCATAAATGCTTAGTAAGTTCATATGTAAATAACAAGTAACATAACAATACAAATATACCAAACAACTTTAGCATGGTATCACCAAAACATGTCATATTTCTAAACATCATTCATCATCTTACCACCTTATCGTTGTTGTATCTATTATCAACCCGAGGGTTAAGAACATACCTGTCCAAAGTGTCCATTTCACAACACTTGCCAATACGTCGCTTGCATCTTAAGTGTTCTTTCATTTCACTAGAAATTTCACCCGTTGAACACATCGGAATACAACTCGGATACACGGATAATTTGCACATAAGTGCCTCATATGTAATCAAGAAATCATGTAACCTGCCCCTAAGTGAACTCGGACTCAACTCAACGAGCTCGGGCGTTCGTATCCATAAGTGAACTCGGACTCAACCCAACAAGTTCAGATGCCTAGTTACATCTCACGAACTTGGACTCAACTCAACGAGTTCGGACATTCGCATCCATAAGTGAACTCAGACTCAACTCAACGAGTTCGGATGCTCAACCATCCTAGTGACATGTCACTTGTATCCTAATCTATTCCTAAGGTTCAAACGAGCTATTTCCCTCGATCTCACATTTGTTATCTTCCATGGAATATCGGAACCGATACTCGGTAGCAATTCATATTTATCAAGTAGTAAACATAATTTGCATATTACTCAAGATTAACCACAAAGCATAAAATTTCACGATTAAAAATCAGCATATCATATAATTAACATCAATAACTTAAAAATAACAATTATGCTACATTATTTACACATGAACTTACCTTGGTACCAATATATAAAGATTTTGCAATTTAGTCCACAATCTTTTCTTTTCCTCGATCGCGACTTGAATCTCGTTTCTCTTGATCTATAATGCCAAATTAATCTTATTTAATACATACATTCATCAAAACAGCATTTAATACAAACTTTGGAAAAATTACACTTTTGCCTCTAAACTTTTGCATAATTACACTTTTGTCCCTAGGCTCGGGAATTAAACTTTATTCCTTATTCTTATGTTTTATAACATGCTGATCATTTTTCCCTTCTATGGCAACATCAAATTCTTACTCTAACATATATTTGTGACTATTAGGTATTTTTGCCGATTAAGCCCTTTTACTCGTTTTCACTCAAAACCGAGTAGCACAAGTTGTCTAACATAATTTAAAACCCCATATTCTATCATAAAACATCAAAATACACAAATTTCACCTATGGGTATTTTTCCAAATATAAACCCTAGGTTGAATTATTGCTAACATAAGCTTAATCGAGCTACCGGGATTCCAAAAACGTAAAGAACATTAAAAACGGGGCTTGGAAGCTTGAAACAAACCCTAACTATGGAGAACCCTTGAAATTTCAGCCTAATGAAGAAGATGGACAAAAATTGGCTTTTAATTTTGTTTTTAATTCATTTTAATAACTAAATGACCAAAATGCCCTTACTACTAAACTTTCCAAAAATTTCTTTCATGTCCTAATTTTGTCCATGAACTTAAAATTGGTCAAATTTCTATTTAAGATCTCCTAATTAATATTTCAATGCAATTTCATACTAAAAACTTCTAGAATGCAAATTTTTCAACTTATTCGATTTAGTCCCTACTTTCAATTTAAGCACTTTAGGCATAGAATTTCATCACGAAATTTTCACACAATCATGCAATCATATCATAATCATCAAAATAATTATAAAATAATTATTTCTATCTCAAATTTGTGGTCACGAAACCACTATTTTGATTAAGCCCAAATTCAGGATATTACACCATATGTATGCGCCAAAGCCTATTGGTGATGGGGTTTATATTGATTTGCTAAATGTTGATTGTGACTTAATGACTTGTTGTGAAATGGATGAGGTTGGTTAATTGGTATGCTAAGGCATCTTGATAAGATAATGCTAGTTGAAAGTAGTCTTAGTGGTGCTTTTGAATGTGAAATTGGTATGTTTAATTAGCATAATGAAATGTTATGAGCATGATAGATGATGGTATTTCTTTGACATGTATTGGCTATGATTTGGTTGCCTAAGTATACCATGATATATGACATTGAATTTGTGTATGTGTATGTGTATATGAGGGTTAAAAATGACTTGGTAAATAGCCTTTATTTTTCCCACATGGGTAAACACATGGATGTGTGTCTAGGCCGTGTGTGGCCTGTTCCACTAGCATGTGTTTTGGCCGTGTGTCCCCTGTACCTTAATTTTGAGAAACAGAATGCTCAGAATTGAGCACATGGGCAGAGACACGGGCGTGTGTCTTAGCCGTGTGAGCGACACAGCCTCAAGCATGGGCGTGTGTCCTAGCCGTGTGAAGTCTGCACCGATTTTATGAAATTAAATTAACCACACGGCCTAGCACATAGGTGTGTGACTCAGCCGTGTGACCTCAATTTGTTCATGCTTTGCAAAACAGAGAGTTACATGGGATAGGGACACAGGCGTGTGTGACCACACGGCTTATCCACACGGGCGTGTCCCAAACTACACGGGCTTGTGATCCCTGTTTATAGAAAAAAATTTCTATGTTTTATAAAAATTCCCTGAGTTATCTGTTCAGTCCCGAACCACTTCCAAAGTGTAACACCCTAAACCCAGCTCAGACGTCATGACCAGATCTGGTAGTGTCACATTGAAGTGTTTTTCAAAATCTAAGACTCGTCATTTAAAAACCCCTTCTTTAACTAGTCTCTTTGTGTAGATTGAAAAGTCGATTTAAAGTCTTATTTCACATTTATAATGTGGGACATGTACTTTTAAAGGTTACTTTTAATAAAATGTTATTAATTTTTTAAATGGCTTGTTATTCACGGAAGCTTTGAAAATGAGTTACGTATTTGTCGTGGTTTTCAAAACGTTTGACTTTTTCAAAAAAAACTCGCGCTTTTCCCACTGCTAGCAGTTGTAAATCAAAAATAAATTTGAGTAAAATACCAAAATAGAAAATAACCCGATACGACTTATTACATAATGAAAAACCAAAAATAAAACTTTAATTATGATATTAAAAGTTAAGTAAGTCGAGTGGCCACCACTGAGTCCTTCGTCGCATTGATCCGTCTAAGTCTGGGGATTTCATGCACAGTTAACAGATGGGTGAGTTTACAAAAACTCAATGTGTGCAATCCCATAATAGCAATCAATCAGAGTAAACACAATTTGGGCCTAAGCCCTTTCAGTTTTAGTTAGGGCCTTAGCCCATTTCGATGTGATAAGAGTGATGCGGGCTGAGCCCATTTTAGTAACAGTATTAGTGGGGCCTAAGCCCATACGGTATCAGTACAGTATGCAATTAGAAAATCCTACCCAATCTAACCTCTACACACCATGTCCGTACCAACCCTATACACCATGTGGGGATAAATTGACCCACCCATCCCTACACTCCAAGTAGCACTAGTTGCAGCACCAAAACAATATTTGCAGCAGAGCTGTCAGTAATAGGCTTATAGCCTTTCAATACACTTCCCCAAAAATCATATATCCCACATCATGCAATGAATCATAATATAAATGTATATACAGTACAAATGGCATGCTCAAACAGTCATACATCACATAGGGGTATACCAGTCATTTACAAAAATAAGGGTCCAAATACACTTACCGGCCCAACAATAGGTTCACAGTCGTCTTGGGTGGCCCGTGCAATCTTAACAGTCAATCAATGATAATGGTCCCACATCCCATATTGCAAGCCCATGTGAGGCCACACGCTTGTATGGCCCACATAGCCAGAAATGGCCCTAGCTGTGTGGTCTACACAGCCTAGGCCAATATTTACCACACTATTGTGCGATTTCCCTGTGTGGGGCCCATAGCTGTGTGGTCTACCAGTCGTTCCACATCTTATGGGTAGTGTTACACACCTGTTTTGATGTTGTAGCCGGACCACTTCTGAGATCAAGAACTTATAGTCAACCACAACTCCTCATTAGTCTAAATCCATTGTTAATCCAAGCCACAAAATCGAAAAGGATTCGATCGATTCACTAACACTTACCAATCCAACAATCGCAGAACCCCACTGACTTAACATCCACGTACTGCTCCAAAACTTTCACAATCATAAGAAACATTCAATTGACTGGTAAGTATTTAAAGTCCAATACGAAATACATCGCACTTAAAGCACTTACCCCAAAAGTGGATAGACCACTTGCAATGAGAAGAGTAATTAGCCTAAGCTTCCACAATAGAATCCACACTCCTAGCATGATTTGGAAGATCATATGTTGTTAGATGAAAAACATACATTTGGCCCCAAAGAGAAAGAAAAGGGGGAGCTAAAACTTGATTGTACAGCCAAAAGAAATTTGACTAGAAAAGAAATAAAAATGCGATTGTAACACACACTTACTAATAAATCAAATGAATTTAGGCAATAGTCAATCAAGGAGATTCAACCAAAGCAAGAAGAACAAAAATATTTGAGAGAGGGAGAGTATAGTTATTCGGCCCAGCAGAGAAAGGAAGAATGAAATCGAAAAAGAAGTATTCGGCTTCAGAGAAGATGAGAAGAAGAAGAAAAACGTATTCAATCAGAAAAATCAGCCTTCCCTAATGTCAGATAATCAGTTTGAAGAAAAGAAAAGATGAAGAGTAAAGGTCACTAAGGTATTCTGCCAAAAAAACAATTCAATAGATTGAGAAAAGTTTATAGGAGTATTCGACTAAAGCCAATAAAGCAAAAGAAATGAAGTTGCCAACCCGAGATATTGAGAACGAAATCGACACTCAGTTAGCTAACACAAATAGGCACCCAAAGCAGAACCAATTTCAACACCCATTTACTATAGCCAAATTTTGACCAAATGAACTCAACAGATTCTGTCAGCTTTCAACACACTAAACACCTCCCTAGCATCCCTACACAATCGAAGCACTAAGTGCTAGAGTTCAAACCTGGCATGACTCTCCTCCAAATTCGAACTTGCTTGATTTTCTCCTTAATTTCCTCCCATCCATCTCCTCAGATTCGGCTAACAACAACCCCATTCAAATCTGTTCAAAATCTTGGTGTTTCGGTCAAACACAACTTCCTCCTATGGCCACCAGTAAAAAAAATAATCTCCATTTGTACAAGCAGGGATTCGAACCTCAAGCCACTAGTACACTCTACAAGCCACTTATCCCTTAGACTAGCTGGTATTTTTCTGTCCTGTTTTTAATAGCTTTTACTTATAACCCTATTGATCTAAGATAGGGGTTTAATCCTTAAAAGAAAATTTTTGTGGAAGCCAAGGCTTGAACCCATGACTTTCTAGACACTCCCAGAGCACACAACCATTAAGCTAGACATACTTTTACGTCACAAATACACAAAAATAATTTTATCAGGGATTTGGGGATTTAGGGCATTACAATTCTACCCTCCTGGTCAGAAAAGGTGAGGGTATCATTGTCGCATCGCCTCTTCAGGTTCTTACGTAGCCTCCTCAGAACTGTGGTTCCGCTATAGAACTTTCACTAATGAAATTAATTTCCTTCTCAAGACTTTCACCTCTCGATCCAAAATCTAGACTGGCTTCTCCTCAAAAGTCAGACCTGGTCTAACTTCAATCTCCTCAACTGGTACAACTTGTGTAGGATCAGAGCGGTAGCGTCTCAGCATATAGACATGGAACACATCATGAATCTGCTCTAATTCCAGAGGTAGCTCTAACTAGCACGCATCTGGTCCTACTCGTTTCAGTATGCAGTAAGGCCCAATAAACCTTGGGCTCAACTTGCCCTTACGCCCAAATCTCAGTACCTTATTCCATGGCGAGACCTTGAGAAAGACAAAATCTGTGACAGCCCTAAATTGACCCTAGTCAGAAAGTGGTTTCGGGACCACGAAACTGAGTCATAAAAAAATAATTAACAGTCATATTCGATGCTTATTATATGTGAATATGAATGTGTGGAAGTTTCATACTTTAATTTGGTCAGTATATGTGAAATTTATTAGTAGGGACTTATGTGAGACAATTGTGAAGTGTGTTAGACTAATGTAAAAGTGAGCTAATAGTGCATGATGTAAAAAAAGTGTACTTGCATGTCAAATTAGCCAAAGTATGGATAGTGGCGGCCATGGTATGGGTTATTAATGATAATATGTATTTTTCTATTAACATTTTTAGATTATAAAATGAGTTAATGAATTAAGAATATTAAAATATGAGGGGAGTGGGAGGAGAAACCAAAGTTGTTTCATCCTTGCTCCTCCATTTTGCCGTAACTTAAGGGAGGAAGAAGAAAGGAGTTCTCTTGCTTCATGTTCGACTTGGATGATGATTAGGAAGAGGTAAGTACTTTGAAATTCTTGGAAATTTATGTATAAATAAGGTGGTTAGTTCAAGTTCTATTCATTCCATGGATTAAGTTTTGGTTGTTTGGAGGTTTGATATTCGGCCAAGTAGTTTGAAGCTCTTAGTACCTATATTTTTTTTTCTTTCTTGAAGGTTGAAATTGGTTTGTTCTTAAGGAGGTGCCGAATGTGGTCATTGAAGGGCCTTGATGAACAATATGTGTGGCTTGGGTTTATAACATTCGGTTAAGGAAGTTTGTGTGCTAGCAAGTTTGGTTTAATATATATAGATGTAAATCACCTTGTATTTGATAATTTGAAGAGTAGGAAATGGCAAATTAAAATGATGTTGGGTAAATTTTTAGTTTAGTTGTGCTTAAGCATTTGACATTAGTAGTTGATATTGGCTATGAAAGTATGAAAGATTACAGATTATTTTTTTTTAAAATGAATTATGACCTTAATATGAACAAGATAGAAAGTCGGTTATAGATGTGATTGAGTGATTCGGTCATTGATGGGCATTATGGTAACCTAATTGTAGTTTGCTACCTTTAATTTCGAGATGGAAATTGTATATATAAGCTAAGTTGAGCGGTTAGGGCGAATGAGGTATATAAGATATTAAAGCATGCTAGAATTATACATTAGTGAAAATGTGTGATTGTACTAAATTCCTACTTGAATTGGTTAGGTATAGTCATGGTATGAGCTCATTAGGGATACTACCTTATAAGTGAATGTAGCTTTAGTTAACTTTATGTGTTATGCGTGTGTTAAAATAATTAATGATTTGGATGTTATTATAGGTATTTATGCTAAAGAATTTTTCGCTATGTTTTGTACCCATGTGATGACTCTAATGTCTAATATAATTAGGTATATAGTTGGTTTCATTATTAAAAATAAGGGTTAAGTACCTTGAATTTCTCTTTGATCTTCAAAATGATTAAATCAATTTATTTGTTAAATTAAGCTCAAGAGCAAAGGGGAACTAAATCTGATAAAGGAAAGGAAAAAGTGATCGAATAGCCGTTGAAATCGTTCGACAACATCCGAGGTAAGTCTTTGAGTAATGAAATTTAGCTTATGATTTAATAAGGCAATTATTTGTCTATGAGCATAATAATTAACTTGTGACTGACGATTCTACTTGAATTACATGATAAAATAAATAAGTAAGGTATTTACTTGTAGCCGAATGGTTATGGAAATCTTGTGGATTAACGAAACGGATCATGTTATTTGTTTAGGATTAATGAATCGAAGCGATGTATGGTTAGTAAACATGTTTGTAATTGTATTCGAGTATCGTGAATGATATCCGGATGTGATATGATATATACATATGCATATATGTGTGAATGCTAATCGGGGTCTAAATCCGAGCTTGGTCTCTAAGGGCTTTTGAGCCAGTGCTAATAACCGAACTTAGTTTTGAAGGGCTTTAGAGCCAGTGTCATAACCGGACTTAGTTCCGAAGGGCCTTCGAGCCAGTGGTCTAATCCGAGCTTGGTCTCAAGGGCTTTTGAGCCGATGCTAAGAATCGGGCTTGATTCGAAGGATGCTTGTGCCAAGATAATATTTGAGGTGAAAACCCATAAGTGTTCGTGACGAGAAATCATATAATACATGTTGGAATAATTTTAATCACATGTGCTACTTATCGTAAGATAACCGGTAAGTAATTTACTCTTGTTGAGAATATGAATATACTTCAATTATGACTTTGAAATTTGATGGGAATGCTTAGCACATTATTTAAATCATCCGAACGTTTATGATCCGATTATGATGTATGAGCTCCGAATTAGAGAGTTCAATGTCATAGTTATGAAATGTATGTGTATATGCATGAAATTGACATGGACATTTGAGATGAGCGCATTCGGTTATGGATTGATTTAATGGATAAATTGGTTTCACCTTTGTGATATTAATGATAAAAGTGATATCTCGGTTATGTTTCTATTCAGCCAAGGGATGAAACAAACAAACTTGATATTATTATGCCATTCTTTTAAATGATTTCATTACTTAAAACTTACTAAGCATTGAAATGCTTATTCTCTGCTTTAATTCTCCGTTTTATAGATTTTGTTCGTCAACTATCGGACTCGGGAGTGTCAAAGTCGAAGTCATCCACACTATCTAAGCCGCTTTTGGTACTCTTCATTGAACTTGATAATGGCATGTATAGGGCTGACCCTTGATGTTAATTAAGTATCTTTTGGTAATGTATATTCGTATAGCCATGCGAAAATGGCTTGTTTATTTTGAGTATAACATTATGGTCATTTTGTATATATGGTCTTATGATATGGTTATTAAGTTGTGTGGAAATGTTTGGTAATGATTAGCCATTGGAATGGCCAATCATGGTCCTATTGGTGCTACGTACGTCATGGCTAATCGTGATTATACTTGAAAATAATGTATGTCAATTTACTAATTGATTCATGGGAAATTTGAAATAGGTAAAATTTACCTTAAAAGAGATGCTGACAGCAGCAGTGATGTGAATTTGAAAAATCACTAAAAATAGTAGGAATGGAATTAAATAGTGAATAAATTATATAATCGAAGCTTGATGAGTCTATTTTCATATGAAAGAAACAAAATGACCATATGAGCTGTATTTTATGAGATGTTTAAGTTTTCATGAAACAGAGCCAGAGCGTTTTCTGGATCCCCTGTTCTGATTTTGAAAAGTTACCATAAATTAACCAGAGACAATTAGAAGTCATGCTTTATATGTACAGATTCATTTTTGAGTCTAGTTTCATTAGAAACAAACGTAATAAGTATTGAAGCTCTGTACAGGGAGATATCTAAGTCGTAATGCATGAAGGTCAGAGTAGTCGAACCCTGAAACAGGGGAGACTTTAACTAATAAACTGTACTAATTGGCCCAACCAAAAAATCTAGAAAAAAATTTGTAGATGGATATATGAGTCTAGTTTCAGGGAAAATTTACGGAATCAGTTTTTGAGTTTTGGAACTCAAGATATGCTTTTTAAAGTGACCGTGATGCAGTTAGCCAGCTGGTCTGTAAATTTTAAAATGAACTGTGTAAGTAAATGAATTACGTCTGTTAACACCTCGAGTTCGACTCCGGAAACGGTCTCGGGTACGGGGCGCTACAAAATCTCCCACAGAATACTCAATTTCCTTACGTTTTAGATCTGCATACGACTTCTGTTTGTCTGATTCTGCTTTCAGTCAATCTCGAATTAATCTGACCTTATCCTCGGTGTTAGATACTAGCTCAGAGCCCAGA
Organism: Gossypium herbaceum; assembly: GCA_025502765.1. Classification (NCBI taxonomy): domain Eukaryota; kingdom Viridiplantae; phylum Streptophyta; class Magnoliopsida; order Malvales; family Malvaceae; genus Gossypium; species Gossypium herbaceum. The sequence goes on along the minus strand of CP106689.1, from coordinate 29,891,382 downwards.
ACATGCCGCTCACCCAACTCAGTCCAACATGAAGGAGTGCAACACCTATGTCCATATAGTGCTTCATAAGGTGCCATCTGTATGCTAGACTGGTAGCTATTGTTGTAAGCAAACTCTACTAGCGGCAAGTAATCCTCCCAACTGCCTCGGAAGTCGATCACACAACTCCTTAACATGTCCTCTAGTATCTGAATCACCCTCTATGACTGACCATCTATCTGAGGATAGAACGCAGTACTAAAGTCCAACTGTATACCCAGAGCTTCATGTAACTTCTTCCAGAATCGAGACGTGAAGTGAGGATCTCTATCAGATATTATGAAAACTGGTACCCCATGCAGTCTCACTATCTCAGACACATACAACTTAGCCAGTTTCTGTAACGAATAATCAATGTGAACCGATATGAAATGGGCAGATTTGGTCAACTGATCCACGATGACCCATACTAAATCATTCTTAGTAGGTGTTAAGGGTAGCCCACTCACAAAGTCCATAGTTACTCTTTCCCACTTCCACAGTGGAATCTTAACTGGCTGATGCAAGCCAGAAGGCAACTAATGTTCCACTTTAACCTGCTGGCAAGTCAGACATTTCCTCACAAAGTCGGTAACCTCACGCTTAAGACCTGGCCACCAATGTATCTCACGAAGATCTCTGTACATCTTATTTCCAGCGGGGTCCATAGCATAGGGGCTACTATACGCCTCTCGCTGTATAGACTGTCTTAAATAAGTATCCTTAGGTACACAAATTCTACCTCAGAAACAGCGTATCCCTTTACAATTCAACCCAAAATTCATAGTATTACCATTTTTGACCTGGCGAAACCGAAGACCCAATGACTCATCCTCCAACTGTTTATTTTTAATCTGTTCAATCCATAACGGTTTCACTTGGAGCTCTACCAACAAACTACCATCATCAAATAAACTAAGGCAAGCAAACATCACCATCAGATCAGTCATGGCTCTATGACTCACTGTGTCAGCCACCACATTAGCTTTCCTAGGATGATATTCGATCGTACAATAATAATCTTTAAGCAGTTGAATCCATCTATGCTGCCTAATATTTAACTACTTCTGAGTGAGGAGATACTTAAGGCTTTTGTGATTCGTATAGATGATACACTTCTCACCGTACAGGTAATGCCTCTAGATTTTCAATGCGAATACCACCCTAGCTAACTCCAAGTCATGTGTCGGATAATTCATCTCATGAGTCTTAAGTTATCGAGACATATAGCCTACCACCTTACCCTCTTGCATCAACACACATCCCAATCTGATATGTGATGCATCGCTGTACACAGTGAACTCCTTCCCAAACTATAGTTGTATTAAGACAGGGGCCTCATTTAGTAATTTCTTAAGCTTCTCAAAGCTCTTGTTGCGCATCAGTCCAGTTAAATGGCACCCCCTTACGTAGCAGCTTAGTTAAAGGCGCGACAATCAGTGAAAACCCCTCTACGAAGCATCTATAATACCCTACCAGTCCTAGGAAACTGCGGATCTCAGATACCGTCTTAGGTGGCTTCCAGTCCAACACTGCCTCAACCTTTCAAGGATCAACCCTAATCCGCTCAGCATATACCACATGACGAAAAAACATTACCTCATGTAACTAGAATTCACACTTGCTGAACTTGGCGTATAGTTGTTTCTCCCTCATAATTTATAGAACTACTTAGAGATATTCATCATGCTCATCTTCAGTCCTCGAATACACCAATATGTTATCGATAAATACTATAACAAATCAATCCAGATAGGGTTGGAACACTTGGTTCATTGGATACATGAAAGCTGTCGGTGCATTCGTCAGTCCAAATGGCATTACTAAGAACTCGTAATAACCATAACGAGTCCTAAACATCGTCTTGAGCAAATCAACCTCCTTTGATCCTCAATTGGTGATACCCCGATAGAAGATCTATTTTAGAGAACACCGATGCTCTTTGCAGTTGGTTAAACAGATCATCAATCCTTGGCTGAGGGTACTTGTTCTTAATGGTCGGCTTATTCAATTGCCTATAATCGATGCACATTCGAATGGATCCATCCTTCTTTTTCACAAACAAGACTGGTGCTCCCCACGGACACACACTCGGTCGGATGAACCCATGGTCCAATAGCTCTTAAATCTGGGCCTTAAGCTCCATAATCTCTTTTAGTGCCATTCTCTAAGGGCAATGGACACTGGAGCTGTACCAGGAAAGAGCTCAATCCCAAACTCCACTTCACGTTCTGGAGGTAACCTAGGTCACGTTCTGGAGGTAACCTAGGTAGCTCTTCTGGAAAGACATCTAAAAAATTCTTAACTGCTTTGATATCCTTTACCAAAGAGTCCCCAAAACCTGAAACACTAATGTAGGCCAAGAACGCCTCACAACCCTGGTGTACCAACTTCTCGGCCCTTAACACTGAAATGACATTTGAAAAATAGTTTCGGTGTTCCCTAATGACAACTACCTCATTCTCCTCCTCAGCTCTCAGTGTCATCCTTTTTGTGGCACAATCCAAACTCACTCGGTGTTTGACCAGCCAATCCATCCTCAGTATTAGGTCGAATTTTTTGAAAGGCAGTTCTATAAGATCAGTCGGAAAGATGACTCCTTGTGTCTCCAAGGGAACATCACTAAACATCTTATTTACCCAGACAGACTGCCCTAACGGACTTTGTACAGTAATCTCGCTCAAAGTACTCTCAACCGTAACCCCTAGGTTTTCAGCAATCGAACAGGTAACATAGGAATGAGTAGATCCTATATCTATCAATGCAATATAGGGTACATTGTAAATAAAAAACGTACCCGTGATGACGTCCAGAGCATCTGCCTCCTCTCGGCAACGAGCAACATACACTAGAGCTGGCTGTCTTGCCTCAGCCTGACCAGCTCCTCGGCTCGGTGCTCTCTGACCATGGCCAATACCATTTCCATCTCTGGCCAGCCATGACCTCTCGGTGGCTGCTGAATAACCCTCTGAGGTGTATTACCAAAACCAGTAGCTGGCACCTAATCAGTCCTGTAACACCCTGAATTCGGGCCTAGAAGGATTGGGCCTTGAGCTTGGGAACACATAAAAGTTTATGTGTGAGAGAAATATCACAAATTGCATGTTGACCTTAGTGGCTAAGTAATTGAGCATATTTGGGAGTGTTGGAGAAGTCCTCGGTTCAAACTTGGGCTTTAGCTAAATTTTTGTTTTTAGTGAATAAAACCATTGGTGCTTGAAAGTGGGATTTTTAAATATTTGTGGTTAAAATATATCACAAAAGGAGCTTGTGGTCTAAGTGGCAAGGTGGCGTGTATGGTGTGCATGAGGTCTAAGGTTCAATTCGTAACATAGATAAAGGAATTATTTATTTTGCTAGCTAAGCTTGGAAAGAGGTGGAGTTGGACTGAGACTCTGAAGTTGAATTGGTCATGAGTGTTTCAAGGAAAGTTGAATTGGATGTTGAGTGATTTGGGGAGAAAATCAAAGAATTTGAAATAGGAAAGTTGCAAGGGAGGAGTGTTGGTGCCCAATTTGAACTCCCTTTCTTACTCAAAATTTCGACAGGGGTGGAGGTGGTCACATTTCGGTTTTTCTTTGCTCAATTTTGGGTTTTTGGTGGTGTTTGACATCTAGTTTTTGTTTCTACTTCTTGTGTGCCGAATTCTCTGTTGTCTTTTCTCTTGTGTTTCTTACTCAATTTTTGGGATCGAATATTGCCGTCTTATCTTGCTTTGGCCGAATAGGCACTCTCATTTTGGGCATTCTTATTTCTTTCTTTAAGCCAAATTTGGTTTCTTTCTCTCAATCTTTTCTCTTAATTGTTGAATCTTTGCTCTCCTCCTCCTCTAATATTTCTTTTTCAATCATTGGCCGAATACTTATTCTTCTTTTTACCCTCTTAAACCCCTTTCAGTTTAGCCTTGGTTTAGCAGATTCTCTGCTTCTACATCCCATACTCTTTCCATTTCTATTCTCAATTTTGCAAGTAATCTCTGTTAATCGAACTCGCGATGAGCAAAGGGGTTCTAGCAATAAAGTGATGACAGTGGTGCCGACTAGGAGTGGACGCGTAGCCTCTTCCCCCAAGTTTAAGCGACATACGGTATCGGCGGTTCAAGACTTTCCGCCAGGTTGTGAAAGGGTGACTGCACCAAACTTTGGATTAAGTAGGCAAATCACAGTTGACTGTTTGAGTCAAGGCAAGTGGTAGTCGATCCTTCGGCTAGGGGTTTGGTTAATATTTTTTTTTAACTTTGTTGATAAGTGATTAACCGTTGTTATGTTTGAATAGGTTTCGGCACTCGGGAATTTTTAGTACTCTACGTGATCAGGTGTGTAACCGTATGCTATGTTTGTTGATCGGTTGAAAAGCTAAAAGTGTGTGTATTTGTATGTGGTTTTCGATAATCGTTTAAAAGCTGAAAGTATGTGTTGTTTACACTGCTATGACTATAGATCGGTAAAATGCCGAACAGCAGGAAATATGGCATATGATTCCACACGAGCATGCGATCGTACGTGTGGTGAGCCGAGCCCACGAACTTGGGCATTAGATTGTAAAGGCCACTACGAGCGCTCTCGTGGTCTTGGGCTTTCTGGACCACGTTGGGCTAAATGGGGTGTGTGGGCCCAGGAGCTTGTGGGCCCACAGGGATAAAATGTATGTGATGCGGTAAGTGTTGTTTGGACTGTGACATTTGCATAGTTGTGGCTATTTCTGGGCTAAATGGGGCACAAGAGTGTGTGGGCCCAGTTGGGCCGAGTATGGGCCTTAGGCCCATTTGCACCGTTATGTCTGTTTAGGTTACTTAAGTTACTCGAGGCAACGATGGACCTTCGGTTGAGTTGTTAAGACCCCGATTTATAAAATTACTGAAATACCCCTGATTTGTAAAATTACTGAAATACCCCCAGTTTGTAAAATTACAGAAATACCTCCAATTTGTAAAATTACCGAAATACCCCTGAATTATAAAATTATCGAAATACCCTCGATTTGTAAAAGTACTGAAATACCCCCAATTTGTAAAATTATCGAAATACCCTCGATTTGTATAATTATTGAAATACCCCCTGATTGTAAAATTATCAAAATACCCTTGGATTGTAAAATTATCAAAATACCCCCAGATTGTAAAATTATCGAAATACCCCTGGTTTGTAAAATTATCGAAATACCCCCGGTTTATAAAATCACCGAAATACCTCCTGTTTGTAAAATTATCAAAATACCCCCGGTTTATAAAATTACCAAAATACCTCTAGTTTATAAATTTACCGAAATACCCCTGTAGTGTAAGATTACTGAAATACCCTTGTAGTGTATGTAACACCCCTAGCTCGAGTCCGATCGCCAGTTTAGGCTATGAGGTATTACCGAGCTAAACCTTTAATTTCAATCACATAATTATACAACAAAAGCAAAAATCAAACTGAATACATACAGATTTATAAGTTATAAAATGCCATTTTCATACGACCAAGATATTTACAATTACAAAACTTATTTTGTCAACAGTCCAAACTATACATGCCATATCGAGACCAAAATATAACTGTACCAACAAGATCGATAGTACAATGAATCACGACGATCCCTAGTCGGTGGCCAAAATCAACAATCTATAAAACAGAGAGATAAGAAACAGAGTAAGCTTTTGAGGCTTAGTAAGTTTTAAGCTTTTCAACAATTTAAAACATATCATTTAAATCGAACAATGAATATTACCAAATTCATATTCTAATTACAATCATTTGGCCAAATATGCACAAGTATACCACACATAAACACTATTGGCGGAATATAATACACATAGAAATTTTTAGCACATGCCTCACTTTACTATATGGCTCATACAACTAATTTAATTCACATATTTTCAAACAAAGACAGACATCGATCGAATAGGTCATTTCTTGTAACGCCCCGTACCCGAGACCATTTCCGGAGTTGAACACGAAGTGTTAACGGACTTAATTCATTACTTAAACAGCTCATACAATTTATTTTAAAATTTCTAGACAAGCTGTCTAACTGCATCACAGTCGCTTTAAAAATCATATCTCGAGTTCCGAAACTCAAAATCCAATTCCGTAAATTTTTCCTGAAACTAGACTCACATATCTCTCTAGTAATTGTTTTCTAGAATTTTTTGTCAGGCCAATTAGTACAGTTTATTAGTTAAAGTCTCCCCTGTTTCAGGGTTTGACTACTCTGACCTCTGGGTATTACGAATCAGATATCTCCCTGTACAGAGCTTCAATGACTATGCCATTTATTTCTAATAAAACTAGACTCAATAAGGAATCTGTAAATATAAATCATGACTTCTAATTACATTTTTACAATTTATGGTGAATTTCCAAAGTCAGAACAGGGGATCCAGAAATCGCTCTGGCCCTGTTTCACAAAAATTTAAACATCTCATAAAATATAACTCATATACCTGTTTTGTTCCATTCATATGAAAATAGACTCATAATTCTTTAATTCCATGTTTTATTCATGATCTAATTATATCTCTACTATTTTTAATGATTTTTCGAACTCACGTCACTGCTGCTGTCTTAATCTATTTTATGGTAAATTTTACCTATTTCATGGTTTCCATGGATTAGCTAGTAATTTGACATACATAACACAAATATGATCATGATTAGCCATTCCAATGGCTAATCATTACCAAGCATTTCCACACCACTCAATAACCATATCATAAGACCATATATACAAAATGATTATAATGCTATACATGCCATACTCAAAATATACAAGCCATTATGCCAAGATGGTATACGGATAGTGTGAGCGAGCCTCCGACCGCTCCCCGATTCCGAGCTGGCTTGTCAAAACTACAAGGAATGAAAAGGAGGGAGTAAGCATAAATGCTTAATAAGTTCACATGCAAAAAGCAAGTAACATAACCATATAAGCAAACATAAAACATCATTTGCATAATCATCACCAAGACATTCATATCACATTTTCATTTATCATCTTACCATATTGTTGTTATATCGATTTTTCAACCCGAGGGTTAAGTACATACCTGTTCAAAGTACCCATTTCACAACACTTACCAATACATCCCTTTCATCTTGAGTATTCCTCCATTTTAGTAGAACTTTACCGTTGAACACATCGAATATAATTCGGATACATGGAAAGTTTGCACATAAGTGCCACATATGTAGCCAAGCTACCATGTAACCCGCCCATAAGCGAACTCGGACTCAACTCAACGAGCTCAGCGTCAGATCCGTAAGTGAACTCGGACTCAACTCAACGAGCTCGGATGCCTAGTTACATCTCACGAACTCGGACTCAAGTCAACGAGTTCGGACGCTCGATCCATAAGTGAACTCGGACTCAACTCAACGAGTTCGGATGCCCAAATATCCCAAGTGACATGTCACTTGTATCCTAATCTATTCCTAAGGTTCAAACGGGCTTTTTCCTCGATCTCACATCTTTTCCGTCTTCCACGGAATATCAAAATCGATACTTTGATAGTTCATACTCATCAAGTAATTCACATAATTACATATTATTCAACAATAACCACAAAGCATAATATTTCATGATAATAATCGGCATCATATCATATAAACAACATTAAATTGCTTAAAATGACAATTATGTTACTACATTTACACATGAACTTACTTCAGATGCTAAAATGGCTACTTTTACCATTTCGTCCACAACTTGGTATTTTCCCATTTTAGCCCGAATTTCAGCTTTTCCTTGCTCTATCATTTAAAATATAGTCTAATTAGGACTCACATTATTCAAATTGACCCAAAATCATATTTTGGAAAAATTACAATTTTGCCCCTAAACTTTTGCATATTTACACTTTTGCCCCAAAGCTCGTAAATTAAACTTCAGCCTATTTTCTTATGTTTTATGACATGCTGATCATTTTTCCTTCTATGGCAACATCAAATTCTCACTCTAACATGTACTTATGACTATTAGGTATTTTTACCGATTAAGCCCTTTTGCTCGTTTTCACTTAAAACCGAGTAGCACAAGTTGTCCGACATAATTTAAAACCTCATATTCTATCATAAAACACCAAAATACACAAATTTCACCTATGGGTATTTTTCCAAATATAAACCCTCGGTTAAATTATTGCTAGCATAAGCTAAATCGAGCTACCGGACTCCAAAACGTAAAAATCATTAAAACGAGGCTAGAACGGACTTACAATCGAGCTTGGAAGCTTGAAAACCCTAGCCATGGTTTCTCCTTTCTATATTCGGCCATGGGGTTGAAGATGAGCAAAATTGGCTTTTAATTTTGTATTTTAATTCATTTTACCCTAAATGACCAAAATGCCCTTACTACTAAACTTTCCAAAATTCCATCCATGTCCAATTTTGTCCAACACTTAGAAATTGGTAAAATTCTATTTAAGACCTCCTAATTAATATTTCAAAACAATTTCATACTAGAAACTTCTAGAATGCAAGTTTTGCAAATTATTCGATTTAGTCCCTAATTTCAATTTAAGCACTTTATGCATAAAATTTCTTCACGAAATTTTCACACAATCATGCAATCATATCATAGACCTTAAAATAATCATAAAATAATTATTTCTATCTCGGATTTTATGGTCACGAAACCACTATTCTGACTAGGCCCAAAATCAGGATTTTACAACTCTCCCCCCCTTTAGAGATTTTCGTCCCCGAAAATCTTACCATAAAAGTGGTCTTCACTTTTAATCTCATATTCGTGTCAAGAACTTGCACTTAGACTGCACCTCCAATACATCTCTTCAATTTCTCATATGATCTAAAAGCTTACGCCTCAACTCTCAACTGTTCTTAAATTTTCAACCCTTCTCAGTTTCCCATGATATCATGACATAAAACCCGGATCTTAACTTGATTAATGGAGACCGGAATTCCAAGAAATCCAACAATCAAAGAGACTTGAAATTCCATGAATCTGATGAGTAGGACTTCATTCAATACAGATATGATTTATAGATCTTGCCAAACATTTAACAATAGGATACATCACATTTTCCTCTTTCCGCCATGGAAATAATTCTAATATGGCCTCAAGAATAATCCTTCTCATTTCCATCCCAATATCAACACTGACAAGGATAATTTTGATAGATCCCAATGCTCGGCTTTAACCCCTTTAACAACTCCGATTTTATGTAACATCGAATGCTCTAAACTATCACATTACCTCACTGTCTTGAAACACATCACAATTCATACAACAGTACATTATTGAAAATCAGGAAGTCTTTACTCAATGTAGACTAGTCTAGTTCAGAAGCTTCGGTTACCAATATTCTCATCTATCTAAACTTTGTCAACATGTAATAAACTTTTCAGCTTTCACAAGACGAAAACCTTATCATTCGTAGTGACTTTAACTAATATCCAACTCTTTCTAATAAATATACACTTCTTGTTCAGACTATTTACTCTTTTATCAAGACAAAATGAAATTATATTATCGACTTGAGAAAAATAATCCTGACATAATTGTCACATGAAATCTTTCAAATAAATAATTCACCATACCAACTGAAACTCGCGCTTTTATCACCTATGCCTTTACTGATGTCAAATCCTTACACAGAAATTAGAAAAATCCCAATACTAAAATCACCACATTACCAAGATCAAATTAGAAGTATAGTCATATTTGACATGATTATCACGAGCTGAAGAACGTACTTCGAACATGGGTCATAATTGACAAATTATAGAACAAAGATAACAAGAAAACCGAATAAAGAAATCCAAGAAAGAGAAACCCGGAATAAAGAAATCCAGAATAAAGAGATCCAGGATAAAGAAACCCAAGATACGATACTATGCCGGAGAATCGAAAACCAAACTCATAGAGAAAATACGGAATACCCGATAATTCTTCAAAGAAAGAAAGTCCGAAGAAAACATCATTTAATCCCATGAAATCAAATATAACAAGATCAATATATCTTCCCAAACATATATATCGATGAAGCATCAAGTAGAAGAAGCAGAATCATAATATCATACGTATTCTCTCATCAATTCTTATCGATTTAAATGAAATAGAATACCCGATGAAATAGAGCAATATAAATTATAAACCAATGACTACCAATGCTTTCATCCAACACCGAATTAGAAGACATTCCCATATAATAAGAATTTCTTCGTAAGATCAATAGCCATAGAAATATTTTCGAGAACGGTAAACACATAGAACATCTCAAAAGAGATCGCTAAATCTGTCCACCATAACTGTCACACTCAGATAGTTCACATTTCAAATATCATTTCCCAACTAGTTCGTCGTCACTAATTTCATATTAAACCATTCACTAAAGAAGGCCGATTCGAATAAATTTCGATTTACACTTGTCTCGACCTTGCACCGAGTAATTTGATTTACCAAAGAGAATTCCTTCTCTAACGGGACAAGGCATAATTCCAATAATCTTTATATCAATTCGATACTTTATCGGCTCGACTTTACTTATCAGCTCATTTTCAATCTCGATCATACTTATAATTATTCTATCACCGAACTCTTTGGGTTCTCAACCAGAAACTTATTCAATACAAATCTCATGAAATTCCATTATAAGTACCACTTCGGTAAGGGGGAGGGGTTGTAGGACCTCTGACTCGACTTTCTTATACATACACATATGACACAACTTCCATCATCATAGCAACATCATCAAAATCATGTCATTCATTCACGCAATGCAACATTCATGTTGGCTTACACAAATTTTCCTATTGTCCCATTTAGACAATATACTTATGCATACATTCTATGTTTTCTAGATAGCTTTACTTATCCATTCATTTAATTAAATTAATTCATGCTCATGACATCATATAAGGCCAAACAAACATAGATATTTGCATCACAATCACAACTTTCATTTCGTGCATCATCATGTACATATCATTACGATCATATAATTCATCCAACAATTTAACATAGATAAGTTCATTTCATTATAATCCTTTATCTCATAAAATTATATACCATTAACATTCATCAACATTCGACATCCAATCAAGACAAGGACATTTTCATTCAGATCATAATATTATGACCTTTATTAATACCTCTACTACTTTCTATTTATTCCGCTCATCTTATCAAGTAAGCCACATACACTACATCATATGAGCATTAAGCAAATATGGATATTTATCACATACGTATCATAAACTTTTATTCATACTTTTCAGAACTGAGACTTATCATAATCATAATTTTACTCAAATACCTTCACATAACATTGAACATGGTCGGCGCAGCTCGGTTGGAGAGTACCCTGTCTAAATAAGACGATACTCATACGCGTCGGAAGACATCACACTATCACAGATCAGTGGCATGTATAGCTAAACTTTTACACATGCTAGGTTAGTCCGAGAACCGACTAAACCAGCTCTGATACCACTAAATGTAACGCCCCGTACCCGAGACTGTTTCCGGAGTCGAACACTGTAACACCCCGTACCCGAGTTCGTTATTGGAGTCGAACACAAGGTGCACACAACTTGACTTAATCATTTTCACAGTCCATTTAAAATTTTCCAGACAAGCTAGTTACTGCATCACTGTCGCCTCAAAAATCATATCTTGAGTTTCAAAGCTTGAAAAACAGTTTCATAATTTTTCCCTGAAATTAGACTCATATTTCCATCTACAAATTGTTTTCTAGAATTTTTGGTCGGGCCAATTAGTACAGTTTATTAGTTAAATTCTCCCATGTTACAGGGGTCGACTACACTGACCTTTGCACGTTACAACTAGAATATCTCTCTGTACAGGGCTTCGATACTGATGCCGTTTGTTTCTATAGAATCTAGACTCAAAGAGGAATCTATACATATATGGCATGACTCCTAATTACCTCTGGTTAATTTACAATGAATTTCCAAAGTCGGAACAGGGGATCCAGAAACCGTTCTGGCCCTGTTTCACGAGAACTTTAATATCTCTTAACATATAACTCATATGACTGTTTCGTTTCTTCCATATGAAAGTAGATTCATCAAGATTCATTTAAATAATTTATTCACTATTTAATTCCATTCCTACAAATTTTAGTTATTTTTCAAATCCACACCACTGCTGCTGTCAGCATCTGTTTTCAAGGTAAACTTTACCTATTTCGTGGTTTCCATGGACCAACTAGAGTTTTGTCATACATAGGTCCACATATAATCATATTTAGCCATTCCAATGGCTGATCACACTTCCATTCAGTCCGTAGTCACATCATGAAACCATACATATATACATAAACAGGAATGGTCTAATGCCATACTCCACTTTTACGAGCCATTTTCGCATGGCCGCATACACATACATCACCAAAGTATTTGAAAACAACAAAGGGTAGTCCTATACATGCCATTTCAAAGCTCAACCAAAATTTGTACCAAAAGGGCTTTGATAGTGTGGGAGACTTGACTTCCAAAATCCCGAGTCCGATAGTGACGAGCCAAAAATCTATAAAACAGAGAACAAAGAAACGGAGTAAGCAATTTATGCTTAGTAAGTTTGAGCGAAGAATTTAAGCACAAAAGAGGTATAGCATCCATATAACTAAACGGATAATTCCGTATATACAAACTTTCAAATTATTTCTACTTTACATTCCAACCCCTATGTTCATACATAAGGGATCATCTTAGCCAAATACGGAAGCTCATTACTCAACCGAGCGAATATTATTCAAGGAACTCAACTATTCCAATGCACATACGAACATACCTCATTGCTGGAATTTTTGCAAGTGTATTAACTGAAATTTTACAACAAGATTGCTTATTCCCGAATCACGTACCTTCGAATTTAACCGGATATAGCGACTCGCCGATTGTCTTTGGACATAGCCCGTTATAGTGATTCGCACAATTGCCTTCGAATTAGCCCGGATTTAGTAACTCGCACAAATGCCTTCGGACTTAACCCGGTTTTGGTAACTCGCACAAATGCCTTCTGGACTTAACCCGGTTTTGGTAACTCGCACAAATGCCTTTTGAATTGACCCGGATTTAGTCACTTAGCACAAAAGCCTTCGGACTTAGCCGGATACCATTCAATAACCAAGCACATATATCAACAAATCAATACACATTCTTATTACATTCTCATTACCAAAGCTCAAACACAAGACACTTATCATATCTACAATTTCAGCTCAATAGCCACACACAAAGAGCATGATTTCGATTTGCTTAAAACATGATCTAATCAAATCATAATTTAAGCTCTATTACTCAAGAACTTACCTCGGATGTTGTCGAATGATTCCGATGGCTATTCGACCACTTTTTCCTTCCCTTTATCGGATTTAGCTCCCCTTTGCTCTTGAGCTTAATTTAACAAATAAATTGATTTAATCATTTGGGCATCGAAGAGGAATTCAAGGTGCTTAGCCCACATTTTTTCATTAGACATTAAAGTCACATATGTACGAAATCATGAATCAAACTCAACACATTAGTTAGTACTCTCCTTAGCCAATTTTCCAAGCCAAGAATAGGCATCAATATGCTTGCCTCTAACCGAATGCATGCACACCAATTCCCCTCATGTGGCCGAATATGCATGTCCATGTTGAGGCCAATTATACATTTAATACCACACAAAAACAGCATACATTTTACTAACTAACGCATTCCATATTGTAACTTAATACGCATCAATCATTTATTTCATAACCGAAACATCATCATATGCAAATATATACCTTGAGATGGTATATATGTCATACCAATACATCATGTGCAAACATGTATATATATATATATATACATGCTAGAGCCGAATCTCAAAGTTGCTTATATCCAAATATAAACATATATCCAAAGCTCAAATCTTACCTACCATGCAATATGCATAAATCATACTTATGGATATACCATGGCGAATACACCACAACACCATACCGCTTCGATTTTGGTCACGGTTGAACAAGGAACTTAATGTCTCACTCAAAATGCTAAAAAGAAAGTCCAAGAGCCATCAATCCTCCATCACATGTATCATTAGCAAGCTTCATATTTAACATGCAATGGCATTAACACAAAATCCACCTTGGCCGAATACCACCCCCATGACATAGCAAGGATTTAAACCATGGGCTAATAAGAACATCAAGTTAGCAATCAAAAACATGCATGAATCTCATGGCACAACATCAAACATACCTTAATCTTAATACAAGTATGGCCAAACCTCCTCCTAATCCTCTTCCAAACCAAGCATGAAGCAAAAACCCCTTCCTTCTTCCTTAGAATTTTCAGCTCAAAGAAATGAAAAAAGATGAACAACAATTTTTTTTCTCTTTTCTTCAACTCACGGCAATGGGGGAAACACTCACCATTCTCTTTTTTTTCTTCCTTTCATTATTCAATTCCCATGCTCATTATTTTATTTTTTCTTACATACACCATTGTCCCAACATGTTTTATGACATGTTTTTGCCCATAATCCTTTGTCATGGCGGCCACTAGCTATTAGGGGGGGGGAATTTGACATGCAAGTCCCCCCTTTTGATTTCATGCACTATTAGGTCCTTATAGATTAGCCTATCACATTTCAAAAGTGTCACACAAGTCCTAATAACTGAATTCACATGCAATCGACTAAATTGAAGCTTGAAATTTTCACACATTCATAAATACATATTCTAGACCATAAATATTACGTTCAAACATTTCGGTGACTCGGTTTAGCGGTCCCGAAACCACTTCCCGACTAGGGTCAATTTTGGGCTGTCACAAACACGAGGTGTTAACGGACTTAATTGATTACTTAAACAGCTCATACAATTTATTTTAAAATTTCCAGACAAGCTGTCTAACTGCATCACAGTCGCTTTAAAAATCATATCTCGAGCTCCGAAACTCAAAATCCAATTCCGTAAATTTTTTCCTGAAACTAGACTCATATATCTATCTAATAATTTTTTTCTAGAATTTTTGGTCAGGCCAATTAATACAGTTTATTAGTTAAATTCTCCCCTGTTTCAGGGTTCGACTACTCTGACCTCTGGGTATTACGAATCAGATATCTCCCTGTACAGAGCTTCAATGACTATGCCGTTTGTTTCTAATAAAAATAGACTCAATAAGGAATCTGTACATATAAATCATGACTTCTAATTACCTTTTTACAATTTATGGTGAATTTCCAAAGTCAGAACAGGGGATCCAGAAATCGCTCTGGCCCTGTTTCACAAAAATTTAAACATCTCATAAAATATAACTCATATACCTGTTTTGTTCCATTCATATGAAAATAGACTCATAATTCTTTAATTCCATATTTTATTCATCATCTAATTATATCTCTACTATTTTTAATGAGTTTTCAAACTCACGTCACTGCTGCTGTCTTAATCTATTTTATGGTAAATTTTACCTATTTCATGGTTTCCATGGATTAGATAGTAATTTGACATACATAACACCAAATATTATCATGATTAGCCATTCCAATGGCTAATCATTACCAAGCATTTCCACACCACTCAATAACCATATCATAAGACCATATATACAAAATGATTATAATGCTATACATGCCATACTCAAAATGTCAAAACTACAAGGAATGAAAAGGAGGGAGTAAGCATAAATGCTTAATAAGTTCACATGCAAAAGCAAGTAACATAACCATATAAGCAAACATAAAACATCATTTGCATAATCATCACCAAGACATTCATATCACATTTTCATTTATCATCTTACCATATTGTTGTTATATCGATTTTTCAACCCGAGGGTTAAGTACATACTGCTCAAAGTACCCATTTCACAACACTTACCAATACATCCCTTTCATCTTGAGTATTCCTCCATTTTAGTAGAACTTTACCCGTTGAACACATCGAATATAATTCGGATACATGGAAAGTTTGCACATAAGTGCCACATATGTAGCCAAGCTACCATGTAACCCGCCCATAAGCGAACTCGGACTCAACTCAACGAGCTCAGCGTCAGATCCGTAAGTGAACTCGGACTCAACTCAACGAGCTCGGATGCCTAGTTACATCTCACGAACTCGGACTCAAGTCAACGAGTTCGGACGTCAGATCCATAAGTGAACTCGGACTCAACTCAACGAGTTCGGATGCCCAAATATCCCAAAGGACATGTCACTTGTATCCTAATCTATTCCTAAGGTTCAAACGGGCTTTTTCCTCGATCTCACATCTTTTCCGTCTTCCACGGAATATCGAAATCGATACTTCGGTGATAGTTCATACTCATCAAGTAATTCACATAATTACATATTATTCAACAATAACCACAAAGCATAATATTTCATGATAATAATCGGCATCATATCATATAAACAACATTAAATTGCTTAAAATGACAATTATGTTACTACATTTACACATGAACTTACTTCAGATGCTAAAATGGCTACTTTTACCATTTCGTCCACAACTTGGTATTTTCCCCATTTTAGCCCGAATTTCAGTTTTCCTTGCTCTATCATTTAAAATATAGTCTAATTAGGACTCACATTATTCAAATTGACCCAAAATCATATTTTGGAAAAATTACAATTTTGCCCCTAAACTTTTGCATATTTACACTTTTGCCCCAAAGCTCGTAAATTAAACTTCAGCCTATTTTCTTATGTTTTATGACATGCTGATCATTTTTCCCTTCTATGGCAACATCAAATTCTCACTCTAACATGTACTTATGACTATTAGGTATTTTTACCGATTAAGCCCTTTTGCTCGCTTTCACTTAAAACCGAGTAGCACAAGTTGTCCGACATAATTTAAAACCTCATATTCTATCATAAAACACCAAAATACACAAATTTCACCTATGGGTATTTTTCCAAATATAAACCCTAGGTTAAATTATTGCTAGCATAAGCTAAATCGAGCTACCGGACTCCAAAACGTAAAAATCATTAAAACGAGGCTAGAACGGACTTACAATCGAGCTTGAAGCTTGAAAACCCTAGCCATGGTTTCTCCTTGCTATATTCGGCCATGGGGTTGAAGATGAGCATAATTGGCTTTTAATTTTGTATTTTAATTCATTTTACCCTAAATGACCAAAATGCCCTTACTACTAAACTTTCCAAAAATTCCATCCATGTCCAATTTTTGTCCAACACTTAGAAATTGGTAAAATTCTATTTAAGACCTCCTAATTAATATTTCAAAACAATTTCATACTAGAAACTTCTAGAATGCAAGTTTTGCAAATTATTCGATTTAGTCCCTAATTTCAATTTAAGCACTTTATGCATAAAATTTCTTCACGAAATTTTCACACAATCATGCAATCATATCATAGACCTTAAAATAATCATAAAATAATTATTTCTATCTCGGATTTTGTGGTCACGAAACCACTATTCCGACTAGGCCCAAAATCAGGATATTACATTTCTCTATTTCATAGATATATTAATCATTCACATAATTATATCGTTGTTTGATACTAATGACTCACTTTGCAATCAATTCACATAACGGTATATAATACGTAACTGGTCATTACAATGTATCATACATATTCGATAATAGTTTACTTTGAACATTTGAGTTTCTAATCTCATTCGAATCCCCGGCGTTAAGCCTGCTAGGTTTCAAAACCCGAATCCAATTACTAGCTCAAAGCCTGTGGAACTCTAAGTCCGGATATAGTACCAGCACTAAGCCTGCAGGATTTAACCCGGATATATATATATTACCAGCACGAAGCCTGCAGAATTTAACCTGGATATATAAATTACCAGCACGAAGCCTGCGGGATTTAACCTGGATATATATTATATCGAGAGCTAAGCATATTTACCTACATGATAATTCGGCTCATATAACATATCACTTTTGTACTTCACTTTCTTTATTCGAGTATGAGCACACAACTAAAACATACTTTCAATATAACATAGGTTCAACGCTTATATGCAAGAACACTTAACCATCTCTTTGTCTCAGCTTAACTTCTACTATCCATTCGGTTATATGCCATATATTCAATCTATTTATCATACTTATTTCATTATATCAATTATCTAAAAATTGTAATTACTCAAAACTTACCTCGGATATTTTTGAATAGTTGTGAATAGGCTATTCGACTGCTTTCTCCTTACCCTTATCGGATCTAGCTCCTCTTTGCTCTTGAGCTTAATTTAAACCAATAAATTTGTTTAATAATTTCGAACATCAAAGGTAATTTAAAGCACTTAACCCTTATACTCAATAATGAAACCAAACCGTATACCTAATTATTTTAACACATCACCTCCAATGCATATATTGACTAACATATACCCAATCCACATGCCAAGTTACCATGAATAAAAAATTACATATATATATATACTACTAGTAATCTAATTATGTATTCGATCATATAGGGTAACTTCAATGCATCATAGTTATACAATTTGCCATACACATACCACATATTTGACAAACCGAAACTACTCTCACATATTATCCATTATAATCATTTCAATATATATATATATAACATAGCTGAATATTTCTTAATATAAATGCATATAGTGATACTTTAGTAAAATATAATAACCATCTCCATAAGTATATTTTTACTCATGCAAAGACCGTACCTAAATCAACCATAGGTAGCACCCAAATCACCAACATTTTAATGCACCAACTACTTAAACTTAACCTTTCATACACTTATATCTAATGTCATAAGAAATGCTGAATGCCTAATTTAACCAAACTTAAAGATTTAACCTTCATCACTTTAATTAACCACAACCTATTTTTCAAGACTTCAAATACAAAGAAATGAACACTTATACTCTTATGCCAAATTGGCTAACACTTATAATCCATAGCCGAATGTCATTAAACCTAAGCCACCATAAAAATTTTACCTATCACCTCATACTTTATTATCAAAATGAATTAATTATACTTATAAAGATAATATCAAGCCGAAACCTATGCATAACATTACTTATATTATTCAAAATTATACCTTAAAAATCATATACATAGCCAAACCTTTTGATAATTAAACCTCTAATTTTTTGTTTCAATCACCCAAACGGCATTTGCTCACATTTAACACTTATATACCAAAAAATTGTTCAAGAAAAACATAATCTCATCTCCTCCCTTGACAACCACAACCGAAAGCTCAAACCAACATCCAGATTTCAAAGTTTTCAAATGGGCTAAATATGAAACTAGTTAATTAACTTAAACTAAGCTTAAAATTTCAAAAACTAACATAATTTACTAACCTTCTTCAAGCTTCAAGTGACCGAATGTTTTTTCCCCATTTCTTCCTTTCAATTCAGCCAAGAAGACAAAGATAAAGCTTTGTTTTCTTCACTTAAATTTTCACTTATTTCTTTATTCATTAATTCATTTTGTATACTAAAATGTTAATAAACAAATTAAAAGAAAATGCATATTATATGAGTTAATCATTATCATGCCAGCCACTATCTCTAAATGGTTAATTAGACATGCAAGTCCACTTTTTTAACAACATGCATTAATAGGCCACTTTTACATTTGCCTATCACATTTCACAATTGTCTCACATAAGTCCCAAATAATAAATTTCACTTACAAATGACAAAATTAAAGTATGAAACTTTAACACATGCAAATTCACATATAATAAACATAGAATATGACGGTTAATTATTTTTAAGACTCGGTTTTATGGTCCCGAAACCACTTTCTGACTAGGGTCAAATTAGGGATGTCACAGTGTAAAATTACCGAAATACCCCTGTAGGGTAAAATGATCGTTTTGCCCTTGTGGGTAAATGACCAGCTTAGACTATGAATTTGATTGATTTGACTATGATTGTATGACTATGGTTTAACTGACTTGACTATGGTTGTAAAACTGATATGCTTTTAATATATGTTTAAATGACTGCTACTGAGCATGGCTATTCTGCATACACGTGTGATGATTGATTATGACAGACACGACATATTGCATGGGGTTGGGACATTGATATGGAGGAAGTACTGTTCTGATAGGGTTGCATGGGTCACACGAGACGACTATGGATCTAGTATTGATCTGTTAAGGTCGCACGGGTCGTACGAGACAACTGTGGACCGACGGATGACTTAATGCTGCTTAATCTGTTTATGGCTCTGTGCCAGCCTAAATATGGCTCTTTCCTATCTTGACTATGACTTTGTGCCAATTGTATTTACCTGTGGCTATGTGCCTATCATATTTATTGAAGACTCTGTGTCGATCATATTTACCCATGGCTATATGCCGATTATATCAGCATCGCTGGTGGCTACGTGCCAAATTTATTATAGTTACCGATGGCTTTGTGCCAATTATAATACCGCTACTGAAGGCTTAAAGTCGTATATGTACTAGTAGCTTTGCTGCTATTTCGGTTGGTGCCGCAACTGGTGCTAACATTGTAAGTGTAGGGATAGCGTGGGTGAGTTATCCCCACAGGTAGTGCAGCGTTGGACGGAGGCAAGTGCAGGGTTGGATGGGATGGCATGCATCCATGCATTCACACATTCTATTTTAATTACTGAGATGGGCTAGGCCAAATTAATTCTGTTATGAGTTGTGACCCAAATGATATTGTAATGGGCTTTGGCCCACGTATGCTCTGAATCGGACTGTCATGTTATCAAGTAATGGGCTCGCCTGCATCGCTTTCTATTTTTGTTCCGCTTCTATACTAACTGCTCTAGTAAGGGGATTACATATTGAGTTTTCATAAACTCACCCCGTCTATTAACTATGCAGGTAATCCCTAGCTTTAGGAGGATCGGTGCTGCGAGGGGCTCGGAGATGGTCACACTACCGCAACGTTTAATGCTTAACTTTATTTATATTTAAAATTTCACTTTGGGTTTTGATTCTGTAATAAAGCCTCTTAAACTTAATTTATTTTATTTAGGCTTTATTTATTTGATACTTAACTGATATTGATAGAATGCTAGTTTGAAAAAGATTAACTGTTTTCCAAACACCGTATTTTTGTGACATTTTTGGATATTGCTTCAGCAACAAACAATGTTTTTAAAGTAAATACATTTTAAATGGTTAAGATGATTTGAGTTTTTAACAAAGAGATTTCAACTCAGAAACAAACTCCTACCAACAAGTCCAATTTTTGAAAGACACTTCAATGTGATACGCCAGATTCGGGCCTAACCTCTAGGCCGGGTTTGGGGTGTTACAAGTCCTCCACGGACAATCTCTGATATGGTGCTCCATAGAATCGCACCTCAAACATGCCCTAGTTCATTTCCCGCACTCGCCCTAATGGCGTCTCCCACAGTTAGTAGAAAACTATGGTCCAGTAGTAGTATCAGGGGCCCCAACTCTGATTGGCCCATCAACTTTAGCCTTTTTCTTAGGCCTCTGAAATGAATTTGAGGGCTCAGCATCCCTCTTACTTCTGTCTTTCTCTCTATTCTAGCACTCAGCACACTTCACTTCCTCGGCAATTTTTGCCTTATCAACCAGTGCTGCAAAATCTCGCTCGCTTTGAGGACCATCTCTGAGGCCATCCTCAAATCGAACACACTGCTTATATTCAGTTGCCACCATCCCACATGTATAGCGGCTCAGTCGTAAAAATTTGGCCTCATATTTAGCCACTGTTCTATCTCCCTGAGTTAAATTTAGAAATTCCCTCCTACGGGCATCCACATAGCTGGCACCCACATACTTAGCATGGAAAGTAGTTTTGAAAAACTCCCAGGTCAATTGATCGAATTGAATGCCCTCTTTGACAGTAAGCCACCACAGGTAGGCCTCATCTCTCAATAGTGATACTGCACCCTTTAGCTTCTATTCAGGGGTGTAGCCGAGGTCATCCATGATCCTCTCTGTGGTGTCGATCCAATATTCAGCCACATAGGGGCAACTCCAGCAATACCCCTAAATATCTCAGCCCCACTAGACCTGAGTCGTTCTGTAACTGACCCATGGCCCACAATACTAGTACCAGGCCCAGCGACCCTTTCTAGAATCCTCAACATTTCTTGGGACAGTGCGTCGTCCCTAGCCACTCGATTTTGAGACCCTATCTCAAACATAAGTGAAGCTGGTGCCTCTCTAGCTTCTGCATTAGGCTAGTGTCTAGCTGATGAAGACCCAGCCCGAGCACTTCCACGGCCTCTGTCGCGGCCTCTTCCACGACTACCTCTGGTGCTAATTATCGAATGTGCTTAGTCTATATTAACAATTTTATGCTAGTCAATTTATTGTTCCAGTTTTTATTACGGATATTTTATGAACAATATTATCTCAGAGTTTGTTTTCGCAGTTCACAGTCTTACTATGGCTTGTAGTTTACTCTAACTAGAGAGTTTTAATATAGTTTTACTACCTAGAATTGTCTCAGTAATAAGATTTCAATATAATCCTTTTAGTATAAATAGTTAGAAGACTTAAAAGATCGACGCGGAGACTCAGTGTACCACTCATTCAGCAAAACATTTCTAAATTTATCAATCACTTTAAACCATTTGAAACGATTTTGTTAAAATTTCCACGTTTTTGCAAAACTCAAATCCACAGCCAAGTTTTCCAACCTGGCTCTGATACCACTAAATGTAACACCCCAAACCCGGCCCAAACGTCATGACCAGATCTGGGGGTGTCACATTGAAGTGTTTTTCAAAATCTAAGACTCGTCATTTAAAAACCCCTTCTTTAAATAGTCTCTTTGCGTAGATTGAAAAGTCAATTTAAAGTCTTATTTCACATTTATAATGTGGGACATGTACTTTTAAAGGTTGCTTTTAATAAAACGTTATTAATTTTTTAAATGGCTTGTTATTCACGGAAGCTTTGAAAAAGAGTTACGTACTTGTCGTGGTTTTCAAAATGTTTGACTTTTTCAAAAGAACTCGCGCTTTTCCCACTGCTAACAGTTGTAAATCAAAAATAAATTTGAGTAAAATACCAAAATAGAAAATAACCCGATACGACTTATTACATAATGAAAAACACAAAATAATACCTTAATTATGATATTAAAAGTTAACTAAGTCCAGTGGCCACCACTGAGTCCTCCTTCACATCGATCCGTCTAAGTTTGGGGATTTCTTGCTCAGTTAATAGATGGGTGAGTTTACGAAAACTCATTGTGTGTAATCCCATAATAGCAATCAATCAAAGTAACACAATTTGGGCCTAAGCCCTTTCAGTTTTAGATAGAGCCTTAGCCCATTTCAGTAACAGTAGCAGTCTGGGCCTAAGCCCATTTCAATAACAGTATTGTGGGGCCTAAGCCCATTACGATATCAGTACAGTATGCAATCAGAAAATCCTACCTAATCCTGCCTCTACACACCATCTCTGTACCAACCCTACACACCATATGGGGATAAAATCAACCCACCCATCCCTACACTCCAAGCAGCACCGATTGCGGCACTAAAATAGTATTTACAGCAGAGCTGCCAGTAATAGGCTTATAACTTTTCAGTACACTGCCTCCAAAATCATATATCCCACCCCATGCAATGCAACATAATATAAATGTATATACAGTACAAATGGCATGCTCAAACAGCCATACATCACATAGTGGTATATCGATCATTTACAAAAATAAGGGTCCAGGTACACTTACCGGCCCAATAGTAGGTTCATAGTCGTCTTGGGCGACCCGTGCAACCTTAACAGTTAATCGATGATAATGGGCCCACGTCCTATATTACAGGCCCATGTGGGCCCATGCGCTCGTATAGCGCACATAGCCAGAAATGGCCCTAGCCGTATGGTCTACACAGCCTGGGCCAATATTTACCACACTATTGTGCGATTTTCCTGTGTGGGGCCTACAGGCCCATTGGGCCTGCATGGCCTAGTTCGGCCCAAAATGGCCCAATATCATTTTCGCCCTTTGGCCCATGAAAACGCTCATGGCAATCTCATCGACCACACTACCATGTTTTGTTACATAGCTTGCCACACGGGCGGCTACATGCCCGTGTGGTGTCGACAGCCCACTTTTCAGCTTTTCGGCTTTTGCCGTTCCACATCTAATGGTAGTGTTACACACCTGTTGTGATGTCGTAGCCGAACCATTTCTGAGATCGAGAACCTATGGTCAACCACAACTCCTCATTAGTCTAAATCCATCGTTAATCCAAACCATAAAATCGAAAAAGATTCGATCGATTCACTGACACTTACCAATCCAACAATCGCAGAACCCCATTGATTTAACACCTACGTACTGCTTCAAAACTTTGACCTTCATAAGAAACATTTGATCGATTGATAAGTATTTAAAGTCCAATATGAAATACATCACACTTAAAGCACTTACCCTAAAAGTGGATAGACCACTTGCAATGAGAAGAGTAATCGGCCTAAGCTTCCACAATAGAATCCACATTCCTAGCATGATTTGGCAGATCATAAGTTGTTAGATGAAAAACATACATTCAGCCCAAAGAGAAAGAAAAGGGAAAGCTGAAACTTGATAGTAGAGCCAAAAGAAATTCGGCTAGGAAAGAAATAATAAAGTGATTGTAACACACACTTCCCAATAAATTGAATGAATTTCGGCAACAGTCAATCAAGGATATTCGACCAAAGCAAGAAGAGCAAAAAGATTATAGTGAGGGAGAGTATAGGTATTCGGCCTAGCAGAGAAAGGAAAAACGAAATTAGAAAAGAAGTATTCGGCTTCAGAGAAGAAGAGAAGAAGAAGAAGAAAATGGTACTCAATTAGAACAATCGGCCTTCACTAATGTCAGATAATTGGTTTGAAGAAAAGAAAAGATGAAGAGTAAAGGTCACTAAGGTATTCTGTAAAAAAGAGAAATTAAGAGATTGAGAAAAGTTTACAGGAGTATTCGACTAAAGCCAATAAAACAAAAGAAACGTAGCTGGCAACCCAAGATATTAAGAACGAAGTCGACACTCAGTTAGCTAACACAAATCAGCACCCAAAGCAGAACCAATTTCGACACCCATTTACTATAGCTGAATTTTGACCAAATAAACTCAACAGATTCGGTCAGCCTTCAACACACTAAACACCTCCCCAACATCCCTACACAACCGAAACACTAAGTGCCAGAGTTCAAACCCGGCATGACTCTCCTCCAAATTTGAACCTGCTCAATTTTCTCCTTAATTTCCTCCCATCCATCTCCTCAAATTCGGCTAACAACAACCCCATTCAAATCTGTTCAAACTATTAGTGTTTCGGTCAAACACAACTTCCTTCTATGACCACCAGTAAAAAAAATAATCTCCATTTTCACAAGCAGGGATTCGAGCCTCAAACCTCTAGCAGACTCCAGACGCCACTTATCCCCTAGACTAGCAGGCTTTTTCTATCATGTTTTTAACAACTTTTACTTATAACCTTACTGACCTAAGATAGGGGTTTAATCCTTAAGAGCAAAATATTTGTGGAAGCCAAGGCTTGAACCCATGACTTCCCAGACACTCCTAGAGCACATAACCACTAAGCCAGACATACTTTCACGTCACAAACACACAATAATAATTTTATCAGGGATTTGGGGATTTGCGACGTTACACAAAGCTTGTTTTGGGGCTTGTAGGCTCGTATTAGGGACTTTATGATTGAATACAAATGGTTTTAATTTGGATGCAAATTTATGACTCGATTTGTATGTTCGCTTGCACTGTAAGTCCGGTAATGCCTCGTACCCTCTTGTGGCTTTAAATACGGGTAAGGGGTGTTACGTAGGTGCTCAAATTTCATTTAATAACTTGTTATTACTACAATTCGCTGTAACACTAAGAGTTGAATTCTTAATACCTAGAACAATTTGATTTTCTTTTATCTATTTTTTTATAGATAACTTTAATGTAGACATTGCAATATTTCATTGAACATTAGATAAAAATAGTAGAGAAGCAAAATCGAGTCATTGTAGGTTCTATTGATGTAATAATCATAGTTTTAATGGTAGTACAACCTAACCTATTTTTAAATGTACCATAATTTGCAATGCAAAAATTTGATATTCATGATTTCCTTATAGGTTTTGGTGCCTTTTTTCTTGATTTATTTAGAAATCTTTCCTGCTTTTGAACATTCTATCAATTCTTCTAGGGTGAGCTTTTAATTATACCAAATAAAGTTATCGATTTTTATACTTTACAATATATAATTCAATTAAAATGCACCCTAATATCATGATTTTGTTTTCATCTAATGACATATTTGATATAATATATATAATATCAATAACACAAGATTTATACAACATTCAAGAAACATATTTACCTATCTAATTTTTGCACATGGAAAATCCTAAAATAGATAAACTTATTCAATGTGAATTTGTTTAATTTTAGGTGTTCAATTTTCACCTAACAACTTGTTATTACTTCAATCCGTAGTAACACTAAGAGTAGAATTCTTAAAACTTAGAACAATTTGATTTTCTTCATCTCTTATTCTCCGTCTAACCCTGGTGCAGACATTGCGATATTTCATGCATCATAAAATAAAACAGAGAGAGAAGAAAAATCAGAGTTGTTTTAGATGCTACTGACAACATCATCAAACTTTTAATGGTTGTACAGCCTAACCTGTTCTAAAATTTACGATAATTTGCAATGAAATAAATTTGATATCCATTATTTCCTTATAGGTTTTCGGAGCCCTTTTTCTTGATTTATTTCCATCTAATTTCTTTAATTTTTTGCCTATATATATGAATTCCATCCAAGAAGAACTTTATTCCAAACCATCTGAAAGGCTAGTAAAGCATTCCTTTTTAAGTTTTTTGTTGGTTTCTTTTCTCTATTGATCTTTTTTGAAATGGCAAGCTTAAGAGAGAAAACTAGCGGGAAAAATAAAATTTGATATGAAAATCATTGAAAATGAGGATGATAGGCTCATCTCATTTTCAAAATGATGTATAAGAATTTATAAGAAATTCTCTGAGCTCTCCACCTTATGTGGTGGTGAGATTCTTTTTATTATTTTCTTGCCAATTGGTAAGCCGTATTCATTTGGTCATCCTTCTATTGAAACTGTTGCTAAACAGATTTTGAACCCAAACCAACCTCTTAATGAAACCACTCATGCTCCTGCTGAGGCTTACTGTAAGGTAAATATCAACTTACTTGTCCAAGATTTCAATAATGTCCACTAAGAAATCTCATTTGGTTTTTTTATGCATCTAGTTAGTCATGGACCTCATTGAAATCTCGGACAAGCAAGTTGATTCTTGCCTTACAGTAATTCTCAATAGGAGCATGAGTGGTTTCATTAAGAGGTTGGTTTAGGTTCCAAAATCGTTTAGCGACAGATACAATAGAAGGATGACGAAATGAATAAGGCTTACTAGTTGGTAAGAAAATAATAAAAAGAATCTCTTTTGAAAATGAGATGAGCCTATCATCCTCATTTTCAATAATCTTAATCTCAAATTTTCTTCTTCCCTAGTTTTCTTGCCTAAGCTTGCCATTAAAAAAAAGATCAAGAGACAAAAGAAACAAGCAAAAAATTAAAAGGAATGCTTTACTAGCCTTTATATGGTTTGGAATGAAGTTCTTCTTGGGTTGAATTCATATATATAAAAATTAAAGAAATTAGATGGAAATAAATCAAGAAAAGGGCTTCCAAAACCTATAAGGAAATAATGGATATCAAATTTATTGCATTGCAAATTATAGTCAATTTTAGAAAACTTAAGTTGTACTACCATTGAGAGTATGATGATGTTGTCATAGTATGTGAAATGACTTAGATTTTGCTTCCTACTAATTTTATTTTATGATTCATGAAATATCAATCTCAGATTAGAGTTATATTGAGAAGAATAAATGAAGAAAATCATATTATCTAAAGTTTTAAGAATTTAACTCCTTGTGTTAGTGCAAATTGTAGTAATAACAAGTTTTTGAATGAAAATTGAGCATATAAAATTAAACAACTTCACATTGACAAGGTTTATCTAGTTTCAGATTTTCCATGTGCGAAAACTTGATGTAAAACATGTTGCAATAATTTTATTAATCATTGATTTATTGAAAGCAAATTTTTTATACAACATCATAATTGGAAATGAAATAGTCCTTGACCCTAAATAGTCAAGGTTTTGGAATGCTACAACAGAGACCACAGACCATATGTTGGCTTACTACATGAATAGGTTCATGTATGCCTTGAGGACTCCCAAGATTGACAAGCCTAACAAACATAAAAACTAAAACAATAAAATTAACATTTAACATCATGGACTTTGAGGTACAAAACTACTGTTGATTGGGGCTATATCTTAGAGGGAAGGAAAATGAGACATCCTCTTCCATTGGAGCCTGCATTGAGGAAATATCTGTAATCTTCTTGTCCCTTTTGACAGAGAGCATGCTGATAAACTTTGCGAAACTTTTTTCTCATTAGAAGAGCTTCCTTGGGTTAAGCTTATTTATGGGAGTTTTCCACCAATGATGAGTTTCTCTTCCACATGATTGTTGGGCCAATGAAATCTCCATTGTTAGAGTTGTGTGACCCAAATTCTTGTTAAATAAAATAAGAGATTGCCTACAAGTTAAGTTAAAAAAATATTTTTTCCTTTTAGAAGCTCTAGAATTTATTAGTATAATATATTTAGCATTTATTAGCATATTTTATTTGACCTACGAATTTATCCTATAAGTAGGCTCTTTTACAACCAAAGAAAAACACCCATTAAATATTAGAACTCATAACACTGTTGGAGTATTTTGTGTTTAGGTTTTGAGTGTTCTTTCTTTTTAGGTTTTGGGGTATAGTTTTTTATCTCCAACTTTTTTACTTTTGGGTCTTTTGGAATTATAGTAAAATTATCTTTACCTGTGGTTTTTTATCCTATTTGGAGGGGTTTTTCCATGTTAAATTTGTATGTTCAATTTCTCAATTTCTTCTGCTATTTTTTACTTGTTTGTTGCTTAATTGAGTCGATCCCCAACATCCATTTTCTTTTCTTTTGATGCATCTAGTTAGTCGTGGACCTCTGATCAGCTGTTCAACATCATAGCAATAATGTGCAAGCGTACACTGACGATGTAAGTATAGTAGATAGATGTGAGTCTGTCGGATGTCGATCCCTCAGGGATGGTTGTATTTTTTCTATTAATGTCAGTGCAATACCTAGATAGAAATGAGATAAATTGTGAGGATATTTGTCGGTGCAACAAATTGAAAACAATAAAATAAAATATGATAATGACAAACTAAAATCCTCAACATGAATCTTTAGCAGAATACTAAGTGCTCACAAGGTATAAAAGGACAAGTGATTGTCGAGGCATTAAATTTCAATGTATATCTTACCAATCGTCACTCCTCTATTTAATCTGAGACTTAAACATGCACATTAACACCACCTTCCAATGGTGGCAAGATGTGGAAACACAAAAATGTACACACATTTTCATGCCCTTTTTAACTCAAATTCATGCAGTTTTAGTAAAATTATTGTCGAAAAATATATAATTATCATAAAATAATTATTTTGGACTTAAATTATTAACATAATGAATTTTAAATAATTTTATAATAAATTTTGATTAATTTTGATCATTTTCGATAGATTTGCACAAAGCGCGAAAATTGGCTTGGCAGACATTACTAGCAGCGCAAAATTGAGAAGCGATTTTTGAAGCATCGAGACGAATGAATTTTTTAGCTAAAGACGGTCGAAATTATTTGTGTTAATTCAAAATATAATTAGTTTTAATTTTACTGCAATTTAATTTGGGTTAAGTGAAATATTTTTAATTAAATTATGAAAAGTAGCCTAGTTGAGCTGAACTAAGAGAACCGAACTAAACAAGCTTTGGGCAGCCCAATACCGTCCAGCGTGCTGACCCAATCAGCTTGCTTGGCTGATTAATTTTCTTCCAAAAAAGGGCCTTGAAGACTTCCTCAAACTGCAAACAAACCCCTCTACTATTCGTGCCTTTCTAAATTTGCCCTAGCCTTAATATAGCAAGTTTGAAAACTTCAAACTTGCCACATATGTGGCCGGCCATGGGAGGGCTCTTTGGCTGCTGATTTTGGCTATTTTTAGCAGCCCTCCCACCCTATAAAAATGTAACACCCCATACCCATATCCTATGTTGGGGAAGAATACGAGGCGTTACCTAACTTGAACTCATACTTACAACCAATTCCAAGTGTTCATGACTTGGAAAATTTAAAACTTTCATAAACTTATCAATATATTCTTAATATGGCCTTACGAGGCCCAAAACACACATCGAAAATCATTCGGGCCCAATCCGAATCTTTTTGCCAACTATAGAAAAATGTCACTTGACGCAGGGGCACACGCCAGTGTCCTCCACCCGTGTGGAATTAATTCTAAATGCAAAACTACAAGGGTTTTCACATCGCCTGATATACGCTCGTGTCCTTGGCCTGTGTCCTTCACATGGCCATGACACACCCGTGTCCTAGCCGTGTGCAAAAACCTAGACATTCTATTTCTGACGTCAGCAACCCCAAAATGTCACATGGCCAAGGCACACGCCCATGTGCTAAACCGTGTTCTACACACGGCCGTGTCTCTACCCGTGTGTTACTACCATAGATACTGACTTGAAATGTTTATGTGAAGGGGACACATGGCCAGACCGCACGCCCACGGGGCAGACCGTGTGTAACATACGGCCTAGACACACGCCTGTGTGTCTACCCATGTGGAAAAAATAAGGTTATTTACAAAGCCTCTTTGTCATCCTTACTTACACAACCTATACAATAACAACAAAAAACAATACAAAACTATTTCACGTAACCAAATCAACCACAATAGACAACATTTCATTTGTGCAATTTACTCATCCATGAAACTACTCATCCATGAAACTAACACCATTTACATATATCAAAATGGATATTAACCATCATTCAAGGCTTAATACAAAGTGAGGGATTTATCCCAAGCCAACACATTTGGCCAATTAACAAACACACAAAACACAAGTCTAATCCCCTATACATGCCATATTCAAAAATACAAATCAAATTATACCGAATACTTTGATTGATAGTGTGATCGATATCTCTGACTTCCTTTGATCCTTGAGCTAGCTAGACGGCACTATAAGAAAAAGAAAGGAGAGTGAGTAAGCATAAAGCTTAGTAAGTTGCACATAAATAAATATACAACACAACTTTACCATTCATCAACAAGCTCATAGTACACAAGTGGGCATAAGTAAAACTTACTCATCAATATTCCATACACTTCATATAACATAAATTGAACTCAAAATTCAAACATACCCAATAGATACCTGTATCACTCACAACTCGGTCATACTTTCTTCAACAACTATAAATCATAACATTCACCGTTGAACCATTTGGAACTCTATCGGATATTCCATAAGCCTCATGCATAGGGTAAGGTGTCGATGCCATGTCCCAGACATGGTCTTACACTGACTATCATCTCATAGCCAACGCATGTCCCAGACATGGTCTTACATTGACTATCATCTCATAGCCGACGCATGTCCTAGACATATCTTACATTGACTTACATCTCGATGCTGATGCATGTCCTAGACATGTCTTACACTAGCACTGGTCTCAATGCTGATTCCATGTCCCAGACATGGTCTTATAGTGGCTTTCATAATGTGGCCGATGCATGTCCTAGAAATGTCTTACACTAGCTCACACAAGTGACCCGATCGTAATGGCATGGATATCCGATTTATTTCCTAGGTTCAAACGGGAACTCTACTATCTCTATTATCATCATACTTTCTCAATTCCAAAATCAAGCAATTCATGCTATAATAATTCAATACAATTCAACATATACATTAGGAATGTAGTTGTATTATTTACATACAACTTACCTCAGATTACAAAATGTGCCAACTAGTCGATTTAGTTGATTTGCTTGGCTTTCCCCCGGTCTAGGCTCGGATTTGGTAATTCTTGATCTATAATACAAAATATACTCATTTAGTCTCTAATTAGAATTAAGAAATCGAAAATTCGCATCTTTGGTAAAATGACCATTTTGACCCTAGATTTTGACAAAATGACCATTTTACCCCTCGGCCCGAAAATTAAATTTTATCAAATTTTTTTATATCTCAAGACTTGCCAAACCTCTTTGACTCTTATAGAAACTCCAAATTCGTAGTATTTCACACATTTATTATCTATTTTACAACTCATGCACATTAGTCCTTTTAGGTGTTTTCATTCTAACACCTTTCACAAAAGTTGTTTATAAGACACCCAAGACTCATTTTCTTCCATAAAACCTCAGTGAACACCTAAAATCCTTTCATGCAAAAACCCTAGAGGCTTAATCATTTTGCAAAATAGTACCTTCATTTGAAATCTCATGCTTCAAGGGTCTCAAAAGTACAAAAATATTTAAGAAAAGTCATTAGGATCACTTACTTGTAAAGGCTTAAAGTTGCTAAAATTTCAAACTCTTAAAACCCCATTCTTTGCTAAAAATTTCGATGGAGGAAGAAGATGAAAAGGAATGATATCATCCTTCTTTTATCTATTTCTATTTTAGTCAAATTAAGCCACCTAAACCACCAAAATTTAAAATTTTGTCTCCTATTTGACTCTATGGTCGGCTATGCTCCTTTAAAAAGGGTTTAATTGCGCTTTAAAATACCCCAATTTTGATTCTCTAATAAAATAACACCTTTAGCTATCAAATTATGACTTTTTTACTTTATGCGATTTAGTCCTTTTTCACAATTGGGTTCACGAACGTTAAAATTAGCTCACCAAATTTTTCATGCACCAATAAAAATATGCTATGATTCTATATTAATAATAAAATAATTTCTCTAACTTCAAATTTTTGGTCTCGAGACCACTATTCTGACTATCTCCAAAATCGGGCTGTTACATTTCTCCCCTCTTAGGGATTTTCATCCTAAAAAATCTTACCGACGAATAAGTTCGGGTACTGATCTCTCATTGTCTCCTCAGGTTCCCATGTGGCTTCCTCGACTCCATGTCTATGCCATAAAACTTTAACTAGTGCTACACTCTTATTTCTTAATTGTTTGACTTCACGAGTCAATATCTTGATTGACTCTTCACCATAAGTCATGTCCAGATGAATCTCAACCTCTGACAACCCAATCACATGTGAAGGGTCTGATCTATATTGACGTAGCATGGACGCATGAAACACATCATGAATATTTTCCAATTTTGGTGGCAAAGTCAATCGATAGGCAGCAAGCCCTACTCTTTCGGTAAGCTCACAGGGTCCTATGTAACTAGGACTAAACTTGCCTCTTCTACCAAATCTGAGAATTTTCCTCCACGGGGATACTTTCAAAAATACTCGATCACCGACTTAAAATTCAATCTCTTTTCGTTTCAAATCCACGTAAGATTTCTGTATATCCAAAGTGGCTTTCAAACAGTCGCAAATCACTTTAACTTTGTCTTTAGTCTCTTTGATTAAATTGACCCCGTGTATCAGACTTTCTCTCAGTTCAGTCTAATAAAAGGGCATTTGACACTTTCGCCCATACAAAGCCTCATAAGGCGCTATTTTTGGACTTGACTGATAATTATTATTGTAGGAAAATTCAACCAATGGTATGTACCTTTCCCAACTACCTTGAAATTTAAGAACATAACACCACAATATGTCTTCTAAGATCTGAATCACTCTTTCCGACTGACCATCGGTTTCCTAGTGAAATGCCGTGTTGAAACTCAACTTTGTTCCCAAGGCCTCTTATAACTTTTTCCAAAATCTTAAGGTAAATCTTGGATCTCTATCTGAAACAATCGACAAAGGTACCCTGTGTAGTCTCACAATCTCGAAAATAAACAAGTCAGCCAATCTCTCAAGGGAGTAGTCAGTACGCACCGATATGAAATGTGCCGACTTTGTTAGCCTATCCACAATATCCCAAACAACATCCTTTTTCTTCGGGGT